>CM062296.1:367500302-368700302 GCA_031216915.1 Pictodentalium vernedei
AGAGAGAGCAAATAGGATGGGATATGTTGTGCATATGAAAGAGGGAAATAATTGTTAAGCATAAAATTCCATATTTACTGGGGTAAATGTGTTTAAACTCGCGCGAAAATGGTTAAAAGTCGATGAATATAGGCAAAAGTACAATTTGAGCAACCCGAAAAAATGTTGATATTTTTGCGAAAAATCGTCATTTTGGTCGTCACTTTTTGACACTACTGGTTAATGTTTCGACATTACGGATTTTTACATTACTGGTCGATTTTTTGGACATTACTGGTTGATTTCGACATTACTGGTTAATTTTTTCGAAATTACTGGTCGATTTCGACATTACTGGTAAATTTATACACTACTGGTTGTAACAAGGTCTCAAAACCTTAGGCGACGCGAACGACACACTCTTCAGCATGCGACAGTGTGTGAAAACGTGTACTTTTTTAGCTGTTATTTGAAGTGTTTCGTCAAAGGATTTAATTGATTTGGAGGTGATATCTCGTATGTGAAACAGTCCAAATTGACAGAAGACGCAAAAAACCATGTATTTTTCCGTCGGTGTTTTCCAGCATCTCTTTGCCGGATGCGATTGCTTTGGTAGAAATCTCTTAGATGAGAAACATTTTCAATCGCATTATATCTTGGTTTATTCCAATCAGTCTGTTGCAGACAGCTTTAGGTGGTGTGCCTGTTCGACGGATGTGGGTCACTCAACAGATGCGAAGAAGATCTATCAAATGAGAGAGAGAGAGAGAGAGAGAGAGAGAGAGAGAGAGAGAGAGAGAGAGAGGAGATTTTCAACTGCGTGGCATGCTCCAGTGTAGTTTGATACCACGCTAAGCGAGAGAGAATCCAAATGAGATGAGTGAAAGTATTATGATACATTAAAGTGTCTGATGAAACCTCTCGAGAAGGAAACCCAAAACACTATCACGACGTCTTCACGAATACATTTTGAGGAAGCTGCACATTCCCTCCAAAAAACAATGGCACACAACTATTTTACTCGTTGATGAGAAGCTCGACACTGCTCGAAGAACACATCAACGTTTTTGAATGTAATATTAAGGTTACGAGTCGATTAAAGAGGAATCATTTTTGATAAGAGAGATTCGTGAAGGTATTGTGAAAAAACAGAGATCTGACTAGTTCCACATTTCAATGGAGTGGAATAAGACAAACATTCAACAAGTGATTCATGAACGTACTGAGATAGAGTGATCCTACTGTTATCGCCTCGACATTACGGAAGAATAAAATATGACAATCCTTTCGCATAAGTGATTCGTGAACATATTGCGAACGACTTGAGCGTGAAAACTATTGGATTGGTAAGCTCAGGACCTATCTCCCATACGGACTCAATAGAGAGTACTCTGGGTTGCCAAATAAAATTATTTGTTTTCCTTTGGTTTATAATCGACGCAATGTCGAAATTGCAAAAATTTTCAAAAACAACTTCACAGAATTAAATACAAAACTGCCAGAGGCCATTAACAAACGATGCATCATAGCTTATAAGAAAAATCCCAGTCTTCGAAACATTCTTGTGAAAGCACTTCTGAGATGAGTTCGTTTTGTCATAAAGTCATATAACTTCAAAAATATTGTAACAACATTGAATTCCATAGAAATAATTTACAACAGAAATCGATTTACCGACCTGCGCCCGTGCTTCTTTGTTTTGAAAAATATCTATCCGCCAGTGCCAGACCTTTGAATTATTTCTATTATAAAAACATTAATTATCTGTCGATTAGTTTTGCGCATTGTCATGAATTTGATTTCCAACAGTCTTCAGCCAGTGAACACAAGTCATTCAAATGCCATCAAACATTGACAGTAGAAATACCGCTAAAGTTTGATGACATTTGAATGGTTGTTTTCCACTAATCACTGAGTGAATCCATCTCAGTCACAGTGATTGGCCAGTTTGGCCTCATCAACAGATGAAGTAAAGGTATTTAAACGCTTTGGGATAATTGGAAAATCGAATTCACCTGCTTCCTGAAGAAGGGCATTTAACCCGAAACGTCGAGGCAACGACAGTGCGCTCTATTTATTTCATCAACATTTTCATTAGGTATTCACATTTCATTTATTCGTTCATTTTCATTTTTGCTTCATTTTTTCATCACTTTTTCATCATTTTGACTTGTTCTAATAATTATTTATTTCAGCCTAAATTAAGTCCGGGAAAATGGCTAAAAACTCCACAAATGTTAAATCTGTTAACCGCCAAGAGCGGCAAAAAGACCCGGCATATTCGGCTCATGCACAATTGGTAAAATCCCTTTACCACATTCTACAACTATTTCACCATTTGGCATTTTTAGAGGACTGTTTGGCACAGAAAGTCCTCCCAAAATCATTTCAAAAAACAGTGGACGAGCGCAATAAAACCTTTCGGCCGGCTCTGCCAACCATTTATATTTCGGACGCGCTCAACAATTTAACCAAAAAATGGGCTTTTGAAGTTATACAAACATTGGTAGATTATTACAAAAAAACTCTAAAAGAAAAACAAGACCTGGTTCTTTCGGCTCCTTTTCTAAAACCCCAGGACTTTCCACGAGCACGGAATACGGCAGTTAAATGGGGACAGAAGAATTTTGGTAATCGACTACAAGAAAGTACTATTGACAAATTTTATTCTCTTTCGGATCAACTTCTGTCCCAGTTCAAAAAACCAGCGGTCATTAGCCAGACCTCTTTCAATCAACGTGCTCGTTCTAAATCGCCGGTGGCCCGCCAGCAAATTTCATTTTCTACTTCCAGAGAAACTCCATCGAAAAGAAAAAGACGAGAAACCATCTCTCCAACAGCACCAGCGACCAAAAAACCATCATTTACAGCACGTTGCTCCACAACACCGGAATCGCCATCGTACGCCAGCATAGTCAAAACACCACCTCAAAAGAAGCCATCTACAAACGGCAAGTCGTCATTCTACCGATTCTGGAAATCTGGTGAAAACAAGAACAGCTGGACCCTGCCAGTCAAGCCAAACAAACCTGTTTGGATCATCGGATCATCGAACATCTCAAGGATTGATGCCAACCCTCCACCCAACACGTTCATCGCATCATACTCTGGTGGAACCTTAAATCACATTCGTCAGATGGCTAAGAACATGGAAAAAGAGAAAGATCGACAACATCCCAAAGCAATTTTATTCAACGTTGGGGTCAACAATAGAGAAGACTGGCGCATAGACGTGCAGAACAGAAAAAAGATTGGTCACACATCAACAGGCAGACTGGGTAATATGATAAGCAATTTCCGCAAATGTTACCCTAATACAAAACTTCTTTTTCAGGAACATAATTTTTCTTCTAGTTTATGTTCTAGGGACCAACAAAATTTGACTGTGATCAACGAGGCTGCGAAGTCAACAAAGAACTTGGAGATAATCCCGGCAATTCCAGCAAGCCAGTTTAAATGTTGCCCAGGTGATCCCATCCACTGGTCGACGGAAACAGCGAATAAAATCTACCAAGGATGGCTGCCACGCATAGAACCATACATCAAAGAGCAGCCTTTAAACTAATTACAGAAGAAGGCATCAGCCATGGAGAAAAAGTAGGACTAGGAACCGAAATAGTCAACTTGGTTCCTGATCTAAAATTAACTGAAGGTGAGAAGGATCTACTCAGGTATGGTTTAACTTTCGTTCCCGCCCCAGCCCCATTAAAACCTAAGCCCAAAACCGTAGATTTTGGGACAGGTGCAGTTGTCATGGATGATTACAGTTACATTAACGAAATGAACGGTGGTCCAGCAAGCCAACAATTTTTTAGGGCAACAGCATTGGCAGATAAATTTCGAAATTCAACAGGCTCAAAGGACCTCTTTGCCAATCCAACCGGGTGGTGCCCATCACCTCGGAAAGTTAAACCTGAAATTAATGAGATTTCTCAAAAAGTTAAAGAACAAGTAAGCCAAATCCCGGAATCATTTTTGAAAGACAAACAAAATTTGAACCAAATCGAAAGAAACGCCCCGAAGACGCTAAAAAACAACAAACAAATTATCATCAAGCCTTGTGACAAAGGATCTGCTACAGTTCTGATGTCAAAAGATAATTATATTAAAGAAGCTGAACGCCAGTTAAATAATCCAAAATATTACAAACCTTTAGAAGCACCAATCTGGCAAGAAAATTGTTCAAAATTTAATGGAATTCTAAAAAGCTTGCTGGACCACGACTTCATTGAGAAAAAACATGTCGAGTATTTAATTGCAGAGAGGGATTCAAACAATCGTAAGTTTTACCTCTTGCCTAAAATACATAAACCACTCAGCAGTTGGTGTGACGAATTTACCCCTCCTGGTCGGCCTATTGTCAGCGACTGTGGCTCGGAATCTTACCACATTTCACAGTATATTGATTTTTATTTAAAACCAATTGCTTGCCGCCATCCGAGCTTCCTCAAAGACACTGAGGACTTTTTAATGAAAATTAACAAATTGCAGGTTCCTTCCGACAGTCTCCTCATTACCCTAGACATTGAAAGTATGTATACTAACATTGGTATTGACGCTGGTCTAGAGGCAATAAAAAAATCATTCAAAAGGTACGATGACCCAAACAGACCATCGGAAGAAATCCTGCAATTGTTAGAATTATCATTGAAAGGTAACGACTTTGAATTTAACAATAAATTTTATCTCCAAATAAGTGGATGTAGTATGGGTAAAAAATTCAGTCCAAATTTTGCTAATATTTTTGTTGCAGAATGGGAAAGAGGTGCTCTTGCTAAAGCAAGAAAACAGCCATTATGTTATCACAGGTTCCAAGACGACATTTTTATCATATGGCCCCATGGCCGTGATGACTTCAACGAATTCTTGGAGATCCTGAACAACCACGATGAATCCATTAAATTACAGCCCTGCATTTCAGAAAATACCATTGATTTTCTGGATGTGACTGTATTCAAGGGCCCTCAGTTCCGGCATAGCAACGTACTAGACACAAAAGTCTTTTTTAAACCGACCGATTCTCACCAACTTCTCCATAGAGCTTCTTACCACCCACCCAAACTATTCAATGGGTTGGTAAAATCTCAAATCATTCGATTCCATAGAAATTGTACGAACAGAAGCGACCTCAATCACGCATGTTCAATTCTTTTCAAAACACTTGTTAAACGCGGTTACTCAAAACGACTTTTGCGAAAAATTAAATCTGATACAATCCGTGAGATAGAGACACCCATTCGGGACTCTGAGCCAACGCACCCCACGAAAATTCGGCATAACCGCCCAGTTCTGGGAAATGGATCAGTAAATCTATGTCAACGCAAAATTTGTTACATACATCGTATGAACTACATGAATACCGGTAAAACATTCTTTAGCGAACAAACCCGTATGTTTTACCAAGTTAGAAACAGCTTCAACTGTGATTCTGAAAACATCATTTATTTAATCACATGTAAATTATGCCATATCCAATATGTCGGCCAGACGAAAAACCCTCTGCGCGTCAGAATGCAAAACCATTTATCAAATATCCGTTTAGATTCAGGAAAGGCAGTCTCAGACCACTTTAACCTCCCGGGTCATGACATTAAGTCACATTTTAGTTTCCAACCCATTGAGCAAATTCCGTTTGTGGACGATGATGAAACCACAACAGACAAACGACTTGAGCGTGAAAACTATTGGATTGGTAAGCTCAGGACCTATCTCCCATACGGACTCAATAGAGAGTACTCTGGGTTGCCAAATAAAATTATTTGTTTTCCTTTGGTTTATAATCGACGCAATGTCGAAATTGCAAAAATTTTCAAAAACAACTTCACAGAATTAAATACAAAACTGCCAGAGGCCATTAACAAACGATGCATCATAGCTTATAAGAAAAATCCCAGTCTTCGAAACATTCTTGTGAAAGCACTTCTGAGATGAGTTCGTTTTGTCATAAAGTCATATAACTTCAAAAATATTGTAACAACATTGAATTCCATAGAAATAATTTACAACAGAAATCGATTTACCGACCTGCGCCCGTGCTTCTTTGTTTTGAAAAATATCTATCCGCCAGTGCCAGACCTTTGAATTATTTCTATTATAAAAACATTAATTATCTGTCGATTAGTTTTGCGCATTGTCATGAATTTGATTTCCAACAGTCTTCAGCCAGTGAACACAAGTCATTCAAATGCCATCAAACATTGACAGTAGAAATACCGCTAAAGTTTGATGACATTTGAATGGTTGTTTTCCACTAATCACTGAGTGAATCCATCTCAGTCACAGTGATTGGCCAGTTTGGCCTCATCAACAGATGAAGTAAAGGTATTTAAACGCTTTGGGATAATTGGAAAATCGAATTCACCTGCTTCCTGAAGAAGGGCATTTAACCCGAAACGTCGAGGCAACGACAGTGCGCTCTATTTATTTCATCAACATTTTCATTAGGTATTCACATTTCATTTATTCGTTCATTTTCATTTTTGCTTCATTTTTTCATCACTTTTTCATCATTTTGACTTGTTCTAATAATTATTTATTTCAGCCTAAATTAAGTCCGGGAAAATGGCTAAAAACTCCACAAATGTTAAATCTGTTAACCGCCAAGAGCGGCAAAAAGACCCGGCATATTCGGCTCATGCACAATTGGTAAAATCCCTTTACCACATTCTACAACTATTTCACCATTTGGCATTTTTAGAGGACTGTTTGGCACAGAAAGTCCTCCCAAAATCATTTCAAAAAACAGTGGACGAGCGCAATAAAACCTTTCGGCCGGCTCTGCCAACCATTTATATTTCGGACGCGCTCAACAATTTAACCAAAAAATGGGCTTTTGAAGTTATACAAACATTGGTAGATTATTACAAAAAAACTCTAAAAGAAAAACAAGACCTGGTTCTTTCGGCTCCTTTTCTAAAACCCCAGGACTTTCCACGAGCACGGAATACGGCAGTTAAATGGGGACAGAAGAATTTTGGTAATCGACTACAAGAAAGTACTATTGACAAATTTTATTCTCTTTCGGATCAACTTCTGTCCCAGTTCAAAAAACCAGCGGTCATTAGCCAGACCTCTTTCAATCAACGTGCTCGTTCTAAATCGCCGGTGGCCCGCCAGCAAATTTCATTTTCTACTTCCAGAGAAACTCCATCGAAAAGAAAAAGACGAGAAACCATCTCTCCAACAGCACCAGCGACCAAAAAACCATCATTTACAGCACGTTGCTCCACAACACCGGAATCGCCATCGTACGCCAGCATAGTCAAAACACCACCTCAAAAGAAGCCATCTACAAACGGCAAGTCGTCATTCTACCGATTCTGGAAATCTGGTGAAAACAAGAACAGCTGGACCCTGCCAGTCAAGCCAAACAAACCTGTTTGGATCATCGGATCATCGAACATCTCAAGGATTGATGCCAACCCTCCACCCAACACGTTCATCGCATCATACTCTGGTGGAACCTTAAATCACATTCGTCAGATGGCTAAGAACATGGAAAAAGAGAAAGATCGACAACATCCCAAAGCAATTTTATTCAACGTTGGGGTCAACAATAGAGAAGACTGGCGCATAGACGTGCAGAACAGAAAAAAGATTGGTCACACATCAACAGGCAGACTGGGTAATATGATAAGCAATTTCCGCAAATGTTACCCTAATACAAAACTTCTTTTTCAGGAACATAATTTTTCTTCTAGTTTATGTTCTAGGGACCAACAAAATTTGACTGTGATCAACGAGGCTGCGAAGTCAACAAAGAACTTGGAGATAATCCCGGCAATTCCAGCAAGCCAGTTTAAATGTTGCCCAGGTGATCCCATCCACTGGTCGACGGAAACAGCGAATAAAATCTACCAAGGATGGCTGCCACGCATAGAACCATACATCAAAGAGCAGCCTTTAAACTAATTACAGAAGAAGGCATCAGCCATGGAGAAAAAGTAGGACTAGGAACCGAAATAGTCAACTTGGTTCCTGATCTAAAATTAACTGAAGGTGAGAAGGATCTACTCAGGTATGGTTTAACTTTCGTTCCCGCCCCAGCCCCATTAAAACCTAAGCCCAAAACCGTAGATTTTGGGACAGGTGCAGTTGTCATGGATGATTACAGTTACATTAACGAAATGAACGGTGGTCCAGCAAGCCAACAATTTTTTAGGGCAACAGCATTGGCAGATAAATTTCGAAATTCAACAGGCTCAAAGGACCTCTTTGCCAATCCAACCGGGTGGTGCCCATCACCTCGGAAAGTTAAACCTGAAATTAATGAGATTTCTCAAAAAGTTAAAGAACAAGTAAGCCAAATCCCGGAATCATTTTTGAAAGACAAACAAAATTTGAACCAAATCGAAAGAAACGCCCTGAAGACGCTAAAAAACAACAAACAAATTATCATCAAGCCTTGTGACAAAGGATCTGCTACAGTTCTGATGTCAAAAGATAATTATATTAAAGAAGCTGAACGCCAGTTAAATAATCCAAAATATTACAAACCTTTAGAAGCACCAATCTGGCAAGAAAATTGTTCAAAATTTAATGGAATTCTAAAAAGCTTGCTGGACCACGACTTCATTGAGAAAAAACATGTCGAGTATTTAATTGCAGAGAGGGATTCAAACAATCGTAAGTTTTACCTCTTGCCTAAAATACATAAACCACTCAGCAGTTGGAGTGACGAATTTACCCCTCCTGGTCGGCCTATTGTCAGCGACTGTGGCTCGGAATCTTACCACATTTCACAGTATATTGATTTTTATTTAAAACCAATTGCTTGCCGCCATCCGAGCTTCCTCAAAGACACTGAGGACTTTTTAATGAAAATTAACAAATTGCAGGTTCCTTCCGACAGTCTCCTCATTACCCTAGACATTGAAAGTATGTATACTAACATTGGTATTGACGCTGGTCTAGAGGCAATAAAAAAATCATTCAAAAGGTACGATGACCCAAACAGACCATCGGAAGAAATCCTGCAATTGTTAGAATTATCATTGAAAGGTAACGACTTTGAATTTAACAATAAATTTTATCTCCAAATAAGTGGATGTAGTATGGGTAAAAAATTCAGTCCAAATTTTGCTAATATTTTTGTTGCAGAATGGGAAAGAGGTGCTCTTGCTAAAGCAAGAAAACAGCCATTATGTTATCACAGGTTCCAAGACGACATTTTTATCATATGGCCCCATGGCCGTGATGACTTCAACGAATTCTTGGAGATCCTGAACAACCACGATGAATCCATTCAATTACAGCCCTGCATTTCAGAAAATACCATTGATTTTCTGGATGTGACTGTATTCAAGGGCCCTCAGTTCCGGCATAGCAACGTACTAGACACAAAAGTCTTTTTTAAACCGACCGATTCTCACCAACTTCTCCATAGAGCTTCTTACCACCCACCCAAACTATTCAATGGGTTGGTAAAATCTCAAATCATTCGATTCCATAGAAATTGTACGAACAGAAGCGACCTCAATCACGCATGTTCAATTCTTTTCAAAACACTTGTTAAACGCGGTTACTCAAAACGACTTTTGCGAAAAATTAAATCTGATACAATCCGTGAGATAGAGACACCCATTCGGGACTCTGAGCCAACGCACCCCACGAAAATTCGGCATAACCGCCCAGTTCTGGGAAATGGATCAGTAAATCTATGTCAACGCAAAATTTGTTACATACATCGTATGAACTACATGAATACCGGTAAAACATTCTTTAGCGAACAAACCCGTATGTTTTACCAAGTTAGAAACAGCTTCAACTGTGATTCTGAAAACATCATTTATTTAATCACATGTAAATTATGCCATATCCAATATGTCGGCCAGACGAAAAACCCTCTGCGCGTCAGAATGCAAAACCATTTATCAAATATCCGTTTAGATTCAGGAAAGGCAGTCTCAGACCACTTTAACCTCCCGGGTCATGACATTAAGTCACATTTTAGTTTCCAACCCATTGAGCAAATTCCGTTTGTGGACGATGATGAAACCACAACAGACAAACGACTTGAGCGTGAAAACTATTGGATTGGTAAGCTCAGGACCTATCTCCCATACGGACTCAATAGAGAGTACTCTGGGTTGCCAAATAAAATTATTTGTTTTCCTTTGGTTTATAATCGACGCAATGTCGAAATTGCAAAAATTTTCAAAAACAACTTCACAGAATTAAATACAAAACTGCCAGAGGCCATTAACAAACGATGCATCATAGCTTATAAGAAAAATCCCAGTCTTCGAAACATTCTTGTGAAAGCACTTCTGAGATGAGTTCGTTTTGTCATAAAGTCATATAACTTCAAAAATATTGTAACAACATTGAATTCCATAGAAATAATTTACAACAGAAATCGATTTACCGACCTGCGCCCGTGCTTCTTTGTTTTGAAAAATATCTATCTATCTATCTGTCTGTCTGTCTGTCTGTCTGTCTGTCTGTCTGTCTGTCTCTGTCTGTCTGTCTGTCTGTCCCCTGTCCCTCTGCCTTTGCCCCTACCTCTATCTCTCCTTCTCTCTCTCTCTCTCTCCCCTTCCTTCTCTCTCTATCGCCTATCGCTCTCTCCCTATCCCCTTTTCCCTCTGTCTTTGTCCAACTCTCTCTCTGTCTCTCTCTCTGTCTCTCTGTCTCTGTCTCTCTCTTCCCTCCTCCCCCCCCCCTCTCTCTCTCTCTCTCTCTGGATAGATAATGAATTGATACGACGCTGAAATATTTAGTCTAGTATTTAGCGCTCGCACAGATAGACATACAGTCACACATGTAGGCTGGCAAGTGTGTAGGCAGGCAGGTTAGCAGCATCCAGGCAGACGGACAGAAATCCAGACAGACAGATAGCAATGTGGCGTGTGAAAAATAACCCCTAGACGTGGATAGACAACTGAATGACGGAAAGACAGGCAGACCTACATACAAAGATTGATTGGTTGGTTGACAGATTGATTGATTTCGTTTACGACACTTAGTTTAAAGCACGCGCACCATACACGTGTCATTTCGGCATGTGGCTTGGCACACGAAGTCAACGTGCACCTGGGATAAAGTGTCATTCCCAAGGACACAACTTAACTGACCTCGTCAGGTATAGAACCCGGATATTCATCAAATTGAATTGCGAGGCAATTTCTCGATTGAGCTAATAGTGCTCCCCACGTACATGCGGGTACATGCGGGTGACGCAGACTGACTGATTGGTGGATGTAGGTAAAATGACAGGTAGCAAATTGGTAGAACTAGATGATAGATATGTAGCAAATATTGGGTAGTGACTGACATTATAATAGTCAGTCATTAAAGCACATGACCAGGGGTGTCATCGGGTCATCGGGGGGGGGGGGGGGGGTGGCTATACCCCCCTTCCCCCTCGGAAAGAGTTAATGCTCCTCATTTTGGTCGTCACTTTTTGACACTACTGGTTAATTTTTCGACATTACGGACAGACAGACAGACAGACAGACAGACAGACAGACAGACAGACAGACAGACAGACAGACAGACAGACAGACAGACAGACAGACAGACAGACAGGCAGACAGACAGACAGACAGACAGACAGACAGGGCAAATGCAGAGAGAGAGAGAGAGAGAGAGAGAGAGAGAGAGAGAGGGGGGTGGGGAAAGACAGACGGAGAGGGGGATAGAGAGAGAGAATGATGGAGAGAGAGAGAGAGAGAGAGAGAGAGAGAGAGAGAGAGAGAGAGAGAGAGAGAGGGGCAAAGGCAGAGGGACATGGGATAGAAAGAGAGGGTAGACAGATAGAGAGAAAGAGGAGAGAGAGAGAAAGAGAGAGAGAGAGAGAGAGAGAGAGAGAGCAAATAGGATGGGATATGTTGTGCATATGAAAGAGGGAAATAATTGTTAAGCATAAAATTCCATATTTACTGGGGTAAATGTGTTTAAACTCGCGCGAAAATGGTTAAAAGTCGATGAATATAGGCAAAAGTACAATTTGAGCAACCCGAAAAAATATTGATATTTTTGCGAAAAATCGTCATTTTGGTCGTCACTTTTTGACACTACTGGTTAATGTTTCGACATTACGGATTTTTACATTACTGGTCGATTTTTTCGACATTACTGGTTGATTTCGACATTACTGGTTAATTTTTTCGAAATTACTGGTCGATTTCGACATTACTGGTAAATTTATACACTACTGGTTGTAACAAGGTCTCAAAACCTTAGGCGACGCGAACGACACACTCTTCAGCATGCGACAGTGTGTGAAAACGTGTACTTTTTTAGCTGTTATTTGAAGTGTTTCGTCAAAGGATTTAATTGATTTGGAGGTGATATCTCGTATGTGAAACAGTCCAAATTGACAGAAGACGCAAAAAACCATGTATTTTTCCGTCGGTGTTTTCCAGCATCTCTTTGCCGGATGCGATTGCTTTGGTAGAAATCTCTTAGATGAGAAACATTTTCAATCGCATTATATCTTGGTTTATTCCAATCAGTCTGTTGCAGACAGCTTTAGGTGGTGTGCCTGTTCGACGGATGTGGGTCACTCGACAGATGCGAAGAAGATCTATCAAATGAGAGAGAGAGAGAGAGAGAGAGAGAGAGAGAGAGAGAGAGAGAGGAGATTTTCAACTGCGTGGCATGCTCCAGTGTAGTTTGATACCACGCTAAGCGAGAGAGAATCCAAATGAGATGAGTGAAAGTATTATGATACATTAAAGTGTCTGATGAAACCTCTCGAGAAGGAAACCCAAAACACTATCACGACGTCTTCACGAATACATTTTGAGGAAGCTGCACATTCCCTCCAAAAAACAATGGCACACAACTATTTTACTCGTTGATGAGAAGCTCGACACTGCTCGAAGAACACATCAACGTTTTTGAATGTAATATTAAGGTTACGAGTCGATTAAAGAGGAATCATTTTTGATAAGAGAGATTCGTGAAGGTATTGTGAAAAAACAGAGATCTGACTAGTTCCACATTTCAATGGAGTGGAATAAGACAAACATTCAACAAGTGATTCATGAACGTACTGAGATAGAGTGATCCTACTGTTATCGCCTCGACATTACGGAAGAATAAAATATGACAATCCTTTCGCATAAGTGATTCGTGAACATATTGCGATAGGAAGATCCAAAGCTATCACATCAACTTTTCATTTTCAGGGGAGTGGAATATGACAAAACTTTTGAACAATTGGTTCGTGAACATGCTGGGATAGAGATACTACTGCTATCACCTCTACATTACAGAAGAATGAAATATGACAATACTTTCAAGCAAGTGATTCGTGAACATACTGCGGAATAGTGATCCAACTGCTATCACCTCGACATTGCAGGGGAGTGGAATATGACAAAACATTCGGGCAAGTGATTCGTGAACGAACTGATATAGATAGAGATCTACCTGCTATTACTACAACATAATACTGAGATAGGGAGAGATCTTACAGTTATTACTACAATATTTAAGAGAGATTGAAACATGTCAAACGTTTGAGCAAGTGATTCGTAAACATATTATGATAGAGAGATCCAACTGCTATCACCTCGACATTGCAGGGGAGTGGAATATGACAAACCTTTCGGGCAAGTCTTTCGTGAACGAACTGATATAGATAGAGATCTGACTGGTATTAATACAACATTCAGGGACAGTGAAACATGCCAAACCTTTGAGCAAGTGATTCGCGAACATATTGTGATGGAGGAATCCGACTGCTGTCGCCACGACATTTCAGGAAATGAAACAATGACAAACTTTCAGGTAAGAGATTACCGACTGTACTGCGACAGAGCAAACTATTGAGAAAAACCTTCAACACCCGTCAGAGTGAAAGTACGGCAAGAAATTCGTGAATGTACTGAATCAGAGTTCAAACTACTATTACTTCCCCATGTCAGGAGAGTGGAACATGACAAACTTTCGACAAAAGATTCGTGACAGAGATCAGATTACCGACTTTTTGATGAAATATCTAGGAATTATTTCCAGTTATTTACTGAATAGCCCGGCAAGTTAGTTGCCATATACTTCGGTGATTAATTGCAAAATAATTTCTGGCTATTTCGTCCCCAAAACACATTTAAATAGTCGATATGCACTTTGATTTTTATAGTAAAATATCTGGGAATTATTTTCCAATTATTTACTAAAAGCATGGCAAGTTAGTTGCCTTGCTCTTCGGCGATTAATTGCAAAATAATTTCTGGCTATTTCGTCCCCAAAACACATTTAAATAGTCGATATTATGCACTTTGATTTTTATAGTGAAATATCTAGGAATTATTTTCCAAATATTTATTGAAAAGCACGGCAAGTTAGTTGCCTTGCTCTTCGGCGATTAATTGAAAAATAATTTCTGGCTATTTCGTCCCCAAAACACATTTAAATAGTCGATGTGCACTTTGATTTTTATAGTGAAATATCTGGGAATTATTTTCTGAAAAGCACGGCAAGTTAGTTGCCTTGCTCTTCGGCGATTATTATATTTATTTATTTATTGATGTTTAAGGTCACATATTTATGCACAATGGCTGATCATGACCGTGACAGTTTTACGGGTGGAGGAAGCCGGAGTACCCGGAGAGAACCACCGAGCAACGACGAGCAGCTGCCAGCTCCCCAACATCGTAACTCCGCACTGCAGCACAGGCAGGGTTAGATTGGTTGAAGACATGCGTACCATCGACGTGCGGGCAATGGAGATGAAGTGTCTTGCCCAAGGACACAACGCGGTGCCGTAGGTGGGATTCGAACCGAGGACCTCTCGGCTTGCAGCCTACATCTCTATGAACTGAGCCACCGCGCTCCCTCTTCGGCGATTAATGTCAACATTTCAGGAGAGTGGCACATGACCGACAGAGATCAGACTATTACTACTACCACATTTCAGGAGAACATAACAACCAACAGGACTAAGAGTCAGCGATAACTCCGAGATTAAATAAACTGAGCAACACCGGCATAGTTATAGATGAGTAATACACTTGAGTAGTATAGCATGTACCCGATCGACCCTGATTACCCGGACTTTTGCCGGAGCAGCTAGTGTTAAATTCCCATAGGAACTGGACTTTTGCCGGACCAATAGATAGATAGATAGATAAATAATTTTATTTAACAATACACAAAGTTAAACAGTAATACAAAAGTGATTATTTTTACATAATACAAATATGTTAAGTGCATTGTTAGGCAATGGCATAGCCGGTATGGCTGTCTTCCTGCCATCGCTAGGAATATCAGAAAATATTTTGAGTAGGAAACAGGTAGACGTAGGCCAACGTGTATTTTAGTCATATCTTAGGGTAGAATCATCTTGAGATGTTTAGAATATCGGCCTTGGTACACGTTTTATATTATTTTCGGTCTTAAGATAAAGCGTGACTTATAACTTTTCCCAAGGCCGGTAATTGGGATGAGACACCTGGAGTATCAAGCATAGACAAAAAGTATATTGCATATATATTTATATATACTGAACCACTCTTTAAACGGTGAAAGAAAGTAGCACACACACACACACACACACACACACACACACACACACACACACACACACACACACACACACACACACACACACACACACACACACACACACACACACACACCCTCACACACACACCCACCCACACAGTCTTGTTTTCCCTACATACCGAGGTACCCCATTGTCTGTCCTTTGTGTGGACTAACGGTTTCAACCTCGTTTTGCCGGTACAGTTCTGGGAAAACAACCGAGGTAAAGGGTTTCTTTTGTCTTTTGTACCTCGGTAAGGCGAAACACGCAAACTCTTTTGTCTAGTTACCTCGTCAAGTTGGTAAGACAAACCCACCCACACACACACACACACACACACAGAGTCTTGTTTTCCCTACATACCGAGGTACCCCATTGTCTGTCCTTTGTGTGGACTAACGGTTTCAACCTCGTTTTGCCGGTACAGTTCTGGGAAAACAACCGAGGTAAAGGGTTTCTTTTGTCTTTTGTACCTCGGTAAGGCGAAACACGCAAACTCTTTTGTCTAGTTACCTCGTCAAGTTGGTAAGACAAACGCACACACACACACACACAGTCTTGTTTTCCCTACATACCGAGGTACCCCATTGTCTGTCCTTTGTGTGGACTAACGGTTTCAACCTCGTTTTGCCGGTACAGTTCTGGGAAAACAACCGAGGTAAAGGGTTTCTTTTGTCTTTTGTACCTCGGTAAGGCGAAACACGCAAACTCTTTTGTCTAGTTACCTCGTAAAGTTGGTAAGACAAACCCACACACACACACACACACACACACACACACACACACACACACACACACACACACACACACACACACACACACACACACACGCACACACACACACGGTATTCAATTGCAAAAAGCCTCGTTGTAGACTGCATACTTTTATATCTGATCAGAAAGCGAATTTTCCTCGGAACAAACGAAAAATCATTATCAGATCCGCAACCCCTTCCATTGTGATTCACCAAACATTATTTACCTTATCACATGTAAGCGCAGTCGGAAACAGTATGTTGGTCAAAGTCAAAATCCTTTCCGAGAACGTGCTACTAGACACAAACAGGATATAAAACATAATGCTGATGCCCCAGTATCACAACATTTTAACCTTCCTGACCATTCTTTGGACGATTTCGAAATCCATCCTATTGAACAACCACCAATTAAAGACACATTAGAAGAAACGGCTGAATTTAGAAAAAAAACGTGAAGCTTTTTGGATCAATACACTTCAAACCCTCTGGCCAGTTGATATGAACATATCATCTATAGGGAGAATACGAAAGGAGGTCCATCATTCCTTTCACTTTAACATACAACAGAATGAATATCGAAATAGCAAAAATGTTAAAAAATGAATTCTATTTTACCAATGCCAAATTAAATGAACATTTGAATCTTCGACCTGCCATCGCCTATAAGAAAATCAAAAGCTTGTGTAACATCCTTGTAAGGACTAAATTAGAGCCCATCAATAAATAACATCAATTATTGCCAGTCAGTTTAACCAGTTCCTAGGCTCATCACTTAGTTTAAATCAATTTTATGTAATTATTTGTCATATTTGAAACCCATCAGGGTTCAGTAAATGAAAACAATTTTTCGGAGGCATATTAGAAGAAAAAAAACGTTTTAGTAGGAAATGTCTGTGCCAGTGCGATTTTTTTAACCTCAAACACAAACACGCACGCACGCACGCACGCACGCACGCACGCACGGACGGATGCACGCACGCACGCACGCACGCACGCACGCACGCACGCACGCACGCACACATACTGTGGGTTTTTTGTTCGTTGCAGTCAGGGTATCTATTGTTGTACCTGCATGAAACAGAATTCTTATATTCGTTAAATATCGAATCTCTAAGGGGTTTGATAAAACATTTTCGCGTTGTTGTTATTTAGAAGTTCCCTGTTGTTTCATTTCAGATTTTAGGGAAATTATGCTTCAGTAGCTCTGCCGAAAAACGTTTTTCCCGAGGAAAATGTTGGCTCTATCCGGCTAGATCCGGCAAATGGTGTACCTACTGCATATATAGTATGTTATGGTATGTATAGTGATATACGTACACATGGGGCTATGGGTACATATTACGAGTAAGTGGTGGAAAGATGATGGGAAAGTTGGGTCTTGTTGAAAAAAAATTTCCGTGAAACGGTTGACGTTGCTATTGACGCCGTGACATCACGATGTGTACGCGACGTCATAGAGGCGTTGTTGACCGTTGTTGTTGTCCACTATACAATCTGACACAACGGTATTCGGGTCAGGGGGTGTCAGGATTCTCATATGGGCGGGGGGGGGGGGGGGGGTATGGTAGTGGTGGTATATATCCATGTTGGTTTACTATTACCCCTTGGGCTTTCATATTATCCTGTGACTGGCTGGCAAGGTAGTACAGAATACCCAGCCAGATAGTATTATAATCATTTGTTTAGCATGAACGGTATATACCCTGTAGGCCCACTGTTAGTCCTCGGTAGTATTATGACTGGTATAGGAAGTACGTTATAGCAGGTCATGTGGTATTGTGGGATGGGGGTGGGAGTAATGCCTGGTAGTATAGAACGGGAATAATGCCTGGTAGTATAGTATGGGCGATATATACTCCTGTGCCCCCCCCCCCCCCCCGAAAGCCATTGGTACTACTAATCGTCTTAATGCTTTGTGTCATCCCATGATTGGTTTAGGTAGCAATGAATGCGGGAACAGACTTTATTGTGGAGTGGGTGGGTGTAATGCATGGTCACGTAGTGTGGTAGTATAGGATGTACGTGTTGTACCCCGTTAGCCCTTAGTACTATTAACCCGCCTAATGCTTGATGTTATCCTATGACTGGTATATGTAGTACGTAATGCTAGGCCAAGCGGTATTGTGGGTAGGGATAATGTCTAGTAGTTTAGAATTGTAGTATAGAATGGACGGTATATTGTCGGAAACCCGGGCTTTGCCACCACTGGAAGAAATAGATACAGCCGCGTTTCAGCCAAAACTCAAGGAGTGTCGCCTGAATCCGCGCGTGAACGTATATCTCACCGCGACGAACCCGCCCGTTTCACTTTTGATGGGGTGGTTCTTATCCCGATGGGGTCTGTGACTTTTCGTCAAAAAGCATGAATCAATTGGGGTTCACTGGAAACAACAATTTTAATACATATACATGTAAATAAATGTGGTAATTTGTGACTTACATGGAATCCAATGAATAAACATTAATCACCTCCTACCCACACAGTTTTTGAGTCACTTGCGGGCCCGCATTCTCTGTTCTCGCTGGTTTTCCTTCCTTCTCGTTGGTACTTGTTCTTTGGTCGCCTCTTCACTTCAGTCTTTCACTGCCGTCGCACGGCCACAAACTTATTGTCACTTTACCGGACGTTTTTACTTAACATTTGACGGAATGTCACTCTACGACTGCCGTTGCACGATCGCTAACGTATTGTCGCCTTCTCTCTAACAAGTGACATAATGTCACTCTTACACTGCCGTCGCACGGCCACTAGATTATTATCACTTTACTGAACGCTTTTCACTCAAGTAGTCGCCACCAATGGGATTAAATTCTCCCCTGTGTTTATCTCAGAATAGTGTTCATACAAGCAAGCCTGCTCTGTATACGTACGTCTTGCCTTCTACAACAAGCATGGCGTCTTTCTAAATACTAATAGCTCCCTGTGCTCGTACTTCCTATTTCTGATCCCATATTCAGATATGGCCACCGACTTGGCCGCGACTGCCCCTAGTCAAAGTTTGAGCTCTGTGGTTCCCCTACATCACAACGATTCTATACTTTCGCACCGATGTGGCACCTCCTCTAACCTATAGCATGGGGCATCCCCATCTACTCGCAACGTCCCACAGCCTTACACACCTTTATAGACTGGTATGGCTGGAATGGATTTCTCGAGAAACCCCCGATTTTTATTTCGATAGCCAGAACATTAATTCTCAGTTTAATTGCTTTTCTTGAACCTGACCGGTTAGATCTATCTTAATTTAATATTCGCTTTTAAGTTCCTTTGAAAGTCTTGCATTTCGATATATCCTGACATTCATGACAGACCAAATGCATAATATGGGTGTGTGTCCAGAACATGTACTGTATTTACAATAATTAACTATTAACTGGTCATAATTACACGGAAAATGACTGCAGGAGGACACTGGCTTTTACTGCCTTTAATGTTTTAAATAAATGCGTTCAATAAATGCGTCATAATGGACAATAAATTTCATGCTTCATTACCAGCGCTTGAATTATTGCGGGTCTGTTCAAGTGAAAAATCTGTTTTCGGGGTCCGCCATGTCCCTATCCTTATGCTTTATATTTAGCTCAGTGAGAAAGATTATTGAAATATATATACACTTTTAAACAACAAAATCGAAAATTCAAGTTATCACCTTGACATATATACCCATGTAGGTCTCCTGTTAGTGCTTGGTACTATTAACCAATCGATTGGTTTGTTTTATCATATGGCTCATTTGCTCGATGGGATTCGAGTCGTTCGAGCAGTATGTGCAGTCACTCGATCGTGGAATTGCTCTAAAGCTCATTTGCGCGATGGCTACGAGTCGTTCGTGCAGTATGTGCGAGTCAGTGGGCCGATAGCTTATTGGCTTTGGGAATGATGTATGCTTTTGTTATACACACGGGAGACAACTTTGTATGAATATGTATATGTTACGGGAAATGAAGCAATATGGTTGGTTAATCAGCTTCCATAAAGTGAACTTATTGGATGATCTGGATAAATGAAACAAGAACAAGTGTACTTGGAATAGGGTAGGAAGAATTGGGATTACGTATCACCTTACCAGTGGATGATACCAAATATTCGGTAGGTTAATACTATCAACGGTTAAGATGGGACCTACAGGCGCATATTCCAACCATACTCTGCTGCCGATCTATACTACCAGGCATTAACCCCATCCCACAATACCGCTTTATAATATGAAGCACCTGGTGAATTAGTAGTACCAAGGACTAACAAGAGGCCTACAGGGGTTTTTACAGCCTATGCTATACTACAGTTCTAAACTACCAAGCAATACCCCCACCCCATAATACCACTTGACCTGCCATAACGTACTATCTATACCAGCCATATAATAAAATAATCCAATCGGTTGGTTAATAGTACCAAGCACTAACAGGGAGTCTACAGAGGTATATACCGTCCATTCTATACTACCGTTCTAAACTACCAGGCATTACCTCTACCCTCAATACCGCTTGGTCTATCATTACATACTACCTATACCAGTCATAGGATAACACCTAACATTAGGTGGATTAATAGTACTAAGGGCTAACATTGGCCCTGTAGGGGTCCAACGCGTACATGCTATACAACCACACTCTGCGACCATGCATTACACCCGCCCATCCCACAATAACGTCTGTCCCCGCATTGCATACTACCTTACCCAGACATGCGATGACACAAAGCATTAAGTCGATTAGTAGTACCAATGGCTTTCGGGAGGGGGGGGGGGAGAGCAGAAAGATATATATATCGCCCATACTATATTGCCGTTCTATGATAATAATAATATGAAGGCCCATGGGTAATAGTATACCAACATGGATATATACCGACACTACTATATCACCCCCCCCCCCCCATACGAGAAACCCGACACCCCCTGACCCGAATAACATTATGTCAGATTGTATAGTGGACAACAACAGCGGTCAACATCTCTATGACGTCGCGTGCGTATCATGACGTCATGATGTCAATAGCGACGTCAACCGTTTTGCGGAGAACTTCCAAGAAGCCCCAACTTTCCCATCATCTTTCTACCACTTACCCATAATATCTACCCATAGTATACTATATATGCAGTAGGTACACCATTTCCCGGCTCTAGCTGGATGGAACCAATGGTTTCCTCGGGAAAAAATGATTCAGCAAAAGTCCGATTCCTATGGGAATTTAACACTAGCTGCTCCGGCAAAAGTCCGGGTAAACATGTTCAATCGGGTACATGCTATACTACTCACTTGCACACCAAATATGACACCATTTCACCTAATAGTTATCGCCAAAAACAGATACATTTGCGAAAAATATAAAGTCTATAATAGGACATAACTCTGATAAGACTATGGCAAATAACACTGTCAAACCGAGGCAGGTCAACGGTAAGATACACCTGCATACCAAATGCCACGCAGTATGCCACGCAGTTGAAAATCTCCTCTCTCTCATTTGATAGATCTCATTCAAATCTGTCGAATCAACCACATGCGTTGAACAGGCACACTACATTAAGCTGTATTCGTCTTTCACAGACTGATTGGAATAAACCAAGATATCACGCAGTTGAAACATGTTCAACTATTCTCGTTATTCGCATCTATTTACCAAATAGTTATCTCCCCTGATTGCTAGGAATTGGCTTGCAAAAATTAGCACTAATTGAATGGGGAATTTTTATATTTCTCAAAATTATATAAAACCCGTGAAAGTTATATTTGCTCTGCGCATCAGACATTTAAGAACAATATATATGCTCTCACTTGGTGATATAATCGAACCATTTCATTCGACCAATTTTTTTCCCCTGTTCATTTAAAAAGGTACGGTTATTTCGTGTAGAGTGCCATGTAAAATAATGGAAAATTGCGTTTTCGTCAACTTTTAGAGATTAAAATATTTTTTAGTCTTCATATTAGCAATGCTCTGCGCATATGTGCATATAATATAGATATTGTCCTCTCTAATCATATAAAAATATATAATCTGACATTTGCCCATTTTTTTCCTTTTGATGTTAAAACCAAGACAAATTTGATTGTTGTAAAAACAGTTGAACCCACAGTCCACAATATGCAGAAGGTTTCGGTGTGAATAAAAGGAAAGGTGCGATAGCCCTATTAATTACTTTCAGTTCAGCCAGAAATGTGAAGCTTGTCGCTTTATTTAATTATTTATTTTATTCACACCTTTCAGTGGATCAATGCTAATTACATTACAGTCAGACTCCAGTATTCACAGGGGGAGATAACTTTTCGAATAATACATCCCTACGACGAATTAAGTTGAATATGATGTTTCTCATCTGAGGGATCTCTCCCAAACCAATCGCATCCGACGAAGAGACACTGGAAAACACCGAAGGAAAAATACATGCTTTTTTGCAACTTCGGTCAATTTGGACTGTTTCACGAGACATCATCGCCAAATCAATGAAATCATTTGACGAAACACTTCAGAAAAGCTAAAAAAGTACACATTTTCACACATTGTCATATGTTGGAGAGTGTGTCGTTCACATCGCCTAAGGTTTTGACGACATCCCCCCCCCCCCCCCACACACACACACACACTTCAGGAGGGTTGTATCACTGTGTATACTTCGTATTCGAAATATTCAACTCAAAACCTTTAAAATGATATATGACATGACTACCTTTCTAAAACTTAAATTTGTTATGCCCCTCAGCCCCCACGACCTCAGAGAGAGTTGGATACTTCATATTCGAAATCATCAAGTTGAGATCTCTAAAATAATGTATCACACGACTACCTTTCAAAAACTTGGGTTTTGAGGCCCCAGCGCTCGGCAGCTCCCTTCGAGGAGAGTCGTATACTTCATATTCGAAATATCCAAGTCGAGACCTGTAAAATGATGTGTCACCCGACAACCTTCGTAAAATTTGGGTATTGAGGTCCCACCCCTCAGTCCTCCCCCCCCCCCTTGAGACACAAATACCAAATATTCGTGCAACACGCGTCGAGGCCTTTAAAATGATGTATCACATGACAACTAACCTTTTAAAAACTTGAACTTTTTATACCCCTCAGCCTCACTCCTCGGGGAGTGGCAAATACCAAATAATCGGACTACATGCATCGAGACCTTTAAAATGATGTTTCACGCGACAACCTTTCTAAAACATGAGTTTTTGATGCCCCTCAGACCCCCCCCCCCCCCCCGAAACGAGTCGACCACCTCATTTAACGTATACACGCTGAAGCTCGTACACACTTCCTACACATGTAGCCTTGCCATCTGTTTACATCTTGTCTTCAACTTTCTGCCCTATAACCCCGTTCGTAGCCACCCAATACTATAATTTCTACCACCTTCGAAGCGGTTCTCGTCAGATCACCGAAGTTAATCAACGTTGGGCTCGGTTTGTCCTTGGATAGGTGACCGTCTGAGCGATCGATTCAGACTTCCGCATTGTGTCCTTGGGCAAGGCACTTAACCCCGATTGTCCACATGGGGGCACGATGACGCCGTGTACTAAGGCGTACTGCACGTCGATGGTGCGCATATCTTCAACCAATCTAACCCTGCGTGTGCTGCAGAGCGGAGTTACGATGCTGGGGAGCTGGCAGCTGCTCGGCGTTGCTCGGTGGTTCTCTCCAGGTACTCCGACTTCCTCCACCCGTAAAACTGTCACGGTCATGATTTACCATTGTGCATAAGTATATGACCTTAAACACCAATAAATAAATAAATAAAAAAAGAGGCCCCAAGGGGACTTAATCGCTCACCGGCCAAAGTGGATCAAAGATGTGTTTGGGGTCACATTCAGTTAGACATGGTTCATCAACACTGCAAAGGAATGAAGCCATGCAAAGGCAAATTTTATGGAAATGGATCTGAACAAACCTGAAGCTAACATGCTCCCCCTGCCCCCCCCCCCCCCCCCCAACCCTGCCCGTAGAGAGCCCAAATAATAAGTCAGGGACTCAAATTGAACAAACTTGAATCTGATCCCTCTTGAGATGTTACAAATGTTTTTACCAAATATGAAAGAATTCTCACTGGTGGATCTGAACAAGGAGGTTTTTAAAGAAATGTCCTCACATTGTATTAAGTTAAACTTTGGGCTCAAATAGGGAGCCAAAATATTAACCCAGGGACCCGATTTGAACAAACTTCAATCTGACCCACCTAGAGATGTTGTATACAAATATGAAAGGATTCTGATTGGTGGATCTGAAGAAGAAGACTTTTAAAAGAAATTTCCTCATATTGCACTAAGTTAAAATTCGGGCTCCCATAGGAAGCCAAATATCAACCCATAGACCAGATTTGAACAAACTTGAATCGGACCCTCCTAGAGATGTTGTATACCAACTATGAAAATATTCTGACTACAGGGTCTAAAGAAGAGGATTTTTAAAAAAAAATCCCTATATTGCACTCTAAGTTGATATTCGGGCTCCCGTAGGGAGTCCAAAAATTTACCCAGGTAAGCAATTTGAACAAACCTGAAACTGACCTACCTCAAGATGTTGTATACCAAATATGAATGCATTCTGATTGGTGGATCTGAAGAAGATTTTTAAAGAAATTTCCTCATATTTCACTAAGTTAAAATTCAGGCTCTCAAAGGGAGCCCAAATATAAACCCAGGGACTCAATTTGAACAAACTTGATTCTGACCCCCCTATAGATGTTGTATACCAAACGTGAAAGGATTCTGACTGGTGGAGCTGAAGAAGAAGACTTTTAAAGAAATTTCCTCCAATTGTACGAAGCTAAACTTTGGGCTTCAATAGAGAGCCCAAATACTAACTCAGTGACCCGATTTGTACAAACTTGAATCTGACCTCCCTATAGATGTTGTATACCAAATATGAAAGGATTCTGACTGGTGGATCTGAAGAAGAAGATTTTTATAGGAATTTCCTCAACTTGCACGAAGTTAAACTTTGGGCTCCAATAGAGAGCCCAAATACTCACTCAGGGACCCGATTTGTACAAGCGTGAATCTGACCCCCCTATAGATGTTGTATACCAAATATGAAAGCATTCTGACTGGTGGATCTGAAGAAGATTTTTAAAGAAATTTCCTCAAATTGCACAAAGTTAAACTTTGGGCTTCAATAAAGAGCCCAAATACTCACTCACGGACCCGATTTGAACAAGCTTGAATCTGCCCCCCCCCCCCTATAGATGTTGTATACCAAATATGAAAGCATTCTGACTGGTGGATCTGAAGAAGAACATTTTAAAGAAATTTCCTCATATTTCACTAAGTTAAAATTCGGGCTCTTGCAGGGAGCCCAATTATTAACCCAGGGACTCGATTTGAACAAACTTGAATCTGACCCCAATAGAGATGTTATATACCAAATATCAAAAGATTCTAAATGATGGTTCTGGAGAAGATTTTTTTAATTTAAAAAAAAAATATGGGTGCTATCAGAGTAATGCCCCTTGTGGTGCCCCCTGTGGGCGCAGAAAGTTTATTTGTACAAACTTGAATTGACATATGATAAGGAACATGCACTCCAAATTTGGTTCAATTTGGTCCAGTAATTTGGGAGAAGTCGATAATTTAAAGTTCACGACGGACCCCGGATGACGACGGACGGCAAGTGATAAGTTAAGCTCCCTTCCCTTCGGTGATCTAATAACCCTCGAAGCTTTGTACCATTAGTTCCTTGTACTATTACTATTTTACTTGCAGCACTACTGCAGGCTTGCTTACTATCTCCCATTGACCGAACGACTAGAATCCCATCGAGCATATAAGCCATAGAGAAATTGGTCGAACGAGTGGCTCCACATAAAACTCTAATCCTCAACTTGAAAAAAGTGGAGCCGATGGCCAGACGTTTTCAAAAAGGGATTCCGTAATGATTCCATAAAAGGGATTCTATAAGTGGGATTCCATAAATGGGATTCCAAGACCCTGTATAGCTCATATACAGCTGATCTTACCGTCGATTTCAGCTTTCTGTCCTATGACAGCTTGTTCTGTAGTCCCCTATACTATAATCTTTTTCTACCATTGTGCCATTACTACTGACTTGAAGCACTATTTTGGCTTGCTAACTGTCACATATCACGACCTCTAGGCCAAGTCTTAGAATATCAAACGACCATTTGTACCCTGCTAGGAGACTGGAAACCAAGCATACACCACACAACACTACATTACATACTACCTATACCATATGTAGGATAGTACACCTTCCGTGGTGGATTGTGATTCCAAGGGTTAAGATGGGAACTAAAATGTGTATATGTCGTCCATACTATTCTACTGCACTGCTCAACAAGTCATTACCCCCGCCCACAATAGCTCTTTGCCTAGCATTACATTCCAACAAAACCAGCCATAGGATAATATGAAGCATTAGGTCGATTGCTAGCACAAGGGCAGAGACTGAACCAGCAGGGGTACAAACAACACATCCTATACTATCTGACTAGACAACCATGGATTACCTCTACCCAACAATACTGCTTGGCCTAGCATTACGTAATATCTATACCATCTGTGGGCCAGCACATCGTCCTATGTGGATAATGCTAATACTACCGTTTTAAACTACCAGGCCTTACCCCTACCCACAATGCCGCTTGTCCTAGCAATACGTATTATCTTTTCTAGTCATAGTATAATTTGAAGCATAAGGTGGATTAATAGTACGAAGGGCTAACATAGGACCTGTAAGGGTGTCGAGCGTACATTCCAAACTTCCATACATGGCGACCATGAATTACCCCCAACCACCCAACAATACTGCCTGTCCCAGAATTACATACTACCTATACCAGTCATGGGGTAGAACAAAGCAATCGACAGGCTGATACAACAAGGTAAGATGGGAGCTACAGTGACAGATAACGCCCATACTCTACCGCAAATCCATACCACCAAGGGCTATTTATCAATGCCGCACTAGACGACGACTATGCTATTATCCCACCCCACAATACTGGTTTGCCAAGCATTGCGTACTACCTATATCAGTCGTAGGGTAATATGCAGGTCGATTAGTAGTACCAAGGCCAATTTCTAATAGTATACCTACAGAAGTATACACCCCCCTTACTATACTATGATATCAGTCCAGTACGAGAACCCAGACACATCCCGGTGCGAATAACGTCACACCGGACTGAAAAGTGTACAACAACAGTGGTCAGCGTTTCTCTGACGTTACAGTGATGTCACGACGTCCACAGGAACGTCAACCGTCTCGCGGGATTTAATCGTTAATTTTCCACCACATACCCACAGCAATGTGGGTACATATACTGCGTAAAGTTTTTTAAGCACCAAGTATATCCAACTACCTGTTTTACGTTTTAGTTGAAATATTGTTATGAAAAGTGTATATATTTTATATTTAATTATATCTTTAATGATTTAAGTACAGAAATTAAGATTTTATTTGTGTTTGACATTATTTTTTAGCTTTTGAATACGATAATCATGGAAAATGGTTATTATTGGTAAAAGAGGAAATTTTTCAAATTTGCCAAAACGTTGACATAGCGAACAGATATGGGTTCAATATCGAGTATGAGGCCCATTATTGTTAATTACAGCTTGACAATGCCTTTTCAAGCTCCCAATCAGGTTCCAGGTGGTCCCTTGTGGGATGCTGTTCCATTCTTGGACCAGCATGGCACCAAGCTTCTGGGCACTTCTTGGTTGGACTGGACGGACTGAGATTGCAAGCTGCAGCTCATTCCAGACATGTTCGATTGGATTGAGGTCAGGGGATCTTGCTGGCCAGTCCATGCGCTCAATCCTCTCCCTTTGTTGGTACTCCTGGGCAACATTAAGACAGGCATTATCGTCCATCAGAATGAATCTATCACCCACTGCACCTGCATATAATCTGACGCGGGCATTCAGGATCTCATCAATATATCGCTGTGCAGTCAATGCACCACGGCCAAGAACACAGAGCTCTGTACGGCCAGGCCAGCTGATGCCACCACAGACCATTATTGACCCTCCACCATAGCTCAGCAATGTTGGCTGCATGGAATAACTCTCCTGGTCATCTCCATACCCTCGAACGCCTATCTGTGTTGTTTAGGCAGTACCTTGACTCATCTGTAAAAAAGACAGGTCGTCAATCTTCTCTGGTCCATCCAACGTTATCCATGGCCCATTCATATCGTGCCTGGTGGTGGTTCTGGGACAGCTGAATGCGAATACATGATCTTCTCGATCGGAGACCACCTTCGCACAACCTTGCCCGGATAGTCTGCGTCGATGTCGAAACATTTACCCCGGATGCATTCTGAAGGTCACTGGGAAGCTGGGTTGCTGTGACAAAGCGGTTCCTACGCGCCTGAATGATCAAAAACCGGCCTTCAGCTGCAGATGTTGCCCTGTCTCTGCCACCACCATGTCGTCTGACTGGTGTCATACTGCTGAAATCTTGCCCAGGCTCTGGTGATCACCGTATAGAGCACATCAAGGGCTTCACCAGCCTGACGATGGGTAGCACCTTGTTCCACCATCCCTACAGCCCACCACATTTCTGCTTCAGACAAATGTCTTCTTACATTTGCATTCGACATATTCAATCATTAAATCACAAGGGTTTGTGTTGAAAGGAAGACTGAATACCATACACGTCTCGTGTACATGTAGACAGTTCACGAAAACATCATAGAAATCAAGGGATAGATGCTTTCCATGATGTGTCATGAAAAGTCTGCCTGTCAAGAGAGCTATTGTAAACACTGGGGACCACCTCAATACATTCCTCAATCATATCCACCCAAAATATCGCAAATGTGTCACAAGAAAATTTCACAATGATGTGTCAAATATGTGGTGCTTAGTGAACTTTGGGTAGTATATATCACAATACATATAATAGCATACTATATATACAGTATGTATACCACTTGCTGGATCTAGTTTCGCACAGAAAAAATTGCTACAAAGTTCGGTTGCTATGTGAATTTAACACTAGCAGCTTCCCCAAAAGTCTGGGTAATAACGCACGATCGGGTACATGCTACGCTACTAACCAATAATGGAATGGCTAATTAATTTGTACAAACAGTCTTCTAATAATTTGTAAAAACAGTCTCGTAATAATCTGTAAATACAGTTTACTAATCTGTAAAAACAGTCTCGTAATAATCTCTAAAAACAGTCTCATAATAATCTGTAAAAACAGTCTCGTAATAATCTGTAAAGACAGTTCACTAATCTGTAAATACAGTTGATTAATCTGTAAAAACAGTTTATTAATCTGTATAAACAGATTATTAAATGAAAAGGTCCTGACCCTAATACGCTGCTGTAGAATATGACTTTATTACAAATCTTTACATCTAACTCCAAGTTTATGCTTCAACATCTTCAGTTTTATATCAAACTGTATTTTACGGTATGGTAAGCAAGTAGCTAACACACAGCTGGCATGGATTTAGGGTGGCTAACAAGACAAACGAATGCTTGTTGTGTTGGATATTTGTAAAGATGAAGACATTCGAAGTATTAAAATTAGTGGGGAATGGTTCTCACCCTCAGAAAAAATTAAGAGGAATAGAATTCATTACATGCCTGTTCTATAATATCCTCATCTACAGCAACACCAAGCCATGCGGAAAAAGAAAATCTGTTCCACACATATGTGTGGAACGGAAATCGTTGACGGACTATTTTTATAAAGAAGCAAAAATTTCACTAGAATTTTCCACAAATCATTCACCGCAATTACAATTTGACTCACTAGCGATATCCAAAAATCGACCCCTAACTTCCATTCTGTTCTATGTGCCTACTACACATTGGAACTCAGGGGACGAAATAGTAACAAGAGTTCCCCTCACAAATTTGGTGTGGGATAAAATGTGTTTTTCTGATGATAATAACTGTTGTCAAATGAATTGCTGAGTGTCCTTCTAATAATGTTTTTTATAGACGTGAAGGCCTGTTATAAACACAGAACAACACGCATGTGAATGGGTTAATCGATATGGCACTTGTGCCATATCGATTACCCCATTTACATGTGTGTCGTTCTGTGTATCACCCTCAGAAAATATTAAGAGGAATGGCATTCTCTGCAGTCCGACCGCACAGCATCACTGCTACAGGAAAGGGGACACAATCTGCAAATGAAAGTGTCAATGACACTATAGCTTAACTTGTGTGTTGTGTTTGATGAAAAGGATATTGTTCAATGTTTATGAAAGGATTATGAAATAAGACAAGAATTGTGATAATTGGGAATATGTTCATTTCTGTTCCCTGTATGCTATGTTTCTGATAAAAATAATATGAGGTGTACACTGTACTAAAGAGCTGAGGGGTGGGTTAATATGACCTCACAGTTAATGTTTGTAGCCCTCACAGTTAACGTATATCAACGAAAGTTACCAAGTTACAGTGAAATTATTCCAAATCGAGTCATCCTATCAAGTTACATTGAAATCCTTTCATAAATATGGCCTGTAGACTGTGCTAAAGGTTTTTGGGCTTTGGGCTCTGGCAGCCATCATGGTTGAATGATCGCAACCAAAAGGGGACGTTCTCATCTGGAGTGATCCTATGAAGTTACAATGAAATCCCTTCATAAATTAACCGTGTAGACTGTGCTCAAGGTTTTCAGGCTTTGGGCACCTGTAGCCATCACAGTTTACCAATCACGACCAAAAGGGGATGTCATCATCTAGGCATTATATGGAGTCAACCTAAAAGGTTACAATGAAAGCCTTCTATAAATATGACCTTTTGCCTATGCTAAAGGTTTTTGGGCTCGGGCAGCCATCAAGGCTGAATGATCATGACCAAAATGGGACGTTCTCATCTAGACATTATTTGGAGTCATCCTACCAAGTTACAATGAAATCCCTTCATAAATATGACCTGTAGACTGTGCTAAAGGTTTTAAAGCTTCGGGCCCCTCTAGCCGTCACAGTTGCCCAATCATGTCCAAAAGGGGACGTTCTCATCTAGATATTATATGAAGTCAACCTACCAAGTTACAATGAAATCCCTTCATAAATATGACCTGTAGACTGTGCTAAAGGTTTTCGGGCTTCGGGCTCGGGCAGCCATCATGGCTGAATGATCGCAACTAAAGGGGACAATCTCATCCGGGCATCATCTGGAGTGATCCTACGAAGTTACAATGAAATCCCTTCATAAATATGACCTGTAGACTGTGCTCAAGGTTTTCGGGCTTCGGGCACTTGTAGCCATCACAGCTGACCAATCACGACCAAAAGGGGATGTCATCATCTAGGCATTATATGGAGTCAGCCTAACAGGTAACATTGAAATCCTTCCATAAATATGACCTTTTGCCTATGGTAAAGGTTTTTGGGCTCAGGCACCCATCAAGGCTGAATGATCGCGATCAAAATGGGACGTCATCTAGATATTATTTGGAGGCATCCTACCAACTTACAATGAAATCCCTTCATAAATATGACCTCTAGACTGTGCTAAAGGTTTTTGGGCTTCGGGCCCCTGTAGCCATCACAGATGCCCAATCACGTCCAAAAGGGGACTTTCTCATCTAGACTTTATATGAAGTTAACCCACCAAGTTACAATGAAATTCCTCAATAAATATGACCTGTAGACTGTGCTAAAGGTTTTCGGGTTTTGGGCTCAGACAGTCGTCACGGTTGGCAAATCACGCCCAAATGGGGAAATTCTCATCTAGACATCATAAGGAGTCATCCTACCAAGTTACAATGAAATCCCTCCACATAATAAACATGACCTGCAGACTGTGCTAAAAGTTTTTGGGTTTCGGGCTTGGGCAGCCATCACGGTTGATAGATCATGCCCAAAAGGGGACGACGTTCTCATCTAGGCATTATACAGAGGCATCCTACCAAGTTACAATGAAATCCCTTCATAAATACGACCTGTAGACTGTGCTAATGTTTTTCGGGTTTTGGGCTCGGGCAGCCATACCGGTTGCTCGATCGCGACCAAAAGGGGACGTTCTCATCTAGACATGACCCCAAACCTCCATATGAAATTTTGTGACGATCAGACAAGAACTGTGGGGTGTAGCCCGTGCTAAAGGAATGTGTGAACAGACTCACAGACTAACAGACTTCCACATGCATGATGGCAATAGCTTATCCTGACTATGTCAAGTTAAGCTAAAAATGTGTAACTAATCTATTATGAAAAACTCCTTTTGAGGTTGTGTTATCACAATCAGATATAGATTTATTTACATATAAAATGTACAAACAATATTTCATAAATATATACAAATATAAAAATAGCTGATTAATATTGAAGGAGTGGCTGTGAATAGGTGTTCTCGGTTGCTGTGTCCAGTTGAATGGCTCATATAACTGACACAACCTTGCAGGCTCTGTGAACTGGAACTAGCTTGTTGACTTACAGAAGAAATTAGCACATAGAAGGAATACCACTTGGAAACTATGCTTATGTACAAAATAAGGGAGACAAGTTTGTTGTTTGTTTATTGGAATTTATTGTGGCTTTCAGTATCTATGACTAATTCTTTTGGTGTTAATCTGTAATACATTCCGCATGCATTATACATTCAATAAAGCTTTCCAACAAACCATTTTTTAGGACGGGTGCAGTTTACATGTGACTTCATGGCATTTTCGAGTGTTTATTTCTTCTTGACAAAACCCACTTGTAATCAACTACAGGTCACTGCAATGGTGATGAGTAGGGTTCAATTGTGACACTGCACTGCCAGAAAACATCTCTACCGAGATAACAAATCAAGAATAGTTCAAAATACGAACAATATTTTCTCATGCTGTTACCTCCATAAAACATGAATCACACCAATCACTTGCAATGGCAGAAGCAATGCATCCAAAGTACACAAAATTTGAGTGTAAGGGAGACAATGTTGGCCTAAGGTAGAAAAAATGGATAAAGCGTTTTAATGACAATTTATTTGTTGGGTATAACATCCAAAATCTCGAGCGTAAATGTGCTCTCATGTTCCATTTCGTTGGAGAAGAACTGAACAGTATCTTCAATACACAAGACCTAGACAACCCTGCCCCAGGGATGGAAATGCAGAAGACACAGTATTCTCAAGAGTGGTGGATGCTTTGACAGAATATTTGAGCCCCAAACAAAATATTGAATTCCAATGCTATGTGTTTAGACACACAAAACAAGAATATGGCGAGACAGTCGAGTAATGTTATACAAAGCTGCAAAAAGTAGTAGGTACCTGTGACTTCACAGAAAAAGAAACCAAAATCAAATCTCAACTCATAGTTACCAAAAAAGGACTCAGTGAACCAAATCTAACCCTACAGAAACTACTAGATTTTGCTAAAACTTTTGAACTTACTGAAAGCCAAAATAAAAACATATGAGATAACACAACAGAAAATAAATCTATGTCAGTGAATAAAGTTGTGAAGTATCACTAAAGAAAATGCACTGACTAACGAGTTGTCAAAAGGCAGCCACATAATACACAATTATGTTTTAACTGTGGAAATTAAATTCATTGCTTCTGTCCAGCTATTGGTGTTGTTTGCAAATCATGTGGGAAGAAGAACCATTTTTTCAAAAATTGTAAACGTACCAAAAAAACAAAGAAGAAACCTCAAAATAAACTCTTTGAAAGAAGAACTAAACAAACAAACATTGTAATTCTTGTTGACAATGATAGCAGTGATGATGATCATGTGTTTTTGTGTGAAACTGAATCAAACGACAATAAGTTTATGGTGAAGACACCAAAATTCAAAGTCAAAATTAATGGCTCAACAAACATTGCTATAGCAGAGACTGGGGCCACATGTTGTATCATGAGTTTTAATGAGAAATAAGACCAAATTTGGAAAACTAAAATCAATTTATGACGTCATAACATCATTAAATAGGATGGCTGCTCAGTAAATGTGTGGGGAGACCAATCAATATTTTCAAAATATAAATATCTATTGGTCTACCCCAAATAATGAGTATGGACTCCATTGAACTGGCATGGAAGATACCACTAGAGTTCATAGAGTTAAAGTTGTTAATGTTAAGGAAGAACCAATTGAAGTAGATGATCAGTTAGATGTTGAATCAGATTTTCAAGCTGAAAATGACTCTCAAAATTCCGAAAATCTCAATCTATCTGTTCCATGCACAGAAAAGTAAAGGGCAAGAACCATACCAGCTTACTTTAAAGATTATGTCTAGCAAGTAATTTTGTTTTAATTCCTGAAATTGTAATGGCTATCTTTGATTCTTCTAGTTTGTATTTGTACAGTTAATTTAGTTTAATCCCTTCATATGTATTTTATATATATTGATGTTTTATTGGTGTTTAAGGTCACATACTTATGCACAATGGCTAATCATTACTGTGACAGTTTTATAGGTGGAGGAAGCCGGAGTACCCAGAGAGGACCACCAAGCATCAATGAGCATAAGGCAATATGCCTTAGTACACAGCATCATCATGCCCCCCATGTAGGCAACCGGGATAAAGTGCCTCCAAGGACACAACATGGGTCATCCCAAACGGGGATCAAACTCGGGACCTCTAGCATAGAGCCACCGTGCTCCACAAATCCCTTCATAAATATGGCCTGTAGGCTGTGCTAAAGATTTTTGGGCCTGTGTAGCCATCACAGTTGACTGATCACAAACAAGAAGGACCCAACACCCTAAAGCATACCAACTTTCCTCTTTGATAGTAACTTTGGCAAACACAAGAACTGTATCAAACAGGCTCATAACATGCGACAAAGCTTACCTAAACACAACCTCTTAAAAGTAAAACACAGAAACTGACAAAAACACAAAGTTAAACATGAAATTCTGAGCTAAACAGAAAACTAAACGCAAATAAAAATGTCAAGAAAAATGTTTAAAATGCAGGGTATGAGGGGTTAATCATGGAACAATGATACTGAGGAACATGTATGATGAATATACGTGCCATGGGAAGAGAAGGAGCACAGCAGCTGACCTAAACACTTAGTTAAACATGAAATTCTGAGCTAAACTGAAAACTAAACGCAACTAAAAATGTCAAAAAAAATGTTTAAAATGCAGGGTATGAGGGGTTAATCATGGAACAATGATATTGAGGAACATGTATGATGAATATAAGTGCCATGGGAAGAGAAGGAGCACAGCAGCTGACCTAAACACTTAGTTAAACATGAAATTCTGAGCTAAACAGAAAACTAAACGCAACTAAAAATGTCAAGAAAAATGTTTAAAATGCAGGGTATGAGGGGTTAATCATGGAACAATGATACTGAGGAACATGTATGATGAATGTAAGTGCCAAGGGAAGAGAAGGAGCACAGCAGCTGACCTAAACACTAAGTTAAACATGAAATTCTGAGCTAAACAGAAAACTAAATGCAACTAAAAATGTCAAGAAAAATGTTTGAAATGCAGGGTATGAGGGGTTAATCATGGAACAATGATACTGAGGAACATGTATGATGAATAGAAGTGCCATGGGAAGAGAAGGAGCACAGCAGCTGACCTAAACACTAAGTTAAACATGAAATTCTGAGCTAAACAGAAAACTAAATGCACCTAAAAATGTCAAGAAAAATGTTTAAAATGCAGGGTATGAGGGGTTAATCATGGAACAATGATACTGAGGAACATGTATGATGTATAGAAGTACCATTCTAAGAGAAGGAGCACAGCAGATGACCTAAACACTTAGTTAAACATGAAATTCTGAGCTAAACAGAAAACTAAACGCAACTAAAAATGTCAAGAAAAATGTATAAAATGCAGGGTATGAGAGGTTAAATCATGGTAGAAGGATAATAATCATCATATAGCAGCATGATAAAGGCCATGATATGGAAATAGAGCGAGTAAGTGACCTAAACAGAAGCTTCAACATTATTGTACGGTGACACAGACGCCGACCGATCGAGCCATGCCATAAGCTCACACAACTAAAGTTGGTGAGCTAAAAAGGGGATGTTCTCAACTAGACATTATACTGAGTCATCCTACCAAGTTACAATGAAATCCCTTCATATGTATTATATATATATACTACTCAAAGTTTGCTAAGCACCAAGTATATCCAACTACCTGTTTTACGTTTCAGTTGAAATATTGTTATGAAAAGTGTATATATTTTTTATTTAATTATATGTTTAATGATTTAAGTACAGATATTAAGATTTAGTTTGTGTTTGACATTATTTTTTTGCTTTTGAATACATAACCATGGAAAATGGATTTTATTGGTAAAAGAAGAAATTATTCAAATTTGCCAAAATGTTGACGGAATGAACTGGTATGCGTTCAGTATCGAGTATGAGACCTATTACTATTAATTACAGCTTGACAACGCCTTCTCATGCTCCCAATCAGGTTCCTGGTGGTCCTTTGTGGGATGTTGTTTCATTCTTGGACCAGCATGGCACCAAGCTCCAGGGCACTTCTTGGTTGGACTCGACGGACTGAAATTGCAAGCTGCAACTCATTCCAGACATGTTCGATTGGATTGAGGTCCGGGGATCCTGCTGGCCAGTCCATATGCTCAATCCCCTCCCTCTGTCGGTACTCCCCGACAGCATGGGCAACATGAGGACGGGCATTATCGTCAATCAGAATGAATCTATCACCCACTGCACTTGCATATAATCTGACGTGGACATCCAGGATCTCATCAATATAGCGTTGTGCAGTAAATGTACCACCTTCAAGGGCACATAGCTCTGTATGTCCATCCTAGCTGATGCCGCCCCAGACCATGTTTGACCCTCCACCATAGCGGTCATGCTCAGCAATGTTGGCTGCATGGAATCGCTCTTCTGGTCTTCACCATACCCTAGAATGCCTATGTGTGGTCTAGGCAGTACCTTGATTCATCTGTAAAAAGGACAGGTTGCCAATCTTCTCTGGTCCATCCAACGTGGTCCATGGTCCATGGTCCATTCATATCGTGCCTGGCCCTGGTTCTGGGACAGCGGTGGAATGTGAATACATGGTCTTCTCGATCGGAGACCACCTTCGTGCAACCTTGCCCGGATAGTCTGCATCGAAAGATTTACCTCGGATGCATTCTGAAAGTCACTGTGAAGCAGGGTTGCTGTGGCAAAGCAGTTCCTACGGGCCTGAATGATCAAAAATTGGTCTTCAGCTGCAGATGTTGCCCTGTCTCTGCCACCACCATGCCGTCTTACTGGTGTGCCATACTGCTGAAATCTTGCCCAGGCTCTGGTGATCACCGTATGGTGCACACCAATGGCTTCAGCAACCTAACGATGGGTAGCCCCTTGCTCCACCATCCCTACAGCCCGCCACATTTCTGCTTCAGACAAATGTCTTCTTACATTTGCATTTGCCATATTCAGTCATTAAATCACAAGGGTTTGTGTTGAAATGAAGACTGAATACCCTACACATGTCATGTACATGTAGGCAGTACACGAAAACATCATGAAAATCAAGGGGTACATGCTTTGTATGACTGTCATGAAAAGTCTGCCTGTCAAGAGAGCTGTAAATACTGGGTACCATCTCAATACATTCCTCAATCATATCTACCAAAAATATCGCAAATATGTCACCAGCAAATTTCACAATGATGTGTCAAATATTTGGTGCTTAGCAAACTTTGAGTAGTATATATTGGTGTTTTATTGATGTTTAAGGTCACATGCTTATGCACAATGGCTAATTGTTACTGTGACAGTTTTATGGGTGGAGGAAGCCGGAGTATCCAGAGAGGACCACCAAGTGTCGATGAGCAACTGTCAGCTCCTCAACATTCTCTGTTCAAGCTCCACTCAAGCAGGGTTACAGTGGTTGAAGACATGTGCACCATCGATGTGCAATATGTCTTAGTACAAAGCATCATCATGCCCCCATGTAGGTAACCAGGATAAAGTGCTTTGCCCAAGGACACAACATGGGTCATCCCGGACGGGGTTCAAACTTGGGACCTCTATGATAGAAGTCCATAAGTCTACCACTGAGCCACCGTGCTCCCCAAATCCCTTCATAAATATGGCCTGTAGACTGTGCTAAAGGTTTTCGGGCTTGTGTAGAGATCACGGTTAACTGATCACAACCAAAATGGGATGTCCTCATCTTGACATTATACCAAGTCATCCTACCAAGTTACACTGAATTCCCTTCATAAATATGACCTGTAGTCTGTGCTAAAGGTTTTGGGGCTTTCAGCCCAGGCAGCCATCACAGTTGAATGATCACAACCAAAAGGGGATGTTCGTATCTAGACATTATATGGAGTCAGCATACCAAGTTACAATGAAATCCCTCCATAAATACGTCCGGTAGACTGTACTAAAGGTTTTCGGGTTTTGGGCTCTAGCAGCCGTCACGGTTGACAGATCGCGACCAAATGGGTAAGTTCTCATCTAGACATCATATGGTGTCACCATACCAAGTAACAATGAAATTTCTCCTTATTAAATACCATCTGTAGACTGTTTTGGGGTTTTGGGATTGTGCAGCTGTCACTGTTGATAAATCATGACCAAAAGGAGACGTTCTCATTTAGACATTATGCAGAGAAATCCTACCAAGTTACAATGAAATCCCTTCATAAATACAATCTGTAGACTGTGCTGAAGGTTTTGGAATTGGGCATCCAACACGGTTGTTCGATCGCGACCAAAAGGGAACGTTCTTATCAAGACATTACCTCAAACCTGCGTATGAAATTTTGTGATGATTGGACAAGAACTACGGGGTGTAGCATGTGCTAAAGGAAAATAACTCACAGACTACCACATGTGTGATGGCAAGAGCTTATCTTGACTTTGTCAAGTTAAACAAGAGCTGGACTTTGGTCCGGTGCATACCCCCATGTGGTGTACCTCCTAATGTGGGCATACCTATGACCCACAAATATTATTTATGAATATTCTCGTATGGACTGACAGACGGATGCACAGATGGATGGACACAATCCAGTATACCCCCCCCCCCCATTCCATTTTCTTCGAAAGTTTTCAACAATTTCTTAGTCAAAAGGTATGGTAAATTATTTGGTGTTTGGAAGTTTTATGCAATGAGGCAGAAGCCTTTGTCATAGTCAAACTGCATGCCATATTTCACTGAAATTCGATAACCCATACCTGAGATACAGGCTGAACAGACAAATAATGTCTATTTCCTACAATTTCTAAGTCAAAAAAGGGGGATAACTCTAAAAAGGAGAATGTGAGAAATATCGTTGAATCCTTTTTTTAAAGCCTATACCATAAGCAGTGTTCATGGCAAATTTCATTGCAATAGAACATTCGATACCTGAGATACAGGCTGGACAGACAAAATTTTGCTTGGACGGACACAATTTCTTAGTGAACAAGTAATAAACAAGAGGCCCTAAAGAGCCTTAATCGCTCACCGGCCAAAGTGGTTCAAAGAAGTATTTGGGGTCACATTCAGTTAGACATGGTTCATCAACACTACAAAGGAATGAAATCATGAGAGACAAATAATATGGAACTATGGACATGGCTTGAACAAACTTGAATCTTACCCCCCTAAGGATGCTGCATACCAAATATTAAAACATTCTGACTGCTAGATCTGAAGAAGAAGATTTTTAAAGAAAATTCCTCATTTTGAACTAAGTTATCATTCGGGCTCCCACAGTGAGCCCAAATAAGGACCTAGGGACATGGCTTGAACAAACTTGAATCTCACCCCCCTAAGGATGCTGCATACCAAATATCAAAACATTCTGACTGCTAGATCTGAAGAAGAAGATTTTTAAAGAAAATTCCTCATTTTGAACTAAGTTATCATTCGGGCTCCCACAGTGAGCCCAAATATGGACCTAGGGACATGGCTTGAACAAACTTGAATCTCACTCGCCTAAGGATGCTGCATACCAAATATTAAAACATTCTGACTGCTAGATCTGAAGAAGAAGATTTTTAAAGAAAATTCCTCATTTTGAACTAAGTTATCATTCGGGCTCCCACAGTGAGCCCAAATAAGGACCTAGGGACATGGCTTGAACAAACTTGAATCTCACCCCCCTAAGGATGCTGCATACCAAATATCAAAACATTCTGACTGCTAGATCTGAAGAAGAAGATTTTTAAAGAAAATTCCTCATTTTGAACTAAGTTATCATTCGGGCTCCCGTAGTGAGCCTAAATATGGACTTAGGGACATAGCTTGAACAAATTTGAATCTCCCCCCCCCCCCCCCACCCCCCTAAGGATGCTGCATACCAAATATTAAAACATTCCAACTGCTGGATCTGAAGAAGCAGATTTTTAAAAAAAATTCCTCATTTTGAACTAAGTTATAATTCGGGCTACCGCAGTGAGCCCAAATATCAACCCAGGCACTTGGCTTGAACAAACTTAAATCTCACCCCCCTAAGCATGCTGCATACCCAATATCAAAAGATTCTGCCTGCTGGATCTTGAGAAGAACATTTTTAAAGAAATTTGCCTGAAATGCACTAAGTTCAAATTTGGGCTCCTATACTGAGCCCAAATATGAACCCAGCGGGCCGATTTGAACAAACTTGAATCCGATATACTGCACAATGTTGCATACCAAATATCAAAAGATTCTGCCTGCTGGATCTGGAGAAGAAGATTTTTTAAGAAATTTGCCTGAAATGCACTAAGTTCGAATTCGAGCTTCTATAGTGAGCCCAAATATGAATCCAGGGGGCCGATTTGAACAAAATTGAATCAGATCCACCCCACAATGTTGCATACCAAATATCAAAAGATTCTGCCCGCTGGATCTGTAGAAGAAGATTTTTAAAGAAATTTGCCTGAAATGCACTAAGTTTGAATTCAGGCTCCTATACTAAGCCCAAATATGAACCCAGGGGGCCGATTTGTACACACTTGAATCAGATCCACCCCACAATGTTGCATACCAAATATCAAAAGATTCTGCCTGCTGGATCTGAAGAAGAAGATTTTTTAAGATATTTGCTTGAAATGCACTAAGTTCAAATTTGGGCTTCTATACTGAGCCCAAATATAAACCCAGGGGGCCGATTTGTACAAATTTGAATCAGATCCACTCCATAATGTTTCATACCAAATATCAAAAGATTCTGCCTGCTGGATCTGGAGATGAAGATTTTTTAAGAAATTTGCCTGAAATGCACTAAGTTCAAATTCGGGCTTCTATAGTGAGCTCAAATATGAACCCAGGGGGCCGATTTGAACAAACTTGAATCTGCCCCTCATCCCTAGAGATGATGTATACCAAATAGGAAAGAATTCTGCCTGGTGGATCTGAAGAAGAAGATTTTCTTGAATTTTGGGAAGAAATTCATGGGTGCTATCAGAGTTATGCCCCTTGTGGTGCCCCCCTGTGGGTGCGCCAAGTTTATTTGTACAAGTTTGAATTGACATATGATGGGGAACACGCACACCAAATTTGGTTCAATTTGATCCAGTTATTTGGGAGGAGTAGTCGTTAATGTAAAGTTCACGACGGACGACGGATGGCAAGTGATAAGTTAAGCTCCCTTCGGTGAGCTAAAAAAAAAAACTAGTGTGGGCATACCTATGACCAACAAATATTATAAAAAATAATAATTTACTAAAGTTATGAATATTCTCGGACGGTCTCACACACGGACGTACAGACGGACAGACGGACGGACGGACGGACATTCTTACAAATGGCTACTTATGTGGCTATTTTATGGACATGTTAGGTGACTAACCTAAAGCACATGTTCAACATAATAAAACAAGTTTTTTGAGGGAAAATTTTTGGGGGTCAGCTAACTCTACCCTTTACAGACCCTAACCCTACCCACCTCTAACCACATAACAGACTTTAACCACATAAAAATCCTGTTTTACTAACTCGTAGCCACATAAGTAGTCATTTGCGTGTGCAGACGCATGTAATCCAGTATACTCCCATTTTCTTCGAAAGTGGGGGTATAATTATTGTACTACCACCTACAAATTAACTACTGTTGATGTAAACAACATATCCTATATGTATCAAAATAACCTATTTCTGTAGCTAAGATTTTTTGCAGAGTCAAAATTTTCTCCTCACCCACTACACTTTCCTGTAAATAATAAAATCACAGCAACAGCTCACTCTCCTCAAATGGGTGTAAATTACAACAATAGAAATCTAATATGTATCTATTCAATTAACAACCAGTTTTATAGCTAAGACTTTGTAATTCGTTTAGGTCCCCTTCCAGCTGGTCCTTTAGGTTTGGCAAAAGCCTGTCTTGCAATATTTTTCTTCGGATGAATTTCATCATATATATATTCTTCTGTTAATTCTTTGGGATCATCATTTTCAATCTGCAGAAGTCAAAACAAATGTGATATACATTTTAATTATATTGAATAAATTACAGAAGTGCTGAATATTAAAATTTTTTAGTAAATTTTGTTTCTTAACATACCTACCACAATTGTTTACAATTGGCTGTAATGTAAGTGCAAGCCCTTCTTCGGAACTAACTCAAGCTTTTAAGAAACTTTTCCAAATAAGTTGGAAAAGTAATCGAGTGCAAAAGCACGAAAAAGGGTCGAGCGAGATCAGCGCTCAAAATTACAGGTACTCTCTCTGCACACCTCTTGCATTTACCGAGTGCATGTGCAACAACCGTTACGTCAATTCAGTATTTCCGCCAATGAGAAGTTTGTGATTTAGCAGGGTAGCATCGATATCAAAGATATCGCCAAGGAGGGTGGGCCTCCGGTAAACAATTGTGGTAGGTATGTTAAGAAACAAAATTTACTAAAAAATTTTAATTTCTTTTCAACCTACTCACAATTGTTTACAAATGGCTGAATAAACAATTGGAGGAGGTGAATCACATAACCAATACCAACAAGAGCAGCAGAAAGAAAAGCAAGGAGGGCAGAGAACAATAGCGAAACCTGTAATGAAGATAGAGAGAAGGCACCTGAAAAGAACAAGGCTGAGCGAAGCACAAACCCGATAAAAACAAATTTAACGAGGGTGCACAACAGCCTGAGCAGCAACGAGAGGGCCTAAAGAATAAAGGTCCTCAGATTGCTGCTATAGGTGGCGGAGATAAAAGGAGAAGGTAGAAGCATTCCTCCAGTAAGCCGCATTCATAACATCCCGGAGCGAAATAGAATTGGTGAATGCCCAGGATGTAGAAATGGCACGAACCTCATGAGCATTAAGCCGGTTCGAAACAAGATCCGAAGCAGACATGTGGGAATATGCCAGCCTGATTGCAAGACAGATCCACCTGGAAATAGAATGGGAAGAGATAGACTGCCTCGTAGGAATGAGAGACAAAAAGAATCTCTTCCGACCCCTCTTAATGAACTGAGTGCAATTAATGTAAGTCTTGATCGCACAAACAGGACAAAGAAGAGGTCTCCGGCCATCGACAGCAGGGAGAGCCCGAATGCAGATGGGAGGAGGTACCGAATCAGGAAGATGATTCTTACCCAGAAAAGAGCAATCAGTAGAGAAGGTGACACTGTTAGCCTCATTTCTGAAGAAAGCAGAATCAACAGATAGCGCATGAAGCTCACTGACTCATTGAGCAGAAGCAAACACTAGAAGGAAAGCCGTCTTATAGGTGAGAAAACGCATATCGATAGGTCTCAGATAAAGGCTCGAATGGCGCCCCCTCCAAACAGTGTAACACCCATGCCAAGCTCCACTTGGGTGTAAGATGCAAAACTCGAGGCCTCTTCAAAGAAATGTGCCGAATGAGTTTGGAGAGAAAAAGATTACGACCAATGCACCGTTTTCCCACATAAGAGAAAGTATCAGACAGCATAGACCGATAGCCCTTAATCGTAATAGGCTGGAGGCCCTTGGAGTCAAAAAGGTATACCAGAAAATCTGCAATTTGAGCGATTGATGAATCATGGTTATCCACATTGTTATCTGTACACCAGCGTCAGAAAACCTTCCACTTCGCAGCATAAGTCATGCCAGTGGAATGTCGCTGCAATGCAGAAATGCACTCCACTGTTCATCTTGAAAAACCTCTACATCGGAGACAGGATCTGATAAAAGACAGACGTGAAGGGACATGCTCGCCAGGTTGTTGTGATACTTCCTGGGATGACCCGGGGAAAGAAGATCACGACGTAGAGGTAGACGAATCGGCCGATCTTCCAACAGAGGCCGCAGCAGATTGATCCACACTCTCTGTGGAGACAGAGGTGCAATCAGAATGATCCTGCAACTGCAAGCACGAATCTTCGCTAATATCTGAGGAAGAATCCGTGCAGGAGTGAAGGCATAGCCGATCCAACCTGTCCAGTCCAGAGACAGAGCGTCTACCGCAAATGCCAGAGGATCTGGACAAGGAGAGACAAAGGTCTCTACCTGATGATTCCAGCGAGTGTCGAAAAGGTCGACCAGAGGATGTCCCCACCACTCGCAAATCGCCTGAAACACTGATCGATGTAGCATCCATTTGGTTGGAAGGATACTGTCGCGTCAGGACAGGGAGTCTGCTAGGACGTTGAGATGCCCGGGAATGTGTCGAATGGACACCCGAGCATTTACATCCTGCACCAACAGAAGAAGATCCCAAGATAGCCGATACATGGGAATCGAATGTGTGCCTCCTTGATTCCGTATGTAGGCCACTACTGTCGAATTGTCAGAAAGAAGTAGGACAATATGGTCCAACAGGTGAGGGATCCAAAGCCGAAAACTCAACAGAAGAGCAAGGAGCTCCTTCTGGTTGATATGAAGGCCCACCTGTTCGCTGTCCCACCCGCCATGAGTAGACAGACCGAGAGGATCCAATGTCACACCCCAGCCCCAATCGCTGGCATCCGCAGTAAGGATGCGATCGGCCAAAGGAAGATCCAACGGAACACCCTGTGTCAGCCAGGGAACATCGGCCCAAGGGTGGGGGTGACAAAGCAGGGACCGAGGAATAGGAAGTTCCAGGTCCAGTGGATCTACATTCGGACACCAATCATCCAACAGGAAGTGTTGGAGAGGTCGGACAAACAGGTGACTGAGCGGAATGAGATCTGTCACCGAACCGCAAAGGCCCAGCATCCGCAGGACAGTCCTGGCTGAGACCGTGGAAGATTGAAGTAGGTTCCGAGTCAAGGCGGAAAGAATCGTTGCTCGAGCATTGGGGACCGACACCACACTGTGAAGAGTGCCGAAATCCATCCCCAAATGACGAAATTGCTGAGAAGGAAGGAGATCCGACTTCTTGCGATTGACTCTGAAACCCAGCGATGCTGGTAGGCAAAGAAACTACCGGACATCTGACTCCAGAACAGCAGCATCATGGTGCCGTTGGAGGATGTCGTCCAGGTGGGCTGACCAAGTCACAGCCGACTGAGTAAAAGCAAGCACATGTGACATCAGTCGGGTGAAAGCCCAAGGAGCCATGTTCAAACCGAACGGGAGAGCTCTGAATTGATAGACTTGATCCCGAAAAGAGAACCGAAGGTATTTCCGTGACGCCAGATGAATGGGTACATGAAAGTAGGCATCGTTCAGGTCGATACTGGCAGCAAAGTCGCCCTGATGAACTGAACGTCGAACCGACCAGAAAGTCTCCATACTGAAATGAGGTGCTATAATGTACTCGTTCAGGATACTCAGATCGATGACAGGACGAAATTGGCCGCTTTTCTTCGGCACCAAGAAAAGTCTCGAGTAAAACCCCGGTGAAAGGGTGTTCCTGACCACCTCGCTTGCCCCTTTGGAGAGCAGATTGTCGATCTCCTGCACCAGAAGGTCCCGACGTAGAGAATCGGAAGGGACCCGAGTCGGGAGGGGCACCCAAGATAAACTGGGGTGCTGATGGAAGGACAGTTGCAGACCGGATTGTATGACATCAAGGACCCAAGTGTCCGACGTTATCTCTGTCCAACGGTCGTAAAACAGCAACAGCCTTCCCCCGACTGGAGGCGAATCGAGGTGAGGACCTTCACTTGCGGCTTCGATGAGGCCCCCAAGATGAGAAACCACCACCTCGGGAAGCGACAGAGTCCTGAGACTTTCCTGCCTTAGGCTGCCAGCGAGCCTGGCCACGTCGGTGCTTCTTCTGAGCAGGAGGAGCAGAAGAAGCCGAAGGCATAGCAGACGGAGCAGATGCAGCAGGATGCTTGGCAGGCCTGAAATGACCACCACCACCAGCAGCAACAGGTTGGTCCAGCTGTCGTAGCAAAAGCCGGTCCTTCGAATGACGAAGAACCTCACCACGGACAGCTTCCACGGAACCATGGAACAACTGAGGTCCAACCAAAGAGGCAGACCTCAGAACAGCACGCTGCTCAGAAGGAAGGGATGGAGAAGAATCCAACACTGCATCCCGGCGTGCCAGCGCCAAATTAGCCATGTTACAAGCGTAAGTGTGTGTCAAGTTCATAAGAGCCTGTGACAAAATGCAAAAAGGCACCTGAGCATCATCAAACTCCCCTGGTGGAAAGTTAAAGAATTTATAGTAATTTATATATTTTTTATACTTACCAATGACCCAGACATAGCTGGTGCTAACTCTTAAAAATCTAGGGCCAAACACAAATTTTGACCCCCAATCCCCAAAATTTGCATCTAAAACCAAAGAAATCATGTCCTGAAGGACCTCCATACTTTGCCCTTACTGTGCATGCGCAGTGTCAAGGACGTTCCGAAATTGGCGCCAATCATTATTCTTACAAGCAGTGCCTGGTCAGCGCTATGTACTCAGCGGGGAGGTATGAGTTCCCAACTCCTGGGAGGGCCATCCCCATCTGGGTCATTGGTAAGTATAAAAAATATATAAATTACTATAAATTTTTTAACATTTTTATACTGTACCAATGACCCAGACATAGCTGAATAGTAAAAAGGCTGGAGGGCCTAGGACATAGAGGAAAATCCAATAAGCTCAACTATATAATACAGAGTCAACCCCTCAAGGAGAAAAGGGGTATTAGGCTTTACATGTAACTTTCTTATTTTATGATAAATTAGAAAGATACAATACCCTTCATAACTGAGCACAATAACATTCATGTTCTCTATTAACATCCAGTATGACCCTTTATACTAATTATTTTTAAAGTAAGCCAAAAAATAAAGTTAGTCCAGAGAATTGAGACTCTTTATATTCTTTAAAAGTGTCCGAGGATTGTATATTAACGCCCGTTTGGCACTTGACATATACAAATGCTTCACACCGAGCTACACTTTAAAAATATGACATGAATGAATTTTTAACATTAATATTACACTTTAAAACCATCCCGGAAACGACTCAGAATTACTGACTCTGGAGGAGGAATTCCCTTGCTTTTCACTATAAAGCAGGTGACCTAAGGGAACACCCTCCCCCCCCCCCCCCTTCCCCTTGCCCTGGGTCAAATAGCCCAGAGCGAAGAGGGCAGCAGGACGGAGTCACTGCTGGAACAGAAAGCCTGCATAACTATAGTTGCAACTGTTTAGTGGACGACATTCTGAGCAACAGATAACGGACCTAAACAATGCAGGTCTCCAGAAATGGACTCAATATTTCTGAGATAAAAATTCGTGAATGTGGATGGCTGAGACCAATAAGCAGCCTTCATTAAATCTGTAATAGCAACACTATTTGCGTAAGCCCAAGATGTAGAAAGAGCTCTTACTTCATGAGCCGAAATCTTAAGCACAGACTGCTGAGAAGAAGATAACTTTTCATAAGCAGTACAGACAGTTAATTGAATCCATCTAGCAATAGAATGGACCGAAATATCCTTTCTATTAGGCATCAGAGACAGAAAGAAACGTTTTCGTCCCTTTCTGATAAACTGAGATCTCTGTTTATAAAAACGTAAAGCTCTAACAGGACAGAGTAAAGGCCTACGCCCGTCTGAAGACGGCAGCGCCTTAATAACAATAGATTCCGGATATTTATTAGGAGCCTGATTCTTAGCTAAAAATCCAACATTAGTAGTGAAGGTGATAGTGTTCCCGACACTACGATAGTGAGAATCGTCCACCGATAGTGCATGAAGCTCACTGACTCTTCTGGCAGAAGAGAAAGCTAAGAGAAAAGCTGTCTTATAAGACAAGAATTTGAAATCTACTGTCCCAAGAGGCTCAAATGGCTTTTCCTTCAGTTTAAGAAGAACCCATGCTAAATTCCACTTAGGAATTAATCTAAGAGTTCTGGGTCTATTTATCGAGAAGTTTCTAACTAACTAAGATAAAGAGACATTAGATCCAATTTGTAAACTATCGTGGTGTGCATAGGTATCAGATAACATAGACTTATAACCCTTAATAGTAACAGGCTGCAGTTTGATTTCGTCAAACAAGTATACTAGAAAGTTTGCAATGTTTGGTATGGAGGGATCAAAAATATCAACAGAATGATCCCTACACCAACGACGAAAAACCTTCCGCTTAGCCGCATAGTTTAGCGAAGAGGAGGTCCTCCTACTGTTAGAAATCGCGTCCACTGCTCGTCCTGTAAAGTGCTTGCCATGCAAGAAGGACCGCACAACGGAAAAACGTGAAGGTTGAGACCTTGCGGGTTGTGATGAAGTTGACGCGGTTTCCCCTGCGAAAGAAGATCCCCCTGCGGTAGGTCCCACAACAGACACCTGAGTAGATTTATCCGCGGTCTCTGTGGAGACAGAGATGTTACCAACAGAATCTTGCATTGAGATTGTTTTATTTTTAGCAATACTTGCTGAATCAACGGCGCTGGAGGATACGCATATCCTATCATTCCGTCCCATGAGATCGATAGAGCGTCTACTGCAAATGCTCTTGGATCTGGACACGGTGACACATATGTCTGCAACTGATTCTTGAGATGTGTCGCAAATAAGTCTATCATTGGCCGTTCCCATTGGTAGCAAATCTGATTGAATACTTGTTTGTTGAGAGTCCACTCCGATGGCAACAAGCGACCCTTCCGTGAAAGGGAGTCTGCTAGTACATTCAGACGACCCGGTATATGACGGACCGAAAGCAGAACTTGATGTTCTAGAGCAAACAGAAGGATTCTTTCCGTTAAATTGAATAACGGAACGGAGTGAGTGCCTCCCTGGTTCCGTATAAATGCCACTACTGTCGTATTGTCGGACAGGATTTGGACATGAGCTTTGTGAATAATGTCCATCCAATGACGTAACGCAAGCCAAATTGACATCATTTCCTTGATGTTTATGTGCTTGCTTAGGAACTGTGGATCCCAAAGACCCTGGCATCTCGAATCCGTTGGGATCAATGATGCACCCCAACCTGTTTGACTGGCATCCGTCATAATCGTAAAACTCGGATCCGGCAACTGCAGCGGAACTCCCTGAGTTAACCACTGAATGTTTCCCCAAGTCTGAATTTCTTGTTTCACTTGATCTGACAAGAGAACGTCTATGACGAGCGAATGAATCTTCACACTCCAATTCTGAGTCAAGAAAATTTGGAGAGGACGAGTGCACAACCGCCCCATCGGAATGAGATCCGCAGCAGCTCCGCACAGACCTACCAGTCTCATGAACTCCCTCGCTGTGACTTTGTCTGCATGAAGACAATAGCGAGCGTAACAACTGACTAATTTCGCTCTGGTTAACGGCAGACGAACGAGATTGTTGTGCGTCTCGAAGCTCATTCCCAGATGAGTGAATGACTTGGACGGCACCAGATCCGACTTCTCCTCGTTTATAACAAAACCGAGACGTCGGAGCAATAGAAGCAGATTCTGCACATCGTTCTGAAGCGTTAACTCGTTGCCGTACCTCTGAAGAATGTCGTCCAGGTAGGCCGACGTTACCGCAGACGAATGAGCTCGGAAATACATCATTACCGAGTTCATTACCCGAGTGAAAGCCCAGGGTGCTAGGTTCAATCCGAAGCACATCGCCCGGAATTCATACACCACTCCTAGGACTGCGAAGCGTAGATACTTTCTGAATGTCGGATGTACCATGACATGAAAGTACGCATCTTTGAGATCTATGCTTGTAGCATAATCGTTCACCCGAATACTCGCTCTGACCGATCGAATCGTCTCCATATAGAACTTCGGAGCGACGATCTGCTTGTTTATCCAGCTCAAATCTATGACTGGACGGAACGAGCCGTCTGGTTTTGGAACCAGAAACAGATGGCTGTAGAATCCCGGTGTTTCCTGGTCTTCTACGACCTCTACCGCGTTCTTCATTAAAAGAGACTGCACCTCCGATAACAGAGCATCTCTTTTCTGCGGATTTGACGGAAGTTGAGTCCATTTTGGACTTCGAGTTAATGGAGGCTTTCGTTTGAAGGATATTCTTAGACCTTCCGAAATCACCCCTCTCACCCAAGGGTTGTCCGTAATCGACGCCCACTCTTCTGAAATACTTGACAACCTTCCACCAACCGGAACACGATAGAGGTTGAAACCATCATCTCCTGGACCTGCGAGGCCTGCGGGAGGAGAAACCACATCCTCCATGACTCGCACCTCGTCCCATCGACCTCGGGGCATCCCGACCGGTTGTCCCGGCCCGAAGGACGTCCCGCACGTGAGTCGCTGCCTTGACGGTCTCTTGAATAAGACCAAGAGGACGCACCGGAACCTCTATAGGAACCTCTCTTGGGCGCATTAGTCCCAGAAGTGCCTGTCTTACTCTTATCTGCCGTATCCGACTTTTTGGAAGCGGATTTAAACAGCAGAGAATCCGAAGCTTTCTTAGTAATTTATCGTAGATTGCAGAAAGCTTGCCGTCGAAGAGAAGTTCTCCGGAGACCGAAGCGACTCTGAGAGAGTTCTTCACCTTACTATCCATGCGTGTGGATGTAGCTAGGGCTACGTCACGTCTAACCAACTCCAGGTTTGCCACTGAAAGGGCAGAGTTATACGTGGAATAAGCTACTGCCCTTGAAAGAAGTCTTAAAGAGGATTGTATATCCTGGAATTCTTTCCCTTGAAGACGCAGTGATAATGCCTTTGTAAGGTGGTCTGCGTAAGATAAAGCGTCTAAACTGGCCCTGTTAGACGTAATTGTCGTATCCAACACCGCGGTTGGAATGGACGTAGACAACGGTAATGACAATTCTAAGTCTTTCGCCTCGTCGTCAAGATGCAGAGGAACTCTCGGAATACTCTGTCCTGCCGTATCGAATTTATTCCTTGCCTTAATGAAAGGCAGGTTAAGAGCATTGGCGGACAAGAAACCAGCTTTGCCTGTTTTGGAAGCAAGCTTGAAGATAGCGTCGTTCAATAATTCAAATGTTCTTGTGAAATTATTGGACTGAGACGGAAACTCAGGGACGATGTCTCTGAACCGCTCGAAGAATTCAGTGTCCAATGACGCTATCAGTCTCTTGTCCGGTACCGCAGCAGTCTGGCCCGACGGAACAACTTGAGGAAGGAAGTGCCGGATGAAATCCACAGCAGCTTTATGTTGTTCCGAAAGGGATAGCTCCAAGTCATCCGTATCCCTTTCGCCATCCGGTCGGACCTCATGATGCTCCCGGTCATCCGCACCTGATGCTTCGGCGGAGCGTACCGACCCAGCGCCGTCGGATAATTCCCGATCCGATACCAATTCTGTCGATTGCTGGGATGCTGCGATAATTTGTTCTATCTGAGCTAGCATGTCCGTCATCGAGGCCTGCGGAGTAGCGGTCTTTCGCTGCTTAGCCGCGGGAAGCTCCGCATCAACTGACTCCTGCATACTGTTCCTATGCGAACGTCCAGAGTCTACTGGTCTCGTGTCCCTGGCTACCGGATGGCGTGACGTGGTCGCCGATGAATCCCTGATCGGCGAAGCTGGAAGAATATCCGCGGTCATGTAGCCAAGGTGCTGTCGTGTGCGCTGGTGAGAGGATGAGGAAGCCTGAGCAGTCTCAGTGGACTGCCTATACAACGGAGCGTCCCGAGCGACGGACGTGTGCTCCGCTTGCGACACATTTTGTACCACAACATCTGGTCCCAGATGTTGTTGTACGAGAGAGGGGCCTCTCTCGCTCGCGGCCCGGCAGGACCTGGTCGAGCTAGGAACCGGACTAGAAGGCTTCCTCTGATCTCTCCTATTATCCGCCGTCACTGGGCGTGCACCTTGTATGTTTATAGTGCTCGCATCACCCAACATTTCCTCCTGGACCGCAACGGACGAACCCGGCTGCCGAACCATTCGGTGAATGGACGCTACACCGGGCGAGCTAGCGGACGACAGCGCCGTCGATCCTACTCGGGACCTCTTAGGCAACTGTCGTATCTCCATGAGCACTTTTGCCGCTAGCTCTGCATTCAATTGTGACGACGGAAGCGCACTTTTGGAAGATAACATGGAAACATCACCCTGTTCTTGTTCCTCTGAAATAGAAACTGATAGACTAGAGTGACCCTGCGGAGAAAAGACCGGCATAGCCCTTTCTCCACTAACAATATACCGTGACACACGTTTCCAATGTTTGTCATCCCAATATTGACATATTGAACAGGAGTTAGTGCAAGTACACTGACTACAATTAATACAATGATCATGAAAGTCAGAGGAAGATTTCTTCCTATTACAATTTGAACAATAACCTTTCATTGTGAAAAGACAACAAGTCCCAGTACTCTCACAAACCCCTAAAAACAAAGATACATAATAACATGATCCATTAACATTGAAAAAACAATTGAAATTCAAAATAATTTTTGAAAAATATTTTTTCAGCGAAGCCCAAGTTTCTGAAAAGTAACGTTGAGCCCCAATGGATCCCAAGGCTAAGTGTGGTCAAAAATTTTAAAATTATTTTAAATAATTAATGCAACACTTACGGATAATAATAATGTATCTTGTAATGAGATAAACTACTCCAAAGGCAAAAAGCCCCCCTCAAAAGAGACTGTTGCCAATGTAAACAAGAAGTGTATAAACACCAGAAAACCTGACTCCAGGCACTGACAATACTGGCCCGAAATCAGTTATCAACAATACACACTATCTGATGCAAAACAGAGACCTCCAGGGAAGAATCTGCAGAACATCAGATGGTAGATGCAGAACACAACGTCTAAACACCCATGGGTGAGAACGTAAACATGGGGAAAATAACAGAATTCATTCTGTAACCAAGCTAATTCTCCCACGAAATTTTAGTAGTAATCTTACTCAAAAATATGCCAAAAGCATGGGAGAATAGCAAGGGGGGACTTACAGGATAAGGAGAGAGGAAACACTGAATAAGCAGTGCAACTTCACAGCAAGAATGACAACAACAGGCCCATGCCTCGACAATAGGCAACTTAACATAATTTCATTACAAAATTTTAAGTTACAGCCCTGAATATTTTCTGTCACTCCTTTTTCCTCTCCTCCTTCTCTATCCTCCTTAGAATCACCATTTCTCCAATATTTATGTGTCTGGCATCATTTAAACTGAGATTTACAAGCACAAAGATCAGTGAGATGTTAACTGATGAAGGGCCAAACAAAGAATGATGATTGGCGCCAATTTCGGAATGTCCTTGACACTGCGCATGCGCAGTAAGGGCAGAGTATGGAGGTCCTTCAGGACATGATTTCTTTTGGTTTTAGATGCAAATTTTGGGGATTGGGGGGCAAAATTTGTGTTTGGCCCTGGATTTTTAAGAGTTAGCACCAGCTATGTCTGGGTCATTGGTACAGTATAAAAATATATTCAGCCAGGGCAACGACGACATCGTCCGTGAGAGATAACATACCCAGCATCTCTCGGGACAGGCCCACCATAGACTCAACTACCGTCATCGGGAGAACTGCCGACTTAGGCTTAGTTAACACGAGGGAAGAAGAATCCTCATCCACAGTACTCATCCCTTGAAAGACTGGTGGACAGATGGAATCGTAAACACGAAGCTGTGATGGAGGCAGAAAGGCATCAGCTCTAGAAAGAGAAGGAACCCTGGAAGGACTCAACAACCTGAGCCAATTGCAGAGGACGCAAAGCCCCAGAGCGAGAAGGCTCAACAGGGTTACGGCGCACCACAGAGGACCATGGCCGGATGGTCACAGATGGCTGATCTGAAGGTTGAATGTCCGTTAATAAGCCAAAAACAAAATCCAAAGCCTGCCCCAAGACTGATGAGGGAGGCCCATCACCTTCAAGAAAATCGTCATCCTCTGTTGCAGAAGAGACTAGCCCAACTCGGGCTGACCAGCAGAAACCTCTTGTGAATACTGTGCAGTATTCAAAAGGCCAGGCGAGACATCTCTGCGACCGACCAAAGGAGGTTGGGCCTCAGGAGGCATAGGGAAGACAACTTGAGGGTTGCTAGAAAGCAACCGGGTGAGCGCCAAAATGGCCTGATGCAGGTCACCCTGAGAATCCGTCGTAGCAGCATCGCCCGAAGGAATGTCCTCCCAATGGACCCTTCTGGTAGAAGAACCCAAATCCTCAGAAGGGACCGACGATGAACGTCGATCGGCAGACAAAATAGGGAGACGGTGAGAAGACACCGGAGGATAGTCCCGATTGTGATGCCCAGGGGCAATCACTAACCTCTGCAGAACAGAAGGCCCTGCCTGCAAATCCTCTAAAGAGGCCGACGGCGTACGTCAACCAGTAGCTGGACCTGGGACACGGTGAGAAGACACTGGAGGATTGTCCCAAGAATGACAGGAACCTGCCAGTGGCCTCTGCGCGGCAGAAGGCCCCAACTGCCCATCCTCTGAGACCGACGGCAAGCATCGATCGACATCCAGACTCGGAACACAGTGAAGAATCACCGGAGGAAGGTTCCGAGAGTGACAGCTAACCGAGGCTGTCACTGACCTCTGCTGAACAGCAGGTCCTGGATGCCAATGTCCCAACCCCATCCTGCTAGTTGGCACACTAGCAGGGGACGGAGGAACAATAAACAATTCGCTCGAGGGGCGAGGAATCGCTGCCGAAGCAACGGAACGGATCAACCGATTAGGAGCAAACCTAGCCAGATGAGACGGAGCAGACAGCAAACCCACACAGTTTTGCTGCGAAGCCAGGGCAGGCTGACAGCTCATAGACACACCAGCAGATACAGTCTCGGACCCTCGAAACTGTATACCATCCCCAGAGGAGATGGAAGAGCCACCATCATACAGAATAGGATCTGTAGTAACAACTTCCTCAGCAACTGTCGACGGCGTAGGAGGCAAATCGGAGAGTGTCACCGTGCTGACCTCGGAGAAGCTCACTACGAAAACAGACGCCTCAAGAGTGACATCAGAAGACAAACAGACCATGGTCTCCACGTCAGGTTTCACTGCACTAGCACCATCAACAGTTGCAGAGGAACTCGCCAGAGAATAAGACAGATCAGCATCCTGTATGACAGAGGCACTATGTGCAATCACAGAAATATCTGATAAGGCAAGGCTACCCTTACCCCGAGAACGAGGGTTCTAGCTCTAGACAGAACCACCTTGTTAACAGAAGCCCAGAATTTTGAGGACGAAACCCCACAAATACCACATGATTAGGCCTGAGTACAATTGTTGCAAGTGACACATGTGGAATGAGAGTCGTCCACATGTTTCACCTGCAAGCAAGAGAGGTACAAGGAATAGTCTTAGGCATAATATGAATATGATATATGAAATCAAGCTTACCGGTGATGGAAAACAGAAAAATGGTTGTGTTCACATGTGGGGGAAAAACAAGACTATGTGTGAAAAAGTAAGCAAAAATTATCAAAAATATCATCAAATAGTAAATAATTTAGAAGCTTGAAAAGGATACAATCCACTTGCACATAATCAGATTAAGATAGCACATACAAATAAGTTGTTCACAAAGATAACAACTAAAAAATAGCACAAGTCACAAAATTTCCGACCAGTACAATGGCAGAAATAAAAGGAATTGACGTCACGGTTGTTGCGTATGTGCTCGGTAAACGCAAGAGGTGTGCAGAGAGAGTACCTGTAATTTCGAGCGCCGGTCTCGCTCGACCCTTTTTTGATCTTTTTCACTCTGTTAATTTTCCCACCTTTTTTGGAAAAGTTTCTTAAAAGTTTGAGTTAGTTCCGAAGTAGGGCTTGCACTTACATTACAGCCAATTGTAAACAATTGTGAGTAGGCTGAAAAGAAATTAAACAACAGTAAGCTTGTTAATAAATCTATACAGGGATGTATATAGCTTTTCTTCCAAGGGGAGAGCGAAGATATAATTTCGGAAAAACTAATAAAATGTTTCGGTGACCACATTTGTACTTTTGATAACTTTTCTTCCATTTTGCAAACTTTTTCCAATAAAAAGCATAACATTCATTCAAAGGAGCAGAAAATTTTGCAGTCCAAATGTTTGGTGAGTGATGGGGGGGGGGGGGGGGGAGAGGGGGGGAGGGGGGAGGAAAAAGTGGGGGAGATGGAGGGTTTTACTATTGCCCCCAGTATATCTATGTAGTAAAATCCAGTGCATGCAGAATAAAGGCCACTGATATTCAAAATTACTTGTCTGTCAATGTTCAGATTTGCCACCATGCTCTCAGATCATCAGTCTAATACTTTTAGGAATTGAATGGTGTGTTATGGAGTATTTGTTCACTCATTTTTTGTAGAAATTTGCATGCTGTCGACCGTTTATGTAAGGCATTGGTTTCCCAATGATAATTTTAGTTGTTGTTGACCTAATCAAATGACATTTGGTATGTAGATGTATCAACATAAAATACAGGTTAAGTTCGAAATGAGGTGCGGACTGACAATTTTTGCCAGAGTTATGCCCCTTTTTTGACTGAAAACTCAATTTTTTTAGTTTCCAAACAATAACTTAAGGTGTATTTAACCGAACCAAATAAAATTTGTTGTGTATGTGTATCAACATAAAATACATGTCAAGTTCAAATTGGGGTTTGGCCTGACATTTTTTGCCAGAGTTATGTCCCATTTTTGACCTCGAAAAATTTGATTTAAAAAAAAAAAAAATTTCGGGGGGATGTGTGGCCGAGCAGCCTTTTATTTAGGTTAAATCTTTGGGAATAAATATAATTTGGTTGGAAAAGCAAATCACCGGTTTGCTTTTCTGACCAACTGAAATATTCCAGATGTGTGAATTTAAACATAGGTAATGGAGTATTTTAACTCCTTGCGTGCTGCTGAGGGATATTCCTGCCCAGGACACACAATCACAGTCACTGAAACAAGTAGAATTTAGGCACATTTAACCAAACTCCTCTCCTGTAAACTGAAAAGACGTCTTGACCAATGGTTTCTCAAGTTACATTTAGATGAATTTATCATCAAATCTAGTCATGCCTGCTTTACAGCAGCCATGACAGAATTTGATGAAAATATTTTATAACAGCGTCAAATTCCTAACTGAATTAGACTGGTGGACTGATTGGACTCAGAGTATGATTTACCACATAATAATGGTTTTAGAAGCCTGAAATTCAGTGAAAATTTATTACTTTAAACTCTTCAATTCATATACTCAAGATGACACAACCCACATTAATAATCCATTAATCTTATTCGTATTCAAACCTCCAGATATGCTTTGCAATTCAGTTCACTGCATCATTTATTCACAAGGCAACACAGTGTGCTTGTTAATCAGTCATAAGTCATGCATCAAAGACACTTACTTCGCAATTCAATCTAAAGTACACTGGAAAATACAACTTTAACTGATCATTTTTCCAACTTTCTTCACACCCATATACACTCAAACCAACGTATTTCCTGCCAAATGAGGATCCAGAGGGGAGGAGTTGGAGTTCATGAGGAGAACGACTGAATCTGTTTTTATGCATTCGGTCTCCAGGGTTGATTCCAGCTGTTTATTCCTTTTTTTCTCTGTTTGAGTGGGTGGGGGTGGGAGGATTAGAGCATGGAGGTTTTGGGTTTTTTGGTTCGGTTTTGGTTTTTGCCGTAAACCGAAAAACCAAATTGACAGGCACCAAAAAACACTGCCATACGGTTTTTGCATACTTTGACTTTAAACATAAAAATGTAGATCTTGAAAAATCTCATCTTGAAAATGGAAGCGAACATCAGCAGAATGGGAAAATCCAAAAGCGATTATTTCCATATAATTATGTCTGTGTATACGTTGCTCCCACATATACGTTGCACCCAATATTTTCAGCCAAAATACCTCCCTGTGACTATTACCTTTGTATAAGTCACATCCCAAATGTGAGAATAGCCGGTGGGACCTACACAAGAGTGACTATGGCCAGTAAGTGTGGGCTTTTACAGCACGAAATTAGGTGAGTGTTGGAACGCGTGAACAGTTTCTTTTCCCTCATTTTTGCATTAGTCCAATTTATCTCATGTTAAATGCATGAAATAAAATAATAATCAAAATTATATAGGGTTATTTACTTTGACCATTTATTCCTCATGTAATACTCGTTGATGCTGTAAATCCATTTGATTTTGTACATAACAACATGAGGTGAGATCATACTCAGTACTTCAAAAGGAGGTGAGAGGTCCAGTGAGCTTCGAGGAACAGGACAGTGAAAGGTGGTCCCTGTATTATGGCGTATTATGGTTAAACATAACAGAAAAGTTACAAGTCCAAATAATTTATTTTATTGAAATTAAAATTGAACACAAAATAACAAAACAGATATATAATGTATAGCAGTGGCGGCAGCACCAGGATTTTGATTTGGAGAGGGGGGGGGGGGGGGTGCTTCTGCTAAGTAGGATGTGGGGGGTCCAAAGTTGGGATGCCTATGACATCTCTCAAAGGTCGAAGGCCTGAGCATGGGATAGTGTGTCCCCCACCTGTTGGTTTGGGATCTGTGGGCCCAGCCACAGGAAAAAACCATCATATTTGGATAATTTGGGAGTGATATCTGAGTGTTTCTACAATGCCTGATGTGGTCTTCAAAGGCACCCGGATTGTATCTGATAGCAATTTGAAGTTTGGTTTTGGGGGACCCGCAAGTGCCCCCTCGATAAGAAAATAATCAAATAACATACAATCTACCCCAAATTCAGTTTAACACTTCGTCAACTAAGTGCTAGTGAAGTGTGCTCTGTCCCAGTACTGCCAGTAGGACATAGCAGACTTTAAATAGCTCTCAGGTGACATTTTTATGGTCTTTCTAGTAAGGCAATAGTGATTTAGATTAATTGAAGGGCTTGGAAATAATACCGAAAAACCATACCGAAACTGAGGTTTAAAAAAACAATAAAACTGAAACCAAAACCGAACCTGGAAAAAAACTCTCTATGCACTATTATCTATCAGGAGCAGGATTATAATTTATTTTAATCCTCCACCTATCATTCATTGCAGATGACACTTGCACTTTTTCTTGAAAAATTAAATATTTACATTTTTGTTTCCAAAGCATACATGTAGTTTATGACTCTTCACTGCAATAAACGTGATGACCTTTTTCCAACAAGGGGTCATAAGCTATGTTTTGGAAGACAAAATTGAAAGAGGCTTCAGGGATCTAAGGCACCCTTCTGATAAAGTTGGTTAAAGATGGATTTAATTAGAATCTGGGTGCGGTGACTCAGAATTGGGACTTCAAACCGAAAGGCCAATAGTTCAATCCCTGCCAGGGGTAACTGCATCGTGTCCTTGTGCAAGGCACTTAATCCCAATTGCCCATGTGGGGCATGGGTGTGCTGTATACTAAGGTCTACTGCATGTCGATGTGCACTGTCTTCAACCAATGTTAACCATGTTTGTATGGAGTTAGTATGTTAGGGAGTCAGGCAGATGCTCGCCGCTTCTCTCCAGGTACTTCGGCTTCCTCCACCTTTAAAACTGTCCGACACGAGGTTACCCTGGCTATCAAAAGTGTTGTTAAATTCCCAAGAAATAAAATAAAATAAACAAGAGCTCACGTATCGCTGAAGCAATACAAAGTCCCCTACCGAACTAATGAGCATTAATAATTATACAAATGTTATAACCTAGATGTGATCAGCATGAATTCCGTTGAAGCGTTTCCAAAAAAAGTCTGGGGAAACTGATATTTTGGCGCTTTTCCATATTTCCAAGGGCCATAACTCACACAAGAATAATGCAATCAGCATGAAACTCAAACTTGATCTGTAAGTCATCGTTCTATAGTAGGTTACCAAGAATGAAATTATTCAGTTGAAGCATTTCCAAAAAAAGTCCGGAAAACTAAAGTGTGACTGACAGACTGACTGGTGGATGGACAGAGTGCAAATGAAACTTGATCTGTAAGTCATCATTCTATAGTAAGTTACCAAAAATGAAATCATTCCGTTGAAGCGTTTCCAAAAAAATTCTGGAAAACTGATATTTTGGGGCTTTTCCATGTTTCTAAGGGCCATAACTCACACAAAAATAATGCAATCAGCATGAAACTCAAACTTGATCTGTAAGTCATCGTTCTATAGTAGGTTACCAATAAACAGCTGCACCATGAGCACATGATACACCCGTTGTCAATTAAAAGAAAGAAGCACACAATATGAGTCTACATGTGTACCTAACCCATATTTTTTTATATTCATGTACAACAATCAAAACCAACAGAATACAGTAAAGCTTACTCAATCGTATATCTTTTAATTGAATATTCATGATAATTAAATAGAATTTCAATCGAACGGCGACACTAACCGAAAGGGAGCTTGCTTCCTTCAACATAAACCACCTACCAAAATATCACGAGAATCTCTCAAAGTGTTCTTGAGTTATTGTACGACCTGTAAAAAATCAACAATTTTCTAAGTAATAAAGTCCCATAACTCTGGAATGACAAATCAAACAGCGACACTAACCGAAAGGGAGCTTGCTTCCTTCAACATAAACCACCTACCAAAAAATCACGAAAATCTCTCAAAGCGTTCTCGAGTTATCGTACAACGTGTAAAAAATCAACGATTTTCTAAGTAATAAAGTCCCATAACTCTGGAATGACTAATTGAACGGCAACACTAAGAAAGAGAGCTTCCTTCCATCAACATACACCACCTATCAAAAAATCACGAAAATCTCTCAAAGCGTTCTCAAGTTTTCGTACGACAAGTAAAAAATCAGCGATCTTCTAAGTAATAAAGTCCCATAATTCTGGATCGAATGGTGAAACTAACCGAAAGGGAGCTTCCTTCCATCAATATACACCACCTACCAAAAAATCCCAAAAATCTCTCAAAGCGTTCTCGAGTTATCGTACGACGTGTAAAAAATCAAAGATTTTCTAAGTAATAAAGTCCCATAACTCTGGAATGACTAATCGAACAGCAACACTAACAAAAAGGGAGCTTCCTTCCATCAACATACACCACCTACCAAAAAATCGCAAAAATCTCTCGGACCGTTCTCGAGTTATCGTCTGACGGGTAAAAAATCAACGACTTTCTAAGTAATAAAGTCCCATAACTCTGGAATGACTAATTGAACAGTGACACCAACCGAAAGGGAGCTTCCTTCCATCAACATAAACCACCTACCAAAAAATCGTGAAAATCTCTCGAAGCATTCGCGAGTTATCGTACGTGTAAAAAATCAACAATTTTCTAAGTAATAAAGTCCCATAACTCTGAAATGACTAATCGAACGATGACACTAAACGAAAGGGAGCTTCCCTCCATCGATATACACCACCTACCCAAAAATCACGAAAATCTCTCAAAGCGTTCTCGAGTTATTGTATGACGTGTAAAAAATCAACAATTTTCTAAGTAATAAAGTCCCATAACTATGGAATGACTAATCGAACAGTGACACTAAAAAAAAGGGAGCTTCCCTCCATCGATATACACCACCTACCCAAAAAATCATGAAAATCCCTCAAAGTGTTCTTGAGTTATCGTACGACGTGTGACTGGATGGACAGACGGATGGATGGACAGACAGACAGCAGTATACCATAATACAACCCGTTTTTTTCAAAATGGGTGTATAAAAATGAAATCATTCTGTTGAAGCGTTTCCAAAAGAAGTCCGGAAAACTGATATTTTGGCGCTTTTCTATATTTCCAAGTGCCATAACTTAAACAAGAATAATGCGTTCAGCATGAAACTCAAAAACTTGATCTGTAAGTCATTGTTCTATAGTAGTTTACCAAAAATGAAATCATTCCGATGAAGCGTTTCCAAAAAAAGTCCGGAAAACTGATATTTTGGCGCTTTTCCATATTTCCAAGGGCCATAACTCACACAAGAATAATGTAATCAGCATGAAATTCAAACTTGATCTGTAAGTCATCGTTTTATAGTAGGTTACCAAAAATGAAATCATTCGGTTGAAGCATCTCCAAAAAAAGTCCGGAAAACTAAAGTGTGACAGACTGATGGACTGATAGACTGATGGACTGACAGACTGATGGATGGACAGAGTGCAAACCTATAGTCCCCTCTGGCGATGCTGGTAGAGGACTAATTAGCATCTATAGCTAGTTAAATCAACGGAGAAATGAAGTCATTTAATTATTTATAACTCTGTTGTCCATGCCAGATCAATTTTTTTTCTAGAATTGGAATGCTGCCACATAAATAATGCCCAGATTCCCAGTAATAAAAAGTAGGATTCTGAATGGCAGATCTGAAGGAAATTTTTAAAGATTATTCATCACATTACACTTAGTTAGAATTTGAGCCCCCATGGGGAGCCCAAATATCAAGCCAGGGACTTGACCTGAACAAATATGAATGTGAACCCGGCTAGGGTGTTGTAAACCAAATATCAAATTCTGAAAGGTGGTTCTGAAGAGAATTTTAAAGAATATTTCTCTTTTTCACAAAGTTAAAATAAGGGCCCCCATAGGGGGCCCAAATATTAACTCAGGGACTTTATTTGAACAAACTTGAAATTGCTACCACACCCTCCCCCAAAGATGTTGTATACCAAATATCAAAAGATTCTGACTCATGGCTCTGAAGAAGATTTTAAGAATATTCCCAATATAGCATGAACTTAAAACTTGGGCTCCCAAAGGGAACACAAATATCAACCCAGGGACTTTATCTCAAGAAGCAAATTTTTCAACATTAGTCCTCATATGTGACCAAGTTAAAATTTGAGGTCCAACAGGAAGACCCAAAATTAATATGGGTGCTTTTAACAAAATTTTAAAATGCCGTCTTCACTCTTCACAGATGATGGACCACAGATGAAGAGTGATCATTATTGATCATTATACAGTTGAAACTTGAATTCCTGTCACAATTAGCACAGAAATTATAAACTTTAAGCAATTTGTATATTTTTATACTTAGTAATGGCCCAGACAAGCGGGTGCTAACTCAAAAATTAATCCAGGGCCAAACACAAATGTTGCCCCCCAATCCCCAAAATTTGCATGCAAAACCGAAAATTCAATGTCCTATCTGGTCCTCCATGCTTTTGCGATCTGCGCATGTGCAGTATCCAGGAAGACACTGAAATTGGCACCAACCATCATTCTTTCTATAATTGCCTGTTAAATGTTGTAAACAGTGGGGAGGTAAGAGTGTCCGCTCATGGGAGGGCCATACCCGTCTGGGACATTGGTAAGTATAAAAAATATACAAATTACTTAAAATTTATAATATTTTTATACAACAACCAATGGCCCAGACTAGCTGAATCGTAAAAAGGCTGGAGGGCCTAGGACATAAAGGAAAATCCAATTTCTCAATTACTTCAGTAAAGGATATCTCCTACAGGAGAATAGGAGAAGATAGGAATTCTATATGTCTTTCTCGTTTACAAGAAAAGAGAAAGCATAACACCAACAATGTAATTGAGTATTACATAATATATAATTCTCCATTTAATGCCAGCATAACCTATTATGCTAATTCAGTGAAGGAAAACCAATATATAAAGATAGTCCAGAGAATGACTCTTTAAACTCATTTAAATGTGTCCGAGGATTGTATATTAACACCGTTTGACACGTGACATATACAAATGCTTCACAGTGAGCTACACTTTAAAAACAGTTCATGAATGAGACATAGTTATTGCTTCACACCGAGCTACACATTAAAACCATCCCAGCACCGACTCAGGACTACTGACACCTGAAGCTCTTTCCTTGCTTTTCACTATAAAGCCAGATGATCATAAGGGAAAAAAAGGGCGTCCCCCTCTCCCCCTTGTTCTGAGGTATGAGACCACAGAACGAAGAGGGCAGTGGAACAGCGTCACTGCTGGAACGGGCTGCCTAAATAACTATAGATGTAACCATTAATGGGCGACATTCTGAGAAACAGAAAGAGGACCTAAAGATCAAAGGTCACCAGAGATGGACTCTAAATTTCTCAGATAAAACTTGGTAAATGTAGAGGGCTGTGTCCAGTACACAGCCTTCATGAGATCAGTAATGGCTATACTGTTAGAATAAGCCCAACAAGTGGACAGCGCTCTAACTTCATGCGCTGATATCTTATTTATAGAACATTGATCCGAAGATAGATTTTCAAAGGCAATGGGTATTGCCAAATGAATCCATCTAGCAACTGAATGAACAGAAATTTCTTTTCTGTTAGGAATCATTGAAAGAAAGAAACGTTTTCTTCCTTTTCTTATAAAATCTGATTGACATTTATATATGCGCATAGCCCTGACTGGACACAGCAGAGGTATACGGTTGTCCGAGGACGGCAGAGCCTTAATGGTAATAATGTAATAGGTTCAGGCCATTTATCTGGAGTCTGATTCTTAGCCAAAAATCCCACTTCTGTAGTTAGGGTAATGGTATTACCAACACTACGCTAGTGAGATTCGTCAACAGATAAAGCATGACGTTCAATAACTCTTCTAGCGGAAGCAAAGGCTAAGAGAAATGCTGTTTTATAGGTCAAGAATTTGAACTCTACAACATCCAACAGCTCAAACGGAGCTTCTTTAAGCTTCAACAGAACCCAAGCCAAATTCCACTTAGGAATTAATCTGAAGGTTCTCGGTCTATTAATACAGAAATTTCTAACCAGCTTGGACAATGAAGCATTAGCTCCAATAGCCAAGTTGTCATGATGAGCGTAAGTGTCTGATAACATAGACCTATAGCCCTTAATAGTGATGGGCTGCAGTTTGAGATCATCAAACAAGTAGACCAGGAAATTGGCAATATTTGGAATGGATGGATCATAAAGTTTATCGACTGATCATCACACCCATGGAAGAAAACCTTCCACTTTGCTGTGTAGTTCAATGAAGAGAAGGACCTCCAGCAGTTAGAAATTGCGTCCACTGCTCAGCCTGTAAACTGCTTCCTGTGCAGGAAGGACTGCACAACAGAAATACATGAAGGTTGAGACCTTCCGGGTTGTGATGCAGAGCATGTGACTTCCCCTGATAAAGAAGGTCCTCGCGTCCTCGGGGAACGTCCCGACACCGGAGAAGACTGATCCAAGGTTTCTGTGATGACAAAGGTGCTACTAGAAGAATTTTCCAATGAGATTGTTTGATCTTTAACAGAATCTGCTGAATCAATGGAGTTGGAGGATACGCATATCCTATCATTCCGTCCCATGAGATCGACAGAGCATCTACAGCATATGCTCGATGATCTGGACATGGCAACACAAACATCGGTAAATGATTGTTCAGGTGCATCACAAATAGATCTATAATGGGGCGATCCCACTGGTAGCAAATCTGCCTCAATATTCGCTTGTTGAGTGTCCACTCCGATGGCAACAGTCGACCTTTCCGAGAGAGTGAGTCTGCTATTACGTTCAGACGACCCGGTATATGACGGACAGAAAGCAGAACATGATGATTCATGATATATAGAAGAATCTTCTCCATTAGTTCGCATAACGGCATTGAATGAGTGCCACCCTGGTTCCTGATGTACACTACTACTGTCGAGTTGTCCGACAAAATCTGAACATGAGCGTCCGCTAATATGTGAATCCAATGTTGTAGCGCTCGCCATATTGACATCATCTCTTTGATGTTTATGTGTTTCTCTAGGAACCGAGGGTCCCAAAAACCCTGACACTTCAAGTCTGTTGGGTTTAGGGTCGCGCCCCAGCCTGTCTGACTCGCATCCGTCATAATTGTGAAAGCCGGATCCAGCAGTTGCAGTGGAACTCCCTGAGTTAACCACTGAATATCTGCTCAAATCTGAACCTTTGGTTTTACCAGGTCCGTTAAAACATTACTGGTTTCTAGTGAATGCGTCTTCACGCTCCAGTTCTGAATAAAGAATAACTGGAGGGGACAGGTGTGCAGGCGACCCATCGGAATAAGATCTGCAGCCACTCTGCACAGCCCTCATAGTCACATGAATTCCCTCGCTGTTAATGCATCTGAGTGTAGACAAAAGCGAGCATACCAACTGACTAATTTCGCTCTGGGTAACGGCAGACAAACCAGATTGTTGTGAGTCTCGAAGCTCATTCCCAAGTAAATGAACGACTTGGATGGAGCTAGATCTGACTTTTTCTTCTTTACGATGAAACCGAAACGTCGGAGTAATAGAAGCAGACTCTGAACATCGTTCTGAAGAATAATTCTGTGGCCGTATCTCTATAGAATGTTGTCCAAGTAAGCCGATGTTACTGCAGGCGAATCAGCTCGGAAGTGTGACATTACCGAGTTCATTATTCGATTGAATGCCCAGGGAGCCAGGTTCAGACCAAAGCACATTGCTCTGAACTGATATACCTCCCCTAGCTCGGCGATCCGCAGGTACTTTCTGAATGCCGGATGTACCAGAACATGAAAGTATGCATCCTTTAGATCTATGCTTGCCGCATAACCGTTCACTCGAACACTAGCCCTTACCGACCGAATGGTCTCCATATAGAATTTTGGAGCCATAGTAAGCTTGTTTATCTAGCTCAAGTCTATTACTGGTCAGTATGAGGAACAGGTGACTGTAGAAACCTTGAGAATTTTGATTCTCGATGACCTCTATTGCTTCCTTTGATAAGAGAGCCTGTACCTCTGCTAGGTGAGACTCTCTCTTGTAAGGATTTGACGGAAGATTTGTCCAACGTGGACATCTTGTTAGTGGGGGTTTCGGTTGGAATGATAGCCGTAAACCGTCCGAGACTACACCTCTCACCCACTGGTCTTCTGTGATTGTTATCCAGTTTTTCTCGAAGCTTGATAACCTTCTGTCAACTGGTAAGCAATAGAGGTGCTGACCATCACCTGTGCGAGGCTTACAGGAGGAGAAACCACATCCTCCCCACAAAGAACCTCATCCTGTCGGCTTAGGGGCGTCTGACTGATAGTCCCGATCAGACCTATGCCCTTTTCCCGAGTCGCTAACTGACGACCTCCAGAGTAAGAATAAGAAGGTTTCTTATACCCTCGCGAGCAGAGACCAGCCTAGAGGCTAAATTTAGGGAGAAGTCACTTCTCCCTCCCAAGGTTTTAAGGAGAAGTGAGGTGAAAATAGGGAGAAGTGAGCAAAAAATATTATTTCTCAAAAAGCTATGTCAAGTAAAGGGTTAAATTCAGTTTATCAAATTACTTTTGACAACCAAATATTCTCAAGAAAGGGTTAAATTCAGTTTATCAAATTTACTTTTGCCAACCAAATGCTATTTCTCAGAAAGCTGCTTTAGGTAAAGGGTTAAATTCCGTTTAGCAAATTATCTTTTTTGTCAACTACATATTATTCAGAAAAAACTGTTAGGTAAAGGGTTAAATTCAATTTAGCAAATTATATTTGCCAACCAAATTTTTCTCAAAAAGCTGTTTGGTAAAGGGTTATATTCAGTTTAGCAAATTGTTTTTGCTAACCAAATATTATTTCACAAAAAGCTGTTTACGTAAGGGTTCAATTAAGTTTAAAAGCTATTAGTGCGTGTGTGTGTGGGGGGGGGGGGGGGGGGGGGTTGGGGGGGGGGGGGGTTAAAGTCAGTTTAGTAAATTATTTTTGCCAACCAAATATCATTTCAATTCAGTTCCGAGAATCATTTCTTCCAGGCAAATGTTCTGTTAACAGGGAAGATAATTGAATTTGTCAGTTTGCTTTTAACACCATTTATTTCTGTAACTTACTACTTTTTGGTAATTTAGTAGGACCCTTATTGTGACTGCCACAAATGGAACACACCCAACAATAATTTTTAAAAATCACATGCTTCAAACTCACAAGTGCAAACTGAAAAATAAACATTTTTATCATTACCAAAAATGTTTTTTTTTAAAATAAATACCCTGTATAGTGAAGTTTGACGTTGGAAATCACTTTTGAAATGAAACATTAAAAAAGAACTTGAGCAATTTTCGTCTTGTCATCTAACTTCACTCTAGTGAAAACTTGAATTGTCATGACGAAATCGTGCTGTGGTTGGTATTATTTTGGGGTTTTATGGGAAGTAAAATCAATATATTTAGTAATTCTTTAACCTGCCCAATTATTTGCTTTCACTGCACTTATTTTTTTTTCTATTTTTTCCAAGCGAAGTTAGCAACGGACTCGCCGGAAATAACTTTTCTCAGCGACTTTTCAAAACTGCAAGGCGACTTCAACTTCGCCCAGAGAAAGAAATTGGGCGAAGACCTGGTGTCAAGGGTGAAGATATCGCCTACTTCGCCTTGTAGGCTGGTCCCTGCTCGTGAGGAGTCCCCTTTTAACGATTTTTGTCTGGAACGTCCTCCTTTACTCTTATCTGCTGCAGTAGGTCAATGAGATTCCGACTTTAAAAGCAGAGCATTAGATGCTTTTTTAGTAGCCTGGTCGTAGACTAATGAAAGCTTGTCGTCAAATATAGTATGTCCGGAGACCAGAGGGAGTCAGAGAGAGTTTTTCACTTTGTCATCTGCAAGGGCACCATCATGTCTGATTAACTCCAAATTAGCCACTGTTAGATGGGAGTTATATGGGGTATTATAATTGCCCTGGAAAGAACTCGAAGAGAGGTACGAACATCCTCAAATTCCTTTCCGTTGAGACATTGCGCCATAGCTCTTGTAAGGTGATCTGCGTAAGACATAGCGCCCAAATTAAAGAGTATTTCCTTCTTCGCATAGCAGGCTGGATCTCCAAAGTTGGGAAGCTACGATGCGGTCATGTGTGCTTAGTAGTTGCAGTGGAAGAAGCCGTAACTGTAGCCGAGGGCAGCTGCAATCTATATGGAGCGTCCCGGACATTTTTTATCACAACATCTGGCCCCAGATGCTGCTGGGATAGAGAGGGGCCTCTCTCATGAGACTCGTGGTCCTTTCAGACCTCGCCAAGCTTCCCACAACACTTGCTGGCTTCTTCCCCTGCTCCATCGTCGCTGGGTGAGCATGTTTAGAGTTTAAGGTGATCGCTCTGCCCAATCCACTTCTTTCGACCGCAACCGACATACCTGGTGTCACGGTACTCATGGACAGAGTAACTGCTTCACCGTTGAGCTAGCTGCAGACGAGGGACTAAAACCACCGGCTAGTGGCTTTATACCCTGCCTAATATTCATGAGCACCTTGGCAGCTAGCTCTGTTTGCTTATCTGAGTGCGACGACGGTAGCACATTTATTGCAGGTGTCACATATCCATCACCATGTTCTTGTTCCTCTGAAAAAGAAACTGAGAAAGTTGATTGCCTTTGCGGTGAGAGGACCGGCATTGGCCTCTCACCACTAACAACATACTGTGACACCCGTGTCCAACGTTTATCATCCCAATCAACACATGTAGGACAAGAATTTGTGGGTGTACATCGACTACAAGCAAGGCAACAAGCATGTAAATCTGAGAAAGACTTCCTCACCTTGCATTATGAGCAATAAGCTTTCATAATTAATCAAAGTCGATAGTACTCCCACCAACTCCACAATAAATATATGATAAAGATACATAATAATCAACATTCAAAATACAAATTGAAAAATTAATTTCAAGAAATCTTTCGAAACAATTTTGACAAAAGCCCAAGTTCCCAAAGGGAGCAAGATGAGCCCAAAGGTATCCCAACAGAGCCTAAGTGTGGACAAAATTCCAAAAATAATTGCTACACTACCGGAATATTTTAACATTTATCTTACAACAATCCTACAGTAATAATAAGTAGAAACTACAAAAATTTATAGAACGTTGCATAAACAACATCAAAGGAAAAACCGTAAACAAGACACCAGGCACTGAATAAAAAAGGCCCGATGTAAAGTAAGATCTTCAGATGAAGAAAAAAAGATACCTCGGACAGAAGATGCATGACCCAAATGCCTAAACACCCCTAGGGTGAGGACATAACCATGGGGATATTCAGGATAAACATTCTGTAATACACATCAAACTCTCAAGAAATTTAATAAAAAATTTCAATAAAAATAAGCCAAAAAGCTTGGGAGTTTAACAGGAGGGCTTCAAGGAAGGATAGTGAAGGAACACTTATCAAACAGTGGAAAAATCATTAGCAAGAATGATGACGTCAGGCCCATGTCCCGAAATTGGGAAACATGAAATAATTTTGATAAAAATTATATTGTTACTGCCCTTAACGCTCCAAACCACCATTGTTCACTTCCATCATCCAATTATTTCCTTGGATTCACCAATTTTACCATTGATTTGTGTCTGGCATCCTCAAAAATGAGATTTAAAAGCACAGATCCAAAAAGTATGGAGGACCAGATAGGACATTGAACTTTCGGTTTTGCTTGCAAATTTTGGGGATTTGGGGGCAAAATTTGTGTTTGGCCCTGGATTAATTTTTGAGTTAGCACCAGCTAGTCTGGGCCATTTAACTGGTTGATTGATAGAAGCCATTTTCATGGTTCGGTTGGAAAGTGCAGGAAGCCACTTTAGTAGCTTTAACCTGTATGCATTAGCTTGATGTTTGATGAGCAGTAGAATTATTTTCACATAAAATTGTTTGGTTGCAATTTGTTAGAGAGTGCCTACTAACACATTCCAATAAATTGTAATAAAACAATTATTTATGAACAAAATCTTGCTAAACTAATTTTAAAAAATACCCATGTTTCAAATTGCCTTTGGAAAGTAATTTAGCACTCAACCAGTTAGTATGCACTACTTACTGCAGAAGAATAAAATAATGTGAAGTATGCTGTGCAATGCAAAATGTAATGCACAATTAGTGAGGTAGGAAATGAAATCACAAAATGAACTGATGAAACTGAAAGAAAATATTGAGACTACAGTATGTGGTGGGTGGGATAGATTTTTCACTTAGTAGTTATTAACAATTCCTTAGCTCAAAACTCAAGAAGCACTTGCAAACTTATATCACATGGACCAACGGGTTGCACCCAGTGGACCATGTGAGGAAAGTTTGAAGGTGTTTCTTGTGCTGTTATGAACAATTATAAATACCTTTTGAGTGGAGAATATATGGCGCTGCGATTAAGTAGTAATCCATTCTTTCCATTCTGTATATGCAGTCGAATTTTAATACCTATTTACATTATTACATCTACATGTATTGTAGTTGAATTTAGGAATGATGGTAACAATCTCTATTTACTAGTATAGAATTGTTCAGAGTTGGGCATGCTGTTTTTCTACAGGATATGAGTTAAGGTAATGGTTCAGTTTGACAGGGACGAAAGTACACTTATTCAGCATGCTATTACAGTGGAACCCAGTTAATTGAATAGCTACTTTGCCAATGAAAATTATTCAATTAACAGGAGTATTCAATTAACAGGGATTGTCACTTTCCTGTATTCTAGAGATAATCTTAGCATTTATTCTATTATATCTTGTTTGACAGAGCTCCATGAGCTCTGTCAAACAAGTTATGATAAATTAAATGCCTGTATTGGATTAGTGAGGCCAAATAGGTCTATAAACAAAGGAAAACTGGGAAGAGTCCGGGTAATTTCTTGACAGGTTACAAGATTTTTTATTCAATTAACAGGAGTTTACTCTATAACCTATATTCAATTAACAGGTCAAATTTGTACTGGAGGTTTGGTAAATGGTTTTGTGTTGGGAAATTATATTCAATTAACAGGGATATACAATTAAAAGATATCCAGTTAAGTGGGCTCCACTGTACTTCAAAATGGTGCACAAAAGTCAGAGGACTTCTAGTTTCAACTGTAGCTAATTAGAATTGAATGGTAAAAAATTTTATTGCAACCAGCCCAATTTTAGGTTAAAAGCAGACCCACTTCATGGTTCAAAATGGAACTAGAGTTCCCATCGACCAAAGAATTATGTTGCTAACTTTCCTTGTATGACTCAGTGGTGGCAAATCTCAAGTTGTCCAAGCACTAAACTGATCACATTTACAAATGAAACTTCAGCTTCAAAGCTATCTCAAAAAACTTTTGGAAGGGACATCAGCCCATCAAGAAATCCTCTGGTTTACTGATCGGACGGTCTTACCATTAGACTTAACTGTCATGTAAAAATTTCTGAAACTGACTGGGCTTCAAGGTTTATTAAACAAGAGGCCCCATATATGAACCCAGGGACTTGGCTTTAACAAACTTGAATCTCACCCCCCTAAGGATGCTGCACACCAAATATCAAAACATTCCGACTGCTGGATCTAAAGAAGAAGATTTTTAAAGAAAATTTCTCATTTTGAACTAAGTTACAAATCGAGCTCCCACAGTGAGTCCAAATATGGACCTTGGGACATGGCTTGAACAAACTTGAATCTCACCCCCCTAAGGATGCTGCATACCAAATATCAAAACATATCGACTGCTGGATCTGAAGAAGAAGATTTTTAAAGAAAATTCCTTATTTTGAACAAAGTTGTCATTCAGGCTCCCACAGTGAGCTCAAATATGGACCTAGGGACATGGCTTGAACAAACTTGAATTTCCCCCCCCCCCCCCCTCCCCCTCCCCAAGGATGCTGCATACCAAATATCAAAACAGTCCGACTGCTGGATCTGAAGAAGATTTTTAAAGAAAATTCCTCATTTTGAACTAAGTTATAATTCGGGCTACCACAGTGAGCCCAAATATGAACTCAGGGACTTGGCTTGAACAAACTTGAATCTCACCCCCCCTAAGCATGGTGCATACCCAATATAAAAATATTCTGCCAGCTGGATCTTGAGAAGAAGATTTTTAAAGAAATTTGCCTGAAATTCACTAAGTTCAAATTTGGGCTCCTATACTTAGCCCAAATATAAACCCAGGGGGCCGATTTGAACAAACTTGAATCAGATCCACCCCACAATGTTGCATACCAAATATCAAAAGATTCTGCTTGCTGGATCTGGAGAAGAAGATTTTTTAAGAAATTTGCCTGAAATGCACTAAGTTCGAATTCAGGCTTCTATAGTAAGCCTAAATATGAATCCAGGGAGCCGATTTGAACAAACTTGAATCAGATCCACCCCACAATGTTGCATACCAAATATCAAAATATTCTGCCTGCTGGATCTGGAGAAGATTTTTGAAGAAATTTGCCTGAAATGCACTAAGTTCGAATTTGAGCTTCTATAGCGAGCCCAAATATGAATCTAGGGAGCTGATTTGAACAAACTTGAATCCGATCCACCCCACAATGTTGCATACCAAATATCAAAAGATTCTGCCTGCTGGATCTGGAGAAGAAGATTTTTTAAGAAATTTGCCTGAAATGCTCTAAGTTCGAAATCAGGCACCTATACTGAGCCCAAATATGAACCCAGGGGGCCAATTTGAACAAACTTGAATCAGATCCACCCCACAATGTTGCATACCAAATATCAAAAGATTCTGCCTGCTGGATCTGGAGAAGAAGATTTTTGAAGAAATTTGCCTGAAATGCACTAAGTCCAGCACTAAGTTCGAATTCAAGCTTCTATAGTGAGCCCAAATATGAATCTAGGGAGCCGATTTGAAGAAATTTTAATCAGATCCACCCCACAATGTTGCATACCAAATATCAAAAGATTCTGCCTGCTGGATCTGAAGAAAAAGAGTTTTTAAGAAATTTGCCTGAAATGCACTAAGTTCGAAATTGGGATCCTATACTGAGCCCAAATATGAACCCAGGGGGGCTGATTTGAACAAACTTGAATCAGATCCACCCTACAATGTGGCAAACCAAATATCAAAAGATTCTGCCTGCTGGATCTGGAGAAGATTTTTTAATTTTTTTTATTTTTCCCATTGCCGACAGTGTTAAAAAGTGCTGACTCAGCACTTTTTCAAAGTCCTGAAAAAAGTACCTTGTGATCAAACCAACAGGGATTTTTTTTAACCATTCTATTCTACTGGATAAAAGTAAGCTTTATACAAAATAAGAATTCTCTGTGCCGTGTAGTTTTGGAGATATGGCTGTTTTAAGGTTTTTCCTATTTTTAGCTCCCGAGGTTCCCACGGGGCAATGAGAAAATTTTTTTTTGCATCAATCAACTACTTATGACCCATTATCATCTCATATCAAATTTGGTTCAAATCATCCTCACAGTTCTGAAAATAGAGATTTTAGGTGTGGCCAAAATTTTTGCCCCTCCCATAACGAAAGCAAATAATGCCCGACAAACTTTTCTTGAACAAACTTGATTCAAAACCTCAAAAGGACTTTGTATACTACATATCAAGTTTCTGCTACTGGTGGTTCATTAGAAGAAGATTTTCAAAAAATTTGGCCATTTTTTCCCCACCCCTCTGCTCAATATGAGCCAAAACCTAATTTGCATAAAAATCAAAATGCCCCTATATAAGCACTACTTACATGAAATTTAATTAAAATGAGGCCAGTGGTTTAGGAGAAAGAGGCTCAAACACCACCTTCATGCAGGACGACATACGAAGAATGATCAGAAAAGCTCACCCTGACTTTCAGTCAGGTGAGCTAACAAACTGGGAGATGCTCCACAGTTAGCTGGTGATCTTGAGCAGTGGAGATTGGGATAAATTAAAATAATATTCATGTTACCCTTTTTGCTATTGGAATGTTGAGCTGTTGTTCAAGAACATCTATAAATGGAGATATACAACTGGAATACAACATCCTCTCCTTTATTGAACATTTATAACCAGGCATTGAGTAAATAAAAACTGAAATCAAACAAAAAGAACTTGTACACAGGAGTCATTAGAGCAACAGAAAGTCACAAATTTTAAAAAAATAAGTTGACCATTTGACAAAACCACAATTTTTGTTATGCAAAAGTACTATAATGGATTAACGCTTTACCTAACAAAGTGACCAAAAAGGCCAGAAAATTAACCAGAATAAGCCTACAACACCCTAAAATATCTCGAACGTATCTGAATAAAACCATACAAATATGGATATCATTAGAACCAGCTCGTTGAGCTGGTTCTAATGGTATCCATATTTGTATGGTTTTGTTGAAAAATTGTGAAATTTGTTTTCGAAAAATGTGAAATTAATTTTCTAAAAATACTGTTATTTATTTATTAGGGTTTAACAACACTTTAAAAGCCAGGGTCATAATGTGTCAGTGACAGTTTTATGGGTGGAGGAAGCCGGAGTACCTGGAGAGAACCACCGGTCAATGACGAGCAGCTGCCGGCTACCCAACATCGTAACTCCACACTGCAGGGTTAGGATTGGTTGAAAACATGCACATCATCGATGTGCAGAATGCCTTAATACATGGCATCATCATTCCCCCATATGGACAATTGGGGTAAAGTGCCTTGCCCAAGGACACAATGCGGGAGTCCAAATTGATTGCTCAGACGGTCACTCATTCAAGGACTGACCGGGTTCGATGTTGCTTAACTTGGGTGATCTGATGAGAAAGGGTTACCACAACACCACCGCACCCCCCAAAATACTGTGTTAGGTAAAGAGTTAAATAATTTAACTTGAAGGTGAGAATTTATTAGCTTTATCAGAAAAGGCAGGCAACATTTTTCAACCCGATACTGTTACCCAGTCACTCATGGAAATTTCCAGGACAGTGCAAAATTGAATAACATTGTCTATATTCGTCGAGATCCATTCTCTCAAAAATACAAAGGTGAAGTTTGTGTACATTTGTTTCTATTTATTGCATGAGTGTCCATGGCAGCTAGTTTGGATTGTAGTTGTTGATACACATCCTGTGGGTTTTATTGGAAGCATAACTGCATTTCATTTGAAATAATTCATAGTTTTTAATCTGATAATGCCCAGTTATTGCTAATATAATGCACAGTTTTTGTTCGTGGTGATCAAATATTTGAAATGCAGCAAAGGTATTAAATTATTCCCACGTGTATCATGTGATTTTGTTTCCTTCCGATCACCTCTTGCAAATTTCTTCATCTCTTTGCAATGTGGTATCTTCTGCAAATTTGTCTGCATAAATGTTATCTGATGACAAATTTAAGTAATTTCATGTCGCTTATGATGTCTACCACTTTGCACACAATGGTTTCATAGCATGCACTTTCACATACAAGCAGAATATGAGAGTTGATATTTTTTCGAAATAAGTGACACAGTTCCTTCAAATGAATCTTTATCCAGACAAAATATGCAACCATATAATTACAAAATCTGCCAAAATCATAATTAAAAAAAAAACCTTTATCATCTAAGTTTAATTTCTGATAAACATGTCTCAAGTCAAGTATCTCCACATAGTTTGAGACTCTAAATGACATGGATTTAAGCCTTTACCTAACAAATCTGTATTTATTCTCATAATTTGCAAACTGAGCAGATGAAATTTTTTTTTTAAATTTCAATAAAATGATATCATTTCACCCTCATTGGAACAAGCTCATTCCAATAAGGGTCACATGAAATGGTTTTGTTGAAATTGTTTGAAAAAAATAATTAAAATAACAAATTTTGATATCCTGTGTATTAGGAAGATGACCTCGAATCTGAAAAGGTCACAAAATGGAAAAAAGATCGAAAACCATTGAAGCTCATGATGTTTGGTAACAAATCATGTATTTTCGACACTGATGTCATCAAACTGTACAAAAAATTAAAAAAATCCACTATATTATTATTAGTCCATTATCTAATTAACTGTACTTCATCTTTCTTGGTCAATCCATTTCTGGGATCTTGGTGTGTAGAGTATGGATATTTTTTTGTCGAATAGAGTTTTTGGCAGAGGGATTAGAAATGGCCACTGACAAATACTTGTTACCGAAAGTTTGACCATCTTATGGAGATCCACTGTCCCATGTTTGAAACACAAAATAAGATTTTCAAAAAAGTGATGCCCAAATGATGCCTCCAATGGGAAGTGAAATACCATACAACATAAGAAACAATTTTGGTTTGGTAAGGCCTAAAAAAGATAAAAATCTGTTTCTCAGGCCCTCCCACATGGTCCTTTTGGCTGTCACATGCTCTCTTTTTATAACCAATGCAAACTAAAACTAGAGATAGCCACTAGGGGCAGCAAATCCCCCGAAAAATCAACCTGATACTGTAACCTTGGTAATATATTAAAATTAAACTAACACAACCACTGTTGGCAGTATTTACTCAAATAATAAAGATAAGATTACCTGTATTTGATGACATGTCAAGTTTGGTATTGATCAAGACTGATAAAATTTTATGTTCAAGGTCACTGTGACCTTGACTTTGGAACAATGACCTAAAAATATGTAGTGTCCTTTCTTTCATCATGCTCAACAAACAAGTCAAGTTTAGTTTTGATTGGGCAAGCAAACTTTCAATTAGACAAGCCAACTCTGGTAAATGTTTAATTTCAAGGTCACTGCGACCTTGATCTTTGGTGCAATGACCTCAAAATGAATAGGGTTCTTCCTCTCATCATACCTAACCCACATGCCAAATTTGATTTCAGTCAGCCAAGCAAAACTTTAATTACAGAGTGGAAACCAACACTGATAAAAAATTAAAGTTCAAGATCACTGTGACCTTGACCTTTGGCACAATGGTCTCAAAAGATCCGAAAATGAATAGGTTTCTTCCTCTTGTCATGCCTAACCCACAAGCCAAGTTTGCAAGTTTGGTTTCAGTCAGCCAGGAGGAACTTTATTTAATTACAGAGCGGAAACCAAATCTGAGAAAAAATGAAAGTTCAAGGCCTCTGTAACATTAACATTTGGACCAATGATCCCAAAATGAATAGGATTCTTACTTTCACCATGTCTAATCCACATGCCAAGTTTGGTTTCTGTCAGCCAAGTGGAAATTCAGTCAGTGCCAAGGCTATATCCCTCACAACCCCCTCCCCATACTTTTTTCGGCGGAGATAAAAATGAAAATGGTTTGTCTGGTATTTTAAGCAAGTTAATTAAATTGATAAATTTATCTCTTGAGTGCAACAAGTCTTTGCAATGCTTTAGCATTCCAAAGCCCTCTTGCACTCAAGGGAAGAAATACACCTCCACCCATGCTATTCTGTAGATTATGAGGCCTAACACATAAAACAAACCAAGGACATGAACTTTTGATATGGCAAAGTAATAATTACAAAAATAAAAAATAAAATAAAAAAATGCCTGCCCATATGCAATTTTACAAAAAATCGCTACTTTGTGCAGCCTAATATTCTAATGTACATTTCAAAGACTCCTTTTCTGTGTTCATTACTGTGTGTATGAAGACAATGACTTTTGTGCTGACCTTTGCCCTAGTGTTTTACAATCGAACTTGTCCCTGGTCATATTTTTCTTAATTATAAAATTAATTAATTCATTAAATAATATATCTTTATCTCTGCCAAACAATACATAAGACAAAATAAAAATGCAAGAAAGTGACCAAACTCTGGTTAATTGAATATTCTTGTTAAAGTAAAGGGAGTTAATCTATAGAGAACACCATTCAGAATTTTCCAAAGACTTTAAAAAAATAGACTTACCTGTACTTTCTAAATAATCTCCTTCATGATTATGTTTGAATTTGAACAGATGATATCTTGCATGATCTAATGGAACTTTGGAAGGGACAGAATGTACATCTATTCTGTCGGCATCATCTAACATTATTATTTCTCGCTCCAGGTCTAAACTCTGTAACATTGAGAGTAAAAATGATATATGAAAGCCAACTATATTTACACAGAACCAACCTGAAAGGACGTTTACACATTGGAAACAATGCAAATGTTGTGCCTGATGCAACTTGGGCCCAATACTCAGGCCTGAAATAATAAGACCCTGATTCAGACTGAGGTGCACAGAGGGTAAATTTAGTAACGCTTCCCTGCTGTGCAGGGTAGCATCACTAAATTCAGCCTCTGGGGACCTCATTTTTTGGATGGCAGTCTGCTTATTTTCTGGCTTGCAAATACTATAAAACCTTTACAATTGTATTTTCTACTTATTAATATAACTGACTAAAATGAATCATTAGCATTTTAAAAGATATGGCAATTTGCCAAGTGGCAAATTGTAATGCTGAAACAGTTAGCCGGATGAATGGTTTGCACTTGGTTATTGGCATAACCTGTTGGAAAAGCTGTCAACTGGATAACTGCTATACCTATAGTTTAATGGATAGCTTTGGGGAAAATAAATAGTATTTGACCGTGAGACATTAGAATTCTTTTGCTGACACAAGCACTGTCAAAGCTACCAATCATTTTGTTGATTTATAATGATGTGTACTAGATGCAACATGAAAGGGTTAAGGTGTTGGAATGTTGAATAAACAGTTATTTGGATCGCTTGGGCTGTCAAGTCGCAGATAAATGTTTGTGACTGTCAGTGTAACATTGCCTTTTCAGTGTAACAAATTTGACATTCCTCTCTTTGATGACGTGTTGTTAATTGCAGATTATAATGTTGAAAAAATCCCTCACTGTGAGTAATAGATGCTTTCAAAATAAACTGACCATTTGGTACTGGTACTTTACAAACATGTTTCAGAAAAAGCATGTTTTGATTTTATTGAACTGTTTAAAAGTAGGAACATATATGTCATAAAAAAACATGCTTTAAAATCTAGCATTTTAAAATTCGTTTTTCAATGGTCAATGTTGGCAACGAGGGGGCTATTGGTCAATGGGGCATGTAATAATTTCTTACCACACCACTTTCATGACTCGCAACATATTCCCACCAGAAATTTCATTGCGAGGAATAGGTAAATGTAAACATGGCACAGTTTGTGACATTTATCCCAGCAGTGAACAGAAAACGATACTCAAAAAATTCAGAGTACATATTGACCCTATGATCACATCAAATTCAAGCCACTTATGGTCAGAGGCTCTAAGCTAACACCGTTACATGTAACTAATAAATAAGCCTAACTACAATTTACAAACTGGTTGGAAAATTCTTAACTAATATCAATGACATTTGTCCCTCACTTCAACTGTGCTCTGCCGCAACTGTGGGAGCAAACTGCACTCACAATTTTTATACCCCCAATTTCGGAGAAAATGGGGGTATACTGGATTACATGCGTGCATCCGTGTGTGAGTCCGTCCGAGAATATTCATAACTTTTATAACTGAAGTAAATTATTATTTTCCATAATATTTGCTGGTCATAGGTGTCCACACACTAGTTATTTTTTTTATTGCTTGTTTTTAAAACTTGTTCACTTAGAAATTGTGTCCATCTGAGCCAAATTTTGTTTGTTCAGCCTGTATCTCGGGTATCGAATGTTCTATTGCAATGAAATTTGCTGTGAACACTGCTTATGGTATAGGCTTTAAAAAAAGGATTCAACGATATTTCTCACATTCTCCTTTTTAGAGTTATCCCTCTTTTTTGACTTAACAAGACCAATACCCGGTCTGGACCTGCGTCGCTGCATGCAATTGAATCAGCAAACAGGAAGTGGCTGCACGGCAGATCTGAAAATTGCATACACGATACAACTGATCATTATCAGGCTCCAGATGAAATATAAAATCAATCCCTTGCATAGAAGCCGAGAAACCCTTGACGGAAAATTTCAATGTTCAGTGGGTACAGTAAAATTTCAAAGTATCGGCAAACAGGAAGTGGCTGCACGGCAGATCTGAAAATTGCTTACAATATACAACTCATCATGATGAAGCAGTAGACCAAATATAAAATCAATCCCTTGCATAGAAGCCGAGAAACCCTTTGACGGAAAATTTCAATGTTCAGTGGGTACAGTAAAATTTCAAAGTATCGGCAAACAGGAAGTGGCTGCACTGCAGATCTGAAAATTGCTTACACGATACAACTCATCATTATGAAGCAGCAGACCAAATATAAAATCAATCCCTTGTATAGAAGCTGAGAAAACCTTGACGGAAAATTTCAATGTTCAGTGGGTACAGTAAGATTTCAAAGTATCGGCAAACAGGAAGTGGCTGCACGGCAGATCTGAAAATTGCTTACACAATACAACTCATCATTATGAAGCAGCAGACTAAATATAAAATCAATCCCTTGCATAGAAGCCGAGAAACCCTTGACGGAAAATTTCAATGTTCAGTGGGTACAGTAAAATTTCAAAGTATCGGCAAACAGGAAGTGGCTGCACGGCAGATCTGAAAATTGCTTACACGATACAATTCATCATTATGAAGCAGCAGACCAAATATAAAATCATTCCCTTTCATAGAAGCCAATAAAAGTTTGACGGAAAAAGTGTTTCGGACGGACGGACGGACGGATGGACTGACGGACGGACGGACTGACGGATGGAGTCGAGCGGTTACTAGACCTGCTTCGCCGATGGCAACTCAGGTAAAAATTGTAGGAAATAGACATTATTTGTCTGTTCAGCCTGTATCTCAGGTATGGGTCATCAGATTTCAGTGCAATATGGCATGCAGTTTGCCTATGGCAAAGGCTTTTGCCTCATTGCATAAAACTTCAAAACACCAAACAATTTACCATACCTTTTGACTTAGAAATTGTTGGAAATTGTTATACCCCCACTTTCGAAGAAAATGGAGGGGTATACCGAATTACATGCGTCTGTCTGTGCATCCATGCATCCATCCGTGCATCTGTCCATCCAAGAATATTCATAACTTTCATTATTTTCTATAATATTGGTTGGTCATAGGTATGCCCACACTAGGCAGTACACCACTTGGGGGTATGCACCGGACGACAGCCCAGCTCTTGTTGTTTCAGGTGTGCAGAATGCACCACACCTGTGATTTTCAGTATTTTTCACACTGCACTCCTGTGACTTTCAAACAACAAGGACTGTTTTTGTAACCAAGCATTGTAGGGTGACCACAGTTGTGATGTATCATAACTATTATGTGGGACCATTGCGGTCATATAATTGTTAATGATGCACATTGGAGATTGCCGTTGGCAATGGATGTTGTTTGTTTATGTTTTGTGGAAGTCAGGTGACAGTGTTTTGAACTGTTTTTGCATTGTAGACAATGCAATGATACCAGAGGTTAAAATTAATGGTTATCCGGTTGAAATCCGGTTGTGCCTGATGGTTAGCTGGTTACAAAAATGGGCCAACCGTTTCAGCACTAGCAAATTGCTAGATCTTTAAAAATGCTAATGGTTCATTTTAACCCATTTAAAGTCATAACTCGAAAATACAATTCCAGAAAATACAATTGTAAAAGTTTTATAGTACTTGCCCCAGGCCTTTTGATTGGTTTAGTTTGGGAACTCGCCAAGTCAGGTGCATTTCAGTATGATTGAAGAAAAGCTCTGCAATACTGACCAGGGACGTAAATATTTATTTATTATGCTCTGCAAAAAAACAAGAGGCCCCAGGGGAACTGAGGGCACTCACCTGACATGGTAGCCTAAATATCAACACAGAGAATTGATTTCAACAAGTTGCATCTGCTCCTCCTTAGAAAAGCTTATACCAAATATCCAAAGATTCTGACCAGTGGATCTAAAAAAAAAAGATTTTTAAAGAAAATTCCTCATATTGAACTAAGTTATAACTCGGGCTCCCACAGGGAGCCCATATATGAACCCAGGGACTTGGCTTTAACAAACTTGAATCTCACCCCACTAAGGATGCTGCACACCAAATATCAAAACATTCCAACTGCGGAATCTGAAGAAGATTTTTAAAGAAAATTCCTCATTTTGAACTAAGTTACAATTCGAGCTCCCACAGTGAGCCCAAATATGGACCTAGGGACATGGCTTGAACAAACTTGAATCTTGCCCCCCTAAGGATGCTGCATACAAAATATCAAAATCATTGATCTGCTGGATCTGAAGAAGATTTTTAAAGAAAATTCTTCATTTTGAACTAAGTTGTCATTCGGGCTCCCATAGTGAGCCCAATATGAACCAAGGGACTTGGCTTGAACAAACTTGAATCTCACCCCCTAAGATTGCTGCATGCCAAAAAATATCAAAAAATTCCAACTGCTGAATCTGAAGAAGAAGATTTTTAAAGAAAAATTCCTCATATTGACTAAGTTATAATTCCTTAGAAAAGCTTATACCAAATATCCAAAGATTCTGACCAGTGGATCTAAAAAAAAAGATTTTTAAAGAAAATTTCTCATATTGAACTAAGTTATAACTCGGGCTCCCACGGGGAGCCCAAATATTGACCCAGGGACTTGGCTTTAACAAACTTGAATCTCTACCCTCCCCCCCCCCCCCACCCCCACCCACACCCCAAGGATGCTACACACCACATATCAAAACATTCCGACTGCTGGATCTGAAGAAGAAGATTTTTTAAGAAAATTCCTCATTTCGAACTAAGTTACAATTCAAGCTCCCACAGTGAGCCCAAATATGGCCCTAGGGACATGGCTTGAACAAACTTGAATCTCACCCCCTAAGGATGCTGCATACCAAATATCAAAACATTCCGACTGCTGGATCTGAAGAAGAAGATTTTTAAAGAAAATTCCTCATTTTGAACTAAGTTATCAATCGGGCTCCCACAGTGAGCCCAAATATGGACCTAGGGACATGGCTTGAACAAACTTGAATCTCACCCCCCTAAGGATGGTGCATACCCAATATCAAAAGATTCTGCATGCTGGATCTTGAGAAGAAGATTTTTGAAGAAATTTGCCTGAAATGCACTAAGTTCAAATTTGGGCTCCTATACTGAACCCAAATATAAACCCAGGGGGCCAATTTGAACAAACTTGAATCAGATCCACCCCACTATTTTGCATACCAAATATCAAAATATTCTGCCAGCTAGATCTCGAGAAAAAGATTTTTTAAGAAATTTGCCTGAAATGAACTAAGTTCGAATTCGGGCTTCTATAGTGAGCCAAAATATTAATCCAGGGGGCCGATTTGAACAAACTTGAATCAGATCCACCCCATAATGTTGCATACCAAATATCAAAAGATTCTGCCAGCTGGATCTGGAGAAGAAGATTTTTAAAGAAATTTGCCTGAAATGCACTAAGTTCGAATTCAAGCTTCTATAGTGAGCCCAAATATGAATCCAGAGGGCCGATTTGAACAAACTTGAATCAGATCCACCCCATAATGTTGCATACCAAATATCAAAAGATTCTGCCTGCTGGATCTGGAAAAGAAGATTTTTTAAGAAATTTGCCTGAAATGCACTAAGTTCGAATTCAAGCTTCTATAGTGAGCCCAAATATGAATTCAGGGGGCCGATTTGAACAAACGTGAATTAGATCCACCCCACAATGTAGCATACCAAATATCAAAAGATTCTGCCTGCTGAATCTAGAGAAGAAGATTTTTTAAGAAATTTGCCTGAAATGCACTAAGTTCGAAATTGGGCTCCTATACTGAGCCCAAATATGAACCCAGGGGGACGATTTGAACAAACTTGAATCAGATCCACCCTACAATGCTGCATACCAAATATCAAAAGATTCTGCCTGCTGGATCTGGAGAAGATTTTTTTCAATGTTTTTCCCATTGCCTACGGTGTTAAAAAGTGCTGACTCAGCACTTTTTCAAAGTCCCAAAACTGTACCCTACGATAAAACCGATGGCAATTTTTTTTGACCAACCCTTTCTGCTGGTCCTAAGGAAGCTTCACACCAAATAAAAATTCTCGGAGCCGTGCAGTTTTGGAGATATGGGCGTTTTAATTTTTTTCTATTTTTAGCTTCTGCAGTTACAACGGGGCTACAGGAAAACAATTTTGGGCATAAATCAAGTACTTATAACCCAAATCGGCCTCTGGGTTCAGAAAATAGAAATTTTGGGCAGGGCAAAAATTCTTGCCCCTCTCAGAACAAAGGCAAATATTGCCCGTCAAACTTCTCTTGAACAAACTTGAGTCTACACCTCAAATGGAAGCTGCATACCACATATCAAGTCTCTGCTACTGGTGGTTCATTAGAAGAAGATTTTCAAAATATTTGGCCATTTTTTCCCCACCCCTCTGCTCAATATGAGCCGAAACCTAATTTGCATAAAAATCAAAATGCATCTATATAACCACTACTTACATGAAATTTTATTAAAATGGGCCAGTGTTTTAGGAGAAAGAGGCTCAAACATCACCTTCATGCAGGACGATGGACAGACGATGGACGAAGAGTGATCAGAAAACCTCACCCTGACTTTCAGTCAGGTGAGCTAAAAATTGGGTTAGCATATAGTCACCGTTTTGTCTGTCTCCATCCATCTGTCCATCCGTCCGTCTGAAGCAAATGGTTTCCAGATGATAACTCTAGTTTGCTTTGATATAAGACATTATAATTTTGCAACGTTACTATCGACCATGAAATGCAGGTCAAGTTTGATTTTCAACATTATGGCATTTATCATTCCAGAGTTGTGCCTCTTGAAAAGTGGAAAATGGTAAAATCAATTGTTTCTAAATGATAAATCTATCGAGCTCGTTCCAATGAGGAGTCTCATGATATGGTTTTGTTGAAATTTTTCGAAAACAATTAAAAAACGATATTTAAATTAATAAATTTTGATGTCATCTGCATTGGGTAAAGAGTTAAAGGCCTGTACAAACGAGGAAAGATTAACAGTTTGTCTTCTCAGAATATTAAAGTGTAATGCTTCCATTGATGTCTATACAATTGAAAAACACTGCCATTCAAACTGAGATGGCATCCAGTCAATCAACATGGTACCTCCTCCCAATCACTGACATTGATGATGTCAGAGCTGTTATGCTGTGACTACAGTATAGCATAACAACTTTCACTTCACTAACCCTTTACCTCACACAGGACTTTAGATTGGTCTAATTTGAGGACACTGGATTCAAGACAAAAATGTCCCCAAAATATGAGAAACTACATGTTTAGTCAATTTACAAACAAATAAAATATAATACAGGGCTTTCTAAGACCTATTTTGCATGGTGCAAAATTATTTCTTAAGAAATATCTTCATTTTGGAATGTTAAAACAAACTGTTGGTAGCAATCTCCTAATTTGGAGACACCCTCTATCGGTTTGAATTTGGAGTAATATAAAGGTCTGCCTAAGACAAAAGGCAGACAACACTTGCAAATAAAATTCTTGAATAGCTATTTTTTTCATTTTTTGTCTCAACAATATAGCTTATGACCCCTCATTGGAACAAGCTCAATGAATGGTGTTTTTTGTGAAGAGCACTGGCCGGTTTTGGCCATTACATTGGGTAAAGGGTTAAACATCAAGGTGTTCACCTAGAATAAAAACTAGTTTTATTACATGCCTGTTCTATATACACCCCATCTACAGCAACACTAAACCATGTGGAAAATGAAAATCTGTTCCGCACATATATGCAGAATGGAATTCGTTGACGGACTATTTTTAAATAGAAGTGAAATTTCACTGGAACTTTTCTACAAATCGAGCAACACAATTACAATTTGAATCACTAGCGATAGCTGAAAATCGTCCCCGAGATCCAATGTGCCAATAGGCACATAGAACACATTGGAACTCATGGGCCAAAATAGTAATACAGGTTCCCCTTGCAAATTTGGTTGGTGATAAAATGCGCTGTTTTTCTTGACAGTTGTCAAATGAATTGCCAAGTGTCCTTCTAATACAGTGGAGCCCACTTAATTGGATATCTCTTAACTGAATAACCCTGTTAATTAAATATAATTTCCCAACACAAAACCATTTACCATACCACCAGTACAAATTTGACCTGTTAATTGAATATAGGTTATAGAGTAAACTCCTGTTAATTGAATAAAAAATCCTGAAACCTGTCGAGAATTTACCCCGACTCGCCCCAATTTTCCTTTGTTTATAGACATATTTGGCCTCTGTACATCCAATACAGGCATTTAATCTACTATATCTTGTTTGACAGAACTCATGGAGCTCTGTCAAACAAGATGTAATAGAATAAATGCTAAGTTTATCTCTAGAATACAGGAAAGTGACACAATCCCTGTTAATTGAATACTCCTGTTAATTGAATAATCATTGGCAAAGTGGCTATTCAATTAACAGGGTTCCACTATAATTGTTTTTATAGATGTGATGGCATGCAATAAACACAGAATGACATGCATGTCTGATTAAGTTAATCGATATGGCACTTGTGCCATCGCAAAAGGATAAAACTCGAGGCCTGTGGCCTCTCATTCTATCCTTCCTCGCTGGTACTCGTGCCATATCGATTAACCCATTCACACACGCATGTTGTTCTGTGTATATATGATATTAGCTTTCCAATTTCAGCACTTATCTTTTGTCAATAATAACCACAATGTGTTGAAAATAATCAATTTGTATTGCTGCCAAAAATGAGCACTTCATCAACATATTCAGTTTTTATGGACATCAAAATATAGTCTTTAAAAATTGATCAACAATTGTAAGGTACCAGTAAATTGGGTCACCTTTGAGAATTTTGTTGTTGTTGAGTATTGTTTATTTATAGCAACATCTACACCCTATGAAGATAACAGGATTTGACAGACTTTTCTACATGTAAGCAATGAGCACTTTAGTTGTACAGAGATCAGAGGATGCCTCTTATTTAACCTTTACTATCAAATAAAGACACTAATATACTAAACTGATGCCAATGTTCAAAGTAGAAACATGCAATCATTGAACAGAATTTTAACTCATTGCACACCACTGTTAAAATTCCTAAATTTTAAGTTGCAATTTTTCCCATAATGTAAATAGAAATTTAATATTTTGCTTCATGGAGACTGAGGTATTCTCTGACCAGCCCACAATAAATAATTCAGTCTCCTCGATTTGGTAGGGGTGGGGCATAATCCTCCTTGACAGAATGGGTATTTATCCCTCCCCCTCCATAGCACCACTGGACTGACTAAATGATCAATTTCCTGATCAGTTGTTCAATTAAATCACAAATGGGTGTTTCACATTCAAAGTACCAAATCACTTTGTGTGTACTGTACTGAAACGTTATTATGAATGATTCTTCCCAGTCAGTAATTTTGACACCTTAAAATGTCTTTCTAATTTGGGTCCTGCTGTACAACAAACTCAAATACTGACTACACTGAAACCAAAATTTAAAGTGAATCATAAAACCATTGATTATAATTTTGCTGCATCAAATTGTTGCGGCAAAATTACAATCTATTATTGTATGTTTCACTTTGAACATTGGATCCATCTTTACTAAAGACTTTCTTTGATCACCAATAGGGTTTATATTACTTTCACCACACTACATCACGTTCACCACAGACTGGAGAAGCAAAAACTTTTGCCTTTCTCCAAAACTGCCAATGAGTTCACTAATTTTTTGCACGGTGCTCTCATCATAACATCCACACTGGTTTGGGGCATTTTTAACACGTCAAAACATTGAGAAATTCATTCAATTAACTGGTAAAGTACTAGAAGCCTACATCTGGGCTTTATTCTGGAGAATAGACACCAAGACTCAAGGCCTTAACTCCTTGCATGCTTGCATGCTGCACACTAGTATTCTAAAATCTATTGCCACTGAAATAAGTATAATTTGGGCAAATTTAAACAAATTTCCCCCTGTAAATTGAATAGGCTGTTTAACCATTTATTTCTTGGATTAAATTCAGATGCATTTTCCCTCAAAGCTAGTTATGGTTGCTTCATAGCAGCCATGACTAGATTTGATGAAATATATTTTCAAAGTACTTGGCATATATTATCTTTGAAGTGATGTTATTTAGTGATTTGCCTTGTTATAATTTATGAGGCACTGTCCCATAAACTGCAACAAGGCAATGACACATGAATCAAGTTTGATGACCAAAAATATAATTTAACACTCTACCAGTTAATAAATCTCAATGTCTAACCCATTCCTCTAGTGAGTGATATTCCATATCATATCATACATAGTCTATTGCTTAACCCCCCCCCCCCACCCCCCCCCCCACCCCACCCCCACAAAAAAACAAAACAAAACAAAACAACAAAACAATTAGCAATCATCTTATAGTCAAACATACATTTGAATGATTATTATTGTATATTTTAACATGTCATGCTTCCAGTGAAAAATCATTGTGGCTTTATTTTGTCTTAAGGTCACAGGGGCTTAAAGCATTTAATCCTCTTCACATGTTCGCTTTGTGATATTCCATCATATGATCAGATTTTTTCCAGTATGGCAGTCATTTTTTCCATTTTTATTAGCTCACCTGGCCCAAAGGGCTATGTTAGCTATTGCCATTACTTGGCATCCATCATCGTGTGTAAACTTTTCATATTTTTATCTTCTCTGGGACTGGTGAGCTGATGTGAACCAAACTTGGCATGAATGGTCTATGGGAGGTCCTCTACAAATGATCCTCATTTTGTTCCCACTGGATGAAAAACTTGGCCGTCAGAGACATTATTTGATTCTTATTGTGGATTTTCAAAAATCTTCTCCTCTGAAACTGCAAGGCCAAATGTTTTGAAACTTCACATGCTTGATGACTTGGACACCCTCTACCAACAATCCTCATTTAATGTTGATTGGGTTGCAAATGTGGCCGCAATTGCGTCCCTTATTTACCATGGAAACCCTATGGGAAATCACATTTTCATCTTCTTCTCTGGAACTGATGAGCCAATGTAAACCAAACTTGGCAGGAATGGTCTATGGGAGGTCCTCTACAAACGATCCTCATTTTGTTCCCGTCGGGTGAAAAACATGGCCACCAGAGGCATTCTTTGATTCTGATTGGTGGATTTGCAAAAATTTTCTCTGAAACTACCAAGGACAAATGTTTTGAAACTTCAAATGCATGATGACTAAGACACCCTTTACCAATGATCCTCATTTAATGTTGATAAGGCTGCTCACATCGCTGCAATTGCAGCTTATAGTTACCATAGAAACCCTATGGGAAATCTGATTTTTATATTCTTCTCTGGAACTACTGAGCCTTTGTGAACCAATCTTGGCAAGAATGGTCTATGGGAAGTCCCCTACAGGCAATCCACATATTGCTCCCATCAGATGAAAACCTGGCCACCAGAGGCATTCTTTCATTTTGATTGGTGGATTTTCAAAAATCTTCTCTGAAACTATGTGGCCAAATGTTCTGAAACTTCACTTACTTGATCACTGAGACACTATCTACCAATGATTCTCATTTCATATTGATCATGTTGTAAACACAGCTGCAACTGTGGCTTAATGTTACCATAGAAACCCTGTGGGAAATCACATTTTCATATTCTTCTCTGGAACTAGTGAGCCGATGTGAACCAAACTTTGCAGGAATGGTCTATGGGAGGATCTCTACAACTGTTCCTCATTTTGTTCCTGTTGGATGGAAAACAGGGGCTGCCAGAGGCATTCTTTGATTCTGATTGGTTGATTTTGAAAAATCTTCTCCACTGAAACTGCAAGGCCAAATATTTTGAAACTTCACATGATTGATGACTATGATACCCTCTACCAGCGATCCTCATTTAATGTTGATCGGGTTGCAAACATGTCCACAATTGTGGCTCAAAGTTACCATGGAAACCCTATGGGAAATCACATTTTCATCTTCTTATCTGAAACTACTTGGCCAGTGTGAACCAAACCTGGCACAAATAATGAATGGAAAGTCCCCTTAAAATAATCGTCATTCTGTTCTGCTCACAAGAAAGAGCATGGCAGCCAGCTGTACTCTTTGATTTTGATTAGAATAACTGAGGGATATGTAGTTCTGCCAGGTGAGCGATTATAGGCTCTTTAGATCCTCTTGTTTAACTTTAGTTTTCTTTTACTTTCCTCGCTAGAACAAACCCAACAACCAATTGATACGTCCATTTCATTCAACCCTCTGCAGGTATGTGTATAGTGAAATCATTCTCCATTTACGTAGTTTATTTTTGAGCAATCTATCATTGGTTCTTCATATCCCAAGTTGGTTTTGCAGTCACAATATGGATAACATATGGTTACATCAGTACATGTTCTTAATCAACCATGGTAGTTCACATGATAAAGCTTTTCTTTTTCAAAGTTTACATTTTCAGACCTAAACAACCATTTTCATGTAGATTTATTGAAAACTTAGATGTGAGTCTTCCATGAAAGACGTGTGTCGCCTGGCGTTTCAGACAGAATTCTAAGTGGAAAAGGGGCATAACTCTGGAAAAAATACAGCGGATCAAAAAATAAAATAGGAGGTGCACAATGCCATTATGTGATAAAGAATCACTGAAAGTTTCATCAAAATCCATTTGTAGGTTAAAGAGGAGTGACGGATAAGAGAAAGAGTGATGCGGATGACGACGCGGTCGACGCAAGACGACAGGGCATAACTCTGGAAATGAAAGTGTCAATGACACTGTAGCTCAACTTGTCAAGACAAAGACATGTACATGTATAGTATGTGACACAGCAATGACAAACATCTAGGTAATGACCTGATAACAAAGGTACATATAAAGTATTGTAACGGTCTGTACATAAATACTGAGCGTTGCCTGTAACAAATGTATAGGTAAAGTATTGTAAAGGTGGGTGACAGTCAGATGCTAAACTAGAAAAAATCATTGAGTCCCACAGTGGGTCTGACTGAACCCCAAAATATTTGTTCTCATAGCACAGTGATAACAAAGGCACCCCAAAACACACTCATTCCTGTCCCAAAGTGAAAACAAAGGTACCCAAGAAGTTTCGTGAATATCAGTTCACAAATATGAGCTGTGCAGAAGTTGTGACAAAAAACTGATTGGACCAAATTTCGGTACAAAATGGCCACTGGCAGCCATCTTGAATTTTGGACCGTGCCCAGAAACACTCGTTCTCGTCCCAAGGTGATAACAAAGGTACCCAAGAAGTTTTGTGAAGATCGGTTCATAAATACAGCCTCTAGCCCGAGCCATATTGACATGTGCACTTACAGAGTATAAGTAGCACTGAATAAATCAAAGTTCATCTAATTTGCATAATTTCTGCACGAGAAAAAAACCCGTACTATATGTGATGTATTCCATGTTACTAAACATTCATAGAAAAATTTATTCAAATCAGAACTTTCATACCGAAGTTCTGTACAAAAGACTGATTGCACTAATTTTGGTACAAAATGGCTGCTGGTGGCCATCTTGAAATTCGGACCACACCCAAAAACACTCGTTCTCATCCCACGGTAATAACAAAGGTACCCAAGAAGTTTCGTAAAGATCGGTTCATAAATACGGCATCTAGCCTGAGCCGTATAGAAGTTGTGTACAAAAAACTGATTAGACCTAATTTCGATACAAAATGGCCACTGGCAGCCATCTTGAATTTTGGACCGCACCCAGAAACACTCGTTCTCGTCCCAAGGTGATAACAAAGGTACCCAAGACGTTTCGTGAAGATCGGTTCATAAATACAGACTCTAGCCCGAGCCGTATTGACATGTGTACTTACTGTGTGTAAGCAGCACTGAAAAAATCAAAGTTCATCTAATTTGCATAATTTCTGCACGAGAAAAAAACCCGTATTATATGTGATGTATCCCATGGTACTGAACATTCACACAAAAAATTATTCAAATCAGCGCTTTCATATGGAAGTTCTGTGCAAATATCTGATTGCACCTAATTTTGTACAAAATGGCTGCCATCGGCCATCTTGAATTTTGGACCGCACCCAAAAACACTCGTTCTCATCCCACGGTGATACCAAAGGTACCCAAGAAGTTTCGTAAAGATCGGTTTATAAATACGGCCTCTAGCCCGAGCCATATTGGTATTTGCACTTACAGTGCTGAAAGTAACACTAAATACATCAAAGTTAGTCTAATTTGCATAATGTAAGTACGAGAAAAAAACCCGTATTATATGTGATGTATCCCATGGTACTAAACATTCATACAAAACATTATTCAAATCAGAGCTTTCATATGGAAGTTCTGTACAAAAAACAGATTTCTGCATCGTCGGTACAAAATGGCAGCTGGCAGCCATCTTGAATTTTGGACCGCACCCAAAAACACTCGTTCCCGTCCCAGGGTCATAACAAAGGTACACAAGAAGTTTCGTAATGATCGGTTCATAAATACGACCTCTAGTCTGAGCCATAGCCAATTGTTGATGTACGGACAGACGGACAGACGGACGACGGGCCATGACAATAGCTCAAATTTGACTTCGTCAAAGTTGAGCTAAAAATACAGCAGATCAAAAAATAAAATAGGAGGTGCACAATGCCATTATGTGATAAAGAATCACTGAAAGTTTCATCAAAATCCATTCATAGGTTAAAGAGGAGTGGCGGATAAGAGAAAGTGTGACGCGGATGACGACGCGGATGATGCAAGACGACAAAAGTAATCCCTATATGTCGCTCCCCACTTCATAGGGCGGCGACACAATAAAATTATCTGAAACCAGGTTAATTAACAGAACCCTCTCGTTCCTCATCAGTGATCCTAAATTAATTCTATAAATCTACATGAGTATGGTCTTTAAGACCATTTTTATGTAGATTTATCAAAAATAAATTCCGCAACAATGATCTTAAATTATGTTCTCTATCACACTACACCAAAACAAAGAAAGAGCAAAAACTTACAAGTTTCACATATGTTAAGTCACCGTCTCTGTATTCCTCTAGTTTATCAATAGCAGGTTGTTCAATAGGGAATGATATACTTTTCATCGTCTGATGTTTTGTGTCCACACTAATATCTGCTTTTACCTGCAAGGAAAAAAAATGCTTAGTTATTATAGTCCCTGGATATAGAGTAAGGATGATATTAATCCAATTCTTAAGTTTTGTTGTTTAAAACAGTTGAATCCTGTTAACCTAACAGCCACTTTGCCAGTGAAAACTAGAGGGAATGTTTTAGTGAATTAGTTCCATGCTTCCAACTTATGACTAACAAAGATCAAACTAAAGGTCAAATGTCAAAATCATGGAAGTTCAAGATATAATGTGACAAATCAGCCTGGCTGTTGCATTCATATGCCAAATATCATAAACCTAGCTGAACAATTCAATAATTTGACCTTGATGTGAAAGATCAAGGCCATCTGTCATCACAACAGTACATGATACAATGTTGTCTTATGTTTATACACCCACATGCCAAATATCATAAATATCATAAGCCTAGGTAAAAAGATAGAAAAAGCATTCTTGCCCCAACAAGCTTACTTGCCAAAAATTCAATAATTTGACCTTGAGGTCAAAGGCCAATGTCATATGTGGGTCATGTTGGTACATCTTCTCATGGTGATACACCCACATGCCAAATATCATAAGCCTAGATCAAAAGATAAAAAAAATCAATAATTTGACCTTGAAGTCAAAGGTCAAGGCCATATGTGGGTCATGATAGTACATGACACATCGTCTCATGGTGATACACCCACATGCCTAATATCATAAGCCAAGGTGAAAAGGTAAATAAGTTCTTGCCCAGACAAGCTTACTTGTCAACAAGAGCACCGCGTAACAGGACAATATACGCCCGTTTTGTATTTTTGAAGGGTTGGGGTAAGGATGGGGGTGAGGGTGAAAATTGTTTGGACCAACCCCATATTCGAACTTGACCTGTATTTTGTTGTAATTAAACAACATACCAAGTTTGGAACCAATCAGAAAACAAATAATAAAAGTTATCATCTTGAAACCAAATATTTGATGCATTCTATGTCCAACAAGGTCCATAATTCAGGGAAACTTCGAAGTTCGAACTGACCCCATATTCGAACTTGACCTGTCTTTTGTTTTGATTAAACCATATACAACTACTTCAAAAGCTACTTATCAAATAGGTTACAATTTGTCGATGTTAACTCGCACCAGTCCTCAACGCAAACAGTTAACTGTGGTGTCCCACAGGGCTCCGTTCTCGGACCCCTCTTGTTCTTGATCTATGTCAATGATATGAGCAACTCAACAAGGCTAAATCTACTTTCATTTGCTGATGATACAACCCCTTCTACATCTGGGCATGATCTGGAGAGATTGGAAACTGAATTAAACACAGAACTTACAAATATTTTTATCTGGTGTTGCTGTAATAAACTTCAAGTAAACGCTAATAAGTGCAAATATATTATGCTGCACCCACCAAATAACCCAAACAAAGCAAATATGCTACGTATCTTTCTGAATAACACTAAGCTTTCACCGGTCGATAACTCCCAGTCTGAAAAGGTGGCTAAATTCCTGGGAGTTTATCTTGATGAAAATCTCAGTTTTAAACACCAGGTATCTACTATTTGTTCTAAAATATCGAAAATAATATATTGTTTGAACAAAGTAAAAAACATACTACCACATAAAGCAATGAAGTCGTTATATTATGCACTTATACATAGTCAGGTATTATACGCAATCCAAGTATGGGGCCACGCATCTTCTTGTTGTAAAATATACACTCTGCAGAAACGAGCCATTAGAGTAATCAATCGCAAAAGACTTAACAGTCATACAGATCCTTTATTCAAAATGAACAATATTTTGAAATTTAACGACCTTTACAAATTAAACGTTTCATTATTTATGTATGACTGGAAATATATGAACCTACCACAATCGTTTGAAACGTTTTTTAATGTTAGATCCACTGGAACTCTTACTAGACAAGCAGGATTAATACAGATTGATAAACCAAGAACGCAGTTTTCTGCAAATCTGCCGAGACATAGCTTTCCAAAAATATGGAATGCAATTGAGTCTGGTATTCGAGGTCTCCCCACCAGAAGCCTGTTTAAAAAACAATTAGCTATGAAATACATACATAACTACTCTTCGAACATATCATGCGCATATCGCATGTGTCCCGACTGCCACCCTAATATCTAAATATTACTATTTTTTAATATTAGTATTGTGAAACGTATTGGATAATGCCTTATGATGGGTATTCATCTTCTCTTACGAGAATGTGCACTCCACTGACATTTCCCCTACACTGACTCACACTAATTTACTAAATAATTCTTAATCGGTCGTCATTTCAAGCAACAAATTTATAAATTTATAAAGCCTTACCTTTATCTTTCTGAACTGCCCTTTGCAAAATCTGGACCGGTAACTAATTGCTTAACACTCATTCATACTTCGAGAAGGCATCTTCCTAGGATCCAACTCACCAGGCAAATATCTCTCTCCCTTTGTTTGTCTCCCACACCCCAAGACAGGTATATACTTGTCAACTGTTATCTCATCCTAAACGGCCACTAATGTCTCATATGAGATCATTTTATGTGACAGCCGGTGGCCCTCGCTATAACTCTCTACACCCTATACTGAAGGCGGTGGTGATTATGTTTTAACGATGTCTACTGCATGACTATTGAATTTGTACGACCATACCAAGGAGACAACAGGAAGACAGCTAAATTTGCTATGTTGTCTCCTAACAATATATCATGTTGTGTTTAATTTTGTATAGTTGTGTCTTATGTTTTGTTATTCAGTGACATATTGTTGAATAAAGTATATCTATACCAAGCTTAGAAGTCAATCGAAAAAAAAATACTAAAGTTATCATCTGGAAACCAAATGTTAATGAACAGACAGACCGACGGATGGACAAATGGACAGACAGACAGACTGATTCCATAATTCAACGGTTTTTGAACAGGTGTATAAAAAATCAGGCCATACTAAAGTTATAATCCGGAAAACACAAAATGCACAAATTCAAGAGGAATAACTCTGGAAAGGTACATGCGATTTTGGCCGAAAGTGAACTTGAGCTGTGCTTTGTGGTCATAAACAAAATCTGAGAATTTGAAACAAATTAGTCAAGGTAAACTAAAGTTATCATCCGGAAACCACATAATTCACAAATTTGCAATAATTCAAGGGGAATAACTATGGAACGGTACATGCGATTATAGCCAAAGGTGAACTTGAGCTGTGCTTTGTGGTCAAAAACAAAATCGGAGAATTTGAAAAAAATCGGTTAAGGCAAACTCAAGTTATCATCCAGAAACCACAAAATCCACAAATTTGCAATCATTCAAGGGGAATAACTCTGGATAGGTATATGCGATTGTGGTCAAAAGTGAACTTGAGCTGTATTTTGTGGTCAAAAACAAAAAACTGAAAATTTGAAATAAATCGGTCAAGGCAAACTAAAGTTATCGTTCGGAAACGAAAAGTTGGGCTAAATTCCCATAAATAAAGGGCCATAACTCTACTGCAAATGGGCCGCTAGAAACGGAAATCGAACCAATCCTGTATTTTGTCATACTAAATCCACATGCCAAATTTAACTCAGCTCAATCCATTACAACTAAAGATATCGTCTGGAAACGAAATCTGTCCATGGACGGACAGACAGACAGATGGGTAGAGAGACCATTCACATAATATGTCCCGTTTTTCAAACGGGTGTATAAAATCAACATCTGAAAATTTCAAGGCGTTTGGCTTTAAATGAACAGAAATCAATTTTTTTTCAAAAATTGTGTTTTCAAGGGGCCATAACTCTGCAGCAGATGGACTGAGAAACACCAATATCGAACTTGACCTGTATTTTATTGCTACAAACAACATCTGAAAGTTTGATGTCGATCCGTCAAGGCGTTCGACTTTAAATGAAGGGAAACCAATTTTTTTCGAAAGATTGTGTTTTCAAAGAGCCATAACTCTGCAGTGGATGGACTGAGAAACACCAATAACGAACTTGACCTGTATTTCATTGCTAAAAACAACATCTGAAAAATTGGGTGTCAATCCGTCAAGGCGTTCAGCTTTAAATGAACGGAAACCAATTTTTTTAGAAAAATTGTGTTTTCAAAGGGCCATATCTCTACAGCAGATGGACTGAGAAACACCAATATCGAACTTGACCTGTATTTTAATGCTAAAAACAACTTCTGAAAGTTTGATGTCGATCTGTCAAGGCGTTCGACTTTAAATGAACGGAAACCAAATTGTTTACGGACAGACAGACGGACAGACTGATAACATAATACGACCGATTTTTAAACGGGCGTATAAAAAATCATTAATTTGACCTTGCGGCAGGCCTTTAGATTACCCCAAATTCACAACGTTAAATGCTGTGCCCAAAATACTAAAATGTGATTAGGAAAAGTGGTTTTCACATTTTCGCCAATCTGAGCGACGATAAAGATATTTATCGTGAAACAAGTCAAAACATCGTCATATTTTTATCGCATTTATAAGTTCTTGCTGTCGCAAAAATAGATTTGTAAGTTGATTTTATCGTTAAGATGTCAATCTACGAACAATAACTCATTGGACAAGCTCTTCTGTGCCTTTGCTGTAATTTCGGTGAATGATAAAATAAGATACAGAAATTCCATTTATAATTTAAAACTTTTCATGTCAACACGTGTTTGAATTGAACTTTCGATATGAGTTTACGAGGATGGCCGAAAATAACTGTCAAGTTACATTTGTCAGGGTACATTTTTTGGACAACCCAGCACACGCAAGCGTGATGTTGAACTGAATCATCCATGGCACCATGAATTGGTATTGTTGTAAGTACTGTGTAGTCTGTATGAATGATTTTTCACCTGAATTTCTCCTCATTGGTCCTAATTCTTACGCAGTATCAGCTCTCGGAATGAAAAAAACAACATAAATATCACTGTGAAAAACCTCAAAATATCCCTTAAATACAAGGAGAACCATGGTCGGCCCGTATATGGTTTGGTCCATGGTAGTGGCAACTCTTGTGCCTTGGTTGCCCCATTAAGTTGAAAAAAAATCAATATTGCCTTTTTTAATCAAATTTTATTCATATCAAAATATCATTCACACAATCACAATTTACATTAAACATGAAGCATAAACATAAATACAGTACAATCTTCTATGAATTTTTAAATAATGAGTAACAATAATCTGAACTCAACAGTGCCTAGCAGACTCAGATTGGCTCTTACTGCTTTAGAAGTAGCAGTCATTCTGTCCATGTCATGTTTATGGAACGATGAAATTATTTAGCATGAAAGTATGTTCAGACAGATATACTTCATAATAACTGTCAGGTTAGTTTTGTCAAAATTCATTTCCTAGAAACAAGGAAATTGCATTTCACAGTGTCAAATTTCAAAATTTGAAAACTGTGGACCCTCGACGCCGGCCATGTTGTGCCCAAAATAGACTAATCTAAAGGCCTGCCTTGAGGTCAAAGGTCAATGCCATATGTGGGTCATTATGGTATATGACACATCGTCTCATGGTGATACACACACCCACATGCCAAATATCATAACACAAAAAACATTTACCTAGGACAAATGATTAAAAAAAAAGTCAATAATGTGACCTTGAGGTCAAAGGTCCAGGACATATGTGGATCATGATGGTACGTGATACATGGCTGCAACTGCGGCTTATAGTTACTCATGGTGATACACCCACATGCCGAATATCATAAACCGAGGTGAAAAGGTAAAAAAGTTCTGGCCCGGACAGGCTTACTTGCCAAATGAAAGTGTCAATGACACTGTAGCTGAACTTGTCAAGACATGTACATGTATAGTATGTGACACAGCAATGACAAACATCTAGGTAATGACCTGATAACAAAGGTACATATAAAGTATTGTAATGGTCTGCACATAAATACTGACCGTAGCCTGTAACAAATGTATAGGTAAAGTATTGTAAAGGTGGGTGACAGTCAGATGCTAAACTAGAAAAGAAATCTTTGAGTGCCAGAGTGGGTCTGACTGAACCCCAAAATATTTATTCTCATAGCACAGTGATAACAAAGGCACCCCAAAACACACTCATTCCTGTCCCAAGGTGAAAACAAAGGTACCCAAGAAGTTTCGTGAAGATCAGTTCATAAATACGAGCTGTATAGAAGTTGTGACAAAAAACTGATTGGACCTAATTTCGGTACAAAATGGCCACTGGCAGCCATCTTGAATTTTGGACCGCACTCAGAAACACTCGTTCTCGTCCCAAGGTGATAACAAAGGTACCCTAGAAGTTTCGTGAAGATCGGTTGATAAATACAGCCTCTAGCCCGAGCCGTATTGACATGTGTACTTACTGTGTGTAAGTAGCACTGAAAAAATCAAAGTTCATCTAATTTGCATAATTTCTGCTCGAGAATAAACCCGTATTATACGTGATGTAGCCCATGGTACTAAACATTCACACAAAAAATGTTTCAAATCAGCGCTTTCATATGGAAGTTCTGTGCAAATATCTGATTGCACCTAATTTTGTACAAAATGGCTGCCATCGGCCATCTTAAATTTTGGACCGCACCCAAAAACACTCGTTCTCATCCCACGGTGATACCAAAGGTACCCAAGAAGTTTCGTAAAGATCAGTTTATAAATACGGCCTCTAGCCCGAGCCATATTGGCATTTGCACTTACAGTGCTGAAAGTAACACTAAATACATCAAAGTTAGTCTAATTTGCATAATGTAAGTACGAGAAAAAAACCCGTATTATATGTGATGTATCCCATGGTACTAAACATTCATACAAAAAATTATTGAAATCAGCGCTTTCATATGGAAGTTCTGCGCAAAAATCTGATTTCACTCAAGTCTGTACAAAATAGCTGCCAGCGGCCAACTTGAATTTTGGATCGGACCCAAAAACTCTCCTTCTCGTCCCACGGTCATAACAAAGGTACCCAAGAAGTTTTGTAAAGATCGGTTCATAAATATGGCCTCTAGCCCAAGCTGTATTGAATTGTTGACAGACAGACGGACGACTGGCCATGGCATAAGCTCAAATTTGGCTTCGCCAAAGTTGAGCTAAAAATCAGTAATTTGACCTTCAGGTCAAAGGTCAATGTCATATATGGGTCATGAAGGTATGTGACACATCGTCTTATGGTGATACACTTGCATGTCAAATCTCACAAGCCAAGGTTAAAAGGTAAATAAGTTCTTGCCCGGACAAGCTTACTTGCCAAAAAATCAGTAATTTGACCTAGAGGTCAAAGGTCAATGTCATGTGTGGGTTATGACGGCACATTGTCTAATGGTGATACACCCACATGCCAAATATCATAAGCCTAGGCCAAAAGATAAAAAAAATCAATAATTTGACCTTGAGGTCAAAGGTCAAAGTCATGTGGGTCATGATAGTACATGGTACATCGTCTCATGGTGATATACCCACATTCCTAATATCATAAGCCAAGGTGAAAAGGTAAATAATTGTTTGCCCTTAGAAGCTAACTTGCCAAAAAATCAGTAATTTGACCTGGAGATCAAAGGTCAATGTCATATGTGGGACATGATGGTACGCGACACATCATCGCATGGTGATACGCCTACATGCTAAATATCATAAGCCTAGGTCAAAAGATAAAAAAGTTCTGGCCCAGACACGGTTGTTTGAGAAGAAGAACAACAACAAGGAGAAGAATTCAGGGTAAAACAGTAAGTCTCCCTTCGGTGAAGGGGCGACATAATTATTCAATTAGCAGGGTTTTGCTCACTCTCCTTATTCTAAAGATAAACTGAGCATTTAATTTATGTATCTTGTTTGTTTGTTAAATTGGTGTTTAAGGTCTCATATTTCTGTACAATGGCCATTTGTGACCGCAATATGGATATGAAGTCAAGTCCAACCAAGCGTTTATACCCATGTTTCCCATTTTAGAGGACTTCCACCCCAGGCATTGGTTATTGGGTCCTATTTTACCAGTAACACAGAGTTTGTTTGCCACAGTAGACAAGCACTGCTTCACTTCCTGGGCTTCGCACAGAGATATGTATCTTGTTTGACAGGGCTTCTGGCACTTTGTCAAACAAGATATAATAGATTAAATTCCTGTTTTGGTTACACTGAGGACAGATAGGTCTATAAACAAGAGGAATTTGGTAAGGGTCAAGGCATGTTACATGAGTTTTTTTTCAGTTGTCAGGACTTTATTCTTTAAGGTTCTGCTCCACAGTTTTCCAGGCATTTCCAAAAATGACATGCCATACACTCTCTTCAAATGCAAATATTCTGTAACTTAGTTATCTAACCCATAACATGTATTACATTTCCCAAATCCACAAAAAACATTTAACACTATCTGGCTAAGTAGAAATAAACAATCTGAATGTGGGTAGAATAACTCATTGTCAAAGGCAAGACTTCAACCTGAAAAATTGCATGAAAAAATGCCAAAACCAGTCATTTTCAGCCACCTAGCAGCCTCAAAAGCAGAATTTTCACACCAACCCCACCTACCTACCACTGGAGCAAAGCATCCCCTTTTTCTAAAATGCCAAAAACAATTTATATGTTTTCATTTCATTTTTTAGTTACTTGTCTGGTAACAAACCCATGTAAAAATGACATTTTAAAAAATAGCCAATTTTTCGAAGCCACTGTTTCCCATAATTCATCTGGTAATTTACCCCTACGTATCGGACTCCAACACTGGGACCAAAACTTCACATTCTCTTGTCCAACAAAAATCCTAATGTAATCATATATCTGATACTAAAAATATATCTCTCTTTTACATGGCCTTAGTTTCAACATATGACCTATGTTTAGAATTTCACCCCTGTGCAATAGTGCGAAACTGTAGAGCGGAACCTAACCTGTATGCAATTAACAGATCAAATTTGTACTCAGAGTACGGTAAAAGGTGTTGTGTTTGGAAATTATATGCAATTAACAGGGTTATTCAATTGAGATCCATTGAATTAACTGGGCCCCACTGCATAAATTGTCTATCAACAGCAAGGTACCAAAAATCTATATATGTATATTACAATGTGGATTCCTATTACAACATAATGGTGCAGATTATCCACTTGACAGATATTTAAACTTTTTAAGAACATAAATATCAAACTTTTAATGAATGGACTACTGTATTGCACTCAGGGTAAAAAAAAACTGAAAGAAAGCATGTAAATATGCAGCATGTCAAGGTCATTGACATGTGCAACTTGCATGTTTGACAAGCACCATTCACTTGCGCCTGACATAATGACTAGTACAATTTCTTGGAATTAAATACATTTGTATGAACCTGTAACTTGAACACATATCCAGTTTTAGTAAACTCTATCAACTCAAAATTCTTGACTTGTTATAATTTATTGGAAAACTCTCTTGCAGAGGTCATTGTCAGATCTGCATTTATTTATTATTTATTTATTTACTGGTGTTTAAGGTCATATATTTCTGCACAATGGCTAACTGTGACAGTAACATCGATATAAAATCACGCCCATCCAATCATTTATACACCTGTTGCCCATTTTAGAGGACTTCCACCCCAGGCATTGGTGAATGGGTCCTATTTTACTAGTAAAACAGAGTTTGTTTACCAGAATACACAAGCTCTGCTTCACTTAACAGTTACATACATATGCATATGATAAACTTGATATGCTGTAGAATTTATCCTTGAATTTGAGAAGATAAGGTGATGAGCTGAAATTGACCAACATAAATTATCACGATGACAGACAGATTATAAAAAATGAATGGTTTATTTATTTATTTATTGGTCATATCATTTCAGAACTGCTTTAAGGGTGGGGGAATCCAGAGTTCCTTGAGAGAATCATTGAGCAGTAGCAAGTAACTGTCAGATTTTTCAACTTACTAACCTCTCACAAACAGGATTAGCATTGGATGAAAGCATGTATACCATCAACCTCAGCACTCCTTAGAACACTGTGCCACCATGCATGCTCTCATTTGGAGGGTTGGGGGGTTTTATGCATTCTAGAATTCCTTGAAACTCCTTGAATTTTTAACCAATAAATTCCAGGACCCTTGAAACTGCTTGAGGTGGTGGAAAAATAAATAATAAAAACTTCTTTTATTTAATGCTCAGGCATCAATTCACGCTGAAAAATTAAGTCATATTCCCCTGTCGGTCGGCAAAACGAAATATCAAAATGATATTTAGAAATCGATATTTCATCGTAGGTTCGGATGACGAATCACATGTACTTTAAACGAGTCAGCACATCAGTAATGAATTCCAGAGTCCCAAATACAAACGAATTCGAATAATTGATAGTGACAGTGACTAAATCAATTCATTAAATCAGTGGTTTCAAAGTTTGACTTTCTCATTCACCTTCCAGCGAAAAGCCGAAATCACTTTCAAATTTCTTCAGTTCAACTTCACACGTCTTCAGTGCATTGAGTTCAAAAAAAATAAAATGACGTGTCTTGTTATTGAAAATAAGAAAGTGGTGTTTTTTGTTATTGTTCTATTTCTTCGAAACACATTGTGATTATTTCAATTCGCCAGCCTTGGTAAATCGTAAAGTTAGGGGAGAAATAAGACGGGACTACTTTTTGTGCGGATATTCACACATTCCAATGGTTGGAGTTTGGTTGTTGTAATTTTTGTATGGACGCCGGTTCGGCACATAAATTTTGCGCCTTAATGGCAAATAAAGGCCACAAATTGGAGTGTTTGTAGTCGTAGAGCATTAAATAAAAAGAAAATTCACGAAAATTTGATGAATACCGAAAATATCTCGTTCGTGGCTACAAGAAATATGAGGATCTTCACGAGCGACTGCGTCGCTCGTGAAGATCCTCATATTTCATTGTAGCCACTCACGAGATATTTTCGGTATTCATCAAATTTTCGTGAATATCCTCTATTTATTGCACGCCTATGCTTTTATTTTCATAAAATACATGCTTTTTCTGCAAAAACCTAAGTGAACAACAAATTTTTTTGTATTGTCTTTGATCAATATGGATCAGGTGTGCGGACTATTGAACTATTTCTTTTTTTTTTTTACACTTTGGTTACTTTTGCCAATAATTTGTGTTTTTAATCTTTTTTTAGTAAACAGCAGGCGTGCAATAAATACAGAACAGCATACGCGTTCAAACTGTCATTTTTTAACACACTCAACTGATTTCGGTGGAGGGATAATATTGAACAAGAAGACAAAGGCATCGAGTTCAAGATTATCCCTCTGCCAAAATCGATTAATACATTTTTATTAAACTAGAGGCATGCAATAAATACAGAACAGCATACACACTCAAACTCAATTTTTACTGCACTCGATCAATTTTGGCAGAGGGATAATATTGAACTCTAAGCCTTTGGCTTCACGTTCAATATTATCCCTCCACCCAAATCGATCTTGTGAGATAAACTAGAGGCTCTAAAGAGCCTGTAATCGCTCACCTGGAACTACATATAAAAATGTGATTTCCCATAGGCTTTCCATGGGAACTATGAGCTGCAATTGTGACCATGTTTGCAACATTATATCAACATTACATGAGGATCATTTGTTGAAGGTGTCCCGGTCCTCAATCACGTGAAGTTTCAAAACATTTGAATCCATCAAACAGAATCATAGAATGTCTCTGGTGGCCATATTTTCCAACCAACAGGAACAAAAAGTTTGTGGAAGGCCTTCTTTTGACCATTCCTGCCAAGTTTTGGTTCAAGTCGGCTCAGTAGTTCCAGAGAGAAGATGAAAATGGGATTTTCCATAGGGTTTTTCTATAATAACTATAAACTGCAATTGTGGCCATGTTTGAAACACGATCAAGATTAAATGAGGAACATTGGTAGAGGGTGACTCAGTCATCAACCATGCAAAGTTTCAAAACATTTGGCCCTGTGGTTTCAGAGGAGAAGAGTTTTCGAAATTGACCAATCAGAATCAAAGAATGCTTCTGGCGGCCACGTTTTTCATCCAACAGGAATAAAATGAAACAGTTGTAGAGAACCTCTCAAAGACCATGCCTGCCAAGTCTGGTTCACATTGGCTCAGTACTTTCAGAGAAGATGATGAAAATGTGATTTCCTATAGTTTTCTATTGTAACTATAAGCCACAATTTCATCCATAATTGCAACCCTATGAAGATTAAATGGGGATCATTGGTAGAGGGGGTTAGAGTCATCAGTCACATTAAGTTTCAAAACATTTGGCCTTGTAGTTTCAAAGAAAATTTCTTGAAAATGAACACATTTATGAATTCTGTTTCAACAAAAAAATCAGTAAAAGGTTAAATATTTTGAAAATTACAATGTTTTCAGACAGTATTCTCTTTCAAACAGCTATGGATAGGTAAAGGGTTACAGGAAACACATTTTACTCCAATTTTGTCATATCTTAAATGATATAATTTACTGGACAGCTACTGGGAAAAGAAAATAAACAAAACTTCCATGCTTTCCAAACACCTGTCATCAATAAGTATTTCTGATAAGTAACTTGAGAGTAATACATGCATTAACATTAATTACAGCTGCACTTGTTTACAGTACAAGTCAAAATATGTTTTAGGATAATCCTATAATGTGATTTCTCATAGTGTTTCTATAGTAACTATAAGCCGCAATTGCAGCCATGTTTGCAACACGATCAACATTACTTGCGGATTGTTGGTAGAGGGTGTCACAGTCATCAACCATGCAAAGTTTCAAAACATTTGGCCCTGTGGTTTCAGAGAAGAAGATTTTTCAAAATCCACCAATCAGAATCAAAAAATGCTTCTGGCAGCCATGTTTTTCGATACACGGTAACCAAAATGAGGAGCCTTTGTAGAAGACCTCCCATAATCTATCCCTGCCAGGTTTGGTTCACATCGGCTCAGTAGTTCAGAGAAGAAGATGAAAATGTGATTTCCCATAGGGTTTCTAAAGTAACTATAAGCTGCAATTACGGCCATGTTTACAATCTGATCAACATTAAATGAGGATCGTTGGTAGAGGGGGTCCCAGGCATCATTTATGTGAAGTACCAAAAATTTGACCTGACAGTTTCAGAGGAGAAGATTTTTGAAAATCCACCAACCAGAATAAAAGAATGCCTCAGGCGGCCATATTTTTCAACCCACGGGAACAAAATGAGGATCATTTGTAGAGGACCTCCCATAGACCATTCCTGCCAGGTTTGGTTCATGTCAGCTCAGTAGTTCCAGAGAAGAAGATGAAATCTGATTTCCCATAGGATTTCTATAGTAACTATAAGCTGCAATTGAAGCCATGTTTGCAACCCGATCAACTTGAACATAAAATGAGGATCATTGGTAGAGGGGGTCCCAGTCACCAACCATGCAAAGTTTCAAAACATTTGGCCCAGTGGTTTCAGAGGAGAAGATTTTTCAAAATCCACCAATCAGAATCAAAGAATACCTCTGGCGGCCATGTTTTCAAACCCATGGGATCAAAATGAGTATCGTTTGTAGAGGACCTCCCATAGACTATTCCTGCCAGGTTTGGTCCATGTCAGCTCAGTAGTTCCAGAGAAGATGATGAAAATGTGATTTCTCATAGGTAACTATAAGCTGCAATTGTGGCCATGTTTGTGACCCAATCAACATTAAATGAGGATCATTGGTAGAGGGGATCCCAGTCATCGTTTGAGTGAAGTTTCAAAACATTTGGCCTGGTAGTTTCAGGAGAGAAGATTTTTGAAAATCCACCAACCAGAATCAAAGAATGCCTTTGGAAGCCATGTTTTTCATCCAACGGGAACAAAATGAGGATCGTTTGAAGAGGACCTCCCATAAACCATTCCTGGCAAGTTTGGTTCACACCAGCTCAGCAGCTATAGAGAAGAAGATGAAAATGTGAAAGGTTTAAGGACGTCGGCAGAAGACATACGCCAAGTGATGAGAAAAGCTCACATGGACTTTTAGGCCAGGTGAGCTAAAATGACAGTTCGAACGTGAATGCCATTCTGTGTCTTTCCATACCTCATTTCTCTTGATTTCTTGTAACTCTTCCTCTTGATAAGTAAGTGGAGGTGGTGCCTCATTAGATTCTATATGTTTCTTGTAACCACTCAATGATATGTCAGCCTTGAAAATATTAATCTGGTTATTAGTCATTTCAAATCTTTGCATGGAGATTGCAAAAAATTAAACAAAGATGCCCTAACAACTTCATATGAATGCTTCCAATATACTATATGACATGAAGATATATATCAATTAACATTTGTTTGTGGCAAATGGCTGATCAATTCTTTAACACTTAAGGGCCTTATACCCATATTGATCACATTTTTTGCAACAGAACAGATGCTCCTACAAGCAGTCTTTGGGTTAACTCACAAGTTACATTCGGTACATTCTACGCACCTTGGTAATTGTTTTTAGCCAAGACTTGCCAAAAAACAGCAGCAATGCCACAGGATGTAGACTGTCAAAGTGTTGCAAATGTATGTAAAAATCTCTAGCCCTTAAGGGATAAAACGATGCATACTGGAACTTAGCTGGTAGAGTGCTGAATTATTTTTAGTCATTAAAATTTGTTCACAAGTGTTTGCTGTATTACAATTTATGTGAGAGTGCCTATAGGCACTCTCCCATAAATTGTACAAAGGCAATCCATACAGACTACATAATTAAGATTCAAAGATAATATGAAGCACATCCATGTTGTTTGAAGCCTTTGAGTTGCGGTACCTGTTCTTTAGAGTAAAGCCCCAATATAGGCTTCCAGCACTCTACCAGTTAACATATATCTCAGTCTATTTAACCTCAGTACTTCCAGTATCAGCATTTATTTATTCTGTTATATGATTATTAAACTGTGTGAAACAAAATATCTAGACTAAATACTAAGTTTATCACCAAAAAGTAAAGAAATAGCCAAATTCCTATTAACTGAATATTCCTATAAACTGAATATTTTTCACTGGAAAAGTGGCTATCCAATTAGCAGGGGTCCACTGTATTTGAAAATAAACAACACATATTCTACCATTACATGCTATAGTTTGTGTCATTTCAATGAGGAAGTACTTTCTTTTTTTCCAATGGCAATGATGACTTTTCACTGGTGGTTCTGTGGGAGTTGGAAAATGCATGAAGATTTTACCACAGAATGAAAATATTTTTTGACATATTTCAAATGTATCTATGCCACTGTTCTTTTCCCAAACTCTCCAACTAAAAGCATGGAATCTTTTCAACAGCATGTCTTTGTGATAAAATGGTTTTGAAATTCCTGTTATTCTTTTTGGAATTTATTAACCATATCCACTATTTAAATGTGATTTGAGTCTTGGCAAACCTTGTCTGGAATGGAATTTTTTGAACTTGGTTCATAAATTTTGTATAAATTCAAGGACCATTAGTGCTCTGCTATACATTACTATGATTTAACAAAGAGGACAGAGAATTTTGCCTGGGTTGTGACTGTGTCATGATACGATCAGAATTCTGTGTGTACTTCCCTATCCATAAAACTAAAAGAGAAATGAGACAACAGTGAATCTCAGATACCATTTGCATTTGTTTTTTTTTACCTGGTCTTGATTTCACAATATTTTATTTATAAAATCTTGAACCATGTAAGTGTGTCATGAGCAGAATCTGATCAAGAAAGAGATCAGGGGCCAATACTATAAAACTTTTACAATTGTATTTTCTAGAGTTGTATTTACTAGTTACCACTTCAAATGGGTTGAAATGATTGATTAGTATTTTCAAAGATTTGGCAATTTGCCAAATCTTTGAAAATTCTAATAATTTATTTTAGTTTGCCAATTGGCAAATTGCCATATCTTTGAAAATTCTAATAATTTATTTTAGTAAGTTATATTAATAGATAGAAAATTCAATTCTAGAAAACACAATTGTAAAAGTTTTATAGTATTGGCCAGGGGTCAGCCTGACAGCTGATTTTAGGGAGAAGTGTCTTCTTCCTCCAGAGTCTTTGGGGAGAAGTCAGGGGCCAGGAGGGTGAAGTCAGTGGACATGAGAGAGAAGTCAGAAAAAAACATAAAAATGTATATGATATCATGACAAAATAAATGTACATAGAGCACACAACAACAGCTAACATGACAAACTGTGGAGAGAAAAAAAGAAGTTATACACACATACATACATGCTCAAAACAAAGTCAGGTGGTTCATAACAAGAATCTAGGTTAAAATCCCCCCACCCAAAAAACTGTGTCTTTCATGGTTTCTGAATGCCCTAACTCTTTCCCTACCAGTGACGAGTATGGTTGCCATGCAGTTGAATTTGTATTTACCTCATAGAAGTGGATTTGCAATTTAGAACTACCCATTGTGAGAGAGTTCTTCTCTATAATAGAAGGTATATTTTTGTAAGAAAAAATATAAAAAGTATTTAAAATAAATTTCAAGTTCACATAAGAAGCTGGGTCATTCATGGTTTCTGAATGCCCTAATTGAATTGAAAAGCTTAGTTAAAAAAGTTGTTGATATCCTTTGTTAATTAAGCGTTATTAACAATTTGAGTTGATATCCTTTGTTAATTAAGTGTTATTAACAATTTGAGTTAATTTATTTCTAAGGTAAATGACAAATATTTCAGTTGTCTCCCTTCCCTTCTGTGCTGGGTAATAATATCTATACACTGTGCAGAAAAATGACAATTTCTGCCGACCATCTTACATTGACACTTTCAATTGGTGCTATGAAGTTATCCATCCTAATATGTGTGATTTCTATCGTAGCCTTATTACATTTAACCCCCTTCCAACACAAGTTTTCAAAGAAAAACTTTCAATGCAAATTGCAGTGCGAATTTCAATGGAACCAATATTTCAATGGAAAAAAGTGTAAGTGTAAGCAATTTCGACTTTTTATGGATGAACACATTTTTGGGGGTTTTGAAACGTTGGTTAATTTTAAAAAATTCTAACTGACATGATGCGTGTCTTGTGTGATTCATTGTTTTTGCTGGCATTTTGTTTTTAAACAGCCATTTTGTGCTGGTTGCTACCAGTTGAAGCGAATTGTTCGAATGACTACGCCATTACAACTCTTTTCAGATATATAAAATTGGGCTAGTTTAGGCTATTTTCAGAGCCATACAACAGATTTTAACAGCAGCTGTGTCTACTTTGTTGTGAATGCAGAAGCATTTTTTTTTTTTATTTAAATAAAACATAAAAAATGCATAAAACTGCCAGGTCTCCCAAGGAAGTTTTGGAGGGTGACTTGAATTTCGCCCCCAATGTCTGCCAAGCCGACTTGAAGAATGACAATACGACTTCTTCACCCTAGTCCCCCACTCGGCTGGCACCTGGTATTGGTTCCAGCTTGGTGATCACATTGCAGAAAAAAGTTCTTTTAATGCTGTTAGATAACATAGAATGGGTTATACTTCTATGGCCATGGACTACTGTTAATCGAAAAGCCACTTTGCCAGTGAAAAATATTGAATCAACAGGATATACAATCAACAGGAATTACATAATTTTCCAGTTTTCTTGTGATACACTGAGCATTTATTCTATTATATCTTGTTTAACATAGCTTGTTGAGCTCTATCAAACAAAATATACAGTAGAACCTGTCTAGAGACCACCCCTCTCAAGACAGGCAGGCTCTCATTAGAGGTTTGAGGTTTTCGCTAGTCAGTGAATAAGCAACCAGAGAATATTTGTTGCAGAAATGGACAAAAATTGATTTTTCAACTTTTTTTTATTATTGTTTTATTTTAATTCAGTTTTAATACAAATAAACAGGCATTGTTTGAAAAATTACAGTTAAAAGGACATAAACTGAAAAACTTTTTGAGATTATGATGTGAAGGGGCTGGTCCATCCAAAATAGTAATGTCTTACTTTATACAAACAAAGTGTTCTCCTCTTTCTATAAATATTTTCAAATGAGTTATTTTTATAATAGTTTACAGTTATACCTTGAAAAGTCTGTTTTTGTGTCTGTCAGGTTTTGTTTTAATAGAAAATAATTTCAGTCACATTTTAGGTAAAAATAAGACTCTCTCAAAACAGGTGAAAAACTGAGTTTTTGCTACAGTTTTACGGTCTCTCAAGACAGGTGGTCTCTCTTGACAGGGGGTCTCTCATGACAAGTCCATTATAGAGTGAAACCAATTGGTGCATGGCCACAGTGGTCTCTCAAGACAGGTTTTACTGTAACAGATTTTTTTTGCCTGGATCTACTGAGGAAAAATGTGTTTATAAATGTGGGAAATTCAGTGGTTATCAGAGTAATTTTTCAACAGATTACAACGAAGCCCGAAAATAAGCAGACTGTCATCTGCAAAATGAGGTCCCCAGAGGGTGAATTTGGTGATGCTACCCTGCTGTGCAGGGTAGCATCACAAAATTTACCCTCTGTGAACCTCAGTCTGAATCAAGGTCTCAAGTCAAAACAGAAAGATGCATCAGCAAATTCACCCTCTACGGACCCCATTTTGCAAATGACAGGTTGCTTATATTCAGCCTTGATTACAACATTTTTTATGCAATCAACATGAATTTACTCTATAACCTATATTACCAATTAACAGGTCAAATTTGTATTGATGGTATGGTAAATGGTTTGGTATTTGGAAGGCATATGCAATTAACAGGGATATTCAACTAAAAAATATCCCTTTAAGTGGGATACACTGTACATCCAAGGCTCAAGTGGGTTGCTGATGTTTGTTTGGTTTATATCAAATTGTTCATTTTCTGCGGGATAGACAAAACTGGAGTACCCGGACAACCTCAGAGCAGTGGCAAGAAAACTGTCAGACTTTCCCACTTACCAAACAATCACAAATGCAAGCACAGCCTGATATATTTTGGTTAACACTTTATTAAATATAACTAGTGAAAATATCATCTCAATATGACGCAAAAAGGTATTCCCCACCACCTCCTGCGCGGCAAATGGCAACAACAATACATGGATGTTCATTATAAAATTAATCAGATTAAATTTTTAGACTAGTTGTGAATACAGAGTCATAGTAGACTTGTTCAACAATGGGCAATACCTCTTAGGGTATAAGGTGCAGAAAACTAGCCTGACGATTTGTGCAAGTTCATATCTTGGTTATTCATCACACAAATTATAAAAAATAACTGATGTAAGGTATGAGATTAGAGCAGATAAAAGTTTGATATGACTTGTTCAATAAGCTAAATGAAAAAGGGCAATAACTCTTGACAAATAAGGTTCAGCAACATATCAAGTATCAAAAGTATCTGGTAAGTGTGAAATTAGTTGTGGATAAAGGTACACAATGGATGAGTGGATGCATGTACATATGCACACACACTCACAGATGGACAGACAAATAGACATGAGGATCCTATTATACCCATCCTAAAGTGGAGGCATAATTAGGGGACAACACTTATATCTTTTTATAAATAACTTAAAAATTGTCAATCTTTGCTTCCAAAGCATGTTCCCCACAATAAAATGAGCTCCAGTTGTTCATACTAAAGAGGATTTTCATAAGGTAAGTTTTGAAACCAGTAGAGTGCTAAATTATCTTTCAACGGTGATTTGAAACATGAGTATTTTCTTTTCAAGGACTCCACACCACTAGCAAGAGGAACCGTAATTTAGCATTTTGGTTCATAAATAATTGTTTTATTACAAATCTATTGAAGAGTGCTAATTGTGACAAAACAATGTTGAGATAAATATTTCTTTTTCTACTACTGAGCAAACATATAGCTAATGCATACCATGTAAAGCCACTAAAGTGGCATCCATCACGTTTCAAAAAAGCCATGATAGTGGATTTTAGCACACAACCAGTGAATAAAGTAACAAAATTGAAAGGCAATTTATGTGTACAGCATAGACTGGATTTGACAGATTCATTAGGCATAAATACATAGAACGACCTGTGTCGTTCTGTGTTTATTACACGTCTTCACGTCTTTAAAAACATTACCAGAAGGACACTCAGCAATTCATTTGATAACTATCAACACAAATAACATTTTATCGCCAACCAAATTTGCAAGGGGAACCCATGTTACTATTTTGACCCCTGAATTTCAACGTGTTCTATGTGCCTACTGGCACTTAGAACACATTGCAACTCAGGGGGTGATTTTTAGCTATCGCTAATGATTCAAATTGCAATTGTGGTGCACAATTTGTAGAAAATTCCAGTGAAATTTCGCTTCTATTTAAAAATAGCCCATTGACGATTCTGTTCTGCACATAAGTGTGGAATGGATTTTCATTTCCCGCATGGTTTAGTGTTGCTGTAGATGGGAATTTCATAGAAAAGTCATGTAATAAAAAATATGTATATTTATGCTAACCTGACCAGCCCAATCATAAAGTAACAATATTATTTTGATTTCAGGAAACTTTAATTTCTTATTTTAATTTCAGAAAACTGGTTTGTTACATGTATCTCTTTGTTGTAAATATATATGTTAATTTCCGATTACTATTCCCAAATACTCAAGTCATTCCTACAACAAGGCATCCTCCAGTATGCATTCTTGTACTAAAACTTTTGAACTGTCAGCAAACTGATTCTCGAAATTTATTAACATGTTCAAATGCAAGTAATATTCTCTGGATGTGTTTGATAAACAGCTGAAGACATCTAGCGCATTGTGTTACATGTACTATGATACCAACCAATAGACTAGGCAAAATTTAAACTTGCAACCTTGAAATCTCTTGATCTCACCAGTGAGCCCCCTCAACATAATTACCTAATTTATTTAATTGGTTGGCAAGAGCTCGAAATTATTTAATTGTAAATGGCTTCACTGGAATACCAGCCTTAGCTTCATGGCAAGTTCAGTTAAATGTTCCTTTTTTCTTTTCTTTTTTTTTGGGGTGGGGGGGAGGAAGGGATTAGGTGGTCTTAGAAACTGGGCATCAGCGGAGTCCTTCCTATCTTACCTGAAGGTGCAGTGCTCAACCACAAATCACAAGTATTGTTCTCTTTCCAAAATTCTAACTATTGACTGTTCAGCGGCCATAACTAGATTTAGTGAAAGATTTTTGAAAACTGATATCAAAATCACTGGTCAAAAATTGATTCAGTTTACTGAGAAATATTCGGTTTAAAGCGCCCATGCCATACTTATTCTGGAAGCAAGAGATCTGCTGTACTGGGCAGAAATATCTGCTGGAAGCATGCACAGAGTTTGCCAAGAAACATCTGCTATAATAATAAAACTAACCTTTACTGTCCCAAAAACTTCATCTTTTATTTTTCCTGTTCCAAATTCTGTCTTCAACGTTGCTCTAGTAGCTGCAAACAACATCTTTTGCCTGACCTTCATGTGTAGTTTGAAAAAAAAAAAAAATCTACTCTAGCAGCCTTTAATAAACAATTTCAGCCCTTTTCTAATTTTACTCTTTCAAATCATTCATGTGAATAATTAAATAATAGTCCAGGCACATTAGACATAAAAATGAGAAAGTAAGGAAAAAAATCGGAGAAAGCTGATTTTTTTATATGTTTCTGGGACACACATTGCGGATAAAGTGTGAAAAGTCCCCGCGAATCCGAGTTGAGCTTTTTTAGTTATAGCGTTTTTTCGATGAAAAAATTTTTTTTTTTAAAAATTCGACCCAGCTCCATATTTCTCATTCTTATTCGCCTTAGTAGGGTGAGAATCATAAATATCGTGCTGAATTATATTGAGAATACATATCCCCAGCAGAAAATGCCAACTTTGTACCAATCCTCACACTCAATGGTGAAATATTCACGAAAATGTACAAAATTACGAAAAAAAATTTATTGATTTCATACACACAACGGTACACAACGTCCATTAAATCAAATCTACGACTACTTTGGGAGTTAAATTATATATAAAAAATTGCAGAAATGCAGTGGCTTTATAATGATATATAACAATAGTCATTTATTCCATAATGAACTGGTGAAACGTGTGAAATATTAACCATACCCCCAAACTCAAATTCAAACGGCATCGACTTTTCTCATTCAAATACCGTATTATAGCATCATTGTTTCAATTTCCATGTTCGATTAAATCACATAATGTGGTGTTCGCCTACACTCAAGATGCATTGGCATGTAATGTGTGCACGCCCTTGATGTGTACTCGTATACAAATTTGTATTGTACAGACAACGCTCTTTAATTTGATGCAAAATAGCCTTGAATGACTTTCATCAGGAAACGCTGTTTAATTCCGCATTCCAGGTCTGTCCATTGCACAATTTGCTCTGTTCAGTATTGGACACTCCGCATTTGATGCCTAGATATTGAAACCAATGATCCCTTGATAGATATATATGTAATTTTGCCTGTTGTTGATTATTAGAGTCTTGTGTTATCTGTAGAAATGATCAGTTATGTTGTTGGCATATCACTTAGCGTTACCTGTTGATACCTTACGGTGACAACGAAGCAGGTCTGCACATTGATATCTGTTCTGTGGTATTGTACTTGAGTTTATTGTGTCTATCATCTTTTTTCTGTTGTGACTTTGGCAATGGATAAATGTATCAAATGTAACGATGAGTTGACCGGTTCGTCCGGAATAACTACACTTGTTGAGCGGGGTATACAAAAGTTGGTTGCTGTAAGCGTCGAGCTTGGCGATAATCTTTTTGCCGGTTCGAAGAAACCCACAGTTGGTGAGAAAATTCACAAATTCTGCTACAAGAATTATACATGGGAAAGTTCTGTAAGAAAAAGTAAGAGAATGTCTCTAGATGCAGCTGAATCTGACGAAGCTGGTCCATCTATGACAAAAAAATTGCACTCTGATCAAGATGCTTTCAATTTTAAACTCCATTGTCTGTTCTGTGGAGAATCCGCCGACAAACAAACTCATATACCCGTTCAACGTAGAAGAGAAGTCCACACCGTTGAAACATTGACTTTTGTTGATAGTATCAGAACCCGTTGTTTGAAATGTAGCGATGAATGGGGTGAGTCTGTACTTACTCGGATCGGTCGTGCTATCGATCTAGTGGCCGAGGAAGGTCGGTATCACCATGATTGCTGGACAGGATTTGTCAGAGATAAGCCTGAGCGAACTCTTTCACAGGGTAGGCCTGTTGCAGACAAGAAAGCACTTGCATTCCATGAATTGTGTACCTTTATGGAGAACAGCGATGAGTGTCAGTTTTCCTTGAGCGAATTGGCAGAGACGTTTGAATCGTATCTTGGTGACGAAGTCGGTTACACAATTAAACATCTTAAAACCAAACTGCTTGAGCATTTCGGTAGTAGAATCTCTATTACAACACTGAGGTCCCTAAAAAATGTTGTCACATACAGAGATTCATCAGACAAAATACTATATGATTCGTGGTACTCAGACAAATGTACCAATGAAACTGATGAACGTATGTGCATTGTCAAGAAAGCATCGGCTATAGTCCGCGATGATATTCGGTCAGCCATTTACGAGTGTGACGTTTATCCCAAACCCGATTCGTTATCTGTATCTAGTGATCTACTACCCAATACACTCCAAACCTTGTTACAAGGGATTGTTGCTCCGTCGCAGCGTGGGCAAAACATCTAAGCCAACCAGAGATGCGTGACAGCCATAGGTCAGTCTCTAATAAGTTCTTGTCGGCCCTGTTCATTCTTGTCACCAGTATTATTGTCGGTAGCAGTTTACATACATAGGAAATTCGCATCTCGGGAATTGATCGACATTCTGAATGGACTAATGTTCTCTTCTAGCTACCGGGAAGTTCAACAATACGTTCATTCTGTCATGATAAGCAAAGGTCCGTCGCCTAGACTTGCGAACTTCACACAATTCGTTTTCGATAACGCCGATTGTAATGTGGGCACGCTAGATGGCAAGAATACTTTCCATAGTATGGGAGGCATCGCCTGTATAACTCCAAGCAGAGATCACACAGAAGAGTCTCCGATAAAACGACTAACTGGTGATCATTCGAATATTGGCTCTGGTGAATTCGGGTACATCCCTTTGAAAGGTTACAGTAAACCAAGCAAATCGGGTCTTGACGAAATTGTGATGAAGGATTTATCAACTTTGGGTGAATCTGATCCGAAAAATTTGAAACTCGCAAAAACAGTCGACAGTCTTTGGTCTTTGACACATGTACTGAGAGTACCTTGCCCATCTTGGGCTGGATATATGCACATTGTCACATCATCAGATGATTATGAAACAAGTGATGTCGAGATACTTCCCTTTATTAATTTTGATCCATCCAACCCAAGCACAATTTACACTGCTCTCATGTTTGCACAAACTGAATGTGAGAAACAGGGACTGAACGTTTGTCCAGTGACGTTTGACCAACCACTTTATATCAAAGCAGTGGAGATTGTGTCTTCGTCAGATAAGTTGACAAAAGTTTTCGTTAGACTCGGCGGCTTCCATATGATTATGTCATATTTAGGGGCAATTGGTTCGATCATGGCTGGTAGCGGCTTGGATGAACTTTGGGGGACTGTTTATGCTGGTGGGTCAATCCATCATTTGATCAGTGGTCATGCATATTCAAGAGCAGTTCGTGCCCATTTGCTAACACAAATTGCCATTACAAAACTTGTGTTTGAAGAAAGCCGAACACTAGATAACATAGACTGCACAGAAGTCAATGAAATATTCTGTGGACTTGCCAGAGGTGACTGTACAACAGCTGACGCCGTCAATCAAGAAAGTGTCAACCATCTACTGTCAAAATTACACGAACTGCTCCAGAATGCGTCCATAGGACGCACAGGAAAGCTTTGGGTACAATACTACGAGCAAGTAGGTCTTCTCCAGTTGTTCTTGAGAGCAGAGCACACAGGCGACTGGGAACTCCACACATATTGTGTTCGCAATATGATTCCAGTATTTCACGCAGGTGGTCATTTTGCATACGCAAAAAGTTCTCATCTCTATTTGCAGCAGATGAATGAGCTAACAGAAATAATGCAACTGGATGATTTGAAGTTGTTCACTGAGAAAGGTTACTTTACCATAAGGCGCTCAGATAAATTCTGGGACGGGATATATTCTGATCAGACCATAGAGCAGTGTTTAATGAGAATGTTCAAGCTCCCTGGTGGTCTCACACATGGCAGGGGAATAACCGATAGCACTGTTGCGAAATGGGTACATGGACTACCTCTTTGCCTTCCGATATGTAATGCTCTCGAAAATTTTGTTCATGTTCACACTGGTCATGGCGAACAACATCGGGATCTCCGTCAAAGTTCACAATTGACTGATGCCAATGATATCACCAAATTATTGAACTGGCTCAGAGTGCATTCCCCCTTTCAGAATAGAGATCCTCTACAATTAGTCTCTATAGCGACCGGGCTTGTGGCCAACGAAACTGTGAACTGTGACCAAGTTTGCAAAATTAGTGAATGTTGCGTATCGAATGTTGTAAGCAAAACGTTCAACAGCATCAAACTACGACGTGTTGACACTGTGAAGTCTTTCGCATCGATGGCAAATAGCATCAAAGTCCGTGGAAATAAGGTAGTGATTGACCCCACAATTCTGTTCAACCGCATCACATGTGTTATTCAGTCACAAGCAGAGATGGAAGAGTATCTCAAATATGAACTCGCCCCGAAACCACCAGCATTGTTTGATTCTGCTGGAATGAGGAAGACACAGAAAAGCACGCTCGGTAAGATCCTCAAAACATACGGTTCCGAGCAAACTAAAATCCCAGAACATTCTCTGTTTGTTGTAGATGGTGGATTTTTATTGAGGGCAGTTGTATGGCCTAAACAGTCATCATATAAGGACATATGTACATCATATTCCAATTATCTAGTGAGACATTTTGGGGCGAATGTCGTGGTTTTTTTTGATGGTTATGCTTGTACAATGTCGACAAAGGGCATGGAACAAGCCCGTAGATCTAAAGACAGGTATTCCATTGATATCAATATCTCACCCGAGTTACCAGCCACCACACCCCAATCCGATTTCCTTGCAAATGCCAAAAACAAAACCCAACTGATCGATCTTCTAATGCAAGAGCTATCTGCTATCAATATTCAGTCCAAGCAGGCCGAGGCTGATGCTGATGTACTGATAGCCGAAACTGCACTTGACATCGCTCAAGATGACAACAATGTTGTCGTTGTGGGAACAGACACAGACTTGTTAGTCATTCTTACCTCTCGAGTTCAACCGGGATGTAATATTCACATGATGTATTCCATTACCCCAAACTTACTAGTTTCAGTTAGTGAAATAGCAACCAAAATGGGTGACCATAGAAGCAACCTCCTTGTAGCACATTCTATAAGTGGTTGTGACACTACTTCTGCACTCTTTCGAGTCGGTAAGAAGAAAGTATTCAGTACAATTGTCTCCGATGTTACTAGCGACTCACAACAGTATGTCAACACAATTTTGGCGGATGACAGTACACCAAGTGCAGTAGCCGCTGCCGGGGAACAACTTCTCCTGATCTTATACGGGAGTAAAACTGTTTCCTCTCTCGACCAATATAGATATGTCACTTACAAGTGTTATGTAGCAAAATCTAAACTGAATAAACCCATCGACCTAGCCTCACTCCCACCAAGCAGCGATGCTGCACAACAACATGTCTACAGATGTTATCTCCAGGTCCAACAATGGCTGGGCACTTCGCTTCCTCCGACGGATTGGGGGTGGTCGCTAGACAATGGACTTGTTGTACCGACTGCAGCCACAAAGCCATGTGCCCCCGATAACCTACAGAATCTGATCAGTTGTGGTTGCAAGAGTGCTTGTACAAAAAGGTGTGGGTGTAAGAAGGCAGGACTCTCTTGCTCAGGTTTGTGTAATTGCAGTTCGGATTCTTGTAACAACCACAGAAACACTGTCCTGTCGGAAATTTCTGAGTTCGATGAATAATATGTATATAGGTCATGTCATTTCTGTATATAGCGTTGATAATAGTCAATGTAACTTAATCTATGTTGATTGATTTGTACATTCTGTAAATATTATTTATTGATTTTTGTACATTCTGTAAATATTATTTATTGATCTAATGCTGCCAGACAAAGACGTGTCTGTTCGGTCCCAAGCCCGAAAATAGTTGAGTTCTCATGCTGACGAATTTTATGCCAAAAGGGGAACTCGGCCAGAAGCAGAGGGGGTCTTCCATAATGTCTATTTTGTAAGAAATGATAAAAGTCTTCAAATGGTGGTGGATTTTTTATCGTCTGTCCAACTAACATCCCGTTCTGTACTACGACCCTTTGGACAAATCCGTTAGGAAAATCGTCATTTTTTGCGGAAATCCGATACTTTTTTGTGAATTTTCAATAATTTTTCGCAGAAATTGTCACAGAATGCACATTTTCCTCTAGGTAAATGTATATTAGACATTATGTAGCTCGAAATACGCGTAAACAAAAAATACAGTTGGATCAATTCGAGGTTACAAAGTTCGTGCGATTTTTTTTTATTTTTTTCAAACGCGTTTTCGAAAAAAGGCTGTAGAAAAAAAGCTCAACTGGGATTTTAGGGGACTTTTGTCTAATCGTTCAGTGACATGTACTCGACATTCCCTGAAAAAATCAGCTTTCTCCGATTTTTTTCCCTAGTGAAACCTAATGTTCTTGGGCTATAAATTTCAATGAGACTTCAGCACATTGATTTATGAAAATACTTAACTCTTTACCTAACAAATAGACAGCACATGTCGACATAATTTTCAAATTAAGTAGTTGAAAAAATATATTTAAAAACAAATTTCAACAAAACCATATCATGTGACCCCACAATGGAAAAAGTTAGTCAACCTCGTTCCTATGAGGAGGCGTATGATATGGTATTGTTGACATTTTCTGAAAATGTTTTTAAAATAATAATTAAAATGACACATTTTGATAACCAATGCATTGGGAAAGGATTAATTAAAAATTGATTGATTAATTAAATGATTGGCAGATGACTAATTTGGAAAAAAAATTAACAATAGTATTTCAGTCAATTAATCAATCGACTGGCCAGGGTACTCATCGATCGACAATCAATCAATCAATTGCAGACTGTCTTTCAATATTTGTGCCTATTTTATGGCAAAATCATACATTAAAGTGAAGTTTTGTAAAACTTGATATTCTACTGCATGATTTAAGAAAAAATACCTGTGGTAAGAATAACTTTATGGACCCTAAAAAATTCTGCCTCATGAAAAAAGTTTATTGAATAAAAGCAGAACATCTGTATAAAGTGTGCACATTTTGTAAATGTATGCAAACAAACTTCAAAAGACAAACAAATTTAGTAAACAGAAATGAAGTACAAGGTGAGCCATATTTAGGTCTGTACCTTTTCAGCCATCAGTATCCAACTACTGTAATTATACATGTCCTGGAAACTGACCCTCCCGAGAACTTTCCAAGGATTAGAGTAAAATACAGCACAGCCACGTGAACTGACTGGTCACTTTCTATGGGTGGTCAATATTTCCAGGGTCGTATTAATATTAGAATGCAAACACATTATAGGAATAATCATCAAAAATTTAATTAACCCTTTACCCAACGCAGACGATATCAAAATTTATTATTTTAAATTTCATTTTTTCAAATTTTTCAAAAAATTTCAACAAAACCATATCATGTGACCCCTCGTTGGAACAAGCTCGATGAGCTCGTTCCAACGAGGGGTCACATGATATGGTTTTGTTGAAATTTTTTGAAAAATAATATTTTTTCAACTGCTGAATTTGCATTTTACGTGGGCGGATGCGGGCGATTCGTTGGGTAAAGGGTTAATGAAGCACCGGGTACAACCTGGTGCTTCATTAATTAAAATTTTGCTGATGATGATTTTTATTACCTGGTAAAAGCAGGCATGGACATTGCAACCAATGTATGGATTACGGAAAAATAACTCAGTTAAATATTCAATAGGGACATTTGTTTTGCCATAGGAACACTTTCCCCAAGAGTTCGATAAGGTAGGAGCATGCCACATATTGCAGTGTTTGAGTCTAACATAAGGCAATAGAGCCGAAGCAGCAAACATGTTGGACCGACGTTATAAGTTATATGGTGTGTTGCTGGCTGATACATTTCCATACAAGGCAATGAGAGTTCATTAACTGGTAGAGTGCTAAATTATTTTTGGTCATCAGAATTTGTTCACGTGTCTTTGCTTTGTTACAGTTTATGGGAGAGTGCCAATAGGCACTCTCCCATAAATTGTAACAAGGCAAATCCTAACAGACTAAATAATTTCACTTCAAAGATAAACCGAAGCACAGCCACTGAATATGAGGCCTTTAAGTTGTGGTACCTGTACTTCAGAGTAAAGCCCAAATGTGGGCTTCCAGCACTCTACCAGTTAAAGGTGAGGTGAAGCCAAACCTGATATGGACACTCAGAGCCTTGTGTGGAAATGTATCAGCCAGCTACACACCATATAAGATATTTATATGTCGAAAGTCCATGTAAATCAAAGGCTTAATAAATTATCACAAGCAACAAAAAACGACCTGATATTAATATTTTAGAAACCACTCTTGACAGCACTGTGCATAATCATGCACAGTAACTGGAACTGTTACATATCCATGGTGGCAATCATAAACAATCGTCGCTGTTCAAAGTGCGATACTTGTTCACAAAATAAAACATCGCTACAAGCGTATCTGAAATACTCTTACATACATTTACCGACATTCCCACCTGAAAAGCATTAACAAGGCACTTTTAAACTTTTCAAAAAAGCAATTTTAATCTGTTGAGTAAACTGTAAAGAAAATGTTTGCTTCGGCATACAAAATTGATAGAATAGTAAAAACATCAAAGAACTTTTGGCACTACAAATGACATTTTCTCTCCATTTTTTAAAATATTTAATGTTTTAAATCAATAAATGAGGTACCTTGAAAATATTTTGGGTGATTAAATTCTCTTACTTTGTTTTAATTCCAATTTTGAAAATTCAAAGTGAGTGGAAATGCATCAAAATAGTGATGGCAGCTACTCACCCAAGATGAGTTACCTGATGCAGGGGAACCCTTAGATGGTATTCCAGCATTCTGAGTGGACAAACTAACTGAGGCACAATAAAATGCATTGTGGATGAATACTCAAATTTACAAAATATATGAACATATGCAATTTTTTATTATATACAACCTTTTAGAGGAGGCATGAAAATGCAAGTTTTGTAACCCAGACATGGGAATACCACTATTTTTGAAAACACATTTTGGCCAAACTGAGCCCAGCAACTACCTGATCATAGTTTTCAAAGACTTTACATGCTTTTTTCAAAAAGAATGTTTGAATTTCAAGCATTTTTAATGAAGAGAAATTGAAGTTTTAAAATTCAAACCCCTTAACACAAGTAAGAACCTACACACAAGCACCCTACAGGACTTTCACATGAAAAGTTATTTTTATGATCTCTGATGTCTGTGTACATATCAGTTATTCTTTCACCTGACATGGAAAGTGGATGATACTTGCCAAAATATTTCTAGAACTCGCTTGAACTCGTGTGGCCAATATTAGGCAAATTGGAGAACGTTTGTTCAAATTATTATGCTAACAAGCTCAAAATTTGTAAAAATTGATGAATTAAGGCCCATAACTCTGTAAAGAAAAATTAGGCCAGGCCAGTTTTTGAACCCGCTTGAGATATTATTGCAAAAGACCAGTATGGCAAATATTAGTTAAATCGGAAAACGTTGTTCAAGTGGCTGTGCTAAGAGCTCAAAATTCAAAAAATTTATGAATTAAGGCCTATAACTCTGTAATGAAAAATTGGGCTGGACCAGTTTTCAAACTTGCATGGAGATATTATTGCAAAAGACCTGTATGGCCAATATTAGACAAATCGGAGAACAACTGTTCAAGTTACTGCATTAACGAGGTCAAAATTCGAAAAAACTGACAAATTAAGGCACATAACTCTGTAATGAAACATCGGGCCGGACCAGTTTTCAACCTTGATTGAGATGTAATTGGAAAAGACCTGTATCGCAAATATTAGTCAACTCGGAGAATGTTTGTTCAAGTTATTGCGCTAACTGTGCGAGGACACCTGGACAAACGCCCGCCGGCCCAGATACACACTGATCATCACCAAACCATAGGTCTCTTAACACAACTCGACCAAAAATATTGTTTTTAATAACAATCCTATCACTATTCGATCAAGAAAGAGACTGCTTTTGCAATCACATTTCTGTAACTGAAAGAAAAAGTTCCTATGTTTTTCCAATACTGATCACTCCAATACATGGCAGAAAGAATTTTGGACAACTCTGTGAACAATGAGTTTGTCTACAGCCAAAAACACAGCTTAGTTTGTATTTTGTAAAAGGGAGAAAACTAGAGGGGGTATCAGTACCCCGTGGCTCACCAACAGGTGGCCACTGTAAAGGGGTGGCTGGAGTAAAAAAAAAAAAGTTCAAAACCTGCACACAAAAGTCCAAAATTAAAGAAAATAAGCAGCTAAAGGGTTAAATAATATAATAATAACCCCTAAGAAGCATGCTAACATAAAATAGGAACCATGGCAATATGCTACAAGGTAAGTCTCCACTTTGAAGAAAAGAAAGACAAACCTCAAAACCTGCACATAAAAGTAAAAAAAAAAGTATCACATTTGTTTCAATGGGTTAAAATTGAGAAAAATACCCTGATAATGTCACAGTAACCACCATGGAAATATGCCAGTAAGGTGAAACTCTACATGAAAAATATCCACTTGGAAGAAAAGAAAGACAAACCTCAAAACCTACACATAAAAGTAAAAAAAAGTATCACATTTGTTTTAAGGGGTTAAAATTGAGAAAAATACCCTGTCACAGTAACCACAATGGCAATATGCCAGAAAGGTGAAACTCTACTTGAAAAAAATCCACTTGGAAGAAAAGAAAGACAAACCTCAAAACCTGCAAATAAAAGTAAAAAAAGCATCACATTTGTTTCAAAGGGTTAAAATTTAGAATAATACCCTGAAAATGTTACAGTAACCACCATGGCAATATGCCAGTGAGGTAAAACTCCACTTAAAAAAAAATATCAAAACCTGCACACAAGTCCTAAACCTGCACACAAAAGTCCAAAATTGAAGTAAATATGCAGCTAAAGGGTTAAATAATACAATACTAGCCCCAAGAAGCATCCTAACATAAAATAGGAACCATGGCAATATGCTACAAGGTAAGTAGCCACTTGGAAGAAAAGAAAGACAAACCTCAAAACCTGCACATAAAAGTAAAAAAAAGTATCACATTTGTTTCAAGGAGTTAAAATTGAGAAAAACACCCTGTCACAGTAACCACAATGGCAATATGACAGTAAGGTGAAACTCTACTTGAAAAATATCCACTTGGAAGAAAAGAAAGACAAACTTCAAAACCTGCACATAAAAGTAAAAAACGCATCACATTTGTTTCAAAGGGTCAAAATTTAGAAAAATACCCTGAAAATGTTACAGTAACCACCATGGCAATATGCCAGTGAGGTAAACCTCCACTTAAAAAAAAAATATCAAAACCTGCACACAAAAGTGCAAAACCTGCACACAAAAGTCCAAAATTAAAGTAAATAAGTTGCTAAAGGGTTAAATTATATAATACTAGCCCCAAGAAGCATCCTAACATAAAATAGGAACCATGGCAATATGCTACAAGGTAAGTCGCCACTTGAAAGAAAAGAAAAAAAACCCTCAAAACCTGCACATAATAGTAAAAAAAGTATCACATTTGTTTCAAGGGGTTAAAATTGAGAAAAATACCCTGTCACAGTAACCACAATGGCAATATGCCAGTAAGGTGAAACTCTACTTGAAAAATATCCACTTGGAAGAAAAGAAAGACAAACCTCAAAACCTGCACATAAAAGCAAAAAAAGCATCACATTTGTTTCAAAGGGTTAAAATTTAGAAAAATACCCTGAAAATGTTACAGTAACCACCATGGCAATATGCCAGTGAGGTAAAACTCCACTTAAAAAAATATCAAAACCTGCACACAAAAGTCCTAAACCAGCACACAAAAGTCCAAAATTAAAGTAAATAAGCAACTAAAGGGTTAAATAATATAATACTAGCCCCAAGAAGCATCCTAACAAAAAATAGGAACCATGGCAATATGCTACAAGGTAAGACGCCACTTGGAAGAAAAGAAAGACAAACCTCAAAACCTGCTCATAAAAGTAAAAAAAAGTATCACATTTGTTTCAAGGGGTTAAAATTGAGAAAAATACCCTGTCACAGAACCACAATGGCAATATGCCAGTAAGGTGAAACTCTATTTGAAAAATATCCACTTGGAAGAAAAGACAGACAAACCTCAAAACCTGCACATAAAAGTAAAAAAAGCATAAACTACATTTTGGGATAAAAAATAAATTTGGTTAATCAGGCTACTGTTTCACAGGCATCTCCCTCATTACTGCAATTGGTATTATTTTATCTATTTTATTTTTATTCAGTCAAAATTTACACTGACTAAATATACAGAACCACACTTATGTTTGAATGGGTTAACGATTACTGGACGAGAGCGAGTGGCGCAGGGATATCACGACAGCTGGTAGGCTCGAGTGGTTATCCCAGCGCCACACGCTCGAGTCCAGTAATCGTTAACCCATTCAAACATAAGTGTGGTTCTGTATTTATTACACACCCAACCATGAAAAAGAATTCACTGTAATTAATTGCTAATTTAATTAAATAGTTGAAAATTTGAACGGTTGAAAGAATTTTTGAGAGAAACGGGCAATTTTGTCAGAGAACCAGTCTTAAGTCTTTGACCTTGCCACCTATAGAATCGATGTTGATCCATTTTGTTCGCAAAAAAATGTCGATCCGAACACTCAAAACTCAAAAGATTGCATTCAGCATATCAGACGTCACAAATTATGAGGTATGAAATGTGTTTTCAAAAGTGTGTGTGCAGGCATCATTATATCTGGAGGAAGGAAAATGTACAAGGATTTTAATTTGAATACGGTGCGAACTGACCGCTCTGTTTAAATTTCGTGCTTTTTAAACTGAAAATATAAGTTTGAACTCGGCTTGACGATACATGCACCACTGCCACTAGGCTATCGCATGTGGACATCGGTCATTTCTGTTCTGCACTGTAACAAAAGTACACATTGGACGAGAAAAGACATTTTGTGCAATAATTAACCTCCCGGGGCATTCATTTGATCGTTTGGAGTAACTGAGCCTGAGGCAGTTTGAGATTCCATTCTAATTTCTGACTCTGAGTCTGAGTGAACTCTGCAGTCTTGGTAGCTAAGTTTGCTCTTTATTTTTCAACATTATATAAAGTTTCTGACTTGAAATTTAGCCTTCTTTTCATTTTACCTCAAGTTTTGATAACCTTTGTTTGAAATAGGCTGCACTTACAAATAAAAGCTTTAGGTTGTCCACGTAATACTACAGATATACAAATGGAGAAATATATTGCATGATAACTGCAAGAAAATGTCATGTCTTGTCTCCACAAGTAATTTAATTTGTACACCTTTTTTACTACCCCCCCCCCCCCCCCCCAATCTATAACCTGACAGCATTTCTCGAAAGCTCACAAAATGAGTATCCAACAGTTTTAGTCAGAGGCTGAATGAGAAATAAGTGTGTGTGTGTGGGGGGGGGGGGGGGAGGGGAAGGGAGGGGGGGGGTTGTTCTCACCAGTAAGGCTTACTGTAAGCTCCAACTTATTTTGGTTGATAATATTTTCAAAGATTGATTAAAGTTTACATTATTTTGTACTAGTAATACTATACTTTACCAGTTTGTTATCTGAACGGTTCTGTCAATATTTTTTTCTTGGTATCTGGTTCAAAACAAAATAATTTTTTATGTGTCTGCTCCAATATCTTGTCAATCTTAAATTTGGAATTTGGTATTCTGAATTTGCATTTAGTAAGAAGTTTTAAAGAGGACTGATAGAATGTGACTAATGATAGGATTTTGGACATTTTCTTGGGGTGGGGGATGACCAATCAAACTGCCCTGAACTATTGTTTCAGAATCAAAATGCAGACCCTTACCTCGAATTTGCCTATGAAAATGCTCTGCCTACCACCCTGATATTTGCAAAAATTATAAAATACCCCTCCCTCTGAACAATCTGTTCTGAAAATATCAAAATACCACTCCCTTTCAATGAAAACTGCAAAATTAGCTGCTTATTGGTGAAGGGGGATGAAAGTGCCGCAACCCCTATCCCATCCCATACACCCATGTAGCTAATTCATATAGGTGACATTCAATTTAAGTTCTGTTGCTGATAATTAAAGCAAAATAATACCCTTGTATAAAACAGAAATACTAGCAAATAATTCTTAACTAGTCATTTAAAAATACACATCAATCTGTGTCTGGAAAATATTGTCATATTGACTGTGTTTTAAATATTGTAATAATTATTTTTGAATTTCATGGAAGTCATCTCATAAAATTGACAATATATTGCATTCGTCAGACCACATGTATTTAGCACCCCTCCTCTCTTCGTGGTCTCATTCCCACCCTACTCAAGACCTTTCAGAATTTCAGTAGTGGGTAGCTGGTAACTTTTTTTTTAATTTCCCCAGTACAAACTCCAGAAAAAGTCATATTTTAGCAATACTACTTTCCCTAACCCCCCCCCCCCCCCCCCCCCTCACCCTACAAATAAAATAAAATAAACCAGTTGCCCCAACAGGCAACACCCACTAGAACGTAAAAAAACATTGGTTCCACAAATGTAAACTACTGAGTTTTTCTTATAAAACCCAGGGGGGGGGGGGGGGGGGGGGGGGGTAAGGATGGAATTGGTGATAATTAATCAGTAACTGCAAGTACTAGCTGCCAAACATCTCAAGGCGCTTTCAGCGTGTTGCCGTCTGTTTTACCACTTCATGGTAACCAGTTTTCAAGATTGATTTAGTCTTGCTTCCTGAGAACTACTTCAGCTTAACATGCTCTTCAAAGTATGTTTGCGATGGCAAACGTGCTGCTTCATTGCCGAAGTGTGAATCAAATAGGATTACACATTAGACCTCGTATCACTCGTCGGTAGCACGCAGCGGTGAGGGCAACATTGTTACAAAATTTTATGGGGACTGTACAAGTGGCTGGTTGAAATATCGAACCCAAATTGGACTTTTTTGCTCTAAAATTAATCAAGTTTTCCTAGGTTTTCAATAACAGAGCAAAGGTTGAGTTTCACTGTTCAATTTCTTGGCAGAGATCATCTGTCTTTCATGACTTCCAATAGTTTTTAGCACTGTTGTGCATCAAACATTTTGGTATGAGAATCGGTAATTCCGACAGATAAATATAGCCGATGGTTCTCATTGGTTATGTCCCAATGAACGCTGCAACTATAAGAACCAGTCTATCGAGAGAACTTGTGCATGCGAAGTGTACTTTTTATCAGATCGCACTAGGGCTTTCTGGTTAAAATTACCGCATGCCCCTAAAAGCCATGTGATCATGACAAATACAGTTACGGGTGTGTAATAAAGCCAGTTCTTCTCCAGCATTGATGTGTAATAAATATGATAGAAACTCAGACATGTCAAAAACAACACTGAAGGACTAATGTTTCCCGGGAGAGCAAACATTTCAAATTTCTGAGACATTTCAAATTGTTTTTAGGGATTAAAGAAAACAGCCTCCGTCATCAAAACATTCATGAAAAATTGCCCTAGAAACAAGAAAATGTTTTAATACCCTTATTTAGGAGTTACTTTTAGGGCTGCACAGTATTCGGATTTTAGTACCGCTGACGGTATTGAAAACAAAACCGCAGTATACCATGAAACAGTTCAGATTGAAAACAAAAGAAAACTGAAATACATGTACCGCCTTACTTTTCTGAAAGTGCTTGATAAATGTTATGTACAAGGTCCCAGTTGAAAAACAACTCATGTAATTCGGTACATTCTAAGTTTTGAGTTTACTTTGGATGTAAAAGAATTTTGAAGTTCATTAATTCAGTGTTGGTCAGCAATCTGACACAAAAATGTTTCAAATCACACATATTCACAATTGCGAAATGTGCAACAATTTTTGTCAAATATGACAGACATGTGATGCCATTACTGGGAGAAAACATTGTCGGCTGTTGATTGACATCTGCAGACTATCATGAAACTGAAGGGTGATCACATCTTGGAGGTGTGCTTAATATCAACAGACCGACTGGCCTGACATGTGACAGATGACATTTGACATTGTCATCTGAGGAAGTTTACTGCTGGAAGATAGAAGGGAAGGAGCTACTACTGGTTCTTTGTGTAACCAGGCCCTCGGAATTCCATCAACTGGACACCCATTGTTTTGATAAAAGTTTTGTTTGCCACTGTTTTTCATGAAGCCACACATACGCAATTAACACAATGTGACAACTGACTGGCTCAGTAATTAAACGCTTATCAGTCAAGAGAGGTTGACCATGTTTTTACAGGAATTAAATTGACAGACTAATTTACTGGTATCCCAAATTCAGATGAAAGCCAGTAAACCCATGATAATGTTATGGCTTATTTTCGTATTAAACAATTGGTTCAATAACTTTGTAGACATGGATTATTGTTGTCTTCCATTCAAATTACTCATTTTCCCAGAGCAGTAAGTGATACTTCTATCTTTTGTTCCAAAAATATCTTTTTTATTCATGATATCCCTTGCATTTAATATGTGTTTGCCATATTTTCGCGCATTATTTATATTTTTATTTCAAGAAAATGCGAATTTCAAATCATAATACCGACCCCAAAATTGTATACCATTACTCATGGTATACCGGTATTCATTTTTGATGGACGGTTTTGAACCAGTGGCAATTTCAATACCAGTACCAACCGGTTACTTTTGTGTCATTTTCTTGTAGTATGAGATTATTATTATCCTCGAGTGGAGTGGGGGTGGGATGTCGAGTGGAGTAGGGGTGGGATAGGAAAATCTCACTCAAGGGGGAAGATATCTGACCCAGACACAAAGCCTTTTGAGTGTATGGGTCAAATTTCCATCTCCAATGGTGAAATTTTCCCATACCACCTCCATGCCATCCGAGGATGATTTTACTCCACCTTGCCTTTGAGATCACAATTCTGCTCTTATGATGAAAATTTACTATTCCACTGCTTGATTGAAGAGAAAAGTGAATTGCATATTTGGAAAGAGCATCAAAAAGTTAACTCTTTCAACACAGTGTGCATAAATTTTTGCCTGAAGAAAAAATTGGTAGGGGACAAGCAGATGATATAAAGATCAAAAAAAGCCGCTCAGGATCACAGATCCAATGTCGAGTTGTGACCTTGACCTTTGACCTGGCGAGTCCAAGGTCAATAGGGTTCTTCCTCGCACCAAGGCCAACACACCTATGAAGTTTCATGACTCTAGGTTGAACCACTATCAAGTTCTCATCCGGAAACCAATTGTTGCGATATACTATGTTCAAGGTCACTGTGACCTTGACCTTTGACCTGGTGAGTCCAAGATCAATAGGGTTCTTCCTCGCACCAAGGCCAACATACCTATGAAGTTTCATGACTCTAGGTTGAACCACTATCAAGTTATCATCCGGAAACCAATTGTTGCGATATACTATGTTCAAGGTCACTGTGACCTTGACCTTTGACCTGGTGAGTCCAAGATCAATAGGGTTCTTCCTCGCACCAAGGCCAACACACCTATAAGGTTTCATGACTCTAGGTTGAACCACTATCAAGTTATCATCCGGAAACCAATTGTTGCGATATACTATGTTCAAGGTCACTGTGACCTTGACCTTTGACCTGGTGAGTCCAAGATCAATAGGGTTCTTCCTCGCACCAAGGCCAACACACCTATGAAGTTTCATGACTCTAGGTTGAACCACTATCAAGTTATCATCCGGAAACCAATTGTTGCGATATACTATGTTAAAGGTCACTGTGACCTTGACCTTTGACATAGCGAGTCCAAAATCAATAGGCTTCTTCCCCTCACCAAGGCCAATCTACCTATGAAGTTTCATGAATGTGAGTTGAACGATTATCAAGTTATCATCCGGAAACCAATTGTTTAAGATTTACTATGTTCAAGGTCACTGTGACCTTGACCTTCGACGTAGCATGTCCAAAATCAATAGGGTTCTTCCTCCCACCAAGACCAACCTACGTATGAAGTTTAATGAATGTGAGTTGAACCACTATCAAGTTATCATCCGGAAACCAATTGTTTGCGCCCGCCCACCCGCCCGCCCGCCCGCCCGCCCGCCCGCCCGCCATTCACCAAACTATAAGTCGAGTTTGACTTCGTCACAACTCGACTAAAAATCTGAAGCGGGGCTCAGTAATAATTTAATCCGACAGTTCAACAGAGCTGTTCGATTAAATTTTTTAGAGCTGAAACGGTCAATCTATTAATCGATTAACCAATGATCAATGTCTTGATCGATCAAAAAAGTAACTGATCGATTAATCGTTACTTTTGAACTACTATATTTTATGGGTTAAGAAAAGAACAAACTTGCTCCCAAACAGGCAAACACTGTCACACTGACTCACATCAATTATATGAGACAGAGTAAAGCAAGCAAATTATGTGCTGACAAACTTGTTCACTTGCATGATCATTATATTGTATCAGTAACTGAAAATGGGCATTCTTTACCCAATGCAGGTAGCAGACGATATTTGCAAAATAAATTCTTGAATTACTAAAACTTTTTAATTTTTGTCTCAAAAACATAGCTTATGACCCCTCATTCGAAAAAGCTCAACAAGCTCATTCCAATGAGGGGGTCATAATCTATGTTTTGAAACAAAAATTGAAAACAATAAAATTTGAATTGAGATTTTTGTACATAGCACTGGCTGGTTTTGTTCATTACATTGGGTAAAGGGCTAATGCTGTAAATCAATGGTACGTCAATTTTTCAGTTACTTGTTATGCCAAGTGATTAATTAATTAATCAGGGTTAATCCATGTGATTAATCGATCAAGAAAACCCTTTAACCGTTTCAGCTCTAAAATTGTTACTGAACTTCCCAACAAACCGGGATGGTTTCACCCATTTTACCACTGACAAGTTGACAGTATTGACTGAAATGATACCTTCCAGGCGCCAGTGTTGAAAGGGTCAAGTATGTGCCAAGGTATACGCTACCAAAATGAGAATAGCTCTAACAGTATTAGGTTAGCATACCGAAGTGAGTTGAAACATCTGACATTCCGGTGACATCATTGTTAAAATTATTGATTTTGATGACAATGTAGCATGTTGTGAGAGAAAAATCATCCACAAGTGGTGTGAGGTGGGATGGGTAACTGTGTCAACTGAATTGAAGTGGGATACCATGTTTCTTTATGGTTATGATGAAATAGTCCGGTGATCTAAATCTTCAAATAAGGATGGTCACATGGGGTGGGCATATTTTCGGTTTTCCTCCAGTGTGGTTCCAGTTTTTGTGGCAAACTGGAAAACCAAACCGCAAGACCTAGCAAAAAAAAAAAATGGCCAAACAGTTTTACTGTGGAACTAGACTAGTGACCTCTATGGACTTTTAAATATTCTGTAATGGGGTGAATACGTGTGTTCTCACTGTTACTTTTTCTTTCTCACCGACTCGTCCATTGGATGAGTCAAGGAAGGAGAAAATGTGACAATGAGAACACAACATAGATTAGATGAACTTTATTCATTTGTTACCCTAATTTATGTCTTTTTCGGACTCAATAGTCTTAGTAACTGATCCCCTAGAACCCTTAAGAATAAGCAAAGGGAAGTTAAGCTGAATCCAATGAAATTATTTTCAAATGCGTCAATGAGGTGGGAAATGTGACAATAAGAACACAACATAAATTAGATGAACTTCATTAATTTGTCACCAGGGTTGGGGGTGAGTAATGGGTCTCAGAACTAGAGTAAAGTATCAGTACTTAGAAAATGTATGAGTACGAGTATGAGTATGAGTACTGCAGTTATGATAATGCTCGAGTATGAGAACTTTGCAAAGTACTCGAGTATGAGTAACAAGTACTTTACCCTAACTATGAACAACATTAAATAAATAATGAAGAATATAAATATCTTTTTATTTGTACATTGTACAGCATGTTACAATTCATAATATACTATTTAACCTTTACCCAACGTAACGGCCAAAATTGGCCAGAGCTATTAAAAAAAATCGCCAATTAATTTTCATTTTTTGTCTCAAAAACATAGGTTCTGACCCCTCGTTGGAACAAGCTCATCGAGCTCATTCCAATGAGGGGTCACAACCTATGTTTTTGAGACAAAAATGAAAAAAATTAGTTATTCAAGAATCTTTTTTGCAAGTGTCGTCTGCTTTTCCTGTTAGGTGAAGGGTTAACTAGTAGTTTCTAAGTTATTACACCTTTTATTCAGATGCATTTTCCAGATAAGTCAGATAAAGACATAAATTAGTGCAACAACTTTTTACCCTAATTTATGTCTTTATCTGACTCTATAGGCTTAGTAACTGATCCCCTAGAACCCTTAAGAATAATCAAAGGGAAGATAGGCTGAATCAAATAAAAATATTTACAGACGGGTTTTATTGTAGTGAGTGGTGATATACAAACTATTCCATTTTTTCAAGTTAAGGAGTCTGTAGTTTTGTTTACTATATTTTCTTAACACATAGAAAAACTGAAGCGAAACGAAAGTTTTTGTCCTGAAACTGAACCGAAAGCAAATCCGAAAAATCCAAACCTCCCAGCTCTGCAAGATAGATCTGTCTCACCCAGTCATCTCCCCTCGGACATGCATTTCTCCCACCACAAAGGTACTGAGACATATATAAAGTTATGAGAGACAGCTGGGAGAGATATGCCTGTTTCACCCCACCCACATGAGTTATCTCACCCCACCCACAGGACCAACCTATTTGCATTTTTAATTAGCACCGGAACTATTTAATCATCGCAAATCACATCTGCACATGTATAAACAAACAGAAAGGAAGGCCATTTTGCTTCCGTAAATACGACTGACCTTATAAATGAAATTCAAAACCAGAACATTCTTAAGAAAAACTTCGGAACACCTCAAAATACTCAATCATTATACCTGTCAAACTGAAGTACATGTCTGTAAATTACATGTACAGACATGTCAATTTCATTTGAGGTCGCTTCAGTGCATTAATCCTCAATATGTGGTGCTAGTCTGAGTGGTTTGAAGTATATACCTTTGGTATATACCATATCTTATTGGTTTTCTCCTAGAATGAATGCACTGAGAATTATTTTTCCTGGAAAATATGGTATTTTCTTATTAATGGTGTTGAATACATAAAATGGTGGGAGAAAAATCATCCTTGATAGGTATCTGGGTGGGACAGGGAAATCTCACTCTCGGGGCAAGATATTTGAGCCAGACACTCTGCAAGCCTCGTGTCTGGTTCAAATATCTTGCCCCTTGGGTGAGATTTCCCCATCCCACCCAGATACCCATCGAAGATAATAATAATCTCAATAGACACGTGGACGAAGATAATTTCTGATCATTGTTATTATTATTATACTTACAGGAGAGAAGTCTGGTGACCAACTGATGAATATCCATTCAAATCCAAATGTATTTTTAGAGTCCAGTCTGTACAGGAGATAACAAGGCTGTTTGTCTTCCACCATATCTAATACTGCCCTATCATAATGTGACCAAGTGAAGGACAATGATAAATGTATAAAGAGTCAACTAAAACAAAGATAAAGTTTCTGAGCAAAATTTAGAAATTAAAAAAACTTTTAGTTCTCTACCTGCTGCGAAATAAACTTTTAGTTCTTTTCCTGTCACAGGAAGATATATATTCCTGCCCAGGACAAAACATAGCTTATGATCCCTCAATAAGGGGTCATAAACTATATTTTGGAAGCAAAGCATGAAAATGTTCAGTTATTCAAGAATCTTTTTGCAAGTGCCAACATTTAATTATGTTAGGTAAAGGCTTATGCACTAACTTTCAAATTCTGTGAAAAAGCACATATGTAAATGTGCAAGCAATGTTTCAATTCAGGAAATGGACCTCTAGGTTCAGTTGAACTCAGGGCTCCAATGTCTGCAACAATATTTTATGTGACTTTGATGGCAAAGAATTATTAAGTTAAGGGATTGTAGTTCTGCATGGAACATGTTATAGGGCAATGCCCCTTTACAAATTCCCAATGGAAGTACATGTAGCTTGTGCTTGATAAAGTAAGACCTTGAAATGTAATAAAATGGAATCCACACAGACTTCCGGGTTAACAAAAAGGGGTTCAATATGGACCAAATTTTGACCTAATGCCCAAAAAGTGATTCAGAGTGGTCACCAGACATTTTCTTTGGTGAATTTTAAAGATACACATATGTGGATGGCAACTCCTTATATTCTTATATTTTGATGGACAGTTTAGCAAAAGAAACACTCATCAGTAGTAAGCAACTGTCAGACTTTTTAACACAGTAACTAAGCACCAGCTGGACTTGAGTCTACCTCAAATAATTAACCCTTTACCCAATGTAACAGCCAAAACCAGCCAACACTATTTCCAAAAAATCATCATTCAATTTTCATTATTATTCGATTTTATGTCTCAAAATCATACCTTATGAGCCCTCATTGAAATGAGATTGAGCATGTTCCAATGAGGGGTCATAAGCTATTTTTTTTAGGCAAAAAAAATGAACAAAAAATGAGTTATTTGAGACTTTTGTTCGTAAGTTTCATCTGCCTTTCATGTTAGGTAAAGAGTTAAGAAAAGCACAGTAAGACTGTATTCCCACTGGAGCAAGTAAGTGTGTCTTACACAAGGTCACAATGCTGGCGGTGTGAGTCAAATATGAATTCACAACCTTTTTCTCACAGGGGTTCATGTAATAATCAAAGCACAACACAACTTTCAAATATATAAGTTTTTTTTTATAGAATATGAGTTATTGCCTGTGGAAATCTACAAGATATGTCTTTTAGTGACCCAGGTCTGAATCTCTGGGGATAAGGTTAATACTTTCAAGGACCTGTCCATGCTTTTTTTCAAGAACCCTGGCTGAAGACGATTTCTGAGACTATTCTACAGCATTTATCAAAAAGCTTTGAAGAAACTTATGGCTGGAGATATGCAGATAGCACTTAAAAAGAGACTGTTCATGATCATAATAAAAAAGAGACATATCTGCTAGTCTTGAAAAATGTCCGATACATATATGTTCTCAACATCAACTGTCTCAAACAGAGATAAATGTTCCTATTAGGTTGTGTTCATATTAGGTTGCATGACAAACCCTTTAAGGCAAGTCACGATACATAATAGGAACACCATGAGGCTTGATACAAGTTTCTCAATCGACACATAGTGGTGATGACAAATTTATCTTACCATCTCAGAAACACACTTGGTGGCAATAACCAATTTATCTTACAATATTTCTCCCTTTCTTGATTTATTTGAATATATTTTGACAAGCTTTCAGGGTCTATGAATTGATTTTTTATGAAGATCATGATGACTACAGGGTACTATGTTCTTCAGCTGTGCATGACATAATCCTCATTCATTGTTGCACTTGTACTATATCCACCACAGTTTTTAGCAGTGTTTCAACAGTGTGTTTCTTTATGTTATTTTTCAGCTTTAACCATTTACCTAACACGAAAAGCAGACGACATTTCCAACGAAAATTCTTGAATAACTAAATATTTTTTATTTTTTGCATCAAAACCATAGCCTATGACCCCTCATTGGAACAAGCTTAATGAGCTCGTTCCAATGAGGTCTCATAAGTTATGTTTTTGAGAAAAAAAATGAAACAAATAATGAAAACTGAATGGTACTTTTTGTGAATAGTGCTGGCCAGTTTTGGCCATTATGTTGGGTAAAGGGTTATGGCATGGTAGGCCAACATAAAAATATCAGCATGGAAAAAAAAGATCTAGTCTAATTTATTTTATTGAGTTGGTGATTTACTTGTCTTGTAATTACTGTTATCAAACCGTTAACATCGACATGTGTCGTCAATTTTCGATGAGTGCAGGTAAAAACATTCTCTTTCTGAATCGAATGATGATACCTGCTCACAGAAGTTACTGTGGCTGATACACATTTGTATCAGTCTAGATGTTTTAGCTTGTATCAGGGGGAAAAAGTGATTGATTGTTAAGATAAAAACACTGAAGCAGATTTTAGTTGGCAAAGTCCTCAATTTTTAAGAATGTTTGAAACTTTAAATTTCTTTTGCACAGCACTGATGTTGTGCAACTGAAATTAAAATTTTAAAGCATTAATTCCCTAAAACTCAAGGACTGTCAAGGCTAATGCACAGATTTCAAATACTTTCAAGGCCTTGAAAACAAATTTTTCAATTAACCGTTTGAGGCCTATTTCCAACTTTTCCGACCTCTGACCTGGTGCCCTTAACTTAACACACCATCATGAGGAGGTCCTGCTGACAGTAGACAAATTAGGTAGGCAGTGGTTTCTAGTCAAGTCTTGGCTGCCTGTTATGGCAGCCAAGACTAGACTAGAAATCGCTACTAAGCCACTGGACATAAGACTGAGGGCTGGTGGGAATTCAGGACACTTGCTTGGACCCTTAAGGATTAGGGACTTTCAAGGTTTTGAAGGTCCACAATAAACCCTGTGACCATCACTCAAAATGTACTGTAAATGTATTATTATCAGAACAAATTGATGATATCCTGCTAGACAATGAAATATCCCTGTAATCTGAATATATCTGCCTTATAAAATATGCAATAATAATAAATTAAGTGGTAGAGTGCTGGAAACACATGTGGGCACCATTCTGAAGTGCAGATACCACATTTTATAGGTTGGGTGCTGGAAACCCATATTTGAGCTCTGTTGGGAAGTGCTGCCACTGCAATTAACCCTTTACCGAACATGAAAAGTAGACGATGCTTTCAAACAAAATTCCTGAATAACTAAATATTTTCATCAAAAACATAGCTTATCATCCCTCACTGGAATGAGCTCAACAAGCTCATTCCAATGAGGGGTCATAAGCTATGTTTTTGAGATAAAAAATGAAAAAAAAAAAATTGAAAATGGAATGGTAATTTTTGTAAATAGCGCTGACTGGTTTTGGCATTACAATGGATAAAAGGGTTAAAAGATTTCAGTTTCTGTGAATGTCCTTTATATTCTCTCAGATGCTGAAATATTTTGTTCATGGGGATTTGCCATACCCAAAATTACTGGAGAGTGTCAAAATGCACTCTTCAATAAATTGTAACAGGGTAAACCTATGTGAACAAATTCTGTCAATCAAAATTAATCTACATGTTAAAAGCATTCTTATTCTGTGGATATGCTTCATATTTCATGACAAGCAAAGTCTTTTTATCTGTATGAATTTGTCTAATGTTATGATTTTTCAGTTAAAACTACAAGAAGTCTTGTCATGAACTGTACGCTTATCTAGGCTTAATTGTGCATAGGAATTGCGCGCATTTGCCATATCGAATGGCATCCAAAGCATGGCAGATTCTCCTGGTTACTCATAGCAAACACAGGCCATATTTACAGAATTTGATACCCTTATCAACATGCTATTTGTGCACATTTCATGACAGGACTTCTAGTTTTAACTGTAGGAGAGTACACTCCAATAAAAGGTAATAAGGCAAAGACATGGGAACAAATTCTGATCGCTGAAATTCACTTACCACTCTACCGGTTCAACTTGGATTCCATTGTAAATTAAAAATGGGAAACAAAAACACTTTTGTTATTATTTGGGTGATTTGCTTCTTCTGACAAGTGCATTTTTTGTCTGGAACTTCCTCTTTTCAGTTTTAAAAATTTTAGACCAAGAACAGGCTTATGTGAATGATAATGGACTGTACAGTATCATAAAAACACCTCCAGAGTTCCCTGTGAGACAAAAAGTTCCATATTTTGTCCTAAAGCACAAGCAATATTGGGCTTTTCAGTGATAACCCACCCTCCCAGAACTTAAGACAGACTCATGTTTCAGTTTCTATTTACAAAGTATTTGATTTCCCCTACTTCTTCCAACAAGCATGCATTTTGTTAATTTAAAAGACCACCACATGATACTGACTTCTTGCCAAGGTAAGGCAGTATTAAGAAAGACAAAGTTGTGGTGAGGGCAAATTTATCTATTTTTACTGATAGTGAAAAAGACCAAATTACAATTTACAACCTCAGAAGCCAGAAATGGCTTGTTGGGTGGGGCTGGGCTGAATTTTCAATTTTTCAAGTCTGAAGGCTTGCCCAATCTCCAACTGGAAAAGGATATCATCTTCCCAACTACTGCTGGGTCCACCACTGTTCTGTAAAACAAGTTTTTCTGAAATAAAGAAACAGAATATCAAATGATAAAGTATGTGATGAGTGGAATTTCTACCCAGACAATATCTTTAACCTTTTACCTAACATGAAAGGCAGACGACACTTGCAAACAAAATTCTTGAATAACAATTTTTTTGAATTTTTTGCAATAAAAACATAGCTTATGATCCCTTATCGGATCAAGCTTATTCCAATGAGGGGTCATAAGCTATGTTTTCAAGACAAAAAATGAAATAATAAAATTAAATGGTGATTTTTGTAAACAGTGCTGGTCGGTAACAGCCGTTATGTTAGGCAAAGGGTTAAGTTCATGCCCAAATTTTTTTTTTTAAAACGAACAAGTGAAACTAATCTTTCGACTAATGGACCGCAGGAATAAAACTTGAGATCCATTGGCTGAAACTTTGCTGGCACCTCTTACATGTTTGTGTTTTTACAGAACATGATTTATTGATTGTCTGCTATGTTGGGGAGCTGGCAGCTGCTCGTCGTTGCTCGGTGGTTCTCTCCGGGTACTCCGGCTTACTCCACTCGTAAAACTGTCACGGTCATGATTAGCCATTGTGTATAAGTATATGACCTTAAAACACCAATAAATAAATAAATAAATTGATTGTCTAAAGAAAACTGCTCTCAGTATGATAGAGTGGTATAGTGGAGCCCACTTAACTGGATATATCTTGACTGAATAACCCTATTAATAGAATATAATTTCCCAACACAAAACCATTTACCAAACTTCCAGTACAAATTTGACCTGTTAAATGTATATATGTTATAGAGTAAACTCCTGTTAAATGAATAAAAAATCTTGTAACCTGTCAAAAAATTACCGTGACTCTCCCCAGTTTTCCTTTGTTTTTTTTTAGCTATTTGGCCTCAGTATATCCAATACAGGCATTTAATCTATTATATCTTGTTTGACAGAGCTCATGGAGCTCTGTCAAACAAGATATAATAAAATAAATGCTAAGTTTATCTCTAGAATACAGGACAATGACACAATCCCTGTTAATTGAATATTCCTGTGAATTGAATAATTTTCACTAGCAAAGTGGCTATTCAATTAACAGAGTTCCACTGTGCCCCAATCTTTATATTACAGTTTATACACTCCTCTGAAAAAAAAAAGTCTTTATATTTATTTTTATCATCTCAGAGCTAAAATTTGTGTTATTACAAGTTAACACTCTGCACACTGATGTCCAAATATCAAACTTTTCAAGCTACAAATTTCTTTACATGCAATGCAACTAGAAAATTTAACTAATTTAATCTTGATTGACAGAGCTCTAGGGAACACAGTGAACCAGTTGTTATGGCATTGAACTTCCAACCGAGAGCTCCAAGGTTTGATCTCTGCCAGAGGTAAATGTGTTGCATCCTTGGGTTAGGCATTTAATCCCAATTGCCCACATGAGGGCAAAGTGGCATTGTGTACTCAGGTGTACTGCATGTCAATGGTGCACTGGTCTCCAACCAATGTTAACCCTGCTTGTATGGAGTAGGTACAGTACGTGGAGAGTGAATTGTTACTAAATCACTTGTGGAGTGGAGTTTCCACTCACACAAAAATTCCTTGACTGGGAAAAAGTATTAAAATGGCGAGCAAAGTTTCAGTCAAGGGACCTCTGGGTGCTCTCCATTGGCTAAAACTGTGCTTGTCCTTTTCATGCATTAACACAGGAATTGACTGTTATTGCTTGGGTGGAAACTTCACTCCATGAGTGATCTAGTAACAATCCAACCTCCACGTACTGTGTGTTGGGTAGTCTGAGAGTTGCTCCCCATTGTCAGTAGTTCTCTCCAATTACTCCGACTTCCTCCACCCTGTAAAACTGTCTGACATGAGGTGACCCTGACTGTCAAAATTGTCATTTAACTCCAATAATTAAATAAAATTGACAGAGCTCTGTCAAACAAGATCTTGTCGGTTAAATTCCTAATTGCATAATTAGAAATATTTGCTGCTTGAAATTCCTGTAATATTGGACATTGGTGTGCAAAAGGACTATTTATACATGTATTCCAAACAAATACTCAAGGAAAATAGTCTATTTTACCCTGGTTATTTTTGCACCTGACAGTGATCACTGGGAAAAATTCTTGGAAGGCTCCCTAAGGATCAGGGTAATGTTCAGGTCTTACCATTGCCACGCTGATGTTAGTTTAAACAATATTTTATTTCATAACTCAGTTTCACATTAATATACAGATGAGCAATAAAGTAACATTTCACATACTGGTTGTTATGAGATAGGATTCAGCAGCAAGTTAGAAGCTTATGTACAGTACGTGGAGAGTGGATTGTAACAATATAGAACCTTAGTGAGCACGCTCACATACCCCACACGCCCCGATATTTCAAGCTCTAATCATTTTTTAAAAATAAACATAGATTCTAGGAATACTGCAGAAAACAGTGTTCTGTAGTTTCAACGGTATTGAAAGAATTCAAGCAGAGAAAAAGCCCAGAAAACTGTAATTTTGATGAACTTTTCAAAGTCTATGGGGCCGTAATTTGGGTAAAAATAAGTGGAGCGGAACAAAACCGAAACTTGTTCTGTAGGCCACCATGTTAGACTAACATATCAAAAATCAGCTCAATATCTGGAAGCGTGTAGTAAAAAAGTCCGGGAAACTGTAATTTTGATGAACTTTTCAAAGTTCAAGGGCCGTAATTTCGGTAAAAATCAGTGGAGCGGAACAAAATGCAAACTTGATCTGTAGGCCACCATGTCAGACTAACATACCAAACATCAGCTCAATTTCTGGAAGCATGTAAAAAAAAAGTCCGGAAAACTGTAATTTTAATGCATTTTTCAGAGTCCAAGGGTCGTAATTTCGGTAAAAATCAGTGGAGCAGAACAAAACACAAACTTGTTCTGTAGGTCACCATGTTAGACTAACATACCAAAAATCATCTCAATATCTGGAAGCGTGTAGGAAAAAAAGTCTGCAAAACTGTAATTTTGATGAACTTTTCAAAGTTCAAGGGCCGTAATTTCGGTAAAAATCAGTGGAGCAGAACAAAATCCAAACTTGATCTGGAGGCCACCATGTTAGACTAACACACCCAAAAACAGCTCAATATCTGGAAGCGTGTAGAAAAAAAGTCCGGAAAACTGTAATTTTGATGAATTTTTCAGAGTCCAAGGGCCGTAATTTCGGTAAAAATCAGTGGAGCGGAAAAAAATGCAAACTTGATCTGTAGGCCACCATGTTAGACTCACATACCAAAAATCAGCTCAATATCTGAAAGCGTGTAGAAAAAAAGTCCGGAAAACAAGTAGGACTGACGGACGGAGCAGTCAAAAACATTATACCCCAGCAACTTCGTTGCGTGGGGTATAAAAATCACCCGTGGAGTGGAGTTATCACCCAAAGTATCACTTTCAAATTCTGAACATATGGACAAACAACACAAGCAATGTTTCAGCCAATGGGCCTCCGGGTTTAACCCGGAGGTCCATTGGCTGAAACTTTGTTTGTACTTGTTACGCTTTGCAACAAGAGCAACACTGACGCGTGTGCTGATGCCCCCGAAGGTAGCCAAGTCGTACTCACATGTGGATAATCAGTTAACAGCTTCACTGCTGCTACATTGCAGAACAACACTACATTGCAGAACAACAGTAAGGAATGGCAAAGTGCCAATAAAATTATTATTACTTATATTTTGTTAATATGTTTTGTAACAACAGACAACAGCTTCACTGCTGCTACATTGCAGAACAGCACTAAGGAGTCAGTAACAGAGAAAAAGTTATAAAAATAATTGCAGATGACTTGAAAGGTGCCATATTGAATAATAACCGAAAGAGGCAAAAATAGGTATAGTACATACCTTTGTTAAAAATTCGCAAACCAGTGAAAAAGTAGAACTGGTCTTGCATCTAAGTGAAAAAGGGCATAACTGCATCAAAAATTGCCGAGTCAAACCTCAAATTGAAACCGACCTGTACTTTGACATGAGTAATCAGCATATAAAATTTGCAACTCATAGGTTCAGCCAAACAATTTTAATTGGTAGGAAACCAAAAAATCATCAATTTTCAAAGTAAATAAGGGACATAACTCCTGTAAGATTTGTCAGAAGAAACCCTAGGTACAAGGGCATCCGTTCCCCCAAGCTGCCCTATCACCATACCAAAGAACATTAAAATCCAACAACTGATGTTCGAGTTATAATACAAAATGTTCGTACGGACGGACGGAAAAAGTAAATAAGGGACATAACTCCTGTAAGATTTGTCGGACGAAAACCCTAGGTACAAGGGCATCCGTTCCCCCAAGCTGCCCTATCACCATACCAAAGAACATTAAAATCTGACAACTGATGTTCGAGTTATAATACAAAACGTTCGTACAGACGGACGGAAATCTAAATTTTATAGTAAATTTCCTTTCTTATTATACCTACCACAATTGTTTACTTCAGGCTTGCACTACAGTGGAAGTCCCTAACTCAGATAAAATACTCTCTATTTTTGTCTTTCCCAAGCAATTTGGGAAAGAAAAGTGGTGCAAAAGCACCAAGAAAAAATAAGCCAAAACTGGGTCGAGTGCAACCGGCGCAGACCCAGTACAGGATGCTCTCTCCCAAGTACAACTCCACGACTTCTGTTGCCAGTGCACATATACCGTCTCTAAAGACTCATTCTTTTTGAATCCGTCAACGTTAGAGTTATGTGATCAGCGGGGAGGAAAGATTCTTTACCTGTAAAGAAGACGGGAGGGTCTCCATGTGAACAATTGTGGTAGGTATAATAAGAAAGGAAATTTACTATAAAATTTAGATTTCTTATTAACCTACTCACAATTGTTTACTTCAGGCTGAATAGACAATAGGCTGGAGGGAATCACATAACCAACCCACACATAACCCCAGTGCACTGGAACCGTGAAGCAGAAGTAAGAGGTCCTGAGGCTTATCAACCATAATGTCGCAATCATTGGTAAAGGACAATGAAAGGAGACATATGGGCCTGAGTGACACACAGACAGAAAAAGGGCAGTAACAGCACAAGGCTGAAACTGACCTTCAAGAAGCCTAATGGCTATGGCAGACAACGGCCTGAGCAGAAGAAAGAGGACCCAGGGCAAAAAGGTCCTCCGACTGCTCCTGCAACTGGCGCAGATAAAAGGTGGAAAAAGTAGAAGCATTTCTCCAGTAGGCTGCCTGCATAACATTCGACAACTTGACGGAGTTAGAATAAGCCCAAGAGGTGGATAGTGCCTGCACCTCGTGGGCAGAAATACGATTGGTAATACAATCGCCAGCTGCTAAACGACCATAAGCCGTACGAATAGCAAGACAAATCCATCGAGAAATGGATTGAGGAGAGATCTTCTGTCGACCCGGAATAAGAGACAGAAAAAAACGTTTCCTGCCTTTCCGTATGAAATGTGTCCGATCGAGATAAATGCGAATAGCACGGACCGGACAAAGCAAAGGGCGATTACCCTCAACAGAAGGAAGAGCCCTGATACAGATAGGAGGAGGAGTAGTATCTGGTAACTGATTCTTGGATAAAAAAGAGCAATCAGTGGTGAAAGTAACACTGTTGGGAGAGCTCCGAAAAAAGAGGCTAGGTCAACCGAGAGGGCGTAAAGCTCACTAACCCGTCTGGCTGAAGCAAATGCCATCAGAAAAGCTGTCTTATATGTGAGAAAATGCATATCCACCTGGGATAAAGGTTCGAACGCCCCCCCCCCCCCCCAAGCGAAGCAGCACCCAACGTGGAGTAAGCTGCAAAGTCCGAGGCCTTTTCAAAGAAAAGTGCTGAACAAGCTTGGAGAGGTAAGGATTAGTGCCGATACGACGCTTCCCCACATAAGAAAAAGTCTCTGAAAGCATGGACCTGTAACCCTTGATGGTAACAGGCTGGAGACCCCGAGAATCAAACAGATATACCAGAAACTCCGCAATCTGTGAAATCGAAGGATTGACATAATCAACAGAGTGATCAGCACACCATCGACAGAAGACTTCCATTTAGCTGCAAAAGCTAAACCAGTGGAGTGCCTCCTTGAAGAAGAAATGCACTCCACTGCTCGTCTCAAAAAACCTCTACGGAGGAGACAGGACCTGACAAAAGATATGCGTGAAGACACAATGAAGTCGGGTCGACGTGAAACCTCCTCGGGCGACCTTGACAAAGAAGGTCGCGACGTAGCGGGAGACGTGCCTGAACTGCCGCCATCAGCGAGCGAAGCTGATTGATCCACACCCGCTGAGGCGACAGGGGAGCAATCAGAATGATTCAACAACTGCAGGTTCGAATTTTGACTAGAACCTGAGGAAGAATCGGAACCGGCGGGAAGGCGTAGCCGACTAGACCGTTCCAATCGAGTGACAGAGCGTCCACGGCAAAAGCCAGAGGATCTGGACCTGGGGACACGAAAGTGTCCACCTGATAGTTCCAACGAGTCGCAAAGAGGTCGATGTGGGAACGTCCCCAGAGATCGCAAAGCAACTGGAACACTGCCCTGTGAAGCATCCACTCGGTGGAAATAACCCTGCCCTGTCGGGACAGGGAGTCGGCTAGGAAGTTCAGACGACCGGGAATGTGACAAACAACCACTCCGGCGTGAACATCCTGAGCGAGCAGTAGAAGATCCCGAGCTAATTCGTACATCGGAACCGAGTGCGTGCCGCCCTGGTTCCGAATGTAAGCAACCACTGTCGAATTGTCAGATAGCAGAAGGACCTGGTGATTCGACAGGTGAGGGATCCACTGCCTGAAACTCAGAAGAAGAGCAAGAAGCTCCTTCTGGTTGATGTGTAGAGCTGCTTGATCCTGGTCCCACATCCCATGTAGGGAAAGACCAAGAGGATCCAAAGTCGCACCCCATCCGAGATCGTTGGCATCTGCCGTCAGAACGCGATCGGACGTGAGTAAGTCCAATGGAACACCCTGCGTAATCCACTGAACATCTGTCCAGGGAAGAAGGTGATGATACAGAGATTCCGGAAACGGAAGCACCTGATCCAGAGAATCTACTTTCGGCCTCCAACGACTGAGCAGAAAGTGTTGGAGAGGTCTGACACGCAGCAGACCTAGAGGAATGAGATCTGTCACCGAACCACAGAGACCGATCAGCTGGAGAAAACTCCAAGCGGTCGCGGGCGTGGACTGGGACAGAGTCAGAGCAAAAGCTGAGAGAATCACAGCCTTGGCCTGGGGAACCGCTACCAAATTGAATTGGGTTTGGAAAGACATCCCCAGATGACAAAACGACTGAGAAGGGACCAGGTCCGACTTCTCCTCGTTGACTCTGAATCCTAGCGACGTGAGCAAGCTCAACAGAGTGGCGACATCCGACTCCAGTAAGGCAGCATTGGAATGCCTCTGGAGGATATCGTCCAGATATGCCGAAGTAGTCACCCTGGACTGTGTGCGATGGAACGCTATCACATGCGACATCAGTCTGGTGAAGGCCCAAGGAGCCAGGTTGAGGCCGAAAGGCATGGCCTTGAACTGGTAAACTCGCCCCAGAAAAGCGAACCTGAGATACTTCCGTGACGCCCGATGCATCGGAACGTGGAAGTAAGCGTCTCGCAGGTCGATGCTGGCAGCGAAATCTCCCTGGTGAATTGATTGGCGAACTGACTTGAAAGTCTCCATGCTGAACTTGGGAGCAATGATAGACTGGTTCAGGATACTCAGATCGATAACAGGTCGGAGTCGGCCATCCTTCTTCAGCACCAAGAACAGGCGAGAATAGAAACCCACTGACTGAATGTTCTTGACGACCTCGATCGCCCCCTTTGCCAGGAGATTGCCAATCTCCGTGGACAAAAGTTCTCGGCATAAAACATCTGAAGGAACTGTGGTTGGAAGAGGCACCCTTGACAGAGTGGGGTGCCGTCGGAAGGATAGTCGCAGCCCGGACAGAACAACATCTAGCACCCACGGATCGGATGTGATGGTGGCCCAATGGTCTGCGAACTCTGCTATCCTTCCTCCAACCTGGGACGAGTCGAGGTGAGGACCTTTCATTTCGAGCCCCGACGAGCCCTGTGAGAGGAGAAACCACCTCCTCTACTAAATGAAGAATCCTGAGACTTCCCTCGATTCTGCCGACCCCTTGAGTAAGAAGTAGAGGCGGTGGCAGAAGGACCAGCCTTTTGCTTCACAGAGGAAGCAGAAGGGTACTTGTTTGGCTTGGAACGGCCCTTGCCTCCCCTAGAAGGCTAATCAAGCTGACGAAACAGCAGCTGATCTTTGGAATGATGTAGGACGTCATTCCGGACCGTCGACATGGAACCATGGAAAAGTTGCGGACCTGCCAAAGAAACAGATCGAAGAGCAGCACGCTGCTCCTCGGTAAGGGATCGTCCTGTGTCCAGCACAGCGTCCCTTCGAACTAATTCCAGATTAGCCGTGTTACAGGTATGCGTGTGAGTAAGATGCATAAGCGCCTTGGACAGCACACGCAAAGGAGCCTGTACCTCGTCAAACTTATCTGGAGGCAGATAAGCAGCCAAAGCTGAGACGACGTGATCTGAGCGAGAAAGCATGCCAAGCATCTCTCTAGATAAGCCCAACGTGGACTCCAGAGTCGTCATTGGAATGACGGCAGACTTGGGCTTGGAAAGCCCAAGGGAAGTGGAGTCCTGATCCAGAACCGTTAAAGTCTGGCAGACCGACGGATTGGCGGAATCGTAGGAATGATAATGCACAGGAGGCAAAAAGGTGTCAACCCTGGTGAAGAACGAAGTCTTCAGAGCCTTGGAATTCAGCTTGGAGTCCAATGCTGAAAAAAGCTTCAACCACCTGTACCGACTGGCACGGTCGAAGGCGCCCAGAAGCAGGTTGCTCCATAGGCTGTAGGCGCGCGACCGATGATCGCGGCCAGGCTGACACTGTCGGCTGGTTAGTAGGTTTGAGATCAGGCAGAAACCCAAACACCAAGTCAAGAGCTGCCCCCAAGTCCATCAAGCATGTTGGACTCCTCCCCAGAGTCGGAAGACACATAGCCCATCGTGGGCAAACCAGCCGACGCCTCCCATGGTGTCGGGACACCAGGGGAATCAGAAACCGGCCTGTTTCCAATCTCGGGAGGCGGTGCCATAGGAGGCGCCTGGAAACCACTCATTGCCTCGCTGGAAGCAACAGGAAGGCTCTTAGATAGAACCTGAGTGAGTAAGAAGAGGGCCTCCCTAAGCTCACTGCCCGTACCGGCCGGTTCGACAGGGGAGCGAACTGGCAAAGTGGCTTCACCTCTGACCCTCTTAACCAGCGAAGGGTCACGATCCTCCAAAACACCTGACGCGGGACGACAAGCGGCAGCCGAAACATCTGAAGGCAGACGTGTATAGGGGTACGAGGCACCCCGAGGATCAATATGGCGAGAACTCATGAGAGTCACCACGGACCTCTGCGGGGCAGAAGGTCCAGGCTGCACAAAAGGCGTTGGTCCCCCAAAACTGGTCGTGTGGCCAGAATGAGTGGACAGAAACACCACAGAGTTCATAGTGTCTCCTCCACTAAGAACATCCGAATCCAAAGACAAAACTGTGGTGCTCGACGGCGAAGAGACCACTGAGATGGGTTCGGCCGGCAGCCCCTTCTGACTTCGCCGAGTTGATGTCAGGGAAGGCTGAGGCCGATATCCCATGTCTACAGTACCGGACATTCCTACAGTCCCCTGCAGCGAAAAGCCGAGGCCGGCTAAAACTGACGACGAAGCAGACGGACCAGCAGTAGTAGTAGATACATCGGGAGTCGTTGAGGCTGGTGAAATAGTGGAGAGAGCACACCTGCACGGCTCCGAAGTAGGAGTCACAACCCTAGTGACAGCCTCAGATGTCGACTGGAGGGGGACCGTAGTCCCGGAACCAGGCACCTCTTCACCAGAACACTCAACGGCTCCCGCAGTATCCACCACAGGAAAAGACTGCACATCCCCCATGGAGGAGGAATAACTCTCACCAGACAAGGTCGGCTCGGGAGCCCCCGAACGACCACGTTCTCCTTTCCCGTGGGTGCGGAAGGCACGGCCACAAGAACGAACGACACGGTTAACTGACGCCCAGAAAGTGGATGACCATGATCCACAGACACCACATGGCCGTTCGGCCAAACACCCATTACAGGAGGAACAAGACGAATGTAAATCGTCCACATGCTTTGGCAGCAGACATTGCCCACAAGGAATTGTCCTGGGCATGATAGAGGTGAGAGGAGCAGAGAAGGTGAAATCAGAAAACAGAAGAACACCCCCAAAGAAGAGAGAAAGATGACAGAAACAAAGACCCCAGACGGTCGACCGGGAATCATACAACAGGATGACTACTCTTAAAAGAAAGAAGAAAAACTGTAGGAGTGGTACCCCGTTGACACCTAACTCTAACACAATTAGAAAATTTAGCAAATAAAGCATTAACAATAATTGTGAAAAATAATAAGTCCGAACTGCATGGCACACGAAATTCGCGTGCGACTCGAGAGAGAACAATTAACTATACATTATGGATATATAATATTGAAGAGAATATAAAAAACACTGTTCCTGAGAATACAAAGGATACACTGAAGCACTATGAATCAGGAATTATCAAACAACGAGCTGGATAAACACTGATAAGCATGCAAAAACATCTCGACACGAAGCGGATGATAAAAAGAATGAGTCTTTAGAGACGGTATATGCGCACTGGCAACGGAAGTCGTGGGTTGTACTTGGGAGAGAGCATCCCGTACTGGGTCTGCGCCGGTTGCACTCGACCCAGTTTAGGCTTATTTTTTCTTGGTGCTTTTGCACCACTTTTCTTTCCCAAATTGCTTGGGAAAGACAAAAATAGAGAGTATTTTATCCGAGTTAGGGACTTCCACTGTAGTGCAAGCCTGAAGTAAACAATTGTGAGTAGGTTGATAAGAAAAAGTAAATAAGGGACATAACTCATGTAAGATTTGTCGGACGAAACCCTAGGTACAAGGACATCCATTCCCCCAAGCTGCCCTATCACCATACCACAGAACATTAAAATCCGACAACTGATGTTCGAGTTATAATACAAAATGTTCGTACGGACGGACGGACGGACGGAGACCTCCATTATATACCCCTCGAAAAAATTTTTCGGGGGCATAACAAATTTGCAATTATTGCTTGGATGGAATATCCACTCCATGGGTGACTTAGTGATAATACACTCTACATGTACTGTAAGCTGTTTTCAGTCATGAATTACTCATACAATAGATATGGCTCAAAAGCTGTATGATTCAAATACTAATTTTAGTAGCTGAAATAAAATATTAGTGTGAAGAGGAAGATAATTATAAAGGAAAGAGGTGCAATGGCGAAATTACAAGTAATGATATTCACACTGGAATTAAAGAAAAAGGGGAAAGAAGGAATGAACACACCCAAGGGGAAAAGCAATGCTTGGCATTCTACTGACTACTGCAACACGATGGAATACACATAAGGCAATTTATTTATTTATTTATTTATTTATTGATGTTTAAGGTCACATATTTATGCACAATGGCTAATCGTGACCGTGACAGTTTTACGGGTGGAGGAAGCCGGAGTACCCGGAGAGAACCACCAAGCAACGACGAGCAGCTGTCAGCTCTCCAACATCGTAACTTTGAACTCTGCACCGCAGCACAGGCAGGGTTAGATTGGTTGAAGGCATGTGCACCATCGACGTGCAGTACACCTCAGTACACAGCATCATCGTGCCCCCATGTAGGCAATCGGGGTGAAGTGTCTTGCCCAAGGACACAACGTGGTTGCCGCAGGTGGGATTCGAACCGAGGACCTCTCGGCTTGCAGCCTGCACCTCTACCAACTGAGCCACCGCGCCCCCACACATAAGGCAATCACCAAAAACAAAGTATTCATGGAAGCATGGAGTGGGATGTATCTCAGTTTAGAATCTTTGTGTGGCAAGAATATATTCGTGTAATCTTTGGAAGATTTCTTTATTAATTTCACTAGTATACGAAACACAACCATTTAAAACAATGTCTACATCAATGAAATGACTTGACAATTTGATTGTTATTTCTTTCTGTTATATAAAAATGGCAATCGAATAGGTAATGCTTGGTTGTTTCAAGGGCACCACATCTACAAAGTGTTGTGGTGGACAGGTTGCTTTTAAGGAGATGATCATTAAGATTACTACATGACAGTCATAATCTACAGTAAAGGATTTGTGCTCTGCGTGACTTGTTATAGAAATAAAAAATTTGACACCAACAGACTCTTCCGGTTGAGATACTGTTTGAATTGGGGAAATGAGCAGTTTTTGTGAACTTCATTGGATAAGCAATTCCACATTCTCGTTGCGCTTGACAGAAATGACATTTGGTGTGAATTAGTTTGACAAAACGGTACCGACAACTGATGTTGTTACTGTGACTGTTTTAACTCCTATTCAGCTTACCGTACATAATTTACTCAGTACCAAGAATTACAATATCTTCACATTTGAGAGCTGAGGCATTACACTAGATGGACAAACATATATGAGCTTGTTAAAATGAGGGAGTTGCATGATATGGTTTTGTTGAAATGTTTTGGTAAATAATATATTTTTTTAAAGGCTCAATTTGTAAATTATGTGGTGGATGTCACAGATTCATTATTATTGAATTAATTCTTTAATCAGCCTCCCAATTCAATTTGATATAGAATCATGGATATGCGAATGAAATGAATCAACTGTGATAAACATGATCATGTCAAGCGTTTCAGGTGTGATGGATTGGCAAAGCAGAGATCCATGCAGATTCTTTCTGCACCTCTGCTACGATTCATGTGAAAACAATTGAGTCAATTTAACCCTTTACCTAACAAAGCTGAAACAAATTAACTAATATATGGTTAACATGACCTGAAATATCCTAACACTTTGTCAACTGTACAAATATGGCTGTAACTAGAACCGGCCCAATGAGCCAGTTCCATTGACATCCATATTTGTAAGGTTTTATTGGTAAATACTGTTTATTTTTTTTAAAATTATCAAATTCAGTTTATGTTTTAAAACTTAAAAAGCTGTGTTGGGCAAAGGGTTAACATGTTATCAGTATACAACAGAAGTTCAATCATAGTGGCCTCATAGAATCCTGGGACACTCATAGCAGGTATGAATTCTCACTACCATTTTCATGAGAATCCAAATGCATTCTCCCAAATTCAGATGAAATATAAGCCTTGCAAAATCGGGAAAATGAGCAGGAACATTTCAGGAACCATATAAGCAAGCCAATACTATTTATAAATAAGATGGTGAGAATACCCTCTCCCCTACTCAGTGTTTTGGGGGATGAATGGCAAATCTTCATCTTGCATGATACATGAATATTAACACGAAGTGATAACAATCACACCCATCTCTGTCTAATTTTTGCAGAATTCTCACTGTAATCATGATGTCATTATCGTTACAGTATATTTAGTATTACATAAAGTTGAAAATTCTGAATATACCCTGATGTTTTCAAGTGCATAGGCTTGGTTGCAAAACAGTCTATAAATTTCTAGTTTCTCCATACTTGCATGTCTTCTGATGGAATATATTTCCCTTAGAGTGCAACAAGGTGTCATCTTCGATGCTAAAGCATTGCATATGGAGCTGTGTTGCATTGAAGGGATGCCAGGCAATTTTCCATACAATGCCCAGAGTAAGAGAGAGAGAGAACAAAGTATTCCCGGTACTCAAAGAAAATGATACAATTGGGTCAATTTCTAAATGTCATCTCATACACCATACTGAGATGAAAATGGAAAGTTGCACACGTTATTATTCAACCACTTCAATCCAAAACAAGAAATGATTGGCAAACTTGTGAATCAAAGTCAAATTTGCAGTTTGCAAGGCCTATTAACCCTTTACCCAACATAACAGCCAAAACCGGCAAGTGCTATTCACAAAAATCACCAATTAAATTTCATTATTTTTTTCATTTTGTCTCAAAAACATATGTTATGACCCTTTTTTGGAACGAACTTGACGAGCTCATTCCAAAGAGGGGTCATAACCAATGTTTTAATTAGTTATTCAAGAATTTGCTTGCTTATACATGAAAGGGAGAGTGGAATGAAATAAAATGCAGCAGGTTAGATATTCCATCCAACATTTATTTACATGTACAACTGGAAAAACATAAAAGCACTGATCACCCATCAGTTTCTGATGCATGGGGAACAAGTTGTGGAACTCATTGGTCCATTTGCTGATAGTCTATCATAGTACTTTTTCTCAACAAATGCAAATAACCCTTCGGTGGAAAATAGATCTCTGTAGTAGTTTAGTTGTTTTCAACTCTTCTGAGTTGTACTGTATATTTCTTATTTATTTATTGATATTTAAGGTCACTTTCAACATCCGTGGATACATCATGACCACAACGAAGGTATGAAGTCAAGATTAGCCAATAATTTAAACTGATATTGCCCACTTTAGATGACTTTCACTCCAAGAATTGGTTATCTGGTCCTATTTTACAAGTAAAGCAAACTTGTACACCACAGTATACTGGCACCACATAACTTCCCAGGGTTCCCATGGAGAGTTGAACTGTATAAGACTGGGGACTAAACATTCTATTATTAAAACAGTCCAAATATTTTATTATATGACCTGCTGCCCATCTTACCATCTTCGATGCCAATTTTCATTACTCTTACATCACCGTCATGTGCAGTGGAAAGAAAATCTTTCAGCTCTGGAGATGCTATAAAATAAAAAAGAACCTGGTATCAGCAGACTGTCTTCAATGTTCTGACAATGTGTACTTCAACTCTTAGAAACTTTTAAAGGTTATATTTTAAAATGACTAGATGTCACATCAGAGTAGGGTCCTTGGAAGCTTCGAAATTCAGTTTGATTTGAAATAATCTCCATGATTTGTGCCACTTCAAAATTTCGAAACGTTGAGATGTTCCCCAGGGCTTTAGATTGGTCCAATTTGGGGACACTGGATTAAAGTAAAAAATGTCCCTAATGTTTGAGAAACTACAAGATTAGTCAATTTACATACAAATAGAATATAATACAGGGCCTTCTAAGACCTATTTTGCATGGTGCAAAAAGTATTTCCTAACAAATATCTTCATTTTAGAATGTTACAACTAGCTGTTGGTAGCGATCTCCTAATTTGGGGACACCCTTTACTGGCTTGAATTTGGTGTAATATAAAGGCCTGAGTTTTCATAACGCTACGATTCAATGAAGTGACTCCTCTTCAACTCTTCTTCAATCATCAGATATCAGGTCTCCTGATCAGGAAACCAGATGATAAAAGAAGAATTCTAGAAGGTTCTGCTTCCCGGATTACACTGGTTCCATTCTGGAACATTCTGGTTTTTTGCTTGGCTTGCACAAGTTGCGGTTGTATACAGTACTTAGAATGATGACTGACAATATTTACGGTTGTGAGAAAGTGCAATATTCACAACTTGAAAAGGGGCGAGATTCGATTCAAGATCAGGTGCCTGGTTCAATTTAAGATTCAATTTGAACTGAAATTTAAGGTTCACAGGGCCCTACATCAGTACAAGTTGTTATGAAAAAATGATATTCGATAACACTTTTTATCAATTCTGTACATATCGAATCAGTCAAAAAAATGTTTTCAAATATTGCTTTCACTTCTCACCTTGTGCTCTGCACCTGAGAAAACAGAAATTGGTGTGTTTTGGATTATGGGAAAACAATTCGTCTAGTAGTGTGTCTACCTAGTAATTTTGTACTCAAAATTTTGGCATTTTGACATCACAGTGCAGAGGGTTAATGTCAATAGATGGTGTCTCATCGAGAGTTCAACCGATTACCAAAAATGGCCGTTGACCGATTACTGGTTATTTGAGCTCACAATCAGTCGATTCCAATGCCGATTCTGATTGTAATACTGTGCACTACTAGACGAGTCGAGGCTTAAAAGAACTACATTAAATTGAACATATTTCACAGTGGTAAATGCCTTTGACTCAGGTCGCAGTAAAATGACCAGACGTGCTCACTTGGGCAGTATATGTGGGAGAGCCACGTGTACCATCAAAGTGCGTGCGACGGGTCATTTTACTGTGACCTGGGTCAATGATGTGCACCCTTCACTTTTTCCGGTATGAAATGGTGATTGTCACAAGTACCCTCAATTGTAAGCTTTACATGTCGTTTAACGTGTATATCCCGAAAAGGGGCATCTTGAGAAATTAAGAATACACATTGTGGCTGTTTCTCAGTTTTATTAAATGGTATCATTGACATCATTTTACATTTACAATTGAACAACTGCAGAAGATAATAAAATGTGGTTAATGAATCATCACAAAAAAATTCTTGGCAATGAACCAATGTCTCAGGAGCCATTACTGTTGTCATCCAGTTGCCACAATCGGCCGATTGGGGTGGTCGATTCCGATCATTGCTTGAAAACTAGTCTTATCTGAAGGTCAGGCTTATGACCCCAGTTAACCTTTACCTAAGTTAATGAGAAAATCTGGCAAGCAGTCTTCACAAAACTTTCCATTCAAATGTTGTGTTTTGGAGACCAAAAAATGTTTCTTTTTAAACCTACAACTCTACCGTACTGACACAAATTATGACCCTCCCGTCAACTAGGAATTGAGCTGTTTGCCACTGCACACACATATTTTATTAGTCAAATAGGAAATGTGGAATTGATTACATTACTTTTGGCAGGAGATGAACAATAGGGACATTTCTTTGTAGTTATATTATGTTGCATATGATGACTGAAAATAAGAAATTGAAGCTTTCAGCACATTAAAAGAAGGATATGCACAAGGAGGTATAACTCCATTAGAGAGGAAGAACAGGAAATCAGGTTGTTTACCATGCATTTTCACTTCAATCAGTCCAGTTCTGACTATTCTTCAGTCTTTTTCAATTTTTCAGGCTTTATCCTTGAAATAAACCCACAAATTGCTATTTTTCAAGAAGAGAGATAAATAAGGAGCAAGGTGTGGTAGGTTGAACAGAGAAATGGCATCTCCAATTCAATGTTCATGCATTTCTTTTTTTGACGGTTGAGACCCATTAATGATGCATGGGTGATCACAGTTCTGTCAATCATTTTGTGCTACATGGACATGCCTGTAAGGTAGTGATATAGGTGCCCCATTTACCTATCAGTGGGGTACTAAGAGGCGACCCCAATTAGGGAGGTCTAGCCCCCCCCTCCCTCTAATGGTGAAACACCTCCTTTATTGTGGGTTTGTCAGGAATAACCCCCATCCCAACCTATCCAGGAAATCCTGCCACTGCCACTATTATCTATTGATGCCTCAGAACATCTATTAACCCTAATGGACCTATTCCTAAGTACAAAGGCAGTTGTTTCCAAGCAAGTCCAGGCTGCTATTATATGCGGCCAAGTCTTGCCTAAAAACACATGCAAGGCAACCAAGAGTTTTCTAGAAACACTAGTGATGTACCGGTACTGATGATCAAAAAGGGTTGTGAACAAATGACCGATGATTTGAGACCATAACTGACCAATACTGATGCGGATAATGATGAATGTTCCAATAAATTGATCAAGTGACTGATCATCACTGACATTGTCAAACACCTGGGATAATGCAGTTGCTCAATGTATGTATCAAGCACCAATTGCCACCGAATAGTTTAAACACATCGCACTTTGAAGTAATGTTGCATTGATCAAAGGGGCTTTGATTCTGCAGCATCAATAGTGATGCCATGTGTTGGAATCATTGATATGTGGAAGCACTAATTTTCAGTCCCTTGCAGTCTTGGTCCCTCCCCCAGTCATATTCAGAATGATACATGTCAATCCTTTTTAAATGAATTTCACTGGTGCTTCAGCTTTGTGCCTTTGTCCACTGGATTTAAAAGATACATGTATTAACTCTGCCTGACTGTCAAAGAAATTTTGTAAAACAATGGCCGAAAGAAAAAAGAAAAGTCAAATACCATGTGCTGGGTAGCACTACTGAAAGGGTCAGTTTTAATTTAAAGAATTTGTGTTAAATGAGTGGAGTTTCAGAAGTTCCTGTACTGTCAAATAATCAAATTACTTCCCCCACAACAAGGTGGTATGGTGATAACAAGTTAACAACCTGTATTTGTCTATTTCAGCTAAAATAAATGATACAATGTCAACAGTTCAATAAAAAATAAAAAGACAATTTAATATTTTGGTTTTCCTACTGTCCAGACGTGACTGAGCCAACTGCCAATTACTGAGTGGGGATTGTTGTTTCCACACCTTGGTTTCAAAAAGTGATGATAAATAGTGAATATAAGACCAATCTGAAAGAAAATGGTTAGCATTTGGACATTTTTGTATAGCTTTTTGTGATGCGAATCCAGTCATCAAATACCCTGTTGCATCACTGATTCTGTCAACCATCTCTCAGAGACTAGAGGTGTTTCTTAACTAATGTAAAACAGCTCTTGTCACAACCCTGGACAATTCAGGCAGAACCAAATCAAGTGCAATTTATGATAGATTTGTATAGCTTTTTCACTGGAATTGTTTTCTAAATTTTTTAAGCATGATTATTTAGGAATATAAAATTTATCTTTCCCATGACCCATGATGTCAGAAAGTATTGGAAACAGGGGATAACTGGTTTAGGAATGGGTACGAATCCCAATGTAAGTTAAGTTTATAAATATACAGATCACTCTCGCTAGTTTTTCTTACCCGGTAAGGGAATATATATCCAAAGTACATTATTTAACATAAACTTGGATTAACCTGCATGTCTTCTCACATGAGGAGATATGCGCCGTCTTTGGTGAAATGAAAAGAGTTGTTTCTATTTAATTTACAGACAAGAGTTATTGCCTGAATATTAACGCCTTGCATGCTGTTGGCGGATATTCCTGCCCGGGACAAAAAATCTCTTGTCACTGAAATAAGTGAAATTTGGCACCTTTAACCAAATTGTCCCCTGTAAATTAACTGAACTTTTGATAAAAAATTAATGTAAATATAATGCCAAAAATCATTGGTCAAATGATTTTTAGAATTATATTTACATGAATTTTTTTTATTAAATCTAATCATGGCTGCTTCAAAGCAGCTATGACAAGATTTGATAAAAAATATTTTGAAAATCCTCAGCAGGTTAAGAGTTAAATTGACATCCGGGCAATAACTTTTGTCTGTAAATACGATCAAAATAATTAATTCAACCTGACTTGTGCAGAACTGTCCATTTTTTTTTTACCAGTGGCATTGCCGATGATTTGATGTAAGTGTTGAACCGATGCTGTTAGATCGTTCTTGGTCAATAGCCGATACCAGTGATCAGTACATATACATCACTAAGAAACACATGCAAAGCAACAGGCTGTAGACTGTCAAGATGTGGTCCTACTAGAGAACGAACACAAACGAACGCACACAAACACAAATAAAAAGGTGGAAAATACAAGTTAATAAAGATTTAAAAAGGGTGTGTGTACTGGTATATTTTACTCATGTGTAAAATTTTATGCATTTTTGATGAGTATTATGATGAATAAGAGCAGGGTTCTTACAGGCAAGGACCAAAAAAATTCAAAGACTTTTCAAGGACATATCAGCATTTTCCACGGATGTTTTTTTAAAATGTACATTTGGAATATAACCATTTTTAGAAGCCTTACCTACTTTAACCCTTCACCTAACATGAAAAGCAGACGACACTTGCAAAAAAATTCTTGAATAACTAGTTTTTTGTCTCAAAAACATAGGTTATGACCCCTCATTGGACAGAGCTCATCCAATGAGGGGTCATAACCTATGTTACTGAGACAAAAATGAAAAAAATAATTGAAATTAATTGGCCATTTCTGAGAACAGCACTGGCCGTTTTTGGCCATTACATTGGGTAAAGGTCTTCCACCTCATCCTTCTAAATTCCAGAAAAATGGTAATTCCAAAATGCTCTGTAACAGAATTATGGTGCTTACAGAATGACACCCAGTTAAATAATGCCTGAACTTTAATTCCTCATTTATCAATTATCCATTATTTTTGTTCTTTTTTTAACAAAAAACTGCAAAAGAGATGTTTCAATTGCCCACTATTACACAGGTAAAAATAAAATAGGGCAAAATTCAAGGACTTTCAAGGAGTCTGATGGATTTTCAAGCACTTTTCAGGATTTAAAGGGTTGGTGTTGAAGAACTTGTATTCTTTAGTGTGTCACTGTTGACTAAACCTACATGTATTAAATAACAAACACAAGGGGCAACAGCTGTCAAATTGAGTTGAATTATCACTTACAAGCACAACCAGTTGACTGCAATAGGTGATTCTTTGGTCTGATCTTCAGGCATGTAAAATTTGAATGCCGGAAAAAAAACCTCACGGAAAAAAACCCTCAAGGAAAAAAACCCTCAGGAAAAAAAATTTAAGAAAAAAACCCTACAAAAAATGACAGGGGTAGAAAAAACCCTACCTTTTTTTAAGGTAATGGTATAAAAATATACCTACAGGTAAAAAACAATAGAAAAGATCTTTCCACATATCAGAAATTTATTCCTTGCATATGGAATCAAAACATACATCACACAGGAGTAAAAAAAAATATGCTTTTTCATCTTAAACCAACACAATGCATGACATAATAAATGTAAATGTAATCAAAATGTCTATCCTTCAGAGAAAAATGTAGTATCTGAATAAAACCATTCTAATATGGATGCATTTGGGATCAGGTCACTGAAATGGTTTCAATGACATCCATACTTGCATGGTTGTAGGTAACAAATATTCTGAACTTTTTTTAATATGTAGGAGCACTAACCATTTCCCAGTATAGTACTCAGAAAAATGGATTTTATTTGCTTGACAAGATATAAAACCAGAGAAGACCTGATAAAACCATATTGGATGCATTTGGAATCAGGTCAATGACCTGGTTCAGTAGGTGTTTATAACATAAAAATATACAATATTTAAATATTGTATATAAAAATATACAATATATAAAAAAATGGTAGGTTTTTTTTCCTATTCCTGTCAGTTTTGGTAGGCGTTTTTTCTTGAGGTTTATTTTCCTGAGGGGTTTTTTCCTTGAGGATTTTTTTCCATGAGTGTTTTTTTTTCCGGATACAGTAAAATCTGCCACTTATATGGTGTAGACCATTGGGAAGGTTCACTGACCTCATTGACAGGTATAATCTGTCCCAGGCTGTAAAAGGTGGTGGTTATTCAAGGGGTGGTGTCTTGTCAATCTTCTGGCACATATTGTCTGCTACTAGTAGTTGTTTGCGGCCATGGTCGAGTCCTCATTGACAAGCACACTCTGCCTCCAGTTCGACCAGGCCAGCCACTCCCAGAATACACATCCAGCATACAAGAGGGATGACCAAAGGTTTAACAGTCGCTAAACTGATTAACTCTTAACCCACTGAGTATTTTCAAATTATCTTTCATCAAATCAAGTGGTGGCCGCTCTGAAGAATTGATGAAAAATTCATCTCAATTTATCAAAAGAAATTCTTGGTTGAACTATCTATGTAAATTACAGGAGGAAAATTTGGTTGTGTCCAAATTATACTTATTTCAGTGGCAAGAGATTTTGTGTTCTGGGCTGGAATAACTGCCAGCAGTATGCACGGAGTTAATGATCCATAATGATCTGGCAGGTCTGGTGTAATATATTAAGTATTATTATATACTTTATAAATAACATTTCTATTGGCTGCATCTTATACATGTAACTGGTACTCAAAAATCCATGTACACTGGTTTTCCAGTGAGCATCAACTTTCTAAATATAGCTTTTGGAAATCCCCTCTCTAGTTCTATTTCAGTAGACGTAATCTCTATAACATTGTTTATTTTTATGTTATTCTGCAGATGATAACAATTTTATTGTCAAATAAAAGTGTCTCTGGTTGATATAATTGAACTTTTAATTGACAAATAGAAGACAGTTTTTTTGAGGATGGTGTATATAATAAAATAGTTATGGACTTTCGTGGTGGTAAATATGATGTGATATTGACCTCGGCTATAAGTTTTTTAGGTTCATATCACATCATATTCACCACCACAAAAGTCCACAATTGTACAATATGAAGTAACAAGTGAAAGATAATTTTTTTTTATTACAAGTAACAGTAATGTAATATAATAGTCTGAAAAATAACGAAGTAATATTTATTACTTTTATACTACTTCACTTTTTTTTTACAACTGAGATACTGGAAATGTTTTATATGTGTTTTAAGCAAATCATTAAATAAAATTATAATATATTTAAACATGATATAAACACAGTTAATTTGTGTTTTCACAGATAGTCTGTTGTGAATATAGAGCATTATGTGAGTGGTTTCAATCCAATCTGACAAACAATACTTTGAATTTATAGACAGCTGCAAAATAAGCAGACTGTCATCTGCAAAATGAGGTCCCCAGAGGGTGAATTTAGTGATGCTACCCTGCATAGCAGGGTAGCATCACTAAATTTACCCTCTGTGAACCTCAATCTGAATCAGGGTTTCAAAACTAAACAGAAAGAGGTACCCAGAGGATAAATTGGCCCACAGTATGGGATAGCATCATCAAATTCACCCTCTAGGAACTTCATTCTGCGAATGTCAGACTGCTTATTTTCAGGCCTGTAGACAGATCATTTTTTGAAATCCTCTCATCATATCCAACAAATGATGCCAGGTGGACTGAAAAGGAAACAAATTGTTTTCTTATTTTTATGACTTTGACACCTGGATTTTTATTTAATCCTTTCCTTCTCTCCAACCAACTGTTTTAATAGCTTTGACATGCCTACTGACCTATTAAACAATGGACAAAGGTTGCATGAGAAGATGAGTTAAACACAAGACGCCGGATGAAATGGTTTGACGCGCCGAAGGCGCGCAGGGACAATTTGGAGGACAAACCCCTTTCGACCTTCGTTAGCTGTTTGTTGTTGTTGTAGGATGTCAAGGCGTGGTGGAGGAGGAAAAGGAAGGAGGGAGGTGGCTTAACCCCATCTAGGCTTCTTCCGGCTCTTTTTCTTTGGAGGTGGTTGAGATTGTGATGTGGAAGTCGACGATGTTGAGTTTAGTGTTGAGTTTGGTGACTGGATTGCATCTAATTCCTTTTTGAGATTTGCCTTGGATTGTTCCCTGAACTCGTGGGTTTCGGAGGCGATTCGGTTTCCCATCTCAACTGCTCGCTTTCCCATCTCTATTATTCTCCTTATTTCTGCGGCGGTGACTGCAGACTTAGGTGGCTGTATTGCTGAGATTGACACACTCGGGCTGTCCGGTAGAGAAGGAAGTGGGGAGTGAGGGGTGGGAGGTGGTGAAAAGGCAACCTCCGGTTCCTCCTCAGTCTCCACCAGACGTTCCTCATCCAACAGTACCGGCTCAGGAGTTGGCAGTTGGTTGGGTGTACTAGTGGGACTAGGAGGGGAACTGGCAGCTGCCTCCAGGACCTCCATCCTCTCGCTCACCTCTTTCTTCCTATTCCGGAAGGCCTCCAGGCGCCTGGAATCCCGGCGCTTGGTGGACGGACTCTTCTTCTTTTCAGGGCAGGTCCAGGCTTCTTCGGGTGAGGACCAGTGTGAGAGGGGTTCCTCTCACAAAAGGTGCTACCTCTCCCCGAAGAAGGTGTGGTGGTGTTGTGCTCTTCAGTGACGAACTCCAAGTTCAGATGGACTCTCTTGCCTGTCTCCTGGACAGTCCAGGGTAGGGGGGGGGGGCAAGGGTAGGGGGGGTAATTTTGACTCCACCAAGACAGGACTAGCTAAATGGGGGAGTCTGGTCGGTCTAGAGAGAAGACGAAACTCCTGCAGCAACACTAGCTGCTGAGTGGCCCAGGAATGATATTCCATAATGGTTACAAAAATCAGATTGGAGAAAGCTTCTGAAATATTTTAGAAGTGAGGGTCATCCACCAATCCTTCAGGAAAAAAAAGTTCAGATAATCAGCATAATCAGCATATACATTATCGTTATAAAAACAAGCAGGCTGCACTTGAGAAAACACCATGTTATAATGAAAAATGGATCTCTTATTACAAAACCAACTATGTTGCACATCGGTTGAATTGTTTGGCAAACAATAAAACATCAAACACAACAAATTGGCTACCAAAAAAATATAAAACAGGCACTACTGTAAAACAAAGAACACAACTGACTAAAAATGATTTATTGGAAATGTGAGTAAAGAATAAAGTAAAATTACACTTCGCACATGTTTTTTTTGATTATGTACTTTACACCACTAATTAACAAGCTTTTACTCTGTTAACCCTCTGTAAAATTCCGCTTTGCACATGTTTTTTTTGATTATGTACTTTACACCACTAATTAACAAGCTTTTACTCTGTTAACCCTCTGTACTCTGATGTCAAAATACCAAAGTTTTCAGCAGCAAATTTTTCCCACAGTGCAACTGAGAATTTAAAAGATTATATCTTTTTTGACAGAGCTCATTGAGCTCTGTCAAACAAGATATAATTTATTAATTTTTTCATGCTGCATGAGCAATATGGAGTCAATGATGAAAATTTTAAAATACTACCAGTGTGCTAGGAGTTAAATGAGCAATTACATCACAAAATGGTGATGATAGCGGTATTTATAGGTGATGAAAAAAAAGAAAAATATGAAATATAAAAAAGACAATTTTAAGCCAGCCATTTGTACAAGCGATAATACAACTCAATTTGACAGCTAGTTAATTATGCACTGTAGCCTCTTGAGTTTGTTATTTAGTGGGGTGGGTCAACAGCGACAAATTAAAGAACACAAGTTCTGCCCCAAGAAACACATTTTAAATTCTCTTAATCATCAAAATACCTGTCACAAACAGATAAAATTTTACTCATGAATAAAATATATCAATACACACACCCTCTATCCCTATTAAACCCTTTTTAACCTTTACTTTCTCCATTTTAACTTGTGTTCGCTTATGTTTGTTCTGTAGTAGGACCCTCAATATGTATAAAAAATGTACCATACAGGGGGTGATTTAATTTTTAAAAATTAGATAGCAGTTTATTAACTTGGATAAATTTCGATTAGCATTTCCTACTATTTATATGTTTTTGCCATGTGAAATTGATTAGCTGTAGTTGAAAATTGATTCGAAAATTGACATGCGAATCCAGTTAAATCGAGCCCTGACCATAGAAAAAAAAACTGCATGAGAAAAAATTAAAAAAATATACACTAGTCTGTTATGTCTTTTAATTTGGAACAGTGGTTACTGCTGTGAGTTTGGTGCAATTTAATGGTCTGCCCAACCAGTGTGACGAATCACTGAAACGGAGCAAAAGGGGACTGAAACGGACAGAAATAATTTATTATATTTAAAATGAATGTTCCATGTGCTAGTTGAATGTTGTAGTGCTGTGTGTTGATTATAGAAGTGTGAATGTGAGGAAGTATCAATTCCATTATAATCAGTTCCTGATCACAGTGATCATTTATTGGAATTCAGCAAACCATGCCTTGTTTGACTGTGCTCATTGACATCATTTGAATAAAGTATGTCTGGTTGAATTCGGAATTGGGAACTGGAACAATTTTGTTAAAATTGTTGAATGTGCTAACTATTTTGTAGTGCTGTATATTTGAGACACAAGATAACTTAATAATGATACGATAACATATTGAAATGTGACAGTACAGTTAAAACTAGAAGTCCTGTCACGAACTGTGCACTTATCTAGGCTTAACTGCGTGTAGGAATTGCACACAATTGCCATATCGAATGGCATCCAAAGCATGGCAGGTTCTCCTGTTTACTCAGAGCAAACACAGGCAATGTTTCTGCCAATGGACCTCCGGGTAACCTGAAGGTCCATTGGCTGAAATATTGCTTGTGCACAGGCCATATGTAAGAATTTGATAGCCTTACTATGGTCATAACGTGTATATTAACGTGCTATTTGTGCGCATTTCACGACAGGACTTCTAGTTTTAACTGTATTTTAGTGTCTTTATTTTCATTATGTGTAACCCTTGTTTCTTTTCTTTTAGCATATGTGACCCATGTCCACTTCACCCACAGTTTTCTCTAAATCTGGATCTCTTTTTACATGTCAAACCCATAGAGTCCCTCATTACTCCCATGAGCCACCACCTGGTCTGTTACAGTCAGCTATTACCAACTTGCAGAGTGTTCCCAGTCCAATAGAGCAATTCTTCTAGAACGTTAAAACTCCATAGGCCCAACTGCAACCGTGAACAGACTGGATATAATAACAGGATGTTGTTGTGTGTCACAGTCTATTAACACACCCTCCACCTTCAAGTTGGAATGATTAACATCCCTCTGGCTTTATAAAGGTGTTCGATTCCTGTTTGGGCTGTTAATCATTCCTGCGGTCACCTAGGGCATTTTCCCCTAATTTCAAATGAGAGGGTGGACATTTTCCCCTGGTTAGGAAAAAAAGAGTGGACATTTTCCTCAAACTAAAAAAAATTGAATTTCAAGATTTTATTACAGGAAAAAGAAAGAATTTGTTCCATTTAATGTCACACTATTTTCAAAGTACTAAATAAAAATAAAATAGGCATAGATAATTCATGCAATATCAAGTTGAATTACTGTATAAACAGTAAGCGCTAGTCGATCTGTCACACACAGTGTGCCTGTCTAAAAGAATGAGATTCACTGGGAGTATAATGGGGAAGTGGGATGGGAGAATCAAGGACATGTGGTTAGGGGGGAGACTCAAAGGAGAGGGCTAATATGCTAATCGGAGAGATTGGGAAGAATGGGACAAGGGATGTCATCAAGCAGTTCGTCTCCGAGTGTTGGGAGGAGAGGAGAAGTGTGGGAATAGGGAGGCATTTGGGAGTACAGAGGTAACCAAGGCCTTCTCATCCAAGAACCGCGACAAATCAGTGGCAGGCCAAAGTGTTATTATTATTATTATGTATGGCATAACAATATCAAGTTGTATTGCTGTATAAACAGTAAGCTGGATGATATGTGCTTTGATATATTGTGAGATGAAGACTTTAATGGTACTATAAGCACTAAGAAGTGGGAGAAACAGAGAGGGGTGGGCACAATGATAATATATGGATGCAACTTGTAATATAATTTTATGGGTTTGTACTTCCTTCATGCATGGAGGCTGTACAAATCCATAAAATTATATTACGGACTTGCATCAAGGGTGTTCTCATCTTTATCATAGTTTTATTTGTGCTACTTGCTACATGTATATTATTATCTTGTGCTAGCAATTTTAAAAAGAATAAACTATTTATTACATGAAACCTCAATTACATTTTTATTTTTATTCTTCCAATTTTTTTTCTATTTTATTCCATGAGAAATGAAAAAAAATCTATGGGAACATGTCCTGGGTGAAAAATCTAGGAGTAATCAGTCTAGGGGGAAAAGTCCGGGGATGAATAATTAGGGGAAAATGTCCTAGGGGAAAATGCCCTAGGGGATAATGTCCTAGGGGAAAATGTCCTGGAACCCCGCTGGTCACTGGCTGCCAATCATTCCTGTCTGACAATTAATAAACCGTAACAACCTCCAAAATCCTGTTATTGTTATAATAGAGGTTCGTTTCAGCCTTGTTTCGGTGATTCGCCACACACCCTGCTTGTACATGTCTTCCTCTCAACTGGTATATAACGTCTCCCTGTGCAACTTTATTTTCTGATCAGCAGGGAATAGGCTAAGCCAATTTTGTCTGGGTTCAATGATTCTCTGCTCTTCAATTTGTAAAGCCACCGTTTGTGTGGCTAGGTTTCAAATGTCAAATCCATGAGAAAATTAATAGAAACTCGCAACCACTGACCCACATAATTTTTCAACCAAATACAGGTAATAAATTCTTCAAAAATCAATGGTATATCTCCTGGTATTCACTTTGCGAATATCCGAGAAAATCTTTACTTGAAATAAATTTCCTCCTGGGGCATTTTATTTGGTTTGAACATGTTTCTGAATTTCGATTACCAGTGAATTCAACCCAGTGCAAATTCGTCCCAAAAAGTGATTTCGACCCACTTTAGTGAATTCGACCTAAAAAGTGATTTCGACCCACTGTAAAAGATATTCAGGTGAATGTTTTAGAACAAGTGAGACCACTCAAAGCTGTACCAAATGACTTTAGAATGACTGCTTTGCATATATGTTTTTACAATCAACGACTCATTGCACTGAAAGCTGTACTCATATTGATGTTGACGTTTTTAGAACGACTGAGGCCATTGATGGCTATGCTCATTTTGATGTCAATGTTTTTACAATCAACGACTCATGCCACTGAGAGATGTACCCATTTTGATGTCGATGTTTTTAAAACGACTGAGGCCATTGAAAGCTGTACTCATTTTGATGTCGATGTTTCCATATATAATTGACCATAATCAGTGAAGAAATTACAAGCAAAAAATGGCAGATTTGTGTCTTGTATGCAGTAATCCTTTTAGACCCTGACAAGAAGGCTTACAGAGTGAGAACTGCGGACGCTGGCAACATAGAATCTGTAATACAGGCATTTCTCGAGAAGTATACAGACATGCAGATCGCCAAAGGGAAACAATTGAATGGGTGTATCTCAGTTGCATCAACAATGACAATGACCGACAGAATATTACAGACAGCAATTATGAACAACAAAATTTCACAGTTGTAAACTCACTTTTAAACTCATCGGTGCCGTCGGCCAAAAGCACACAGATAGACACAAGCCAATAAACTTTTGGTGTGCCTGACCGTCATGACCAATCATCACTAGCAGATCCACCATCCTCATCTCATGAAATGACAACACCAATGGAACCTTACATGTGCAATTATGTATACTGTTAAATTATGTATCCTATTAACCTTACATGTTCATCTCGTGCAATTATGTATCCTGTTAACCAAACCTTACATGTATGTGATAAGTCGATAATGTGTATTTTCTTCCAATGTATTTATTTCTCTAGTTGGTATGAAATAACAAGTGCACCGCCAGTGGGGGATGAATATACGGCTGCCTATGAAGAAATTACACTTGTGAAGAAATTTTTAGTTGAACAAAGGGTCAATAATTCCTTTAAAAATAATTGTACATTCCTGGCTTACGACCCATTAAACTTGAATATATTGTTTTCAAGTTATTGGGTGGAGAATCAAAAGTCACCAAAACTCCCAGATGGTTGCCTTGGCGTCATATTGGACATGCCAGAATGCTGGTTATCGAAAGGAACCATCCTCTAGTCTTGACTTATCAACCATAAAAAACAGTATCTGTTGGATGTATTGTTTTCAAATTATAGCATGGACAAATAAAAGTTAATGGAAGGACGGACACAGATGGATGGACATTGATGCTGGTTATTGAAAGGAACCATCCTCTAGTCATGACTAATCAACCATAAAAAAACAGTGTCTGTTGGATGTACTGTATTCAAGTTATCGCGTGGGCAATCAAAAGTTAATGGACGGAAGGATGGACATTGATGCTGGTTATCGAAAGGAGCCATCCTCTAGTCATGACTAATCAACCATAAAACAAGAGGCCCCCAGGGGGTCTGAGGGCGCTCACCTGACATGGTTAGCCTAAATATCAACCCAGAGAATTGATTTCAACAAGTTGCATCTGCTCCTCCTTAGAAAAGCTTATACCAAATATCCAAACTTGAATCCCCCCCCCCCCAAGGTTGCTGCACACCAAATATCAAAACATTCCAACTGTGGAATTTGAAGAAGAAGATTTTTAAAGAAAATTCCTCATTTTGAACTAAGTTGAGCTCCCACAGTGAGCCCAAATATGGACCTAGGGACATGGCTTGAACAAACTTGAATCTTACCCCCCTAAGGATGCTGCATAAAAAATATCAAAAGCATTCATCTGCTGGATCTGAAGAAGATTTTTAAAGAAAATTCCTCATTTTGAACTAAGCTGTCATTCGGGCTCCCATAGTGAGCTCAAATATGAACCAAGGGACTTGGCTTGAACAAACTTGAATCTCACCCCCTAAGGTTGCTGCATGTCAAATATCAAAACATTCCGACTGCTGAATCTAAAGAAGAAGATTTTTAAAGAAAAATTCCTCATACTGACTAAGGTATAAATCGGGCAGGGAGCCCAAATATGGACCCAGGGACTTGGATTTAACAAACTTAAATCCCCCCTCCCCCCCCCCCCCCCCCCCCCCCCCCAAGGATGCTACACATCACATATCAAAACATTCCGACCGCTGGGTCTGAAGAGAAGAAGATTTTTTAAAGAAAATTCCTCATTTTGAACTAAGTTACAATTCAAGCTCCCACAGTGAGCCCAAATATGGACCCAGGGAATTGGATTTAACAAACTTGAATCTCACACCCCTAAGGATGCTGCATACCAAATATCAAAACATTCCGACTGCTGGATCTGAAGAAGAAGAGTTTTAAAGAAAATTCCTCATTTTGAACTAAGTTATAATTCGGGCTACCACAGTGAGCCCAAATATGAACCCAGGAACTTGGCTTGAACAAACTGGAATCTCACCCCCCTAAGCATGGTGCATACCCAATATCAAAAGATTCTGCCTGCTGGATCTGGAGAAGAAGATTTTTAAAGAAATTTGCCTGAAATGCACTAAGTTCAAATTTGGGCTCCTATACTGAGCTCAAATATAAACCCAGGGGGCCGATTTGAACAAACTTGAATCAGATACACCCCAAAATGTTGCATACCAAATAGCAAAAGATTCTGCCTGCTACGTCTGGAGAAGAAGATTTTTGAAGAATTTTGCCTGAAATGCCCTAAGTTCGAATTTGGGCTTCTATAGTGAGCCCAAATATGAATCCAGGGGGCCGATACCAAATATCAAAAGATTCTGTCTGTTGGATCTGAAGAAGAAGATTTTTAAAGAAATTTGCCTAAAATGCACTTAGTTCGAATTCAAGCTTCTATAGTGAGCCCAAATATGAATCCAGAGAGCCGATTTGAACAAACTTGAATCAGATCCACCTCATAATGTTGCATACCAAATATCAAAAGATTCTGTCTGTTGGATCTGAAGAAGAAGATTTTTAAAGAAATTTGCCTAAAATGCACTTAGTTCGAATTCAAGCTTCTATAGTGAGCCCAAATATGAATCCAGAGAGCCGATTTGAACAAACTTGAATCAGATCCACCTCATAATGTTGCATACCAAATATCAAAAGATTCTGTCTGTTGGATCTGAAGAAGAAGATTTTTAAAGAAATTTGCCTAAAATGCACTTAGTTCGAATTCAAGCTTCTATAGTGAGCCCAAATATGAATCCAGAGGGCCGATTTGAACAAACTTGAATCAGATCCACCCCACAATGTTGCATACCAAATAGCAAAAGATTCTACCTGCTGGATGTGGAGAAGATGATTTTTTAAGAAATTTGCCTGAAATGCACTAAGTTCGAAATCGGGCTTCTATACTGAGCCCAAATATGAACCCAGGGGGCCGATTTGAACAAACTTGAATCAGATCCACCCTACAATATTGCATACCAAATAGCAAAAGATTCTGCCCGCTGAATCTGGAGAAGATTTTTTAATGTTTTTCCCATTGCCTACAGTGTTAAAAAGTGCTGACTCAGCACTTTTTCAAAGTCCCAAAACTGTACCCTATGATAAAACCGATGGCAATTTTTTTTGACCAGTCCTTTCTGTTGGTCCTAAGGAAGCTTTACACCAAATAAAAATTCTCGGTGCCATGCAGTTTTGGAGATATGGGCGTTTTAATTTTTTTCTATTTTTAGCTCCTGCGGTTCCCACGGGGCTGCAGGAAAAAATGTTTTGCCATAAATCAAGTACTTATAATACAATAATACCTCATATTAAATTTGGTTGAAATCGGCCTCTGGGTTCAGAAAATAGAAATTTTGGGCGGGGCAAAAATTCTTGCCCCTCTCAGAACAAAGGCAAATATTGCCCGTCAAACTTCTCTTGAACAAACTTGGGTCTACACCTCAAATGGAAGCTGCATACCACATATCAAGTCTCCGCTACTGGTGGTTCATTAGAAGAAGATTTTCAAAAATTTTGGCCATTTTTTCCCCACCCCTCTGCTCAATATGAGCTGAAACCTAATTTGCATAAAAATCAAAATGCCCCTATATAACCACTACTTACATGAAATTTAATTAAAATGTGGCCAGTGGTTTAAGAGAAAGAGGCTCAAACACCACCTTCACGCAGGATGGCTGACCGAAATCGGCCATGTTTTTGTATAAATATAAAACAGTAAAAACATTAACCCGGTAATGGCGCCGAAATGAATAGACCTTTTCATCGATGCAGAATCGGAAATTCGATCGCAATTGCGCAGAAGGGGTTTGATAATCTGCTCTGTGCGAATGCGACTGAGTTTGATGACCTCCTCTGCGCGAATGAGATCGAGATTCCTTTCGGCGCCATTACCGGGTTATTGTTTTTACTGTTTTATATTTATACAAAAACATGGCTGATTTCAAAATCTCTGTTGTCGCCTCACGAGTACTCAAATGATGATAATTAAAGGATAAAACCTAGTTTGGATCAATAAACTCTGCCCAAATGTACGGAAATATGTATACTATCGATTGCAGCCGGTAATAAGGGCGAAAGCTTGATATATATTCCTAATTTCGAGTCTTGAGTTCCCATAAAAACTTGATGGGAACTTTTTCTATAGGACTGAATGGGAAGAATCTGAACATAGAGGGTTAGCCACTACGTTCAGATCGCTGAACTCGGGCCGCTCATATGAGCGGCCGTACAAAAACCAATCAAAATTCTTATTATTTCAAATCTACCTTTCCATATTTCCACGCGAAATCCCACCTATTCTCAGGGGAAGGTATACTTGGCATATTAAATCACTTTAGGGGGGTCTATATCTGAGATTGGGTCGAAATCACTTCAGTGGGTCGAAATCACTTTAGTGGGTCGAACTCACTTCGGGATGAATTCACCAAAACGGAGTCGAATTCACTTTTTTAGGTCGAATTCACTTAGGACGAATTTACTGTGCGTCGAAATCACCGGACACCTGTATTTCGAGACGTGTGAAAAAAAAATTAATACAGCGAAATTAGGAGATGTTCGAAATAAACTTGCGATTTCAAAATGATATGTTGATAGTGACAACTAGTTACTTAAGAAATTAACAAATCAAATACAGTTAACCTTGTATTCCTGTTTGGTGTGACATTGTTCAGTAAATAAATCAAGAAACAGCTGTAAATTTAATATTTCTCACGAATGCGGAAGTAACTTTTTGTCTTCACACCCACCGGTCGTTGAAAATGTAAAAAGCACAACTTTAAAACAACTATGGAGGAATATAGGACAATTCGGCGGAAAACGGGTCCTCCTAAATACCGGAATGACACGAAATGATACGGAATAACACGGAATGACATTTATTTTACCAAAACTCGACCCAAAAATGTATTTTGTTGATTAACTAACAAAAAATATAGAGTGCAGATCGGAGGAATGGAATGGTCGTCACTAAAACTTGCTGGGTGAAACATCCGGAAGGACAGACATCGACATTGTTATTTCGCACCCTTGTAAGAAAGTAATGTGATACATTATAGTATATAATTAGTGCATCATGGTGTGTCACAGTGATAAGGTCCGAAATAACAATGGCAGATCAAGAGTGGAAATCGGAAGAATGGAATCGTCGTCACTAGAACTTGCTGGGTGAAACATCCGGAAAGGGTCCATGAAGATTCGGCCTCGGGAAGATTCGGCCCCATCAAAATAAGTGGGAAGATTCGGCCTCAACGGCCGAATCTTCCCTATTTTATTTTTTAATTTGGGTCCTTTAAACTTTTTGTAAAAAATGTTTAATGCTTCTTGTAATTATTTTACGCTTTTAAATTGGGATAGAACTGAAAATAATTACTAACCTTTATGTAAAAATCCTTCACCATTCCACAGAAATCCGATAAATCCCCCAAAACACTATATATTGTTCACTGGCTACCTAATTACTGTTTTTGGTGCTTCTGCTGCTGCATCGCACAAATCTGATTAAAGTTAACTTTAGAAATGTTTGGTAATGGGTTTATACAATGCAACAAAGTGAGACAGTAATTAACAGCTTGATGACTGTGAAGTGTTGAATTGAAAGTAATGATTGTTCTTGCCCTCAAGTAGGGCCTACATGTACAAGTCCGACATTGTTCTTCTGTTTGTTTACACAGTGGTATGCATAGTTTTGATTCGGAAAAAGAAAAGTTGAGTCACGTCAAACGAAGTTAGGGCTAGACAGCATAATATCTTGTGATGAGTGCGGAAACTGGCAACACAAAAAGTGTGATACCGGTATCAGCTATCAGGAATACATGGATGCTAGGAGGGGAAACCCAGAGCTCAACTTTACTTGCGAAGCATGCAACAATAGAATGGACACAGGAGACCACGTATCCAGTTTGATTGAAGATGAGAGTAGAGGTGCTTCAACAGATCAGCAAACTGACGAACCTGAAACTACGAATACTGTATCAGAAGAAATGAGTCAAGGGCATCCCGACAATGAAATCTCCAATACGGTAGAAGTCAACACTGAAAGTCTCGACAACAGTTTTGACATTGAAAATCGCAACATTGTGGAGGATCGACCTGAAACTATGGAAACGTCGATTGTGGACCCTGACTTACCAGAGTCTGTGTTGGAAGACAGAGCAATAGTTTACACAATACTACCAACAGGCAGCAAGAGGGGTGCGCCATTGCTTGTATCCAATGATGGATTTTCATATGGGGTTAAAGTAAGTAGCCATTCTCTTTATTTACAAGGGATTGAAAATGAATCTTTCCCAGTTGCATCATGGAGTGTACATGTATATGACCACACAGTTCGCACAAATAATGACATAGAGGGTAAGTCTTCTGGTACTTTATTTCGTAATGTTCAAAATGTTTTTCTATTAAATTTAATTAATACATTTGGGTACTTCAATAGATAATGTTCGCAACTTAAATTGAGAGCAACTTCAGTCAGGTCCTTGATCATTAAGTTTAGTAAGTCCTAATGCTCTTTAATAAATACTATTCAAATAGTTTTCATTTTTCGCATGATAAATATAATAAGGATCTTTTTTCAGCTTGGCATCGTAGACTCAACTGCAATGGAACTGGCTGAAGTTTTTATAAATTGGTGCCGATATTAATTAAAGAAGCACACATTGTGAGGGTGAATGTTACAGCAGGAGACTTGGAGACAGAAACACGTCAAAAGTATACAAAGATAGCAAAGAAATATGGCAGAAATATAGAGACAATGACATAACAACTTCAAGACTTTTGAAGACCTGTGGTACCATTTATAAAGTAGGGTGATTTTTGGTGTGTATATATGCAGTGCTACATGTTGTGAATGAATCGAGTTAGGTCAAAGATGTTTTATTGTCAAGAATGTTGTAAATTATTATCAAAACTTATTCGCACATGCAATTAATAGAATTGTGTCAAAGATATGTTTTTTGTCAAGAATATTGTAAATTATTAATTATCATTACCTATTCACAAATGCAATGACAATGCTTTCGTAACTGACAAACAATAAATGTTAGATGAGTTTTAAGACCATTGTTATGTTTTTTCTTTATGTTTTAATTGCAATTAAAACATTACCAAACAATAGATTGAAGTGAATCTTATTCGTCACTACAAGGAAAATCTAAGTACTTACATTTTCCCTGCTGTCACTCGTGAAATAATCCCTTTTCTACTCACTAATCCCCTTTCTACTCGCTCCATAACACTTGGTATCATTCCATCCGTCCCGAGGCCGAATCTTCCCGGGCCGAATCTTCCCGAGGCCGAATCTGCCCGAGGCCGAATCTTCCCGTTCCCTCCGGAATGACATACTCCGACATTGTTATTTCGCACCCTTGTAAGAAAGTAATGTGATGCATTATGGTATACAATTAGTACACCTTGATGTATCACAATACTTTTTTTTATAAGGGTCCGAAATAACAATGGCAGATCAAGAGTGGAAATCGGAGGAAATAATCATCGTCACTAAAACTTGCTGGATGAAACATCTGGAATGAAAGACCCCGACGTTGTTATTTCGCACCCTCGTAAGAAAGTACTGTGATACCTTATAGTATATATAATTAGTACACCATGATGTTTCACAATACTTTTTTTTTATAAAGGTCCGAAATAACAATAACAGATCAAGAGTAGCCAAATGTGTAATTCGGGCGTCGTGGAGACCCCGGAACACTTTCTTCTAGAATGCTCAAAATACCAGTCTAAAAGAATAAGATTTACTGAGTGTATGATGGGGAAGTGGGGTAGGAGAATGAAGGACATGTGGTTAGCGAGTGACTCAAAGGAGAGGGTTAATATGCTAATCTGAGAGACTGGGAAGAATGGAGCAAGAAATGTCATCAAGCAGTTCGTCTCCGAGTGTTGGGAGGAGAGAAGAAGCGTGCGTGGGAATAGGGAGGTAGTTGGGAGCACAGGAGTAACCAAGGCCTTCTCACCCGAGAACCGCAACAAATCAGCAGCCGGCCAAAGTGTTATTATTATTAATTATTGAGTTGTCTTCCAGAATTTTCCTGAGATAGATTCTGATAAGTAATTCGTCCACGATTGTCATACATCAGCAACAGATTATATCGATAGAATATTATTTTTCTGAGATAGAATTATTTTGTTACAGTTTTTTGGAGAGTGTTTATGGGTACTCCCCAGTGAACTGTGAATGAACTGATCTTCAAACACAGTTAGAAACTTTGAAATTTGTATTTATTAAACTGTAGTTTCTCACAGTTGTTAGCAACTTCGCATCAAGTGTGATGTTATGAAGGTCTTTCCAGTTCCTAGCCCACAGTTGGTTAATAATAACTGAGTTATCTTCTCTCAGGATTTTCATGAGGTAGATTTTGATACGTAATTCTTCCACATTGTCATAAAACAACAAAAACAGATTATATCAATAGAATGATAGTTTTCTGGGATAGAATTGTTCTTTTTGCCCAGTACCCAACCAGCAGTTGGTTAATAATAATGTGATAGTTTGCTGAGAAATACTGTTTTGTTACTGTTAATTGGAGACTGTTCACGGACACTCTCCAGTGAGCTGTGAATGAACAGATTTTCAAACATGATATTGGAACCCTGACCTTTTCTATTGATGTAATAGAAGTTTTCCCAGTATCATTTACCTTAGCACACGGAGTGTGCTATGAAAGTTTTCCCAGTATCTAGCCAGCAGATGTTTATTGATAATTTACCAATCTTCTCTTAGAATTTCATGAGGCTGGTATGCACACCAGAGATTAGATTAGATTCTTTATTTTGCGGTATAAACGTACATCTATAAAAGGGTAGATTACAAAATTGTTGTTACAAAACATAGTGCAAATGAACATACCGGGAAATGACATAGCCAGATTGGCTGTCTACCTGTCATCCCCTTGTAGTGAGTATGTTATCTTCAACACTGCAGATTAACTCGAGACTAGACAATTTTCACTATGTCCTGACCCCTGACCCCCAACATAAATAAGTAGTCTACTAATTTAAGTCTGCTTTCAGCATACCCGGTAGGTCACTATGAGAAACGATGGATGGGACGAGATACTCAGAGGTACTTCAAACTAAGATCCTACTCTTTCTTGGATAAAATATTGTTTTAAACTAAGAGGAAGATGTGGATAATGATTAACCTGGTGAGGGAGGTGATATTTTGAGGAAAGTTTAGATGGCCATATGAGTGATAATAATGGCGTTTATATTAGAAGTAACTACGAATTACAGTCGAGGCAATATGGATTGTTACATTGGACATTATCGGCATATGACGACAAAAATTTCAATTTTAGTTTTCTTTTAAATTCATTGCGGTTACTCAAGTTATGAAATTCGTCACCCAGATCATTCCATAATCTCGGGTACGCATAACATGGGTAACTTATCCAACGACCTTGTCCGTGTTTTGCTTATCCGTAATTGCCCCGTTTGTCTGGTGTTCATATATGATGAGTTGTGAACAATGCTGAAGTAATTATCTAGGGACTGGGGGAGTTTGTCTTGTTTATAGTCAAATATAAAAAGGCAGGCCTGGTAAACAAACATGTCGTTCACTTTAAGAATTTGTCTTTCAAGAAAAGAGGGTCTGTGTGCGAATTATATTTTTTATTATCTATAATTCGGAGTGAACGTTTCTGTAGTTTGAAAAGTTTCCTTACAGTTCTTAAAGAGCCCCAAATATGAATATCTTCTACCAGATGGCAATGGACTAGGGCGTAATATAAGATTTTTAGAGCTTCATGTGGTAATATTTTTTTTACTTTGTTTAGTGCGTAGTTTTCCCATCGTATTTTGGAGCTGACTTCAGATACGTGGGCTTGTTAAGACAGATTTCCGTCGAGGTGTATACCCAGAAATTTCAAAGTTTGTTCTTCCTCATGGCGACCTACTGTTTCAATTTTTTGTTGTTTATAGAAATTTCAGGATTGACGGTGTTCCTATTATTAGGTGTAGGGTTTATCAACATATATTTTGTTTTAGTTGCATTTAGAACCAACTGGATGGCTGAGAACCATTCAAACACTTTGTTGAGTTCATCATTGGTACGTGCCGCAAGAAGCTCAACATTCGATGACGATTCATACATAAAAGTATCGTCCGCAAATGAAAGAAGATTTTACGATGTTGCGGTTCTGATATCGTTAATATACAACAAAACTAGTATGGGACCATGTATTGATCCTTGTGGAACACCACACGTTATTTTAGCTAAATCAGATTTTTTGTCACCATATTGGACGTATTGGTACCTGTTGGATAGGTAACTCCTAAACCAGTTATTACTTATGCCTCTGAATCCATATTTTTTCCAGTTTGCACAACAAAATGTTGTGATTTATAGTGTCAAAGGCCTTAGAGAGATCTAAAAATGTTGCTACGGTACCATTCTTAGTGTCCTTATTGTTTTCCGATCCTATATGCTAAAGAAGTTGCATCACAGGATGTACAGTTGAGTGAAACTTTCTGAATCCGCATTGATGTTTGTAGAGAATGTTGAATGATTCTAAGCATTTTGTTATTCTATTTGACATAAGTTTTTCTAACACTTTGGGGAAGGCTGGCAAGATATTAGTCGGTCTGTAATTATTAAATTTATGCTCATCGCCTGCTTTGAAAATAGGATTACTTTCAATGAACAGCGTCTCATACTGGCCACCTTCATTTTGTTCGGGACTATCCCATGGGCAAATGAAGTATTAATTATATGAGCCAGAGGTTCTACGATCTCTTCAAATGTATGTTTAAGAAGGCATGTGGTCATACCTTCACAATCCTATTTTTCGATTTCATTGCATTTATAACATTTCTAACTTCTGTCGGTGTTGTGGGTGTTAAAAAAAAGTTATGTGAATAATTATTATCCATGTAATGTAGAAAATGTTTTTGGGGGTTGATTATTTGTTCACTCGTAATTTTTCCTATATTTGAAAAATAATTGTTGAATTCCTGGGCAATTTCATTGAGATTGTTTATTTCCTTATTATCCTCCTTTATAAAGGATAATGGCAAAGAGGAAACGCATTTGGTCCTGTGTATGGTTTCATTTAAAATTTGTCATGTTTTTCGTAAATTGTCTTTGTTTTCCATGAGTATTTCTTTGTAGTACATTGCTTTTCTTTGTTTTTTTATTTTGTTGAATATCCTACAGTAGTTTTTGTAGTTTTTAATATTCTGTTCTGTTGGCGCCTTTAGTTTTTTATTGTAAAATTTTGATTTATTACGTGATGAAGTTAGGAGCCCTTTAGACATCTACGGATTTGTTTTATTAGTTTTTTGTTTATTGACGTACATGTACGACTTTCTGGGAATGCCTTTTCAAAAGCTGATGAAAATATGTTAGAGAATATATCATATGCTAAATTTGGGCAATTAGCCTCAAATACTGGTGAAAAATCAGTGTTTTAAAGGTTGCTACACTGTCTTTAGTTATCTTATGCTTCAGCGTGCTCGTTGGGATATCTTTAGATTTTGGGTGAGTTTCTGCATAAAAGGTGGCAAAGTGATCCGATACATCTGTAATAATGATACCTGATAGGGATGTACATAGGTTATTTGAAAAAATGTGGTCAATTAAAGTAGCCGAGTGACAGGTTACTCGCGTTGGTTTTGTGATGTGAGGAAGAAAGCCATGGTTCATCATCATACCGATATACTTGGCGGTATTACTGTGAGTGCCAGCTATCAAGAGGTCAATGTTAAAATCACCCATAATGTAAGCTTTTTTATTCTCATTATTTATTAAAGGTCTCTTACAACCCGTCGTGCGTGCTTAGAGATCGTGCGTCCTCGGAGTTCTCGTCAGGCGTAGCGTTGTCGCAGGATGAAAATTAAATCGCAGCGGACGTAAGTAGTGAGTACTTTATGAGTAGGTGTGTCGTGCTCTAAACGTGGGGCCCGCAAGTGGTCTGTACGCCTTTTTGGAAGTAGAAAGAAGTAAGGAGCACGTACGATCTGTACTTGTGTCGCACACAGTGAGTGAGATAATCGTACGTGTATTGCAAGTGAAGCGTACGTTTTCAGAAATCGTACTCACGAAGTAAGAGAAACGTAATGAGCACGGAAGTGTTAAGCACGACACTCGTGCGTAAAATTGGTGGAACGCACGGATAATCAAAATAATATAAAAGGGAGCACCGAGTCTCTTCATCATTCACTGTTTTGGCTTCCAAAATGGCACTTCCAAGAAGGATGCGCCATCGACTTCTACAGCTGCTAATGCTAGAGGAGGCCGAAGATCGTGACGCAATGCTGGCAGTGGTTGCTCGGGATCGCCTGCAAAAGAGGCAAAGAAGAAGGAGGCGTTATTGGGTGAAGCCATGGCTGACCAGAAGGCCTCTGTTTGGCCAGTATGAGACGCTGTTCCAGGAGCTTGACGAACAGTCTGCTGGAGACTACTTTGGGTTCATTGCCTAGCGCACTTACTCAGTACTTTTGTCTTGCGTGCTACAAGCGTGCTCCAGGCGTTCTAATTGTCGCAGACAGGTCGTAGAGAAAAACTGGCCGGCCAGTTTTCGGGGTGCGTGCTTTGCGTCGTGTTTGCGTCCACCAAAAAAAGTACGTTCCACGTGCGTGTATCTTACTACTTGGCCAATTTTTTGCACGCAAACCGCTCGTAGAAGCACGCACGACCGGTTGTAAGAGTACTTTTATTAGTTTATCTACTAACTCATTTAATTTGGACAGGAAGACATCTATATCTGCTTTCGGTTGGGTATTGGGCCTATATATTACCCCCACTGTTTTAGTACATTTATTAAACTGAATTTCAATAAAAAAGGATTCAAAGACGTGCGGAATGAAAATTGAAAGGTCATGGCGTATTTTGAAGGCTATATCCTCCTTGATATAGATTCCAACACCACCGCGTCCATCGTCACCAGTGGGCCTTGTGTTTTTAATGAGGCTGTGGTAGCCGTTTAACTGATATGACATATTTGGGGGAATTTGGAATATTTCTGTAAGACCAATAATTTCAAACTGATTGTGAGAATCCTGTACTTCGCAGAGAAGCCCTTTAAGTGGATCCCAGTGTGCTTTGAGGCTTTGACAACTGAGATGGAGTAACGAAAATCCTCCTTCCTGAATATTGGACTTTTCTGGGATTTCGTTTGGTGAGTAGTACTGGCATTCGTTCAGGAGTTGTTCTGAAGGGGTAGCCTGGTCTTCATCCGAGTTTGGGTGTATGTGATTACATATATATCTAAAGTCGTATTCTGTCTTTCTCTGGATCTCGTCTATCGTTGTATTACCCGCCATAGACCAACATGTGACCACCCAGGGGTGCTCGCAGAGAGCAATATGACTTACATTCAGGCTGGATTGTGATTAATGAAAAAGGGCCAAGGGCAAAGCAACAAGAATATTCAACTCGAATAGAAAGGGTGTACTGCAGTGTTGAGAAGCTGAAAACGGCGGAACAAATAAAACATAAACAAGTAAGCAAAAACATATGTACAATTATCACTAAGGATAATCAGTTGCCCTTCCTGTAGGGTGAGGAAGTGTGTCAAGACGATGTTATAGATATATTCTGGCTTATAGGATAATCGAGACTAATTATTTATTTAATACTAGCTATACGCAAATCGTCAGCGTTTTAGCGTCATGGTTTACGGGAGGGGACTCAGAGATTGTCATTCCTTGTGGAAAAGGTGAGCCAAAACTCCCCACTGGCGTGTGCCCATCAAACCCCCTTCTGTGAGGAGACATGTGCCAACTTTCCGAAACGCAAACTGAAACATAAAATTTGCAGAAGATAGTTATGGGTTGCGCTGGGCACAGGGTAAATAGGTTACTTAAGAACTCAGTACAGTAAATCAATTTACCTAGGATCCTCTCAATAATAAGAGTGCCTCTCACTCTAACGTACCATCGAACTCAGACCAAAAGACGATAGAGTCACAGTCTATAAAAGACCCATTTTACAATATGAGTAGCACTGGCACGAGTTTTCGTAAGAAATTAGCATCAGAGGGATCGTCCGAATAAGAGAACGCGTGCCAATTTCTGAAAACAAAAATGGAAAGCCTAAACTAGAAAGGTCAGGTTGCGAAGTCACACCTCAAGGTGCTCTGTGGGGGGGGGGGGGGGGGGGGGGGGGGCTGTCTGTGGAGTCAGTTCCACCACTGCTAGTATCACGATTGGCATTAAGGTCCATTAAGAGGGGTTCAGTGCAAGTCTGAGAGACTTGATACAATGGAATAGCTAAAGCATGCACAGGTAAAACTCAAACGTGCAGTCATCATTATATATAACTGGGTGCTTTCCCATAAGGTGAGAAGCTGTATAGGGCATGTTCAAGGGAATATTCTGGATCTCTTATGGCTACATTGATAACCTAAATAAGTATAAGGTGAGAAGCTGTATAGGGCATGTTCAAGGGAATAATCTGGATCTCTTCTGGCTACATTGATAACCTAAATAAGTATTTGTTTACGACAACCCCCCCCCCCCCCCCCTCCCCAGAAAAAAATAGCTTAGCTCACGGCTGTTGTTTTAAAATGTAACTTTTGTAAGCTAGTACCACGGTCACTCGAGGGATAGGGCTCAGTGAGCAGGGGATAGGTGGAGGCGGGGGGCTTGTCGGGAAAAAAACAAAACGAAAAAAAACCACTGAAAAACAAAAGCAAATACAAAATCAAAACATAAAAAAAAGAATGAAAAAGAACCTTGGTAACAAATTAGTTCAACACTCGCTATTCACATGTCATCAGAGTCTTTACCCCTTTACCGGACGCTGATGGGCATTGGTACTTACAAATAAAATTAAGATAAACTTGAAAGTTCTCATTCCTTGCACAAAAGGTGACCCGAAACTCCCCACCGGCGCGAGCCCAACGAGCTCGTTCCGGCGAGGGGACAATTGTCAGCTTTCTGAAACAAAGACTGTAAACGTAAAATTTGGAGAAGAATTTTATGTGAACTGCGCTGGGCACACGGTTACTTCGGAACTCAATACAGTTAATTTACATAGGGTCCACACAATATCACTTATGTCTCTTATTCAAGAGAGCTCAAGAACTCGGACCGAAGGTAATGAAGTCACAATCTATGGAAGGCCTTTTAACGGTAATTAAGAGTCGCGAACACGAATTTCCGCCAGAAGCCAGCATCTTAGGGCACTCCCTAGAGGGCTCCATAGAGAGTCATTTTCATTTCTTATCCCAAAGAGATACCATGTGACTCCCCATAAGTTCGAAACCCGCGGACTCGATCCAGATTGGGTGGGGGTGACACGAGCCATATTCCAGAAACCAAAATTTGGAACAAAGTATTAAATATGATTATGGGTATGCGCGCGTCAAGGGGTTAGTGGCTTAATCAAACACTCGGTGCATTTGGTTGAATCCTAGTACAGTATGTGTGTATATGTGGGGGGGGGGGGGGGGGGGGGGGGGGGGGGGGGGGGGGGGGAGCTACTTGAAAACTCTTCGTAGAATATTAATATGTCAATCGCTAATTGTAAATCATCAGAATCTTTTCTCCTTCCGAGGCCGGATATTCATCTCCTGCCTCAACATGATGGCACGTGACCCCCCCCCCCCCCCCCCCCCCACCGGGTCGAGCCCAACGCGCTCGATCCAATGAGGGAGACACACGTCATATTGCTCAAACGAAAATTCAAGGCATAAAGTTTAAGTGGGAATTATGGGTGTGCGCTGGTCAAAGGGGTAATGCAGATTTGTGTGTGTGTGTGTGGGGAGGGGGGAGGGGTGCTTAAAAAAATCTTAATAAAATATTAATGTAACATTCGCCCAACGGACTCGCTCCAATGGGAGGAGGCATGCAGGATGCCCTCCTGGGGGGGGGGGGGGGGCTGATGTCTGTGGAATCAGTACTACTACTGCCAGTGGCGCGATCGACATGTCAAGCATGATACATTAGAAGGGGTTCATTGCAGGTCTGAGAGACTTGATACAATGGAATAGCTAAAGCATGCACAGGTAAACAAGAACATATTTACAGTCATCATTATATATACCTGGGTGCTTCCATATAGGGTGAGAAGATGTGTAGGGAATAATCAAAGGAATATTATGGATCTCTTCTGGTTACCTCAACAACCAAAGTAACTTCGACAACTTCGACCCTGTCCCCCACCCCAGAAGACAAAGCTCAGCTCACGGCTAGTGTTATTAAATAGGCCTTTTGTAAGCTAATACTAGGGTCTGATGTCACTCCAGTCATAGGATTTTGTGAGTAAAGGGGAGGGCGGGGCGATTCTTAGGAAGAAAAACATAAAATAAAATAGAGAAGAAAAGAAAAAAAGAGAAAAAAGGCCTTGGTAAAATATTTATTTAACATTCGCCGGTCTTCAGATTCTTTAGCCATCTTACCGAACGCTGATAGACATTGGTACTTTCAAATAATTTAAAATAAAATCAGAAATTTCCATTCCTTGTCCAAAAGGTGACCCTAAACTCCCCACCGGCCTGAGCCCAACGAGCTCGTTTCGGTGATGAAACAGATGCCAACTTTCTGAAGCAAAGACTGTAAACGTACAATTTGGAGAAGAATTCCATGTGAGCTGCGCGGACACAAGGCTACTGGGATACTTCAACTTGGGAACGGGTCCACACAATATCGCGCATGTCTCCTATTCAAGAGAGCCCTTGAACTCAGACGAAGACAATGAAGTCACAATCTATAAATCGCCCCTTTAACGATAACTATGAGTCTCACGGGCGGTAGTTTCCGACAGAAACCAGCATCTGGGGTCACTTCCAGAGGGTTTCCTGCAGGGACACTTTTCATTTCTTATCCCCAAAAGATGGCCTGTGACCCCTCATAGGTTCGATCCTATGAGGGGACACACAAGCCAATTCCAGGAACCAAAATTTGGGACATAAAATTTAAATTGGATTTATATGATGTCCTAAAACAATATCATATTATATTAGTGGAACAATAGTTTGTTTAAAAAGAAATGTTTTGTTAAAGTTTGCTGGAGAGTGCTACTGGGCACTCTCCAGTGAACTGTGAATGAATAGATATTCCAACAGATATTGAAATCTTCACTTTCTGTATTGAAGTTATATAATATAAGCCTTTCGCAGTATTCAGCACCTATGCACATTGTGTGATGTTACAAAATTTCTCGCCAGCAGATGGTTAAAGACAATTTATCTACCTTTTCACAGAAGATTATGGGGTTGATATTTAATTTTTCCATGTTGTCATAAAACAGTAATATATTTTTTAGACTGAATGATAGTTTGTTGAGATAGAACTGTCTTGTTACAGTTTATTGGAAAGTGTTAATGAGTGCTCTCCAGTGAACTGTGACTGAACAAATATTCCAACGGATATTGAAACCACGACCATTAGTATTAGAGTAATAGAAGTCTCCCCCAGCTTTTCAGCACCTTTGCACACTTTGTGATGTTATAAAAATGTGCCCCGTATTTAGCCAGCAGATGGTTAATGATAATTTATTTACTTTCTCCGAGAAATTTTCGAGGTAGATATGCAACGCTTCTATGCTATCATAAAACAATAGCACAATATATTGATAGAATGATAGTTTGCTGAGATAAAACTACTTTGTTACAGTTTATTGGAGAGTGTTGTTGGGCACTCTCCAGTGAACTTAAATGAACAATTATCCAAATCTTGGCCTTTTGCATTGGTGTAATAAAAGTTTCCACTAGTATTTGACGACCTTTGCACACAGTGTGGAGTTATAGACGTTCTCCCAGCATCTAGTCAGCATATGGTTATGATAATCTACTTATCCTCTCCCAGAATTCTATGAGGTTGGTATGTAACTCTTCCATGTTGTTAGAAAACAACAGCACACAATGCGGTATTATAAAAGCTTTCCCAGTATCTAGCCAGTGGATGGTTAAAGATGTTCCACTTACCTTGTCCAATAACTTCAAGAGGTAAATATGTAACTCTTATAATGATAGTTTCTTGAGAAAGATATGTTTTCTTACAGTTTATTGGAGGGTGTTTACTGACTCTCCAGAGATCTATGAATGAACAGATTTTCATACAGATTTTGAAACCTTGACCTTTTGTATTTGGTGTACATGTAATAAAAGTTTCTCCCAATTTTCAGCACTCTTGCGTTATAGACGTTTTTCATAGTATCTAGCCAGCAGATGATCAATGGTAATTTATTTTGTCCCTCTCATAACTGTATAAGGTAAGTGTAACTCTCGCACGTTATTCATAAAAACAATAACATATTATATGGGTAGAGTAGTAGTTTGTTGAGACAGAACTGTTTTCTGACAATTTATTGGAGAGTGCTCACGGGCACATCCACCCCCCCCCCCCTCCCAGTGAACTATGAATCAACAAACTTTGCATTCTTGACCCTTTTATGGGTGTAATAGACGTTTTTCCCATGTTTTTAATACCTTTTCACATTTTTTTTTTCAAATGGTAAGCGATAATTTATTTACCTTTTTCCAGAAATCCCCGTGGCTGGTATGCAACTTATCCATGTTGTCACAAAATAGATGGAATCTCATATTGAATGATAGTTTTGAAAACAAAAAATTGGCAATTCTTTGGATGCATTGTGTTTTGTTATTATTTTGCTCGTGTTTATTCTCTTTCCATTGTATCCGTAGGTTGATCGAGTTGTAATGTTTATATGCATCTGTTTTTCAGAAAAAAATGTTTCGAGAAGCAGCTCTTGCCCAAACAATCTGTAGCCCATGTGCAAATATCAGACAATGTAGATGCGAGATAATCATGGTTTGGCGAGCTTTGATTATAAAATAACATGAGAATAATTCAATGTTTGGCTCGATTGGCTTTCAGTGTCAGCTCGCACCAAACATGGATGTCGTCGACGACGGGTATACCTGGCTGGGCCGCGGGTGAGAGGTTCCTCTTGTTTTGGCTAATAATAGTGCCAGCACAATACCTGCTTGACGTAGCTGAATGTGTGTGTACGTGTGCGGAGAAGGTGGGGTGGGGGTGGGGGGGGTGGTATGAGGGACTTATGTGTTTGTGTTTCACCTGACATCCCCGAGCTCCCGCATTGTCCCAGACACGAACACTCCCCCTTTTATTTTCGGGTAAGGGGATTCTAAAGCCTTGCCACTTTCGTGTGTTAATGCTCTGACATAAGGTGGGAGGCTCGACTCAGGTAAATGTCGTGTGTGTTTAAATATATATTAAGCACTCTACATGCGCAGTGACCAGTCAGTACCGTATAATAATCATCCACATGCCTCACTCCATCAAGGCCTTGGGTATGTCGTGCATCCCTCCACTTCCGCCCCATATTTTATGGAAGTACGCATGATTGGTCAGTCTATGCCACCAATGGGGGAAGGAAGAGGGCGGGGGGGGGGGGGGAGTTGTAATGACTTTTGTTAAGATTGCAGTATATTTATATTTTAGTTTTCCACACATCAAATTTACCAAACGTAGGAAGCTTCGGGAGGATGAATGGCATACACTGCCCTTTGTTTCGGTGGCCCAAAAGCGTACATGTTGAGTGCTGGGAAGGTGAGGGTGACAGAGAGAGAGAGAGAGGGGGAGAAAGAGAGGAGGGAGAAGGTGAACGACATAGATGGAGGGAGAGGGAGAGAGAGTGTGTTTGTGTGCGTATTTATCAATGTGCTGCACTGCTGATATGTTGATAGGTTTACCACCGCTTATTATTGTGCTCTATGTTATTGACACTGTTGATATGTTGACCACCAAGACCATGCCTTATTTCTTCATTATCTGTGAGTGTTCTGTTTTCTGTGTATAGAACTGTAACCCCATTCATTTGGGACAAACGGGAGTTGATTAAAACATTAAAACATTTAACTCTTTAAACATTTATTGCTAGAAGGGTCTTCCTAAAATAAATTTCTCTGTGGAAAATTCTGTCGTCTCACAGCCTATATTTCTGAATGATACTATTCATGGGAAATATATGTACGTTCGACAGTTAATTGTATTCGTTGAAGTTGCTTACGACTTCACTGGACATTGAGGGCTACATGATGATAGTTCGACGCCTATAATTGTTTTTCACACTTTAATAATGGCCTACAAATAAGTCTGTTGATTCACAATGCTCATATCTACAGCAAAGACAAAATCAAAACACAGAATGCAGGTGCGTTAGAGGTTCTTACTGCACTGTGAGGTTGGGCCAATACTGCCCCCCCCCCCCCCCCCCGCAAATAAATCTTTATCATGTCAATTGAGCAATGTTGGTTTCCATGGCCCCAAACCCTATCTTGGCTGTAATGTGTATGATGTAGTCTGTGCTAGACATATTGACAATATTGGTTTTATTTCTGACACTGCGCCATCCATATACAACTTACGTTTCAAAATAAACGACACCCATCAACTTTTTCAATTTACATCTTGCTGTTCTGCTTACAATGTTTTTTGTACTGAAACTGATCTGAGAAATGTCCCAGATTTTATTTACAATAGAATGCAAACCTTGAAAGAACAATTCTCACAAACTCGTATTGGCCGTATATTGATAGCACCTATTGGATGACAACATATTGACTTATCGCGCGAGGATTAGGCTTTTCGGGAGTGGAGGCAGAAATAAATCATTTTTGAATCCCAATACCGTTCTCCTTGTGATACTTTTATGCACGGTTGGACATCGATGATTAAGCATAAAGATTTTTATGCATCTCTTTGCAAGAGGAGATAATGAAATTAATCCTGAGGAAATGAAGATTGTACATATCAATGTTAGGGGTCTCCGCAACAAAACCGATATAATAAGCGCCGAGTTGGAAATTATGATATCATTTCTGCTTCGGAGACTCTGTTGACAAACACCGTTCAAAACAAAGATATTCATTCAAACACATGGCTACCATTACCCACCTATTCGTATGGATCTAGGGCAGTAGCCGGGCAAGCGTAGCCGTTTATATTAACTCTTACATATGTTGGAAACGTGGATATGATCTTGAAATCCCAGGCTTAGAATAACTTGGACAGAAATTCGAAGTCAGAGCCAGAAATGTATACTGGGAGTTGTATACAGGCTCACCACTGGCAACGGTTATTACTGGAGTCTGGACAGAAATTCGAAGTCAGAACCAGAAATTTATACTGGGAGTTGTATACAGGCTCACCACTGGCAATGGTTATTACTGGAGTCTTATTGATGAATCTATCCAAAAGGCAAAGAATGCTATGTCGCTGAAATGTGAGATAGTTGGAGATTTTAATTGTTGACTGTCTCAATAAAACACACCCAAGGATCAGGCAGCTGGTAAACGATTACAGCTTATCTCAAATTGTCAAAGACCTTACGCGAGTAACTGAATATTCTTGCAGTCTACTTGATCTAATTTTAGTATCGTGTCCAATGCTAGTTGGAAATTGTTCTGTTATTCCCCCCTTTTGTAGTGAACACCATGCTACTGCTGTTGCATTAAAATTCACAAAAAGTAAACTGGCTGCTTTAAAAGACAAATTTGGGTTTATAATAATATGGATATAAACGGATTACAGACACATTTACTCAAACTACGTGGGAAAACTTTTTTACTGAAAATATAAATGATACCACAGAGAGCCTAACATCGTATATCATAGAATCAGCTAAAAATTACATACCAAACAAAACCATTGTTGTACGTCCGAAAGATAACCCATGGATGAACTCAACCTCAACAATCCGAAAAATGATGACAATGCGTACTGTCGATCACACAGAAAAGCGAAACAGACAAATAGGGCCGCGGACTGGGCGAGATTTGGGTATGACAAAATTGAAACTATATCACTCATACGGACAGCCAAAGTGGAACACGATCTTAAAACTGAAACTTATGTATCTTCTCGTAACTTTGGTAGTAACACTGGTGGGGGACTCTTAAATCTTTCTCTAAAGAGCACAATCTATCGAATTAATTTTTCCCGCCACTTGATGAAAGTGGGGAAATAATTAGCGATGCAAAGTCGATTGCAGACGTATTAAATACGTATTTTGCTAATCAAGCTAACTCAATTGATGACAAAGGACTACCATCCATCCCACATTGTGAAATGAGTCACGAATCAATAGTAATTCCCGAAGAGGAAGAAATGTCAATTATTAGTAACTTAGGCCTCCAGAACCCAGAAAAGCTAGTGTGTCAGATTTAATTAATAACAGAATCATTAAGGCATGTGCTCAACAGTTAGCTTCCGCTCTAACTTATCTTTTTAATCTGTCTTTATCGTGTAATGAGTTTCCAAATTTATGGAAGATGGCTAGTGTTGTGCCTATTCATAAGAAATTATCCGTTAATGGCAGGGCAAACTATCGGCCAGTCTCTCTAACAAGTTCTGTCAGCAAAATTCTAGAAAACGTTATTTTCAGACACATTTTTCCTTCTTGATGGAAAACGGATTGTTAACACCCTTACAATCGGGCTTCATTCCGGGTGACAGTACAATATTCTAACTCACAGATATTGATAATTCTGTTGCAAGTAATATGGACACCAATAAAGAAGTCAGATTAGTATTCTGTGATATAAGTAGGGCATTCGATGGAGTTTGGCATGACGGATTAATTCATAAATTAGACTCTACTGGAATAAAAGCTACCTAACAAATCGCTCCCAGCATGTAGTCGTAAATGGAGAGAAATCCAAAAATCAAATCATTAAAGCTGGCGTTCGACATGGATCCGTTTTAGGCCCTCTTTTATTTAATATTTACATAAATGGCATTGTTACAGATATTACGTCCAATATTAGACTTTATCCCGACGATACTACACTTTATGTAATAATCGAAGATGCAAACTTAGCAGCAGAAGTTTTCACTAATGACCAGAGAAAAATTGCCCAGTGGTCTAACACATGACAGGTCTTATTTAATCCACTAAAGACTGAATCATTGTACTTTTCAAGGAACGTAAACCCTACGCTTCGTCCCCATATTTACAGCAAATAGAAGAGACGGACACTCATAAACGTCTTGGGTAGATCCTTTCAAAAACAGGACAATGGGATTAACATACATCTATGTATTAAAGTCTGCGAACCGGACCTCCATGTGTTGACCGGTCCAAAACGGTCCGATGACGGCGGTCCGGTCCGTGGTTCTTTCCGTTCCTGTCCATATCCCTATGGGGGATGCGGCACCGTACAGCTATCTTTGCGTATATGTTTGGTTGACTTAGATATTGTTAAATCGAGTTCCGATTTGGATTAATGATATGAAAATAACCGATAAAAATTATTACCGGCGGTGGAACTTTCTGACTAAATATAAGTTCAAGTACTCTTATTAAATAATATCTATACAACGAGATTTATTTGTCGAAATATAGAACTTGTAATGATCAATCAAAACTTATCATAAAAAATGAAGTTTTTAATATGATGCCCTATGTCCAAAATGTGTGCCGTTCTGTCATGAAATATGATCCGCCCTGCTCATGAATCTGGTTTGTTCTCTCCAAACTAAGTATGGGCCGTTCTGTCCTTAGTCCCTTTTGTTTTGAACTGTAAAACTTTGTTAACTTGTACATAAAATGAGTCGAATAGTACAGTTAAATGTAACGAAATTACCAAACTGAACCCATCAAAATGCACGGGCAAAAAAGCACCAGGGTATAATAGTAACGTTCAAAGCTGAGTCGGTGATACAGTGAAGCCCACTTAACTGGATATCTCTCCAAAGAATAACCCTGTTAATTGAATATAACTTCCAAACACAAAACCATTTACCATACCACTAGTGCTAATTTGACCAGTTAATTGCATATATGTTATAGAACGAATTCTTATTAACTGAATAAAAAACTTCGTAATATGTCGGAGAATCACTCTGACAGTAGCCGAATTCACCCGTTTAAAGACCTATCTGGCATCGGTAAATCCAATTCAGACATTTAACCCACATGTCTGAATTGGATTAACGAGCGCTATCAAACAAGATATAATAGATAAAATGATCAGGTTAATATAGATTTAAATAGAATATAGCCAGATTTTAAATGAATGGTCCTTTTCACTGAATAATTTCCACTAGCAGTTTGGCTCTTCAATTAACAGGATCCCACCCTCTCCTTCAGTTAAAATTAAGTGTATCTTTTGTTTGGGAATCTTTTTAAAGGGAACTTCTGCCCGGAGGGATCTTTTGTCCAGGGAATCTCTTGTTCGAATCCCTGGAGGAATGAGATATGTTTTTCGGGGGTATTGTGATAACTGACTTTCTGTAATTACTCATATACACATTTGCTGGAATGGCCGGTCCAAAAAAATTTCCTACAAATTGTAGCTGGTTAACAGGGGTAGATAGATTTCGCACGTTCCATATAATAGCGTTGTTTGGAAATTGAGTTGCAAATAACTCAATTGTTATGTAAACAGATAGACTAGCTTTTTAAAAACGACACCCAAAACATAGAAAAATAGAAATGTCTGTCTGCCTTCCTACAACTTTGATCCTTACCACAACTGAATTGTTGTATTAATTATTTCTCGCCATTCTGATGTAAGCCATCATTTTTCATCATATTATGTCCCAACAACGGTCTCTGCGACGTATCCACACAAATTTACACAGATCTATGTTTCATTAAAAACATTCAGATAGTGTTCATTGAGTCCAGACTGGACACATGTCTGATATTATTTGTATGAAAAAAATAATTTCGAGTAGAAAATCGATAAAGTCGAAGTCTAAAATACCACAGAAAATTTTGAACCTAATCGATTTGGTCTTTTTTTTAATTTTCTAACTATTTAATAATCATTTTGTTTAATGGAACTATCATTTTATTTCATAAAATTTTGAAATCATTTAAAGGGATCAGAGCCCAATAGTCCAAAAGGACATTAGTCCTGTGTGTCCACAAAAAACAATGGCGAATAGTCAGTCCATGTTACCTGGTACCTATCTGGAGATTCTGTCTTCATAGACACGCCAACTTGTAGTTGTAGAAGTTGAACTATTTACAGTTAAAAGATCCATCACCATATGTACACTTAAAATTGGCTATGGGTCCGTTTACTTAAAAGCACTTAAAATCTTTTAAAAAGCTGTTCATTAAAAAAACTTGATAATCCATTACAATCTGTGTGTGTCAGCCCTTAACCCTGCAAGGCGGACCTAGCAGTTTAGGTCCTTGGTATCTATGTCTGTGAAGGTTATAACAAAGTTTTCTTGTTTGGAAATGTAACTGATTTATTCAGTATTATTGGTGGTAACTGAGGGGTCAATAATAAGGTGTGGTAGACAGTGTTCTTTAACAGTAGGATAGACATCACCAAGGTTCTTGATACTTTGACAGATTGTTGATAAGACTGGTTCTCGTGTTGATTGAAGGTACTGGCATTCCAGAAGGAAATGTTCTAGATTCTCTGGAGCTGATCCACATAGAAGGCAGGTGGGATCTACTTCTCCTTTATTAAATTTTGCACGATTAGACTGTAGCATGTAGGTGCCTGTTAAGATCTTGTTCTTCACTGGTATTCGAGTATGATCTCTGCTGCTCCATTCAGATGATATGATAGCTGGGTTACATTTTCCAGGATTATAAATCTTAGATAAATTGTTCAAAGATGGATATAGTATTGCATCAGCCAGGATTTTCTCTCCAGTATTTATCTACAGCTTGGTTGATCATAGTTTTCAGGACACCATTTGGATATGGATTATGTAGTATTTGAAGAGCATCAGGCAACTTGTACTGCTGTAATATCTTCTGAATGGCAATAAACCAGCTGTGACTGGTTTCAGATTTATATTTTAATTGATGAAATGCAAGTTATGGTTCACAGGCAGTCGATGGCAGCCGGGTGATACTTCCAAAAAGCCCAAGTGCTTTCTTGTGTATCATTGCCTCAAGGGGAAGAAGCCCTGACAGAATAAAAATAGCCGGATTGGCAGTATTGTTGGCAAGAGAGAGTAGTTGTTTAATCATTTTTCTGTGGTGTCGCTCGAGGGTATCCAGTTGTTTCCCTTCTGGTAAAATGACTTCCAAGGCATATGTATATAAGGGTATAATGTAATGTTCATCGGAAAAGTGCAAAAGCCGTCTTCGGATCTACACCATTCTCACCATGCAAGCCAGCACCCAATAGACCATAGGCCGCTCGAGTAGCTTTTTAATGTTGTCATCAACTGAGGCTTGCTGCTGTCCTCTCTCAGTGCGCCGAATTCCCATATGGGTAGTCTCTTTAACAATTGACATCTCTTTTTCATCAGTATACCAATCTCTACCTTCTTGTACTTTCTTTTTTGCAGTCTGTACATTCAATATGACGCTTTTCTGTGGTTGAAGCAGATAACCTTCTTTGGTGCTGTAATCGTAGCACGTATCGATCATTCGTTGTAATTTGTCGGGACATGAGCTGAGTAGGGTGATGTCATCCGCACACGTTGGAGATGAAATATTAATCTTACCGATCATAGTTGCAGATTCACTGATTGATATACGATTCAGTAGGTCATTAATGTAGACTTTATATAGGTCAGCACTCAAGACACCGCCCTGGCGTACACCTTGTTTATTGATATAGGTATTGCTAAGTTTGCCTTTCCATTTAACTGCCGTTGTGGAGTTTTCATATAACATAAGCCACTCCATATCTTCAATACCAATCATAAACAGTTTCTTCGATAGGTTATCATGGATTACGACATCAAACGCTGATTTAGCGTCAAGAAAAGCAACATATGATGGTCCGTTAATGTCTATATTGTGCCGGCACCATTCCTCGACTATCAGAGCACAGTTCATCGGAGATGAATCTTTAGTAAAGCCTCTTTGAAGTGGATTCTGGGCAGCAATTAAATGCTTGTTGATCCTGTTTTTTATAACTGCTTCAACAATTCGACACATTACAGGTGTGATGGTGATACCTCGATAGTTAGAAGCATTATTAAGGTCTCCCTTATTCTTGAAAATAGGGTTGAGAACCACAAGCTTCAAAGAGTCTGGTAGTTTTTCAGAGTAGAAGAGGAGATTCATAATAATGGTGATGATGCTGTTTAGATATTGTCCGCCGTAGTACATGTGTTCTGCTGAGATACCATATGGATCAATAGCTTTTCCACGATTAAGCATCTTAATTGCACTAGCAGTCTCAGTTTCAGCAACAGGTGTATATTCAGATTCACTTGTCGTACAGCAGAGATGATGAATCATATTTTTCTCTGTCTTTGTGTAGTTTATAAAGTCATAATCAAGCTTAGTGTTTGGCGTACCAGTTGCCAGTTTGTAGAAATGCTCGTACCATCTTTGAAGGATATCGTCCCCGGAATATACATTCACACCGACATGTAGATCAGTAATATAGGAATTGGTTCAGCCTCTCTGTCTTCGTATCAGTTTGTGGAAGAGTTCCATATCAGATAACCTGGCATCCGTTAATTCTTGCTTGACTTCATTACGATGAATGGCGTGATGTACTCTCATTTCGCGTCTTAAAAACTGTGTCGTTAATTTTTTCTGAATAACATAATGATTGTCAGCATCGGTTGGTCTACCATGTAGTTTCCACTCATAGAAGGCTTTTTTCTTTACCTTCACAGCTTCACAAATGGCCGGAGGTAGTCTTTTAAACTTCTTGCTACGTCTGATAATCTTACGCTGTGGAGCATTTGAATTGAAAGCATCCTTTAAGATGTTTTGTATTGACTGTATGTATTTCTCAGGATCTGACGACAAGTTTTGATGATCTAGAGATGAAAGTTGAGATTCAACAGACACGCGATAATTATCCTTATTGATCTTCTTCCAGTTAGGTCGCCCTGAAGAAACAGTTTTTTCGCGATAAGTACCCTTATTGATCTTCTTCCAGTTAGGTCGCCCTGAAGAAACAGTTTTTTCTTCTTTTATATATCTATGTAGTATTTTCGTGTCAAGACTAATGCTGATTGGGTAATGATCAGAAACATTATGTTCAAGTTCAAGTCTTTTCACCCATTTAACACTATTCTCAATGTTTTTATGGAACAGAAAAAGTCAATTGTTGGGGCATCACAACCTTTAGCATTGATAAAAAGTCTTATTGTTTTATAGGTCATTAAGTTCTTTTCTAATATAAATTCATTGATACATTTGGAACGTTCACTACTGTCGTTGTGCAAGACATTTTCGTTCAAGTCACTACCAATGATGATATGGTGTGAATTGGAGTATTTCCCAGATATTTCATCCAGTTGTAGAAGACAGTTCTATACAAAATATAACAACTTTTTGTACCAATCCCCCCTTTTAAACTGCACCCAGAAACAAACAAAATCAAGGTACAAAAATTACAAAATCAACAAAAATTAAAATATATCACACATGGCATCAGAAATAAAACCATTTCAACTTATCAATTTTATCCTTCAAAATCCAGTTACTGGTCTTGCATTTCATCACTTAACCATGTTTTTTTTTTGTTTTTTCATATCACTATATACCAGGGAAGGGGTCCCAATTCAATACTTTTCTTATTCCTTATATTAATAGCAGCGGGGATAAATCCCCAGATTTATACATAGGTAGGAGACGACAAATTTATTTGCATCTGGGCAAACAAATGATTAAAAAGGATGTACCCAGCAATGAGTAAACAGAATTCCAGACAGAATCTTAGGATTTTAAATAATGCTATCCTATTGAAATTCCTACAAACACCAGTATTTTTTTTTAATTGGGAAAATAATTCACTGCCCAACCGAGACAAATACGACAATCGCGGTACAGTTTCATGTTAGAAGTGCATTAACAGGTCCCAAACTATCTCAAGTCCTCATACAAAATTCAATATGATATCAGAAAAATCTGTCTGGAGCCCTGTTATTTCAATTTCGGAAAACTTCTGGAAACAATATTATCAGTTTTTAGCATACTAATTCTTTGGGGGCATGCCTTTGCATTGCGTGAAACTCAATTCCTGCAACAATTTCCAAAATCCATCCAAAATTATCTGAATATATGGATATTATTTTATGGGGAAGGGAACCCATAGAGGGTATATGCATTCTGTGTGACCGAGGCCACCAGCATCCCCAAGGACATCTGTAACTCCGTAGCAACTTTCAGTGCAACTTCCCACAAGTAGAGAGGAGTGCCCCCTACCGCCAGATTCATTTCCCCCTGGAAATACGGAGCGTCAGATTCCAATACCAGACGATTTAGCGAGATGGCTTTCACACCGTCCCACTGTTCTGGTTTAAAGTATAAACATTTTGGGCCTATACTAAAGTGTGCATTAGGGAAGTGGTTTACCCATCTCTCGACCACATCCCTACTGGAGGTGAAACAGTGTAGGTGAATTTTTTGTTGCTTACCTACGTTATCCATCATCATCAGAAGCGCGACGAAATTTACTTCCCTCCCCAAGTAATCTCCTGAGGGACCCCTTAAGTGTAACACAATAGGCTTTGCTAAGGCTGCCAACTTCAATAACCCTGCAAATACAAAGTCCTGCTGATACCATGTATCAACCGGCTCTGTTCTGTCGAGCCCCACTTCACCTAAACCTGCAGCATATGGGAGCAAGCCCATTATTGGGAACATCTAATTCCACCAGGGGGATATTCCTTACATGACGGGGATGAAGGCCAATCACTGCATTCATACCAGGATCCCCAAGAAGTTCCTCTGGCCTAGGGTAGGTTGACGGATCACAATAAACTACCACCCCGCCCAAAACAGGCAAAGGACAAGTTGCAGGTCGGCCACCATTAAGGGAGAGAACATCGGCCACCATTAAGGGAGAGAATCTCCGTGGCTGACAAACTGGGTTTTCGGAACCTCTGGCGAACCCTATCTAAATGAAAATGTGTGTCCACCAGATTCATGGAACAAGATTCCCTGGAAGATCTAGCGGGAGAAAAGCCTGGAGGGACTCCCGACAAAGTACTGGCTGTTGGGACAGCAGGAGGAAGACCTGGATTACCTCCCATCTTGGGACTAACCACGGAGGAAATGGCACAAGAAACGACCGACAAACCCTCTGAAGAATGAGACATGGCCGAAGAGACCGGATGAGGCACTAACTGACCTCCTCCCCAGGAACTAACTGTAGGAGCCGTTGAAGCAAAAATTGGGGAACCTCCGAGGGACTAGTAGCTGAAGAAGCAAGTCTAGCGGGAGATAATACTGGAGAAACTGCCGAGGAATCTCCCACTGAAGAATCTGCAACTGAACAGACAGGCACCTCCACCGCCATCCGTGACCGAACGTGCAAGGTCTTCACCAAATTCTCCTGGGGTTCCAGGGAGTGAAAATCCTCCCTGATCACTGTTTAGCGTTTTGAAGGAGGTGACACCGGAGATGTCACCCTGGGACTGTAATCTGGGATACACTGATCCATCAGTCGGGGTATCCTCTGAGGTACTCGCTTCAGGGGCTTTTCAAACCTATTTCTCGAGGGATGTGATCTCCTCGTCTCCTCAATTTTAATTCGAAGGAACATAAGAATCCTCCAATGCACCAACCCAGCTGGCGTAGCCAGGTGATCTAAACTCCCTGCAGGAGGGAATTGAGTGCTTGGCACCCACTAAAACAGGCCTTCCAACTCCTGCATGCGTTCCACAAAATGGGGTGTTACCTCCAATGGGAATCGGGAATATTCCCGATTAACTAATTCTTGTAGTCCTAAATAACCCATCTCAAGGGAAGCCGTCATCCTCTCAAAAGCTCGAGCATTGGTCTTAGGACTGAAATATCGTCCTTCAGATTGTGGAGTCCACAAAGCAGTGGGGAGATGATCCCCTTGGCAGTGTTTTCGCAACTGCCTTACTTTGGCTCCACAACTTGGAATGGGAATCACAGAGGGTGGTCCCTTCAGTTTGGGGGTGGGGGCAATTCTACCGATTTAGGTAGAAAGGGAACATCTTCCTCTCCAACTTTTATTGACGAGAATCCTTTATCTTTTCTTTGAGTACTAACTTATACTTCCATGTCTGGCACCTGGACTTTGTCACTGAGGGATGAGGGCACCCTCTCAGAGTCTGCAATAACTGTAATGCCCACTCCTTCGGGCTCTTTCTTGGATTCACTTGAAACATTCTCTCCTCCCACCCCCCCCCCCCCCGGGTCAAACGGTTCTGTTATATACTGTGATATGGAGGCACTAAGAGTACATTGGATTTGTTTCACCGAATTGGAGGGAATTATTATTTTTTCCAATAACCTCACCTTTACTCCTTCCCTCTTTTGTGACTGCCTCAACTGAATGGGAATTTCCTCTCTTTCTCTTCCTACATACATCATATTGTTAGCCAGATCTAATTGGGTACCCTGTTCATGCAAGAAATCAAGACCCAAAATAATTGGAGTCGAAACAGGGGCTTCATAAAAATTCCAGATGTACCAATTTTTTCCCACTTTCAGCTTAATGGGCCCAACTATTTGTCCAGAGATAGTTCCTAATTCTCTGCCTACTGTTCGTACTTTAATACCCTTCAACATGCGAGGGTGTTCATCAAAAAGCTCTAAAAGTTTGTCGGAAAACACTGTTACCTGTGCCCCTGTATCGATAAGAGCATCTAATTTGACGTTTTCCAATATCACTGGTACAGTATAGAACAACGAAGTATCCACTTGGTTAATCGTTATACTATCTGGCATCTCATTTAATGTTTCCTCTTTTGGAAAGAAATGTTCAGGGAATTTATCCCTAGCAATGACAGGATTATGGCCTATATTTAAATCTGGAGTCGGCAAACGGCCTACATTTCCGACTCGTTCTCGTTTAAATTATCCTCTGAATCGTCCGAAATTTTTACCATTGGTGAAATTCGGGTATTGGGGTCATTTGGTGACCCTGATGGTGTAGAAGGTTTTGAAGCTGACCGATTACTTGGATTTCTGGAAGGGCACTCTCTTGAAAAATGGGACATCGACCCACATGTCCAACAACCCCCTCCTTCCGGGTGAGGGAGATTGACGTCACAGGACTCCCTATTCTCCCCTACTGTATTTCTTGATGCTCGATGACGTGGAGGTCGCTGAGGTCGAGACCAAGGTGGAGCACCAGGAGTTTCCCCCACCCTGGAAAGCGCTAAAGGGCCACTCACTCCTTCCCCACGCTGGCAAACATGATCCTCGGCTTCAATGCATCTAGAATAATTTGAACGGGGATTTTCATCTCCCGGAGCATGTGGGGCGAAATTTATAGTACTCAAAAGGGCCCTGGTTACCTTTAAACCAGGAACCTCCCTCAGAGTGCTCTCTGAAAAATTTCCTAACTGAGCACGTTTCTGCACCAGCTGGTGAGCTCTGGGGACATCAACCCCAGGTAAGGCAAAAAATCCCATGAAATCACATGTATTTATGTAAATTTGTGGTTCGGGAACACTAGGTGCCCGATTCTGATCATGTGTAACAGCCGTAGCCATTTTCTCTAACCCAAAATAATTTACGTCAATTTTGACAACAAAATGTGAAAAAATAAATCATTTGGGAAATTCCCAACAATCTGACAAAAAAATAAAAAACAAAACCAAAAAAAACAATATTCCAAAATAAATGAAAAAGAAATCAAAAGAATATTACATTGGATGGGCAAGTAAAATAACTGGATTTACTGGGATTAAAATTAGCGTGTTCGTGTGTCAACAAGACAAAGGCAATATGGCCGCGAGTGGCAAGTTAGAAACTTGAAATCTTAATACACTAATACTTATATATACCACCTAATACCAACTAGTTACAAGCTCATCAAGTGGGTTATTTCCTCCAACGGACGGGTACTTTCAACTCGCCAGATGATATGTTCAGCAACCAGATAACAACAACGACTGGGTTTCGAATGGAATGGTTTCACGCGCCGAAGGCGCGCAGGGACGGTATGGGGAACAAGCCCCTTTCGACCCTCAGTGACTGTAAATGGCTAATTTCCACATGTCTACTCGTGTTGAAGAAGGAACAGCTTCAGGTACTCGACAGGTGTCACCGGTTGTGGCGTGGTGGTCTCTTTGACTGATGTCGGTTGAACCCTCGGGTGAGGACCAGTGTGAGAGGATGGGTCCTCTCACAAAGGTACTACCTCTTCCCGAGGGTGCAGTCGATCTGGTTTTTCAGGCAAGTATAGTCTGCCACTTCGGAGATGATATTGAGCGATGGCCATCACTGGCAAGTATAATCTGCCTCAGGCTGTCTCTGTTTGGTTGGACTCTTTAAAGGAAAGCAACAACGACCCCTTTCGGGGACCACCAAAAAGAAGACCCGAACTTCCCTGGATCTGGGGCAGGCCTGCATTGTAATCCTATTGGGTTGTGACAAAGGATGCGCAATGCGCTTACGAAAAGGGGCAGAGGCGGGACGCAGGACCAACGCTCGCCTCTCTTAAAGTGGTCGACCACTTTTAGGGATGGAGTGGAGGATGTTCAGGAACCATGGGAGTTACTGCTTCCATAACGGTTGGACTGTCCCTAGCGGTTATTGGGGTGCTGGTCAAAAAGCATCTTCTGTGTACCTGCTTAAAAGAAGAACGCAGAATTAGTGTTCATTAGAATATGTAAAATATAAAAAGATAAAAGTAGCACATTATGTTTAATTTTTGATTTAATCTTTAGTTGAGTCGGTGAAGGCGGCCCTTTCTGGTAGAAGGCCACAGTTAAGCTGCTAATCTGCCTGTTACCTCACCTTCTTAGGCTGAGAGTGAGTTTGTAGCGGGAGGGTAACAGGTTTAGACACTAAACCACACCCGAGGGTGTTTCTGTTATGCCCTTCGCTGGTTTCGACCAAATTTAGATTAGTTTGAGTTTATTTTGGATCACGATTAGACACTGCAAATCCCACCTCCAGCCGGGGAGGCCCAGCCCACACAAAACGCTCGTGCATGGTGTCGCGAGCGTCTTGTGTGGGCCGAGCCCTCCCGGTCGGAAATGAGATCTACAGTATCCAATTGTGATGTAATTTTAGTTGAGTCGGTGAAGGCAGCCTTTTCTGGTAGAAGGCCACAGTTAAGCTGTTACTCTGTCTGTTTATTTACCTTCTCGTTCCCTGTTTATTCAGTTTTTTAACAATATTTAATCCTGATGTCTTTTAGTTGAGTCGGTGAAGGCAGCCCTTTCTGGTAGAAGGCCACAGTTAAGCTGTTTCTCTGCCTGTTGGTACACCTTCTCGTTCCCTAGTTTTATCGACGGTCTTAGTTTTGATTGGAATTTTGGGGCTTTTGCCAGCTTTCGCAAATGGCTCCAAGTTCGGAGATTAGTTCACTGTCGGCTAACCGGTCATGATTTTTCGCGGCCAGGGTGGCTAGGCGGTCTTTGATGGTGGGGATATAGGACTGGGTTTCGAACGAAATGGTTTGACGCGCCGAAGGCGCGCAGGGACGATTTGGAGGACAAGCCCCTTTCGACCCTCGTTAGCTGTTTGTTGTTGTTGTAGGATGTCAAGGCGCGGTGGAGGAGGAAAAGGAAGGAGGGAGGTGGCTTAACCCCGTCTAGGCTTCTTCCGGCTCTTTTTCTTTGGAGGTGGTTGTGATTGTGATGTGGAAGTCGATGATGTTGAGTTTGGTGTTGAGTTTGGTGACTGGATTGCGTCTAATTCCTTTTTGAGATTTGCCTTGGATTGTTCCCTGAACTCGTGGGTTTCGGAGGCGATTCGGTTTCCCATCTCAACTGCTCGCTTTCCCATCTCTATTATTCTCCTTATTTCTTTGGTGGTGACTGCAGACTTAGGTGGCTGTATTGCTGAGATTGGCACACCCGGGCTGTCCGGTAGAGAAGGAAGTGGGGAGTGAGGGGTGGAAGGTGGTGAAAAGGCAACCTCCGGTTCCTCCTCAGTTTCCACCAGACGCTCCTCATCCAACAGTACCGGCTCAGGAGCTGGCAGTTGGTTGGGTGTACTAGTGGGACTACGAGGGGAACTGGCAGCTTCCTCCATGACCTCCATCCTCTCGCTCACCTCTTTCTTCCCATTCCGGAAGGCCTCCAGGCGCCTGGAATCCCGGCGCTTGGTGGACGGACTCTTCTTCTTCTTGCTCTTCTTCTTTTCAGGGCCAGGTCCAGGCTTCTTCGGGTGAGGACCAGTGTGAGAGGGGTTCCTCTCACAAAAGGTGCTACCTCTCCCCGAAGAAGGTGTGGTGGTGTTGTGCTCTTCAATGACGAACTCCAAGTTCAGATGGACTCTTTTGCCTGTATGCCGGACAGTCCAGGTGACAGGGCAAGAGATGCCCAGAGCTGCTATTGTTCTCTTCAGTCGCGCTGGTAGTTCCAGTGTTTCCATAATTAAGGTGTTAATTAGGATGCTGAAATGAATGATGATGACCAAAGTGGCTGGGTTTCAAATGGAATGGTTTAACGCGCCGAAGGCGCGCAGGGACGGTATGAGGAACAAGCCCCTTTCGACCCTCGTTGACTGTAAGTGACTAATTTCCACATGTCTACTCGTGTTGAAGGAGGAACAGGTTCAGGTACTCGGCAGGAGGAACAGGTTCAGGTACTCGGCAGGTTTAGGCTGGGTTTCGAAAGAAGAAATGATTTCGCGCGCCGAAGGCGCGCAGGGACGGGATGGAGGACAAGCCCCTTTCGACCCTCGGTAGCTGTATATGATGGCTGTCACATGAGTAGTATGTCAGGGGCTTTTGAGGTGGAGGTTGCAGGACCTCGGTGCAGGACCTCGGAAGTGACGTCATGTCACGTGACCTAGTGCCGCCATGTTGTGTTGCCATGGTAACCCGCGTGAGCGGCCATGTTGTGACGTCATCTCCATAGTGATACGTGGTGTGAGTGCGCATGCGCAGCGCGTGTTGTTAGGGTGATACGCGCTTCCGTCGTCCATTTTGTATACTGGAAGCCGCCATCTTGGGTTCTATGGTAGCACGTGATTGCTATGTTACCAATGGCCTACAGTAGGACAGGGGTATGTTCGGAGGGTATGTTCGATTGAATCGGAGTATTTTCTGGAACGACTTCCCTGGATAATTACCACAAACAACCCGACAATTTGTATTATTTCGAATTCTTTCAGAATTCTCTGCTTCTATCTATATATGTAATAGTTCATGTCTACCTAGCCATGTTCCTTCGTTCTGGAGTATACTCCAGTAGCGTAGAAGAGCCTATTAATTGGAACAGTTTTGCTTATTATTACTATATTTAGCAATTTCTGGTCTATTCTTGTTAGTTCTGACCCTATTCCGTGTACTCTTGTTGTTTTATTTATCTAGATTATAACTAACCAATCAGATTGCTTGATTTCCTATAATCTGTATGCAGAGTTATCTCCCTTCTGTATAACAAAAGACTATATCCAATGGCCATATCCCATGGAATCCCATTTTTGCAAAACACCTGTGGCTATGGAATCCCTTTTTGTCGTATGAGGCCATGAGGGCTATGTAAAAACCCTCAATGAGTCCTCATTTATTATCCCTCATAGCCTCATTGAATTTTCAGGTTATGAGGACCATTACAAATCCCTCAATGAGGTATAATTTACGACGACTCTTATTCTCATTTCAGTATTTAACAGGTATATCCTATGGAATCCCATTTTGGAAAACGCCTGTGGCTGTGGAATCCCTTTTTGCCGTATGAGGCCATGAGGGCTATGTAAAAACCCTCAATGAGTCCTCATTTATTATCCCTCATAGCCTCATTGAATTTTGAGGTTATGAGGACCATTAAAAATCCCTCAATGAGGTATAATTTACTACGACTCTTATCCTCTTTCAGTATTTAACAGGTATATCCTATGGAATCCCATTTTGGAAAACGCCTGTGACTGTGGAATCCCTTTTTTGTCGTATGAGGCCATGAGGGCTATGTAAAAACCCTCAATGAGTCCTCACTTATTATCCCTCATAGCCTCATTGAATTTTGAGGTTATGAGGACCATTAAAAATCCCCCAATGAGGGATTTTTAATACGACTCTTATCCTCATTTCAGTATTTGAGGATACCTATGGCCTGGTATTGTATTATTTGAGGATACCTATTGAGGATACCTATCGAGGATACCTTTTGGAGAATCCCTTTTGTGTCGCATTAGGCTGTGTAAAAGCCCTCAATAGGTCTAATGTAGTCTTAACAACCGCTTCCATCTTGTCGCCAAAGCTCCAAGGCCATTACAGGTCTATGGCCTATCTGTCCAATCATTAGCTTCTACAGCAGTCTTGTTCCATTGCGGCCTTGTACCAGTACTAATGGCTTCTGTTATTTTGCACCATATCTCATCCATTACTTCCTAGCTATACCTATCTCAGTCTCGACTATAATATTGATCAAGGTTGAATCAGATTTCCCCTGTATACATATAAGGCATTCCGTTATTGAGATTCCTAGCCGAGTCCGTAAAATTTGGATTCCGTGTTTTATCATCGACACTCGAGGGTATTCCCCTTCCCTATTGGAAGAATTCAGTTTGCTGCGTTGTAGTTTAAAAAATTATTCAATTCAAACAGTTCAAAGGTGTTAACATTGGGATATAGTTAGGGGTTATACTTCGTTCAGTTCAAGGGTGTTAATACCTTCATTTAGGTTATAGTTAAAAACTTTCTGGACTTCAAAGGGGTTTTAATTACATAAAGTTCATTCAGTTGAAAACTTTGTTCAGTTCAAAGGGGTTTTAATTATATATACATTCATTGGAGTTACAGTTCAGAACTTTGTTCATATTGTTATAGTCAGTTCACTTCGATACCTTCATCAGGGTTATATTTAAAAAATATAGTTCATTCAGTTCAAGGGTGTTAATATTTATTTATATTATATATAGTTCATTCAGTTCAAAGGGTTAACACTGGGTTATATTTGGGGCTGTAGTTCAAAACTTTGTTCCTTTTGTTTTGTTCACTTCCATCTTGATTGTATTGGATCTTCGTTCACTTCATTCGAACAGGTGTCTTGTATCTGTTCATAATTCAGATCTGTTCAGTCTGTCCAACTAGTTCGATCAATCCGACTAGTTTGACATTCTTTCACATTGTTATGTTTACTTCGTTGTTTTGAAGTGACTGGTCGTATCTGTTTAGAGTCTTGTAGTCATTGTTGAATTGGTTGTTATCAATCCCTTTCCATACCCTCGAGTGTCGATGATAAAACACGGAATCCAAATTTTACGGACTCGGCTAGGAATCTCAATAACGGAATGCCTTATATGTATACAGGGGAAATCTGATTCAACCTTGATCAATGTTATAGTCGAGACTGAGATAGGTATAGCTAGGAAGTAATGGATGAGATATGGGGCAGAATAACAGAAGCCAATAGTACTGGTACAAGGCCGCAATGGAACAAGACTGCTGTAGAAGCTAATGATTGGACAGATAGGCCATAGACCTGTAATGGCCTTGGAGCTTTGGCGACAAGATGGAAGCGGTTGTTAAGACTACATTAGACCCATTGAGGGCTTTTACACAGCCTAATGCGACACAAAAGGGATTCTCCAAAAGGTATCCTCGATAGGTATCCTCAATAGGTATCCTCAAATAATACAATACCAGGCCACAGGTATCCTCAAATACTGAAATGAGGATAAGAGTCGTATTAAAAATCCCTCATTGAGGGATTTTTAATGGTCCTCATAACCTCAAAATTCAATGAGGCTATGAGGGATAATAAATGAGGACTCATTGAGGGTTTTTACATAGCCCTCATGGCCTCATACGACAAAAAAGGGATTCCAGTCACAGGCGTTTTCCAAAATGGGATTCCATAGGATATACTTGTTAAATACTGAAATGAGGATAAGAGTCGTAGTAAATTATACCTCATTGAGGGATTTTTAATGGTCCTCATAACCTCAGAATTCAATGAGGCTATGAGGGATAATAAATGAGGACTCATTGAGGGTTTTTACATAGCCCTCATGGCCTCATACGACAAAAAGGGATTCCACAGTCACAGGCGTTTTCCAAAATGGGATTCCATAGGATATACCTGTTAAATACTGAAATGAGGATAAGAGTCGTATTAAAAATCCCTCATTGAGGGATTTTTAATGGTCCTCATAACCTCAAAATTCAATGAGGCTATGAGGGATAATAAATGAGGACTCATTGAGGGTTTTTACATAGCCCTCATGGCCTCATACGACAAAAAGGGATTCCATAGCCACAGGTGTTTTGCAAAAATGGGATTCCATGGGGTATGGCCATTGGATATAGTCTTTTGTTATACAGAAGGGAGATAACTCTGCATACAGATTATGGGAAATCAAGCAATCTGATTGGTTAGTTATAATCTAGATAAATAAAACAACAAGAGTACACGGAATAGGGTCAGAACTAACAAGAATAGACCAGAAATTGCTAAATATAGTAATAATAAGCAAAACTGTTCCAATTAATAGGCTCTTCTACGCTACTGGAGTATACTCCAGAACGAAGGGGCATGGCTAGGTAGACATGAACTATTACATGTATAGATAGAAGCAGAGAATTCTGAAAGAATTCGAAATAATACAAGTTGTCGGGTTGTTTGTGGTAATTATCCAGGGAAGTCGTTCCAGAAAATACTCCGATTCAATCGAACATACCCTCCGAACATACCCCTGTCCTACTGTAGGCCATTGGTAACATTGCAATCACGTGCTACCATAGAACCCAAGATGGCGGCTTCCAGTATACAAAATGGACGACGGAAGCTCGTATCACCCTAACAACACGCGCTGCGCATGCGCACTCACACCACGTATCACTATGGAGATGACGTCACAACATGGCCGCTCACGCGGGTTACCATGACAACACAACATGGCGGCACTAGGTCACATGACATGACGTCACTTCCGAGGTCCTGCACCGAGGTCCTCCAACCTCCACCTCAAAAGCCCCTGACATACTACTCACATGTCTAGGCGTGTTGAAGGAGGAAAAGGATCCGGTACTCAGCAGGTGTCTCCAGTTGTGGGTAGGCGGTCTCGTTGACTGATGTCGGTTGGACCCTCGGGTGAGGACCAGTGTGGGAGGTTGGGTCCTCTCACAAAGGTACTACCTCTCCCCGAGGGTGCAGTCGATCTGGATTTTCGGGCAAGTATAGTCTGCCGCTTCGAGGATGATATTGAGTGATGGCCATCACTGGCAAGTATAATCTGCCTCAGGCTGTCTCTGTTATAGTTGGACTCTTTGAAGGAAAACAACAACGACCCCTTTCGGGGACCACCAAGAAGAAGACCCGAACTTCCCTGGTTCGGGGGCAGGCCTGCATTGTAATCCTATTGGGTTGGGACAAAAAGATGCGCAATGCGCTTACAAAAAGGGGCAGAGGCGGGACGCAGGACCAACGCTCGCCTCCCTTAAAGTGGTTGACCACTTTTAGGGATGGAGCGAAGGATGTTCAGGAACCGTGGGGGTGACTGTTTCCATAACGGTTAGACTGTCTGTAGCGGTTATTCGGGTGCTGGTAAAAAAAAAACATCTTCTGTGTACCTGCTTAAAAGAAGAAAGTAGAGTTAGTTTTCATTAGAATATGTAAACTGTAAAGATAAAAGTAGCACCTCTTTAGTTGCGTGTCCTTGTGGTATCTGCTGTGTGTGTGTGGAGAGTATGGAATGCACGAGTCTTTACATTCGTAAGAGCAGTAACATACTCTCATGTGGTGTTGTGCTGTGTGTGTGCTTGTCGCGGCTGGGTTTCGAGAAGAAATGATTTCGCGCGCCGAAGGCGCGCAGGGACGATATGGGGGACAAGCCCCTTTCGACCCTCGATGACTGTAGAAGATTGGTATTGCATTTCTAGGCGTGTCAAAGGAGGAAAAGGAAGGAGGAGGTTTAGCCGCGTTTGTTCCTTTTTCGGTGTTTTTTCTTTGGAGGTGGTTGTGATGGTGATGTTGATATTGCTTGGATTTCTTGGGCCGCTGTGGTGTGCATCTCTTTAGGACAGTATTTGTAGCTCTCTTCTAGTAATGCTTTAGATCTTTTGAGGAGCTCTTCTGTCGACAAACTGGCCGCATCTTCCAGGTCCAGACGTTCCGGCAGTAAAGGAAGAGGGGAGTGAGGCGGTGAAAGGGCAGCTTCCAGTTCCTCCTCAGTCTCCGCTGGATGTTCCTCATCCAACTGAACCGGCTCAGGAGCCGGCAGTTGATTGGGTGTACCAGTGGGACAAGGAGGGGAACTGGCGACTGCCTCCAGAGCCTCCACCCCCTCACTCAACTCTTTCTTCCTGTTCCGGAAAGCCTCCAAGCGCCGGGCATCCATGCGCTTGGTCGATGGACTCTTCTTTCTCTTGTTGTTGCTCTTTTCAGAACCTCCGTGCCCCTTCGGGTGAGGACCAGTGGGAGAGGGGATCCTCTCTCCAAAGGTACTACCTCTCCCCAAAGGGGTTGGTGTTGAGTTCTTTTCAATTTCGAACTCCAGATTCAGGTGGACGCTCAAGCCTTTTTCCTGGATAGTCCAGGAAATAGGGCATGAGACGCCCAGAGCTGAAATGGCTTTCACAAGTCTGTCTGGTAATTCCATGATTGGCTAGGTGTTCACGCTCTGAAGTCAGATGTGTGAATGACGGGCTGGGTTTCGAACGAAATGATTTCGCGCGCCGAAGGCGCGCAGGGACGATATGGGGGACAAACCCCTTTCGACCCTCGTTGACTGTATGATTTTGGTTTTGTATGTCTCGGCGTGTCAAAGGAGGAAAAGGAAGGAGGGAAGAGGTTTATCCCTTTCTGCCCTTCTTGCGGCTCTTCTTCTTAGGTGGAGGTTGGCTTGGTGATGGTGATGGTGATGAGGCTGGTGGTGGTGTGTAGGTGCCCGCGTTGATTTTTTCTCGGAGCTCTCTTGCTTTAGCCCGTTCTGCCCTTGCCAGCTCTAGTTCTTTCATGATCTCTTCCCTGGTGAGTGGTGGCTGTTCCTCCCCCGGGCTTTCCGGTAGTGAAGGAAGGGGGGAGTGAGGGGTGGGAGGCGGGGAAAAAGCAACTTCCAGTTCCTCCTCAGTCTCCACTGGACGTTCCTCATCCAACTGTACCGGCTCAGGAGCCGGCAGTTGATTGGGTGTACCAGTGGGACTAGGAGGGGAACTGGCGGCTGCCTCCAGAGCCTCCACCCCCTCACTCAACTCTTTCTTCCTATTCCGGAAGGCCTCCAAGCGCCGGGCGTCCCTGCGCTTGGTCGATGGGCTCTTCTTCTTCTTCTTGTGCGGTCTCTTTTCAGGGCCTCCGTGCCCCTTCGGGTGAGGACCAGTGGGAGAGGGGATCCTCTCTCCAAGGGTACTACCTCTCCTCGAAGAGGTTGGTGTTGTTGTTGGCTTCTCAATTTCAAACTCCACTTTCAGGTGGACGCTCAAGCCTATTTCCTGGATAGTCCAGGAGACAGGGGATGAGACGCCCAGAGCTGAAATGGCTTTCACTAGTCTATCTGGTAGTCCCATGGCTATCTAGGTGATGTTCACGCTCTGAAGTCAGATGTGTGAATGATGATGATGGCCGAATGAATGCACGAGGCGGCTGGGTTTCTTCTTCTGATTCAGTATATATACCATTATCCTGGTGACGTCACCGGTTCTCTTTACTCTTCTGACCAGTTTACCGTTCCAATTGGATTCCATGTTGGAGGAGTAATCACAGGGCAAATTATGCTACACTGCTGATAAATATATCATGTTGTGACGGTTCGGAATTGTAATTAATTACTGGAACCGTATAGTTCATATCAGTACTTATATCATCAATGTGTTGCTTCAAATCAGGTAATTTGTCTCGACGGTCATGGTGTTTGTTGTCGTCAAACCATGAATATGTCACAAGTGTTCCGGATTCTTGACCACATTTCATCTACTTCTCTCTTCCGTGTTTTCAACACTTTGGACTAAATCATCTTTCTAATTTTCGCGCTACGTTTTCTTGTTTTCGTCGTCAGGTGTTCGTTGAATTTCGGAACTAAGTGAAATGAGTGGTTGAGATTTTGTTCCAGAATGTCCTGAAATAATAGAAAAACAGTCATCGAAAGATTGTACTCTTTCACTCTTCTGAGCCAACAACAGGTTGATATGACTTCCAGAATTGCCCACAAGTTTGAAGAAAAGTGTCGCACAGGAGACGTTGTCATAACCGAGAATGTTGATTTTGCTGGTTTATTGTTATCCGAGAGAGTACTGGTTGGTCTGAAGAATGGAGGCTTCATCAGACCATCGCCCATACAGCTTAAGGCCATTCCCTTGGGAAGATGTGGCCTCGGTAATTAATTTGAGAATTATTGTCAGGATTTTGGTTACAACTTACAGACGCAACCCCCACTGATTTTGAAAAAAATTCCGTTCTTCTTAAGTTCTTGCTTACAGTATATTGAGTAGAGCCTTTGAAACGGTGCGCCTTTATACCGCAGGTCCCCGATTTTACCGCAGGTCCCTCAAAATTACCGCAGGTCCCTTGTTTTTCTGGGTATTATCTTTGTTTTAACTAACAGTTCGAGGCAACTGTTGTCTCGTTGATATTTGGGGGTATTTTACACCAAAAATCAATAATAACAGAGCGTATTTTACTATTTACGCTATATAAACAACATAAACTTATCACACTCTTCTCGTCTAAACAACCGCAGCCCCGCAAAATTACCGCAGGTCCCTTGTTTTGCGGGGTATTATCTTTGTTTTAACTAACATTTTACATCAAAAATGAATAACGGAGCGTATTTTTCTATTCACGCTATCACGCTCTTCGTGTCTAAACAACACACACGCACACAATCGGAAACATGATTCAAAATATTCCAGCGATGCAGGTTAGCCGAGCTTTGTGACATTACTATATCGTATTTCTCGGGGCATGGCTTTTGGTAATTCATTGCATTTATTGGGAATAAAAGGCCTTCTGTCGAGCCTGACCACAGGTCCCAAAATCGATCGTAAACTACTGCAAGTCCCTTCAAATAGATTTCTTTCGCAAAACAAGATGGCTGTTTCTTCCACAAGTCGAGGGACCTGCGGTATATTAAAACTATCACAAGCTACCAGAGGGCCATATGAATTATTTCCCTGCCCCCCCCCCCCCCCCCAAAAAAAAAAAAAAAAAAAATAATAAATTCTAGCAATGTACCACACCATTCTCGAAACAAGGAACCTGCCAGTGCTGTAGAACAAAAACTATCAGAAGCTATTGTATGGAATTGGGATGTATTACCAAGACAAAAAAAAAAAAAAATTGAACTATTTTTTAGTGATGACCAAAACTGGTTATTATAATATATTTTTAATAATACCACAGGATACCACTACAGAGTAGACCGGTCTCACCCCAGAGTCCCCGCGAAACAAAACATTTATCAGTATTAACCTGCAGTAAATGACGGAGAGAGTGAAGATGAGGGAAAAAACTAAAAGGGACCTGCGGTAGCTTGTGATAGTTTTATTATACCGCAGGTCCATTGTTTTGTCACATACGGCATCCTATCTCCCAGAAGGCTTGATGGATGACTCCTGGTTTCTTAAAACTAAACTGTTGGAGCTTTCTCCACTTCTTTTTTGTAACCGCTATGGCCATATACCGGGGCCGCTACCAAACCGGCGTTGCTGTTTGGTTTTCTTTTCTCTTCTTCCCTTAAACTTGCCATCGCACAACATTACATTCTGGCTCGCCACCATGGTGGGACTCAAACCTCTACCATCGCCGAACTGGAACCGAATAGAGCTCGCTCTCTAATAGTTTTAAAGGCGTTGAGGGATTGAGTATTGACCATCTAACACTCCAGCGTAAACTGCCGGGTATTCTAACCGCGTGCATAACCCCCTCAGACTCCATTTTGGGCAATAGGAAAGCTAGGCCTGTGTGATCCAAGGGGAAAAAATAAGGTTAACCGGGTCGCAAGGGATTTGTAAATCCCACATCGTCCCTGCGTGCCTTCGGCGCGCTAAAACCTTTCATTCATTCGTCATTCGGATTTAGTGACCTGTGGTAAGGATACCCCCACGACGCAGACCGGTCTCATCCCTGAATCCCCGCGAAACAAAACATTTATCAGTATTAACCTGAAGTAAATGACGGAGATAGTGAAGATGAGGGGAAAAACTGAAAGGGACCTGCGGTAGCCCTCTCTCACCCCCCCCCCCCCCCCCCCCCATAAAACTCTGGTACATTGCCCAAGTTTTTTTTGGGGGGGGGGGGGGCAGGGAAATAATTCATATGGACCTGCCCTAGCTTGTGATAAAGTTTTAATATACCGCAGGTCCCTCGACTTGTGGAAGAAACAGCCATCTTGTTTTGCGAAAGAAGGGACTTGTGGTAGTTTATGGTAGATTTTGGGACCTGTGGTCATGCCCGACAGCCTGCCTTTTATGCCCAATAAATGCAATAAATTACCCAAAAGCCGCAACCAAGAAATACAATATAGTAGTGTTAAAAAGTTGCAACGCTGAAATATTTTGAATCATGTTCCCGATTGTGGCGGGGGCCACATGGGGTGGGATGCCATCATGGGTAATTTTCCTGGCACATGGCAAGCTCTGAAAGCCTGATGAATTGCATATCGGAATGTTATGTACAATAGAAGACAGTTTTTATATTAGTTATAGTTTTATAGGTCTGCACACGTTGTTTTGACACGAAGAGCGTGATAAGTTTATGTTGTTTAAAAAGCGTAAATGGAAAAATATGCTCCGTTATTATTGATTTTTGGTGTAAAATACCCCCAAATATCAACGAGACGACAGTTGCCTCGAACTGTTAGTTAAAACAAAGATAATACCCCGCAAAACAAGGGACCTGCGGTAATTTTGAGGGACCTGCGGTAGCCTGCGGTAAAATCGGGGACTTGCGGTATAAAGGCGCACCCCTTTGAAATGATGGAATAGTCAGTGAATAGAGCATTATTTTTCACAAAGTTGGTTAAGGTGCTATATAAGTTAGAGAAATTTGTTAACTTCGTAATTCCCACCTCTGATTCCATAAATTCAAATTAAATACAGTGTACAGTCATTTTACCGATATCGAATCTTTACCAAATGCGGGTCACTTCAACTTTAATCACGTCGCAAAAATCGAAAGCTAACACAAAGTAACAAAACTTTGAATCAAAAGTTTCATTAATATTTTACTCTTTAAATGATAAAGTTACAGTGTTATCTGGCATCTGCATATTATGTTATTTAGTTGGAAATCATTAGCACCCTGTCTAGTTTCCAAATTTCGTGCATGGGAATTCCCCATTCAATTTTTTCCACTCTTCGGCAACAGGGTCATTCCATCGGACCGAAACTAACTTTTCGGCTGAAAGCCTCGCCATTTCATTCACCTTTGAGCAGGAGGAAAAGTACATATTTATCTGCATTCTATTTTTCACGATGAATTTAGTTTTGCTTGCGTGTATTTTTACCTATTTCGAATCGGCAAAATCCACACTTGATCAATAAGAAATAACGCAAGATTGATTGTTTTTTCCGAACTTTTCTCGGCCAACTAGAACAACTGCGAAAATCAAAGAGACGTGAACTGTATCTGGGTGACTCTGTGGAGTATGTTGTTTCAGTGTTTGCAACAGCTCTGTCAAACTGACAAATTACGTGGGGTGGGGTTGGTTGCAATGGCAGAATTCCATAAGGTGAAGAATAATTGTGTAAATGGTGGAGTGGGAGGATAGGGTGGGGATTTGAGTGATTCCCAGGCCGCACAACCCCAAACTTTTTTGAATGTGATCAAGTTACCCTGCTATTACCTGTGCCACCACTTCTCCACTTGTGATCAAGGGAAGAGTTAGGGGGTCATAGGCAAAACGCCAGTTATCTTGTCAATATTATATGGTCACATTTGGGGCGTTTTTATATGGTCACATTTGGGGCGCGGTGGTGTCATGGTAACTGGTTCTCGTCAGATCACCGAAGTTAAGCAACGTCGAGCGTGGTTAGTAGTTGGATGGGTGACCATTTCAGCGACTGATTCGTGCCCCCGTGTTGTGTCCTTGGGCAAGGCACTTAACCCAGATTGCTTACATGGGGGCACGATGACGCTGTGTATTAAGGCGTAGGCCTACTGCATGTCAATGGTGCGCATGTCTTCAACCAATCTAACCCTTCCTGTGCCACGGTGCAGAGTTCAGAGTTATGATGTTGGAGAGCTGACAGCTGCTCATCGTTGCTCGGTGGTTCTCTCCGGGTAGTCCGGCTTCCTCCACCCGTAAAACTGTTACCGACATGATATGACCCTGCCTGTTAATGTGTCGTTAAACCCTAATAAAAAAAAAAAAAAAATATGGTCACATTTAAAATTAGTGGTAGCGTGACCTGGGCATCACACACACACACGCCAGAATGGGATGCTCTTATGTCATGCAGATCACTGCCGTCAGGGTGGTGGAAGCAGTTTGTGGGGACTTTTTGTCATTTGTTTCTTTTTGGATGGAGGAATAACATTGTTTCCTGAAATTTTGCCCCCCCCCCCCCCCCCCCCTTCCACAGAGAGAGAGAGGGGAGGGAGAGAGAGAGAGAGTTATGGGAGACCGGCCATGGTACAAAAATTAAATTACATGTCTCCTGACCCAGGGATTCCATTAGCGGGGCAGGGGGGGGGGGGGGGCCCTTTAAGGGCATCTTTCCCCTAAATTCAATTTACTGCATCATTTTATTTGTTCACACTGCTGTAGATGAGTTGGCAATGGTTCTACATCTTTGCTGCCTGTCTGTTCAGGCAGCCAGCAATGATGTAGAACCATTGCCAACTCATCTACAGCTATATAGATAAGTTTGAGCTTTAGGATTTCAAAAATGTACTTGTAGTGCCCCCCCCCCCCCCCCCCCCCCCCTCGCCTTAGCTGAGGCTCCAAGGAGGTGGCACGTGCCCCTCCAACTTTCCTCCATGGATATATGTATGGGTAATATGAATAAATATGTACTAATGATAGATTTTATGCAAAATATTTGGTTCATAAAAGATTATTATTATAATTTCCTGGAGAATGCCTTAAGGCATTCTCCACGAAATTGTAATAATATAATATTTATGAACAAAGTTGTGGGTTTTAACCACGTATAACGTATGTAGTAGGAAAAGCCACTATTGTGGTGAATTCCAGCTGTATTGGTATTTGCTAATGCCCTCCCAAGTCGAATATGCTTCCTACGCCCCTGGAAGGCATGTCAAGTTGATCAGAGGCCCAAATTCTCTTTTACACACACCATGTCTATACATGGGTAAACCATATTCATCCTTCCTAGCACAGCCCATGCAAATGTTCCCATTGCCAAGTTGGACCAGCAGGTCGTAGAAGCCTATTCGACTTAGAAGAGCCTTTTATTGATTAACAGTATGCCTACATTGGTCCAAATTCCTGCTGAATGCCTTGTGGCATTCTCCAGGAATTTGTAGCAATGTTACAATATTAGATATATTTTTTCATAGCTAAAGTGTGAACGGTATTTGTAAATGTTTATTTACTTGTTACTTATTATTTCAACTCGATAATCATGGATGAAAGTCGAGGATGCACCTGCCCCCCCCCCCCCCCCCCCATGGGTCACCGGGGCTCATCGACAAACAATATTCAGAATAAGCAAGCAGATGTGTCTCCTGTTGCACCAGAAACGAAATATTTAATGTGCTAATCCGTTCCCAGTGGTTAGTACTGGTTACACGAATATTTAGTCCTTGGAACGTCAGTAACGCTCATTGTTGTCGCCTAATTTCGTTTTAAAACACCCCCAAGTTGAAATCCATGTTATCCAATGCACGGAAGAGAAAACTGGCCAACGATTTCACTCAGTATGTGAAAGAACATAACCGTGTTTCAAACTATGGCATTTAAAACAAAAAATTCCAGCAATTAAGTTCAATTTACGAAAAGATTTGTGGTGATTCGATTATCATAAATTGGTTCGAAAATGGTAAAATGGGTAAGTCCAACGATTTCCTTATCCCAGGGACCAGCCGTGAGGGCGACTAGGGCGATTAAGTCGCCCTTCTAAGCCCAAAGTCGCCTAGAAAAATAGTCGGGGCGATTACAAGTCGCCCTCTAAAAATTGGCCAAAATGAGAAAAGGCTGAACTGAGTGATGACTGATGGCTGATGCGAGGTTTACATGAAAAGGGTGCGCCTTTATACCGCAGGTCCCCGATTTTACCGCAGGCTACCGCAGGTCCCTCAAAATTACCGCAGGTCCCTCAAAATTACCGCAGGTCCCTTGTTTTGCGGGGTATTATCTTTGTTTTAACTAATAGTTCGAGGCAACTGTCGTCTCGTTGATATTTGGGGGTATTTTACACCAAAAATCAATAATAACGGAGCATATTTTTCCATTTACTCTATATAAACAACATAAACTTATCACGCTCTTCGTGTCAAAACAACGTGTGCAGACATATAAAACTGTAACTAATATAAAAACTGTCTTCTATTGTACATAACATTCCGATATGCAATTCATCAGGCTTTCAGAGCTTGCCATGTGTCAGGAAAATTACCCATGATGGCATCCCACCCCATGTGGCCCCCGCCACACTCGGGAACATGATTCAAAATATTTCAGCAACTTTTTAACACTACTATATCGCATTTCTTGGTTGCGGCTTTTTGGTAATTTATTGCATTTATTGGGCATAAAAGGCAGGCTGTCGAGCATGACCACAGGTCCCAAAATCTACCATAAACTACCACAAGTCCCTTCTTTCGCAAAACAAGATGGCTGTTTGTTCCATAAATCGAGGGACCTGCGGTATATTAAAACTTTATCACAAGCTAGCGCAGGTCCATATGAATTATTTCCCTGCCCCCCCCCCCCCCCCCAAAAAAAAAACTCTGGCAATGTACCAGAGTTTTATAGGGGGGGGGGGGGCGAGAGAGGGCTACCGCAGGTCCCTTTCAGTTTTTCCCCTCATCTTCACTATCTCCGTCATTTACTGCAGGTTAATACTGATAAATGTTTTGTTTCGCGGGGATTCAGGGATGAGACCGGTCTGCGCCGTGGGGGTATCCTTACCACAGGTCACTAAATCCTTCGCATATTTATTTTTAATATACCGCAGGTCCCTCGTTTTGCTGTTACTCCCACAAATCGAGGGACCCGCGGTATATTAAAAACGTTACTATCACAAGCTACCGCGGGTCTTTTTTTTAAGTATTTCCCTGCGGCATGTTAGAACTATCGTGATCTAACATAAGTCCCCTGGTCATCCCACTCCAAGCCTCACTATTAGGGTGAAAAATTCATGAAACAAGGAACCTGCGGCAGAACAAAACTATCAGAAGCTATTGGAATTGGGATGCATTACCACGTAAAAAAATTATAATGAAACTGTTTTTTAGTTGATGATCAAAACTGGTTATCTTAACATATTTTCAATATACCGCAGGTCGCTTGTTTTGCTGTTACCTTCACAAAACAACGGATCTGCGGTAAAATAAAAGCTACCGCAGGTCCCTTTTAGTTTTTCCCCTCATCTTCACTCTCTCCGTCATTTACTGCAGGTTAATACTGATAAATATTTTGTTTCGTGGGGACTCTGGGATGAGACCGGTCTGCGCCGTAGGGGTATCCTTACCACAGGTCACTAAATCCTTCGCATATTTATTTTTAATATACCGCAGGTCCCTCGTTTTGCTGTTACTCCCACAAATCGAGGGACCTGCGGTATATTAAAAACGTTACTATCACAAGCTACCGCGGGTCCTTTTTAATTATTTCCCTGCGGCATGTTAGAAACTATCGTGATCTACCATATTATATTTCTGATTTTATGCAGGCCCTTGTTTTGCTGGTATAACTGCAGAGTTCGTTATGGAGGTACTGGCAAGAAAAAGGACAACAATGATAGGACTGTTTTTATTTAATTTATTTTATTCAATTTACGGATAATGAGTAAAAACTACACAACGAAAAAATATAAACAAAACAAATAGGTACCACAGGCACCGTCATTTAGCAAATTGGTCGAACTGATCCGGTTCCAATAATATCCACATACGACCGAAAGCGCTGGCCCTTTACCCAACGTTATGGCCGAACGCGGCCAGCGCTTTACTCGAAATCGCTATTCAAACTTGGCCTATTCTAAATTTCATCTTTTGCTTCCAAAACACAGGTTATGGCTCCCCGTTCGAACGAGCGTGCCACGCTGATTAGATATCAAAGTTCCAAAATATAGCTTCATTATTTTTTTTCATGGTAATACTTCTGACACCAAAGAATACCGGGTCGCAAGAGATTTTTAAGACCTTTCATTCATCATTCATGGTAATACAATAGTTTCTGACAGTTTTATTGTACCGCAGGTCCCTTGTTTTGTGAATGGTCGACCGCATTGCCTAGCATTTTGAGGGGTGGGAGTAGGAATCAGGGAAATAATTGAAAGGGGAACTGTGGTAGCTTGTGATAGTTTTAATATACCGCAGGTCCCTCGATTTGTGGAAGTAACAGCAAAACGAGGGACCTGCGGTATATTAGAAATAAATATGCGAAGGATTTAGTGACCTGCGGTACAGGATACCACTACAGAGGAGACCGGTCTCACCCCAGAGTCCCCGCGAAACAAAACATTTATCAGTATTAACCTGCAGTAAATGACGGAGAGAGTGAAGATGAGGGGAAAAACTAAAAGGGACCTGCGGTAGCTTGTGATAGTTTTATTATACCGCAGGTCCATTGTTTTGTGAAGGTCACAGCAAAACAAGCGACCTGTGGTATTATTAAAAATATGTTATAATAACCAGTTTTGGTCATCACTAAAATATAGTTTAATTTTTTTTTTTTTTTTTTTTTCTTTGTCTTGGTAATACATCCCAATTCCATGCAAGAGCTTCTGATAGTTTTTGTTCTACAGCACTGGCAGGTTCCTTGTTTCGAGAATAGTGTGGTACACTGCTAGAATTTTTTTTTTGGGGGGGGGGGGGGGGGCAGGGAAATAATTCATATGGACGTCTGGTAGCTTGTGATAGTTTTAATATACCGCAGGTCCCTCGACTTGTGGAAGAAACAGCCATCTTGTTTAGCGAAAGAAATCTATTTGAAGGGACTTGCGGTAGTTTACGATCGATTTTGGGACCTGTGGTCAGGCTCGACAGCAGGCCTTTTATGCCCAATAAATGCAATGAATTACCAAAAGCCATGCCCCGAGAAATACGATATAGTAATGTCACAAAATTGGGCTAACCTGCATCGCTGGAATATTTTGAATCATGTTTCCGATTGTGTGCGTGTGTGTTGTTTAGTCTAGACACGAAGAGCGTGATAGCGTGACTAGAAAAATACGCTCCGTTATTATTCATTTTTGGTGTACAGTACCCCCAAATATCATCAAGACCACATTTGCCTCAAAATGTTAGTTAAAACAAAGATAATACCCCGCAAAACAAGGGACCTGCGGTAATTTTGCGGGGCTGCGGTTGTTTAGACGAGAAGAGTGCGAGTATTTTCAAAAATCGAATGTGCTCGAGTGTGATAAATGGGCATTTTAATTCGTCAAATAAACGTCCATTTATTTGAAATCACACGACAAGCAATTGTCCATTGTCGCTTTCGGCGGATTTTTTTTATTTCTATTTTGTTGCGTTCCAGTCGGAGCTTCATTCAAGTGTCGAAACGAAAATAAGTGACTTACGCGACTCAACAAAACGGTTTACTGACGTTTCGTACACAAGACGTTTCGTACACGCAACGATTCGTACACAAATAAGACGTTTCGTACACAAAAATTGGACGTTTCGTACACGAAGTGAGCGTTTCGTACACGTGTTTAATTATCTGTTTTAGACCTTGTATTATAAAATTATTTATTATTTTTGTTACATTTAATTAATATTTTTACATTTATGAATATCTCCTGTGAATATTTATGTAAAATTATTCCTGTTTTTATAGATACTGTTGGTGTTTAATTGCATGTTGAATAGGTTAATTTTCCTTGATTTCTTTGATTTATTGTTTGATTTACTGTTTGATTTTACCGATGAGTGACTTATTTGAATATTGCCGGGATGTTTTTACGTTATTTTGTTTGTACATGCGATGGCTAATCTAGTCAGCGGTAAATTGCAAGGAGTCTGACCGTCGCCGACGATGAAAATATTGGAGGCCGGTTTGGGTAAAAATGTGGAGGTCGGTTTGGGTTAAGTGGAGGCCGGTTTGGGCCAAAATGTCGGAGGTCGGTTTGGCTGGAGGTCGGTTTGGGCGTATTCGTACACGATGAGGAGGAGCTCAGAATCTACAACATACTGGTGGTGTTAAATGACACCAAATACTGTTTCTATCAATAAAGGGCAAATATCGATAAAATAAAATCAGTTTAGCATAATGCAATGAGGTGATTCGCTGAAAATGTACAGTATCGCTGGAGATAAATTGTCATAAAAACGGAATAAAATTTTATCACTATCAAAGATAGCAATATATTTTATATTGATGTAATACAATAAAATCACATGCAGAATACATCAAACACATAAAAACAAAACATGTTATTTTTGTGTAATGAATTTATTTTAATTTAGTATGTGTGAAATTTCAACTAAAATCACCACGTATTTATTGGAAAATAAAATTATTTCATGCAAGAAAATAGTCTTCTTTCTTGCTTTTAAACCTAAAATCTGAAATTAGAAGGAAAAAAGTGAGATATAAAGAGAAAATGCGAAATTAAAATCTGTGTACGAAACGTCCAGGCGTTTTGTGTACGAAACGTCCTAAATTGGCCGTGTACGAAACGCCCGTGTACGAAACGTCCAGCACCCCAACAAAACAACCCAGTTTGAAAGTAGGTTACGTCGCTTAGGATGCCGAAAATGCATACACAACGGACGTATTTTATAACACATTATTTTCATTTCGATTTGCTGACGACCGTTAACTGTTGGGCTGTCTATTCCCAGAAAAACACGAATGGAATTGAAACACATGAAAAAAAGCTTTAGTGATGTCAAGAAAAGCTTTGTACAGGACACAAGTGTGCATGTGGACGATCTTGAAAAAGGGTCCTCCTAAACATCGGAATGACATGAAATGACGCGGAATGACACCGGAATGCCATAAAAATGATGCGGAATGACATTTCTTTTACAAAATACTCGACCCCAGAATGTATTTTGTTTATTAACTAACAAAGTACCTCCCAAGCAACCTTCTTACATCTGGTCCTGTTCACACTTTCAGACTTAGGAAATTATTAGCTTAGTAGACTTTGTTGAAAGGCAACCACAGGAGGGTGATGGGGGATTGGCACGAAGAAGAGGTGAGGGGTCATGAAGGAGAAGGTAGCAGTGGGGGATTTTCAGTCAATAATTACATTGTGATTTTTTAACCTGGCACAGATGCATCATAGACAACTGGACCTGGATTATTTGTACGTTAATGGAGGACCATAAATTGAAAATATGAAGGGGTGGCGGGGTGGTACATGAATATTCTTAATTTTCCCCCCTTGCCTATGAAGTCTCCCTACATGACTCTGCAGTCTCCCTATTTTTTCTGGAGGGAGACTTGAAGTCTCCCTAAAATTCCCCCCTAGGCTGGTCCCTGCCTTATCCATAAAATATAACATTCAGAATAATTTCCATTTTTTATCACATGATTTGGGATACTTTTCTGAATTGAAACAGCATAGAAATGTTATTGGTGGAGAACATTTTCAAAACAAAATCGGATATGGTCTGAAAGTGGTTCGATATCGGTAAAATGACTGTATACACAAATTCAGGCCTTTCGATTACCCCCAATTCACACCGTGTACTGGATGTGCCCAAATTAAAGAAGGTGTGGAGATAAATAAAGTCTCAGTGCCTCTTCTACATTTGAGAATAACTTCCATCATAATATGACCATAGAAACACAAAGAAAGAGAAAGGCATACCGTAGTAATAAATTATAAGAGGATAAGGCTGTTATTTCTGATTTTAATGTGCCCAAATTAGGGCAAAAGGGTGAGCCCCAAATAAATGAATTTGCCTGCACAAATTACAAATCAAAATGAAGACTGGGAAGGATAGAAGTTTAGAACATGAAAAATATATGTAATCAACTCATAGAGTTGACAGGAGACAGCACTGGTTCCTGGAAGTCTGCTTCTGTATTTGAATCAGAACTGATAATAAAATAATATTTAAGGAGAACAACATGTGGCCAAATGAACTTCAGATATCCAATAACAAAGCCAGGCATTCAAAACACTTTAGGATGCAGCGATAGGACTGCATTTGGGAAATGGTCAACACTATCTGCATTTTTTTTTATTGAAGATGGATTCCATGTTCGACGGACATGTGCAAATCAATCGATACCACAAATTTCCATCAAAATGAAATGAACCTACAATGTAAACAAAACCAACAGTTTTGGACATTGAAGAATTTTGATGTCCTAGCTTTGTTCTTGGATAGCTGAAGCACATTTGGCCACAAGTTGTTTGCCTGAAATATTATTTTATTATCAGTTCTGGTACAAATACAGTAGCAGACTTCCTGGAACCACTGTGCCTGCTGTCAACTTTGTGAGTTGAAGGCATATATTGTTCGTGTTCTATACATCACCACCTTCATTTTCATGCTGCAATAAAGGCTATATATGCCTAAGGGAATAAATTGTATGAACAGAAAATAACACATAAATGCATTTAAGGACTACACTGTAATATAGATTTTATTACTTCAATCGTTTCAGATAACATGCAGTGTTGCCAAACAGATAATTCACTAACATTAATGTTAATTACAGTAGTGGGAAGTTTCAAAGGGAAAACTAGCCTGACAAGAGCAAAGTGGGTGGCATAAATAAAACACCCACAAAACCGATATAGGATAAGATGGGGAAGCAAAACCCATATTGATCTAAGTCAGGACCCCAATGGATGGTTGAGGTGGGAGGGATTTTTAATGCTTGTCACCTCAACGTTTTGTCAGTGAATGAATCATAAAACAAGATGATCATGTGCCGAGGATTCCCCGTAATATCTCATTGGGCATGACAGCAGCGTGCAAATGGAACTATCCTTTCTAAAACATGATTGAACATTGGGAATCAGTGAAGCAAATAGAGCTCCACTGACCCCCAATTGATTTGGAATAAATATTATACAACCCATTAACCCCCAATTGTACTTGAGTGAGCCAGAGAAATTTATTGCTGCATAAAGTCAACAATTATTCTTCTGGTTTTGTATTTATGCTGCAATAAAGGTTATATACGCCTAAGGGAATAAATTGTATGAACAGAAAATAACACATAAATGCTCTTGAGGACTACACTGTAATGTAGATTTTATTACTTCAATCGTTTCGGATAACGTACAGAGTAGCCAAACAGATAATTCACTAACATTAATGTTAATTACAGCATTTTCATCGATGTTGCGTGGAAGCGACATTATCGGGATCTGATCGGAGGATTTGTATAGGTCTATAGGTGAAGTCTTTTAAAGAATGGCTTTCGTCATTGAAGTGTAGTACCATTCTGAGTAATCTTACTGTATCGTTCCTGACATTCCGGTATAAATCACGGTTTGTGTTAGAAATTTGGGCAGGGTTGTTGGTTTTCCCGATCCTGTTTTTGTCATTTTGCACTCGGTCCAATTAGGAGTGAATAATAGTGCTATTACTTCCTCTAGTTCCAAGATTAAGATCGCCAAAGGAGCTAATTGTTGCGTGCGAGCTCTCGGCCATTATGTCCACATTTTCTTGGGTTGTGGAAGCCATCATTTTTTCAGTAGGTCTAAGAGGTAGATAGGTTATTAAATCACAAAAATTGTGCAGGAGAGCCTACTGGTAATAATTATACTCGAATTAGATCTTGGAGTATATATGATAGTGGAAATTTGCCTGACCAAATTGTACTCATCAGAGGCTGTTTGCTGCGCAAGCTGAAGTTGCACCTTATGTACCTTGGCAAAATCACTGGTTCCGAAAGGAGGCTGCCAGCGGGTAAGGACCCGGTATAAAACAGAATGTGTGAATTACAGTAGCCAGGGACATAAGTGCATATCAGTGTTGTTTTAATAATGGAATTGTTGTCAACTGTATTGTTGTGTGTAAAATGAACCCCATCACTCAGGTGTTTAAGTGCAGTGGTGTACAACCTGGTGTGAAACCAAAATTTGATATTATTAGAAGAGGACGGTAAAACCTCTTCCAAATATTTATTGGTCTCAACAACGTCTGCACAATACTGTTCAACTGACAAATATGGACCACTATGCGGTTGACAGACGACTGTACAAGGAAAGAGCTGGCAAACAAAAACTTTGCGAACACTCTCCTGCTTCAAAATAGCAGTGGCCAGATCATCTAGATTTCTACCTAAACTGAATGGGTGACAAGTGCCTACTTCGTTACCTCCGATATGTAAAATCACTAATTGGGGTTTAAAAGTAGCAACATACCGAAAGGCAAGCTCACCCAAATTTGTGATTGTGGCCCCCGGCTTTCCAACTACATGGCAAACAACCTTGCAACCTTCATGAAATTTCAAATCCATTTCCGGTGAAAGGTCGTCGTCATGACATGCTTTGCGATTTAGGAATCGGGCAAGACGAACTGCAAAAGAATGCCCTAAAAAGAGAACTCGGATCGTTTCAACATTTGACATCTTGGAATTCAGGGACAGGGCATAAAACTAGAATACCGACTTGAAAGATCCACCATGAAATCACAGACCGGCATACCACCAACTCTTCACCTGCATGGTCCCCCAGGATTTCAAACCATGGCTTCACCACTGGTGGGATCTGCCTTGTTCTGTCAGTGAGATTTGGGGCCTTGTCCAGATGCAAACATTTTCAAGAAAAGCTACATTTTGGCAAAAATCAACATTTCCTTATTTTTTAAGATGTCGCTAAGCTCTCGCTCTGGTTTTGGTGGGCAATATGCAATTGTTGTGTGGCAAAACTCCACTAGTGTTTTCTATGATGTCGATACCTATAAATTAGCTCCCTTGATGTGCACCATTCATTCTTCGTAATAATCTTCCACAACCTTTTTCATTTGGGTGGATCGATTTGAAAATTGCAAAGTGGAAGTCGAATCATGAACTGCAAGAGCACGTTTAAATCACTGATGTATTCATTTTTTGTTGCCAACCCACGGGACCAGGGTACTCTAGCTTTTTTATGTATTTGGTAAGGTTAGTTGTCGCGATCATTAGATCAATACTTACCTATTTTTATCCTACTAGTGCCTTTGTCTAAAATTGTCTTTATTCGAAAACAGAAAAGTGCATGTAGAAGGGTGTGCTTAGACTCACAGGGGCCACTTGGTAACTCACATGTTTAAAGTTAGGGATGGGCTTATGCTAGAGTTTGAGTTCACACACGAGTAACCAGGCAGTTCAGTATGTGATAGAAATTGTGAAATTGGGGGGTGGGGATGGCTGAAGATGAAACTGCTAATAAATTTTCCAGGACAGCGATAAAAACTTCTAATCAAATTTTTAAAAACAAAAAACACCTTGTGTGTTTATTTCGTTAATTATAACATTCCTTCAAAATAGACTACCCCGGTTTCTTAATGTTTCCTACTTCAAATGACAGTGGAATAAACGGAACAGAAATCATTTTTCTTGTGATTTTGATAACTATTATTGAAGTAAGTCGTGATATATGAATTACTTTTATTGGTAACTCACTCCAATTTTTCATCAGTGTCCAATGTTTTCACAATATCTCTCCTAATTTGACTGTAGAGGTTTGTTTTTGACTTTGATTTTGCCCAAACGTAGAAATTGGGTGAAGTGACCAGTGCCAAGGACAAGATTTCTCCCTCTTGGCTGATCCCTGCATTGATTTCTTCTCCGTTGTCTTTTGTCGTACCTTCACCAAATTTACACCAGAGGTTACTCCATAGGAAAGGAAGACACCTATTGATTTTGGAGTCTGATGCCCCAAGGTCAAGGTCACTGTAACTATAAATAGAATTTTATTCAACAAATTGGTTTCCGGGCAATAACTTTAGTTCTATTTGTCACACCTTCACCAAATTTACACCAGAGGTTACTCCATAGGAAAGGAAGACACCTATTGATTTTGGTGTCTGTTGCCCTGAGGTCAAGGTCACCGTTACTATAAATAGATTTTTTTTTCAACAAATTGGTTTCCGGGCAATACCTTTAGTTCTATTTGTTGCACCTTCACCAAATTTACACCAGAGGTTACTCTATAGGAAAGGAAGACATCTATTGACTTTGGGGGTCTGATGCCCCAAGGTCAAGGTCACAAATTGGTTTCAGAGCAATAACTTTAGTTCTATTAGTTGTACCTTCACCAAATTTGCACCAGAGGTTACTCCATAGGAAAGGAAGACACCTATTGATTTTGGGGTCTGAAGCCTCAAGGTCAAGGTCACTGTTACTATAAATAGAATTTTTTTCAACAAATTGTTTTCCGGGCAATAACTTTAGTTCTATTTGTCGCACCTTCACCAAATTTGCACCAGAGGTTACTCCATAGGAAAGAAAGACACCTATTGACTTTGGGGTCTGATGCCCCAAGGTCAAGTTCACTGTTACTATAAATAGAATTTTTTTCAACAAATTGGTTTCTGGGCAATACCTTTAGTTCTATTTGTCGCACCTTCACCAAATTTACACCAGAGGTTACTCCATAGGAAAGGAAGACGTCTATTGACTTTGGGGTCTGATTCCCCAAGGTCAAGGTCACTGTTACTATAAATAGAATTTTTTTCAACAAATTGGTTTCTGTGGGCAATAACTTTAGTTCTATTTGTCGCACATTCATCAACTTTACACCAGAGGTTACTCCATAGGACAGGAAGACACCTATTGATTTTGGGGTCTGATGCACCAAAGGCAAGGTCACTGTTACTATAAATAGAATATTTTTATACTGTACCAATGACCCAGACTTAGCTGGTGCTAAACTTTTTAATTCAGGGCCAAACACAAATTTTGTCCCCCCAATCACCCAAATTTGCATCAAAAACCGAAAATTACATGTCCTATATGGTCCTCCACATATTTACTCCTCTGCGATGCGCAGTGTCAAGGAGGTCTCGAAATTGGCGCCAATTATCATTTCTTTGTTTGGCCATCAAAACAGTTACACTTCACTGTTATTTGTGCTTCCAAATCTCAGTTTTCATGATGCCAGACACATTTTGATGAGAGAAATGGTGGAAATAAAGAGGAAATATAAGCAGGAGAGGAAAAAATAGTGCAAGAAAATGTTCAGGGCTGTAACTTATAATTATTTTATGAAATTATTTCCTGTTGCCTTTTTTTCAAGGCATAGCCCTGTTGTTGTCATTCTTGCTATGAATATACCATTGTTTGATCAGTGTTTCCTCTCTCCCTTTCCTCTATTCCCCCCTAGCTATTCTCCCATGTTTTGGCTTATTTTTTTGTAATGTTTATTACTAAAATTTCTTGGGAGTTTTGGCTTGGTAACAGAATTATTTTCTGTTTTTTCCCTATGTTTACGTCCTCACCCTAGGGGTGTTTAGACATTTTGGTCTGCATCTACCATCTGATGTTCTGCAGTTTCTTCTCTGGAAGCCTCTGTTTTGCATCAGATAGTGTTTTAAATTGGTAACTGATTTCGGGCCAGATTATTTCAGTGCCTGGAGTCATGTTTCCGGTTTGTTGACACTTTTGCTTAGATTATTTATTTATTTATTTATTGATGTTTAAGGTCACATATTTCTGCACAATGGCTAATCGTGACCACGACAGTTTTACGGGTGGAGGAAGCCGGAGTACCCGGAGAGAACCACCGAGCAACGGCGAGCAACTGACAGCTCCCCAACATACCAACTCCACACAAGCAGGGTTAGCATTGGTTGAAGACAGGTGCACCATGGACGTGCAGTACGCCTTAGTACACAGCGTCACCGTGCCCCCACGTGGTCAATGGGGGTGAAGTGTCTTGCCCAAGGACACAACGCGGTTGCCGCAGGTGGGATTCGAACCGAGGACCTCTCGGCTTGCAGCCTGCACCTCTACCAACTGAGCCACCGCGCCCCCTTTGCTTAGATTGACAACAGTTACTGCTGATAGTGATTATTTGTCTTCTGCATCACTTATTTCATAGCAAGATACATTAATATTGTCCGTAAGTGTTACATTAATTTTTTCAAAATGAATTTAAATTTTTGTCCAAACGTTGGCTTTTTGGGGATCCATTGGGCTCAGGGTTCCCATTGGGAACTTGGGCTCTTCTGAAAAAATTTTTTTATTCCGTAATGATTATAATGGATTGTTTTATGTATCTTTATTTTCAAAGATTAGTGCGAGTATGATGATTGTTTACCTTTTTCACAATGAATGATTATTGTTCAAATTGTAATAGGAGGAAATCTTCCTATGATTCTCATGATCTCTGTATTATTTAATTGTTCTCTATGTACTCGCACTGATCTTTGTTTTGTGTGTTACAAATGGGATGACAAACGTTGGAAACATGTGTCACGGTATGCTGTTACCGGAGAGAGGGTCAAACCGGTCCTCTCTCTGCAGGGTCACTCTAGTCTTTCACTCTCTTTTTCAGAGGAACAAGAACAGTGTGATATTTCCATGATGTCGTCCAGAAGTGTGCCTCCGTCGTCACATATAAGCGAAGAGCTAGCGACAAAAGTGCTCATGGAGATCCGTCAATTACCCTAGAGGTATTCGAAGGGGTTGATGTCTGCTAGCACACCCGGTCTCGCGTCCATTCACCAAATGGGTCAGCACCCGGGTTCGTCCGTTGCGGTGCAGGAGAGAGAGTCGGGTGTGGCGAGCACTATAAAACTTCCACGTGCACACCCAGTGACGACGGAAAGGAGGATGGATCGGAGGAAGCCTGATAATCCTGTCTTTAGCTTGTCCAGTTTGGCTCGAGCTGCAGGTGAGAGGAGTCCCTCTCTCATACAGCAGCATCTGGGACCAGATGTTGTAGTTCGTAGCGTTTCGCAGTCGGAGCTCCGGTATATAGGCAGTCCAGCGAGGCTACCTATAAGGCTTCCTCATCCTCACGGCAGCACACACGACTGCACCTTGGCTACGTGACCAGTGAAATACAGTCAGCTTCGCCGACCAGAGATTCCACGGCGACAAGGTCATGCCATCCGGTAGCAGGGATACGAGGCCTTTTACATCCGGACGTTCGCATAAAAGATGTATGCAGGATGCAACGTCCAGGGAGCTTCCGACGGCTAAATCCAGTAAAACCGTGGCTCCCCAGGCCTCCGTAACAGACGTGCTATCACAGATAGCAAAGATCATTGCAGCATCCCAGCAACCGGCAGCGCCTCTGTCGGAACATGAAGTTTCAGATGAAGCTGGGTCAGTTTGTTCCGCCGCTGGATCAGGTGCGGACGACTGAGATTTCCAAGAGGTCCGGCAGGATGGCGAAAGGGATTCTGGTGAGTTAGATATTTCCCTTTCGGAACAAAACAAAATAGCTGTAGAGTTCATCCGGCATTACCTTCCAGAAGTTGTTCCGCTGGACCAAAATGCTGCGCAGCCAGATAGGAGGGTGATAGCGCCACTGGACACCGACTTTTTTCATCGGTTTAGGGACATTGTCCCAGAATTTCCATCACAGTCCAGGAATGTCTCTCGGATATTTGAATTATTTGATGACGCTATTGACAAACTTGCCAACAAGACGGGCAGGTCAGCCTTCCTACCGGCATCTGCTCTGCAACTGCCTTTCATCAATCAAAGGAATAAATTTGATATGGCAGGTCAGGGCATCCAGAGAGTTCCTCTGCGTTTAGACGACCAGGCTGAAGACCTCGAAATATCCACGCTGTCGACAATGTCACTTCCTTTGTCAGCGATGGAAACAACAATATCATCTAACAGAGCTAGTTTAGACGCTCTTTCATATGCAGATCACCTTACAAGAGCGTTGTCATATGCTTTGATGGACCAGAATTCCAAGATGTACAGACGTCCTTAAGAGTTCTGGCCAGAGCCATAGCTTTTTCCACGTATAACTCCGCCCTTTCAGTGGCGAATCTGGAGTTAGGTAGACGTGATGTGGCCCTAGCTACTTCCACACGTTTGGACAGTAAGGTGAAAAACTCTCTTAGAGTCGCTCCGGACTCCGGAGAGTTTCTCTTCAGCGGCAAGCTTTCTGCAATATATGATAAATTTAACTAAGAAAGCTTCTGACACTCTGCTTTTTAAGTCTGCTTCCAAGAAGTTGGAACCAGCAGAGAGGAGTAGGCCAGGGACTTCTGGGCTGAGTTCGTCCAAAGGAAGTTCCTATAGAGGTTCCTATGTGTCCTCTAGGTCTTACTCTAGAGACCGTCAGAGTAGCGACTCGAGTAGGGGCCGTAACGCTGACCGAAAATACAAGTCAGATGCCCCTAGGCCGAAGGGGCGAGGTGCGGGTCGCGGAGGACGTAGTTTCTCCTCCTGCAAGCCTCGCAGATCCAGGAGGTGAGGGTTTAGACCTCTGTCGCATTCCGGTGAGCAGAAGACTGTCGAGTTTCTCAAGCAATTGGGATTCAATTACGGAGGATCCTTGGGTTCGAGGGGTTATTTCGGAAGGACTAAAACTGTCCTTCAGAGGCAGACCTCCGTTAACTCAAAGTCCAAGATGGACTCAGCTTCCATCAAATTTTCAGAAAAGAACGGCACTTCTATCAGAAGTCCAGTCTCTTTTAAAGAAGAATGCGCTAGAGGTCGTAGAAAACCAGGAATCTCCAGGTTTCTACAGCCATCTCTTTCTGGTTCTGAAACCAGACAGCTCGTTCCGTCCAGTGATCGATTTAAGCTGGATAAACAAGCTGATCGAGGCTCCAAAGTTTTATATGGAGACCATTCGATCGGTCAGAGCGAGCATTCGAGTGAACAACTATGCTGCGAGCATAGATCTCAAGGATGCATACTTTCACGTCATGGTACATCCAGCGTTCAGAAAGTATCTTTGCTTCGCTGTCCTAGGTGTTATTTATCAGTTCCGAGCGATGTGCTTTGGTCTGAATCTAGCACCCTGGGCTTTCACTCGAGTAATGAACTCGGCAATGACTCATTTCCGAGCTCATTCATCTGCGGTAACGCCGGCTTACCTGGGCGATATTCTTCAGAGGTACGGCAACGAGTTAACGCTTCAGAACGATATGCAGAATCTGCTCCTATTGCTCTGACATCTCGGTTTCATAGTAAACAAAGAGAAGTCGGATCTGGTGCCGTCCAAGTCATTCACCCACCTGGGGATGAGTTTCGAGACGCACAACAATCTCGTTCGTCTGCCTTAACCAGAGTGAAATTAGCCAGTTGTTACGCTCGCTATTGTCTTCACTCAGACAAAGTTACAGCGAGAGAATTCATGAGACTAATAGGTCTGTGCGGAGCTGCCGCAGATCTCATTCCAATGGGGCGGCTATGCACTCATCCTCTCCAGGTCTATCTGACTCAGAATTGGAGAGTGAAGATTCATTCGCTCGAGACAGACATCCTCTTGTCAAGCCAAGTGAAACGAGATTCAGACTTGGGCAGACATACAGTGGGTAACACAGGGAGTTCCACTGCAATTGCCAGATCCGAGTTTTACGATTATGACGGATGCCAGTCAAACAGGTTGGGGTGCGACACTAAGCCCATTGGATTTGAAGTGCCAGGGTCTTTGGGATCCGCAGTTTTTAAGCAAGCACATCAACATCAAAGAGATGATGTCGATTTCGCTTGCATTACGTCAATGGATAGACACTATTCAGAATGCACACGTGCAAATTCTGTCCTACAATACGACAGTAGTTGCGTATATTCGGAACCAAGGTAGCACTCATTCCATTCTGTTGCTCAATCTAACGGAATGAATTCTTCTGTTTGTACTAGAACATCAGATTCTTCTCTCAGTCCATCATATTCCGGGTCATCTGAACGTCTTAGCATACTCCCTTCCACGGAGGGGTCGCCTGTTGCCGTCAGAATGGACTCGCAACAAGCAAGTATTCAATCGGATTTGCTACCAGTGGGAACGGACAATGATAGATTTATTTGCGACACATCTCAACAATCAGTTGCAGACGTATGTGTCACCTTGTCCAGATCCTTGAGCGTTTGCAGTAGATGATCTCTTGGGACGGAATGATAGGATATGCGTATCCTCCAGCGTCGTTGATTCAGCAGATATTGCTCAAGATAAAACAATCGCAATGCAAGATTCTGTTGGTAGCATCTCTGTCTCCACAGAGACCGTGGATAAATCTACTCAGGTGTCTGTTGTGGGACATACCAAGGAAGCTTCCTCAATGGGAAGATCTTCTTTCGCAGGGGAAATCGCGTCAACTACATCACAACCCGCAAGGTCTCAACCTGCACGTATTTCCGTTGTGCGGTCCTTCTTGCATGGAAAACATTTTACAGGACGAGCAGTGATGCGATTTCTCACTGTAGGAGGACCTCCTCTTTGCTAAACTATGCTGCTTAGTGGAAGGTCTTTCGTCAGTGGTGTGGGGATCATTCCGTAGATATTTATGATCCTTCCATTCCAGACATTGCAAACTTTCTAGTACAGTTGTTTGATGAGATTAAACTGCAGCATATCACCATTAATGGTTATAGGTCTATGCTGTACGATATCTATGCACATCATGATAGCTTAATGATTGGAACTAATGTCTCTTTATCTAAATTAGTTAGAAATTTTTCGATAAATAGATCTAGAACCCTTAGATTAATTCCCAAGTGGAATTTGGCTTGGGTTCTTCTTAAACTGGAAGAAGCGCCTTTTGAGCCTCTGGACACAGTGGACTTCAAATTCTTAACATATAAGACAGCTTTTCTCTTAGCCTTCTCTTCTGCTAGAAGAGTTAGTGAGCTTCATGCACTATCTGTGGACGATTCTCACTACCGTAGTGTTGGTAATACTATTACCTTTACTACCAATGTTGAATTTTTGGCTAAGAATCAGGCTCCTAATAAGTATCCTGAACCTATTGTCATTAAGGCCCTTCCATCATCTGATGGGCGTAGGCCTTTACTTTGTCCTGTTAGAGCAATACGTATTTACAAACATAGATCTGAGTTCATCAGAAAGGGACTTAAGCGTTTCCTTCTGTCTTTGATGCCTAATAGAAAGGATATTATGGTTCGTTCTATTGCTAGATGGATTCATTTAACTATTCGTACTGCTTATGAAAAATTATCTTCTTCTCAGCAGTCGGCACTCAAGATCTCAGCTCATGAAGTAAGAGCTCTTTCCACTTCTTGGGCCTATGCTAATTATATTGCTATTACTGATTTAATGAAGGCTGCACATTGGTCTCAACCTTTCACTTTCACTAAATTCTATCTCAGAAATATTGAGTCCATTTCTGGAGACCTCCATTGTTTAGGTCCGTTATCAGTTGCTCAGAATATCGTCCACTAAACAGTTGCAATTATAGTTATGTAGGATTTCTGTTCTGGCATTGACTCTGTCCTGCTGCCCTCTTCGCTCTCGGGTATTTGACCCAGGGCAAGGGGAAGGGGGGGGGGGGGGGGTGTTCCCTTAGGTCACCTGCTTTATAGTGAAAAGCAAGGGAATACCTCCCCTAGAGTTAGTAATTCCGAGTCGGTACCGGGATGGTTTTAAAGTGTAAAGCTAATGTTTACTCATCCATGTAATATTTTTAAAGTGTAGCTCGGTGTGAAGTATTTGTATATGTCATGTGTCAAACGAGCGTTAATATACAATCCTCGGACACTTTTAATGAATATAAAGAGTCTCATTTCTCTGGACATCCTTTATTTATTGGCTTGCCTTTAAAAATATTAGTATAAAGGGTTATACTGGATGTTAATAGAGATCATGGATTATTATTATGCTCAATTACTAATCGGTATTGTGTCTTTCTTCTTTAATATAAATAAGAAAGATACATGTAAAGCCTATGTCTCCTTCTCTCCTGGAGGGGATATTCTGTTATAGATAATTGAGCTTACTGGATTTTCCTTTATGTCCTAGGCCCTCCAGCCTATTTACTATTCATCTAAGTCTGGGTCATTGATACAGTATAAGGGGCGCGGTGGCTCAGTTGGTAGAGGTGCAGACTGCAAGCCGAGAGGTCCTCGGTTCGAATCCCACCTGCGGCAACCGCGTTGTGTCCTTGGGCAAGACACTTCACCCCGATTGCCTACATGGGGACACAATGACGCTGTGTACTGAGGCGTACTGCATGTCGATGGTGCGCATGTCTTCAACCAATCTAACCCTGTCTGTGCTGCGGTGCAGAGATCAGGGTTACGATGTTGGAGAGCTGACAGCTGCTCGTCGTTGTTCGGTGGTTCTCTCCGGGTACTCCGGTTTCCTCCACCCGTAAAACTGTCACGGTCACGATTAGCCATTGTGCATAAGTATGTGACCTTAAACACCAATAAATAAATAAATAAATTGATACAGTATAAAAATGTTAAAAAATTTATAGTAATTTATATATTTTTTATACTTGCCAATGACCCAGATGGGAATGGCCCTCCCAGGAGTTGGGAACTCATACCTCCCCGCTGAGTACATTAACGCTTACCAGGCACTGGTTGTAAGAATGATAATTGGTGCCAATTTCGAGACCTCCTTGCCACTGCGCATGCGCAGAGGAGTAAATGTGTGGAGGACCATATAGGACATGTAATTTTCAGTTTTTTGATGCAAATTTGGGGGATTGTGGGGAGAAAATTTGTGTTTGGCCCTGAATTAAAGAGTTTAGCACCAGCTAAGTCTGGGTCATTGGTAAGTATAAAAAATATATAAATTACTATAAATTTTTTAACTTTTACGTCAGATTGGTTTTCGGGCAATACCTTTAGTTCTATTTGTCGCACCTTCGCCAAATTTACATCAGAGGTTACTCCACAGGAAAGGAAGACATCTATTGACGTTGGGGTCTGATGCCCCAAGGTCAAGGTCACAAATTGGTTTCCGGGCAATAACTTTAGTTCTATTAGTCGTACCTTCACCAAATTTACATCAGAGGTTACTCCAAAGGAAAGGAAGACACCTATTGATTTTGGGGTCTGAAGCCTCAAGGTCAAGTTCACTGTTACTATAAATAGAATTTTTTTCAACAAATTGGTTTCCGGGCAATACCTTTAGTTCTATATGTCGCACCTTCACCAAATTTACACCAGAGGTTACTCCATAGGAAAGGAAGATGTCTATTGATTTTTGGGTCTGATGCCCCAAGGTCAAGGTCACTGTTACTATAAATAGAATTTTTTTCAACAAATTGGTTTCTGTGGGCAATAACTTTAGTTCTATTTGTCGCACCTTCACCAACTTTACACCAGAGGTTACTCCATAGGACAGGAAGACACCTATTGATTTTGGGGTCTGATGCCCCAAAGGCAAAGTCACTGTTACTATAAATAAAATTTTTCGATAAAATTGGTTTCCGGGCAATAACTTTAGCTCTATTTGTCACACCTTCACTGAATTTACACCAAAGGTTACTCCAGGGGAAAGGAGACACCTATTGATTTTGGGATCTGTTGCCCCATGACCAAGGTCACTGTTACAAAAAACAGATTTTTTTTTACAAATTGGTTTCGTGTGTTCTGGTATAGAGTGAGAGTAGGGCAATGGTAGGAACTGCCTGAAGTAAAAGTTTTTTAAGAGTGGGGGCATGAAAACTGTAGTTATCACTGTTGGCAAAGTTTAAAGTTGCTGTTGCGACAAATAACTTGCTTTTCTGACTTTTCACGAAATTTAATGTCAAAACTCGACTTGTGGCTCTGTGATCCTCTTGCCGGATTTTTTAGGTTATTGTGCCGAAGGTTAAGGTCACGATGACCTTGAAATTGAAATTTTATCTATTGGAGCTGGTTACGGTTCTCTTAACAGGGTATTTTTGTTTTTAAAAATTTGTCTAGCAGTTTCCATCTTAGTTTCAAAAAGTGATAATAAATAGTGAATATAAGGCCAATATGAAAGAAAAATGGTGAGCATTTGGCCATTTTTGTTTAGCATTTTGTGATGCGAATCCAATCATCAAATACCCTGCTTAATTATTAAATTATCGAAACCCATCTTGGCCTGTGGGTTGAGCATGATGAGAGGAAGAACCCTACATATTTTATGGTCACTTGCTTTCAAGCAACCTTGAACTGGAAATTTTATCGGACCCGATCGAAACGAAACTTGACCTGTTGTCAAATACAGGAAATCTTATCTGTATTATTTGAGTACATAATACCAACAGTGGCTGTGATAATTTAATGTAATATATTACCAAGGTTAACCTATCAGGTTGATTTTTCAGGGGATTTGCAACCTTTGGCGGCTCACTGGGCATCCTGACATGCACTGCCCCAAAAGCAAAATGTGCTGGAATGGTCGGTTTTAGCATCTCATATTAAAGTTTGGTGCAGAACAGGATGTTTATTATTTCAATTATATTAAATTTCATTTTTTGCCATAACAGAATTGTGGACCAGTGGTTTCGTGCACTATAGATGTGCATGGGCAGTGTAGAGCAAGCCCCTTTCTTTCTACCCTACTTTGATGCTTTAAGTTTTAGAAATTTTTCACAAATCGCAAGCATGCCCAGTTGCAGCAGTGGAGAAAAGATTGAGGGGGCAGGCTTATGATGTTTTCTTCAGGCAAGTATAATTTGCCACTTGTGTTGATAAATCGCTGAGGGCGTCCTTGGCAAGTATACTCTGCCTCCGGCTAATCTGGTTTAGGGAGAACAAATTCGGATTTGGTAGATAGACAACTGTGCACCAACTCAGAGTATGGCCCCTCTCAGAGCACCACCAAAAGAACCAAACTTCCCTGGTTTGGGTCAGGCCTGCTTGTTAACCTACTCAGTGGGGACAAAACACATGTACAAAACTGTGTTTGTGATATTTAACACATGAAGTCAGCTCAGCAATTAAATGAATTCATGTTCTTATAAACTTCCAATTAATACTAAATTGGCCACCTTTACTAATATAAACCGATTCATAACAAAACAATTATTTGAGTAGTTGGTTATTTTGAGTAAAATTATTGCTTTTCCTTTGCAATACAGTGGAACCCTGTTAATTGAATAGCCACTTTGCCAATGAAAATTATTCAGTTAACAGGAGTATTCAGTTAACAGAGATTGTGTCACTTTCCTGTATTCTGAAAATAAACTTAGCATTTATTCTACTATATCTTGTTTGACAGAGCTCCATGAGCTCTGTCAAACAAAATATAATAGAATAAATGCCTGTATTGGATGTATTGAGGCCAAGCAGGTCTTTTAACAAAAGAAAACTGGAGAGAGTCAGGGTAATTTCTTGACAGGTTACAAGATTTTTTATTCAATTAACAGGAGTTTACACTATAGCCAAAATTCAATTAACAGGTCAAATTTGTACTGGAGGTATGGTAAATGTTTTGTGTTTGGAAATTATATTCAATTAATAGGGTTATTAGCTCAACTTGACAAAGTCAAGCTGAGCTATTGCCATCACTTCTCGTCCATCGGTGTACGTTAGTACGTACATCCACAATTTCCTTTGGCACACCTAACAGGGCGGATTTATGAACAGATTGCTTTGAAACTTAGTATGCTTGTTTGGGGTGACCTCTAGATGGAAGCTATCGATTTTCTTCATCGAAAAATGTTGCCGCGGCCAATGTTCTTAGAAATTAGTTTAGTCAGACCTCAATATTTCCCTTTGGCACACCCTACAGGGCACATGATTGGATTGCTTTAAAACCTGGCATGCTTGTTTGGGGTGACCTCTAGCTGGGAGCTATCGATTTTCTTCCATTTCCTTCAAAAAATGTTGCCACGGCCAACGTTCTTAGAACTTAGTTTAGTCAGACCTCAATATTTCCCTTTGGCACACCCTACAGGGCACATTTATGATCGGATTGCTTTGAAACCTGGCATGCTTGTTTGGGGTGATGTCTAGATGGGAGCTATCGATTTTCTACCATTTCCGTCAAAAAATGTTGCCACGGCCAACGTTCTTAGAACTTAGTTTAGTCAGACCTCAATATTTCCCTTTGGCACACCCGACAAGACACATTTATGTTCTTTGGGGTGACCTCCAGATGGGAGCTATCGATTTTCTTCCAATTCTGTCCGTCAGATTGGTTTGTAACTTTGTATGCTTGTTTGGGGTTACCTCTAGATGGGAGCTATTGATTTTCTTCGATTTCTGTCAAAAAATGTTGCCACTGGCAATGATCTTCGATGAACTTAGTAAAAACTTAGTGCAGTTAAGCATTAACATTTCCATTTGACACACCCTGCAGGACACATTTAAGATTGGATCGCTTGCAAACTTGGTGTGCTTGTGTGGGGTGACATCTATATGGGAGCTGTCAATTTTCTTCCATTTCTGTCAAAAAATGTTGCCGCTGACCTTTGAACTTAGTTTAATCAGACCTCAATATTTCACTTTAACACACCCTTCAGGGCACATTTATGATTGGATCACTTTGAAACTTGGTATGTGTGTTTGGGGTGACGTCTAGATGTGAGCTATTGCTTTTTTTCATTTCCCTAAAAAATTATTGTCGTTATCACCAGCCTTTGAACTTACTGCATTTGTGCATCAACTTATCCCTTTTGCACTCTCTGCAGGGTATATTTATGAATTTCCATAAAAAAAACAAACAAAAAAAACCATTGCCACAAAGCAATGACCTTCTGCTTAGTGCATTAACATCTTCCTTTGGCATGCCTCAGAGGGCACCTTCATTATCAGGTTGTTTTGAAACTTTGTATGCTTATGCAGGGTGACAAAGATAGAAGCTATTGATTTTCTTTTCATTTCCTTCAAAAACTGTTGCTGTTAGGAACAATCTTTGAATTTATTTCATTTGTGCATCAACATTCTTTGACATGGCCTACAGGCCACATTTATAACAGGATTGTTTTTGAACTTGGTGTGCTCATTAGTCAAGAACTCTAGATAAGAGCTGTTGATTAGCATTCATTTCTGTGAAAAAAGTTGCCATTTACAATAACCTCTGAACATACTGCATTTGTGTATCAACATTCTTGGCACCACTCACTTCACCTATTTTCTATGTTTGGGCGAAATGAAAGTCTCTTTGTGATTTTGAGAAGTTGCAGTAAGAAAAGTGGTTTGTCCTGAGACTTTTCAGTGCAACACTTATATTTACTGTTTTGTGATAAAATGGGGGTGCAGTGGCATTGCGGTAACCGGTTCTTGTCAGATCATGGAAGTTAAGCAATGTCGAGCCTGGTTAGTCCTTGGATGGGTGACTGTCTGAGCGATTGATTCAGACTCCCGCATTGTGCCCTTGGGCAAGGCACTTAACCCTGATTTTCCACTTGAGGCATGATGATGCCATGTACTAAGGAGTACTGCACGTCGACGGGAGCATGTCGTCAACTAATCTAACCCTGCTTGTGCTGCAGTGCAGAGTTACAATGTTGGGGAGCTGGCAGCTGCTAGTCATTGCTCAGCGGCTTCCTCCACCCGTAAAACTGTCACCAACACAATATGACCTTGGCCATTAAAGTGTCATTAAACCCTAATAAATAAATAAATAATGTGAAAAATCAAAAGACATAACACTATTTGATTTTCAACTTATGTCTGTTTTTAAATGAACAGATTATAAACATGAAGAAATGAAACTGAAAAAAAATAATTCTGTAAAAAACGAACATTTACAATCCAAATTAAGAGAGATATTGTGAAAACATTGAAGTAATTTCCCAACTAAAGTGATTTATATATTGTGACTTACTTCAATAATAGTTATCAAAATCACAAGAAATATGTTTTGTGTTTCTTTTATTTCGCTGTCATTTGAAGCAGGAACCATTAAGAAACTGGGGCAGTAGTTTGTGTATTTTGAAGCGATGTGATAATTACTGAAATAAGTACGATTGCGTATTGTCCCCCAAAACCATTCTGAGAGCTTAGAGACTCCTTAAAAAATAAGAAAATGTTGATTTTTATACCCCCACTTCCGCTACATTGTCAACAGCCTGTATGCCCATCTGTCCGTCCATCTGAACTTGTGTGCACAACTCCTCCTACATCATTGAAGTGAGCATGTGCATATTCCAAAAGTTTTCATCTGCGACAAATTTAACCAGGTTATCTCCCCTGAACTTACGATTTATTACGGATTTACAAATGAGATTCTTGTGTACGCAACTCCTCCTGCTTTATTGAACCGATTTCGATGTAAGTTTTCAAACATTATAACTAGCAAAAGTGAGCTTGTGCACATTGTAAAATTTTTGATCTTTGACAATTTTAATGAAGTTATCTCCCCTGAACTTAGATTGATTATGGATTTTCAAATGAGATTCTTGAGGGCACAACTCCCCCTACATTATTGAACTGATTTTTTATGCAACATCTCAAACATGACCAGTAAGTGAACATTTGCATATTCCAAAATTTTTCATCTGCAACAATTTTAACCAGGTTATCTCCCCTGAACATAGATTTATTGTGGATTTTCAAATGAGATTCTTGTGTGTACAACTCTCCCAACATTGTTCGACTGATTTCGATGTTCAAAACTTAAACACTGCCACTAATGAGTGAACATGTGCATATTTCCAAATTTTCCATCTGTGGTGATTTTTACGAGGTTATCTCCTCTTCAACTTTAAGATAGATTTGTAAATGAGAATTTTGTGTGTGGAACACCTCTTTCATTAATGAACCAATTTTGATCAAACTTCTCAAACATTATGACTAACAAGCGAGCATATGTATATACCAACATTTTTGAACTGCAACAATTTTAACCAAGTTATCTCCCACAAAGTTGGACTTGTTATTGGTTTTTTACACCTCTACATTCAGAGGTGCATTCTAGTAAGCTGGGGGTATTAATCTATTTATTTATTGGTGTTTAAGGTCACATACTTATGCACAATGGCTAATCGTGACCGTGACAGTTTTACGGGTGGAGGAAGCCAGAGTACCCGGAGAGAACCACCGAGCAACGACGAGCAGCTGTCAGCTCTCCAACATCGTAACTCTGAACTCTGCACTGCAGCAGAGGCAGGGTTAGATTGGTTGAAGACATGCGCACCATCGACGTGCAGTATGCCTCAGTACACAGCGTCATCGTGCCCCCAGGTAGGCAATCGGGGTGAAGTGTCTTGCCCAAGGACACAACGCAGTTGCCGCAGGTGGGATTCGAACCGAGGACCTCTCGGCTTGCAGCCTGCACCTCTACCAACTGAGCCACCGTGCCCCCGGGGTATTAATCACCTTCAGTGATAGTTCTAGCTGCTAAAATGTAGCTGTTCTTGTAAATTTTTGCATCTTGACAAAACCTCAAATCTCACTCACAGACCAAGGCAGATCCCACCTGTGGTGGAGACATGTTTTGAAATGCTGGGGGACCATGCTGGTGAAGAGTTTTCGGGTAATCTCAGGACTGAAGGCACTGTACTTATACTGAGGCAGGAAATCAAAAAGAATCTTTTCAAATTTGGTAATGGGAGGAGCAAGTGGGATTGGGGGGGGGGGGGGGTATGTGGTGGCTGGGCTCCCGAGAAACCCCATGGCTCCACCACTGTATCCCACTAACTTGATCTTCAGTGTTTGATGAATTTTAAAATATTAAATTAAATTCTCTTCTCAGCATTTCTTTCTTTAGAAATTTCACTTCTCTCTGAAGAGCTCTCACTTCTCTCTGTTTTTCTGAGAGGGAGATGTCACTTCTCCCTAAAATTCAATCCAAGGCTGGCCCCCTGACATGATGACAATTGAAAAATACTTGCAGTTCACTACTATTTTCATTAAAACACCCCATCATTTCAACATGAAAATAAAAATTTACTCTTTCACTACTACTGCTGTTATCAAGTGGCTTGTGCCATCCAAATATGTCCCATTATCTGAGAAGAGTGGTGAGTAACCCAGGTGACTTAACACGTTGCAGAAGCCTCATGACTTGGATGACAAATACAGACACATTTTATGTGTACATTACCCTCTAAAATGTGGATTTCTATAATATATTTCTGTACAAACCCAAAACACAAATTTCAAAACCACCCAGTCCTAGTTAATAAGATTGACAGAAATTTTATATTTTGAAAAAACATTTCTTGAAGTTACTGGAAGTGGAACGAGAATGTACATGAGGGACTGGACATTGGAACTTGGAAATGGAAGTCAAGATGAGATCAAGAAATGCAGTATACATGTACAAATAACAACTTTTGCCATGATTGTCACTATTTTTGTTACATTCCTGAAGTAAAGGTCTGCAGTCAGCCTGTTGAAACACACCCTGCACACTTAACCCTTTTACCTAACACGAAAATGCAGACGACACTTGCAAACAAAACTAATTTTTTTCATTTTTTGTCTCAAAAACATAGGTTATGACCCTTCAGTGGACTCGTTCCAAAGAGGGGTCATAACCTATGCTTTTGAGACAAAAAATGAAAAAATAATGAAAATTAATTGGCGATTTTTGTGAATACCGCTGGCCGGTTTTGGCCATTACTTTGGGTAAAGGGTTAAGGTTAGGATTGAGACCAATAAAATGTTAAAAATTGAAAAGAGCATTCGATAAATTACTTTTTGATATAAACAAATTCAGATTACATCCCCTGGTCCCAGGAGTGGGTTTTTGGCGCATTAGAAAATGGATTATCGCCCCTGTCAAAAATATTTTGGAACTGAAAAAAATATGTTTGTTCCAAATGTTGCATGGTAATTTAAATTTATTCTGGTACTTGAAATCATGAATAATTTGAGAATATCAAGTCCTTCGTTATATATCAACATATATCATGAAAATGCACTTTTCGATTTTTTTCAAATTAATTAAAAATAGGAACATGACATCACTTACACTTCGGTGCGGTAAAAGTTTAAGATCAAAATCGATTCTCAACCACTGAAATATGTCATTTCCTATGTTTAAAGTGTTTTCCATGATGCATGTGGTTCCTAGAATAGAAGGGGTTTCCCTTTCCATTTTTATGTCAGCCCTTGTTTTGCTGCTTTTTTGCGACTGGTGGCACCCTCTCTAGGAGTCCGTTGCTGCTGGATACAGCACATGTACGCAGTACAGATGCAATAACCAACTATTTTTTTCAAATCAACATGTGAGGGCGTGTGATGGCTCATTAGCTGGAGATGCAGGCAGCAAGCCAACAGGTCCTCAGTTCGAATCCCACCTGTGGCAACCGTGTTGTGTCCTTGGGTAAGACAATTAATCCCGATTGCCCACGTGGAGCCATGGTGGTGCTGTTTACCAAGTCATACTGCACATCGATGGTGTACATATCTTCAGCCAATGCAAACCCTGCAGGTGTGGAGTTAGTACATTGGGGAGTCTGACAGTTGCTCGTCATCATGGTTCTCTCCATTTACCCCAGCTTCCTCCACCCATAAAACTGTCCGACAAGAGGTGGCCCTGGATGTTGAAAGTGTTGTTAAACCCCAATAAATATATAAATAAATAAAACAACATATCGACAAAAGAAGTCTTCAACAAGGTGTCAAGATTGATACACAAAACTATTAATACCCACAAGAGTTGTATAAAATGTCGCTTTTTGCCAAAGTTTTGTATGTAGAGTTAATTTTTTGAAAAAAAAATCAATTTTTGAAAAATTATAACAACCTGCTAGCAACCCATACATGTAACTTCAAGAAAAATAGAGATAGGAAGCTTGCGTTTGGTTCCTTGTGTTCTCCAATGATTGGCCTGTAAGAATATATAATGAAACCCACAGCTAAATTCAGTTTTATTAGTACATTTAACCTCAAAACACTCTGCCTCCCCCCCCCCCCCCCCCCCCCCCCCCCCCCCCTGCATATTTGTTAACAATTTGCTATGGGATATCAGATATCAATATGGAGAGTTCATGTGTTTTCCAGCTACTCATCTTCAAGAATATATAATACATCCTGCCAACATATCAAGATAACTGGTACCACTGAGCAGGGTTGGCCAATTTAAATCTATCAGTTGAAATCAAATCAAATTTTGTGTATGTTGTTTTTCCTTCAGATCTCATTGTTCAAAGCCAAGTCTGGAACTGGGAAGACGTGTGTGTTCACAGTAATAGCATTAGAAGGACTACAGTGTGAAAGTGCTGCAACACAGGTAATTTGTGTAAACAATTTTTGAATAATTACAGTATAGCCTATAGTAAAGTGGTAAGTTTGTAGTCCAAATATTGCCTTATTTATTGATTGGGGTATAATGACTCTTTTGACAGCAGGAAAACCTTGTGTCAGACACTTTTGCGGGTGGAGGAAGCAATGAGTACCTGGAAAGAACCATCGAGCAGTGGCGAGTAGCTGTCAGACTCTCCAATGTACTAACTCCACATAAGCAGGGTTAGCATTGGTTGAAGACAAGTGCACCTTTGACGTGCAGTATTTTCTTCTGCCCTCTTTGGGAAAGGGTCCAGTTCCCATGCAATTGGGAAAATTTGTGTTATGAAGTTTCCAATTGTGTGTTTGTTTGGGAGAATTTTATAAAGTACTTTTGTGAAGACTTTTCTTAAAAAAATTAGAAAGTCTCATTAACTCCTAATCCGCTGAGTATTTTCAAGATATTTTTTCATCAAATCTAGTCATGGCTGCTGTAAAGCAGCCATAACTAGTGTTGATGAAAAATTAATCTAAATATAACAAGAAATCATTGGTGAAAAAAAATGCATTAAACTTACAGGGGAAAATGTGTTTAAATATGCCCAAATTATACTTATATCAGTGACAAGAGAAACTCTGTGCTGGGCAGGAATATCCGCCAGCATCATGCAAAGAGTTAATAGTTTACTTAAATTTTTTAATCAATCTGTTAACAGAATTAATCCGTTGCAACAATACATTTTTAGATATGTTTCAGTATAAAAAGTTTATTGTTAGTTTAACTTGACAAAGTCAAGATAAGCTATTGCCAATCATGTCTGCGGAAGTTTGTGAGTCTGTTAGTCTGTGAGTCTGTTAGTCTGTTCACATTCTCTTCAGCACTGGCTTCACACCATAGTTCTTGTCCGATCATCACAAAATTTCATTTGCGGGTTCGAGGTCATGTCAAGATGAGAATGTCCCATTTTGGTTGCGATCGGTCAACCATGACGGCTGCACAGTCCCAAAAACCTTTAGCACAGTCTACAGGTCATATTTATGAAGGGGTTTCATTGTAACTTGGTAGGATGACTCTGCATAATGTCTAGATGAGAACATCCTATTTTGGTTGGGTTCAGTCAATCATGACAGCCGCAGGGGCACATTGCCTACATTCCTTTAGCACAGTCTACAGGATGCATTTATCAAGGGATTACATTGAAAATTGGTAGGATAACTCTGTATAATGTCTAGATGAGAACGTCCTATTTTGGCCATTGGCCATGATAGGTTTGTTTAGCAAAGTCTACAGTTCATATTTATGAAGTGATTTCATTGTAATTTGGTAGGATAACTTGTTATAATGTCTAGATGAGACTTTCTTACCTTGGTCACTATCGGTCAGTTGTTACCACGGCTTAGGCACGTGACCAAGATTCCTTCAGCACTGTCTACAGGTTGTTTTTATGAAGGGATTTCATAGTAACTTGGTAGGATGACTCGGTATGATATCAAGATGAGACTGTTCTATTTTGGTCACAATCGGTCTACTATGACTACCAGACCTAGATTCCTTTAGCAAAGTCTTCGGGTCATATTTATGAAGGGATTTCATTGTAACTTGGTAGGATGACTCGTTTTGGAATGATTTTACTTAGCTTGGTAACTTTGGTTGACATACATTAACTAACTGTGAGGGCTGTTACAACCAGTAGTGTATAAATTTACCAGTAATGTCGAAATCGACCAGTAATGTCGAAAAAATTAACCAGTAATGTCAAAATCAACCAGTAATGTCGAAAAAATTGACCAATAATGTAAAAATCCGTAATGTCGGAATATTAACCAGTAGTGTCAAAAAGTGAGGAGCACTAACACTTGCCGACGGGGGAGGGGGTATAGCCACCCCCCCACCCCCAGTGACACGGGTGCTGGTCAAAACGTCCCCAAACCAAAACGTCCCCTAATTTTTTTGGTCAAAACGTCCCCAAGAGTTGGTCAAAATGTCCCCAACAATTGTTCAAAACGTCCCCAAGTGTTGGTCAAAACGTCCCCAACATTTGGTCAAAACGCCCCCAAGAGTTGGTCAAAATGTCCCCAAGAGTAGGTCAAAACGTCCCCAACTCATTTATCCTTCTTTCGTAGTTTCATATTTAATTTAGCAATGCTTATACTATTTTTCGGTCGAAATCTAGGATTCTAAGTCAGTTGTACCAATACTCTGCCCTCGGCTGGGCATGAACAGGACTTCAGCAGACTGGAATTAATTATCGAATGAATGAAAAGTTTCAGGGGGCCGAAAGCGCACTGGGACGATGTGGGATTGAAATCCCCTTCAACCCGAATAACTTTACTTGCTTGTGGATCCACAAGGGTCGGAAGCGAGGGACAGTAATCTTCGCACGAACAGTAAGGTACTGGGCTCACACCCCCTCGATAACCTCGAACTGGAAGGTGACTTGGAATTGTGCATAACTACGAGATTCTGCTCTGTATTTTACTTAGAAACGTGGGCATATTTATATGGATGGTAATACTGAAAGCGCACTTTGATGGTTGTCTTAGAAAAAAGAAAAGAAAAAGAAACCCAAACTGTCGGTGTTCGGGAGCAGCCCCAGCACATATTGTCCATAACGGTTATAAAAAAGGAAATATTATACCAATATGTGTTATTGAAAGATGGGAGTCACCCATCAGCCTATAAGGGTAGAGTGGATGCTGAGCCTTGGCCATCTGGTCTGCCTTCAGGGGAACGGATCACGGGGTGATGGTAGGCACCCCCCCCTCCCCTGCCCCCTCCAACGACAAGAAAATTCCCACTCACAGACATACACTTAAAAATGCTTAAAGGGTTGTTATATCTTTATTCATATGTTTATTTATTTAAAATGTACACTGGTCCCAGCCAGGCAAGTTTGTTTCAATCCTTTCTTGGTGCATGGTTTCCAGCGTGGTGAGGCAATCCTCACTGACTCCACACACTTTAATTCTATTGTATAATTTTAATTTTCTGTGACTTTTATTAGATCCCAAAAATTTGTCCACATGCGTTTGTCGTCTGAGAATTGCGTTAATTTAAAATATCAACTATTTTTGTTAACGTAAGCCGTTGTTACTTTAAACATTTTGGTGACTTCAGCTGTAACTAATATTCATACAAACTACGATGTGTTTCCACCATGCCAGAATTATCCCACAATTATTCTGAATTAACAAATGACAAATTTGGACAGAATAAATAAAGTAACAGGTCACTCCCACTTTCAATATCAGTGACATAAACCAATGATATTTTTTAGTCCTTTTTGCTATAAATTTCATCCAGGGAAAAATTCAACTAAATTTTCCTTCAAGCTGGAAAAATCAGTTAGCGTTTTCATAATAGTATTAACAGATAACGCTGGATAAAATCCACAAACAAACAAGAAAAAAATTATCATTACACCTATTTGTCACAACTTTTTCTTAATAATTTAATTAAACGCTTCATCATGTTGATTCTGATTGGCTATTCCAAGAGCCATGTGATTGTCATATAATAGTAGTCTATTGTTCTAGGCCTTCTTTGATCCCTATACAATTATTTCATTGGTTCATGTCAAAAATAGTGTTAAAAACTGGACTGGTCAAATTAATGCATGTTTATAATCATTCTCTCTGGTGTAAAACGCGTAACACTTTACACTATGGAGTGGTTGCTTAGTAAAACATACATTATTCCACAAAATTCAGTTCGCCATACTCCCTTCGCATTTTACCACTGTTTTCCCCATAGACAATACTGGAGCCCTCTGACATAATTTGCAAGATTTTATTATAAACTTGTTTTTTAGGATATCTTGTTTTTATTTCTCTGTTTTTTTAGTAATAATAATAGTAATAATAATACCTACCTGTCTATATTTTGTATACCTGGTGTGTGCAGTGGCGGATACTGGAATTCTCAAAGGGGGGGGGGGGGGGGGGGCAAATCGTGCAGATGCCAAAGGCATCTGCCGCGAGTGCCGAAGGCACGAGCTTTTGTAGGGAGGTCGGGGTTGTCTGGGGGTTCTTCCCCCAGAAATTTTTTGGAAATGAGCGACCAAATGGGGCATTCTGGTGGCTTCTGGGGTGGAAATCCTCTTGAATTTTTGAACGGCAAATTAACACTTTTTAAACAGCATGTTTCAGAATTTCCAATTTTGTCATGCGTTCAAGACAGAATTAAAAAATTGAAATGTGCACTTCAGATCCGTTTACCATAATATTGTGTTTTGGACACACTGTTTACAGTCATAACCGACTTAACCTCAGGAGAACATTGCGATCTGCCAGCGTTTGAAAGTTTTCAGCAGTCAGCCCTCTAGGCTTAGGTACCCCATTACTATGCCAATTAAAATCCTGACCCATAATTGGCATAGCCATGGGGTACCTGAGGCTAGGGGCATGTAACACCTCAAAATCATGCTGTGTCGGTAACGCTATAAATGAAGGCGACCAGTAGATATATTTTGCATAATTTCAACGATATATTTGTTTTCCATAGCGAATGGTGATGGAGGAAATAAATGTTGTTGTATGTTTTTACTTCAATTCATATATTGTCCCCAAATGAAAATCCTGGCTACGCCCTACATGCGAGACAAACACGAGATAAGGGGGGGGGGGGGGGGGGGGGTAAACCCCCCCCCCCCCTCTGTATCCGCCATTGGGTGTGTGATGTCTGTTGTTGTGCAAAAATGTGCATTTACTACACTGTTATTGTCTTATACGTGATATGTTATTATACTACACCCAGTCACGTATGTCATTTTTAACGATGTTCACAAAGCAATTGGGACAGAATAAATAAAATAACAGGCCACTCCCACTTCCAATCAATATCGGTGACATAAACCAATAATATTTTGATTGAAACGGGGGAGGCAGAAACAAAGGCATGCTTACAGGCAGTTGTGGGAGTCCGGTACATGACTTTTTGCGAAGAGAGAGTTAGGATGTCTCAAGAGCTAGTCTTGTGGCTGCATGTTTACCAATGCACGTTTAGTGCGAGACATTCGGTGGGTCCGACATAGAGTGTATGTGGGGAGGGTGGTACCCCTCCAATACTCTTAGAGTATGCACTCACGGCTCTCTGCACGCTGAGTATATGGGCAGAGAATTGTTATAGACTGTGGTCCATGTTTTGGACACTCATATGGGTGGACTTCCACCCCGTGGGGTTATGTAACTTTTCACTGCTTATGAAAATGGATTGCGCTCCATCAGCTGTAGGCTGAGCATAGGTACGGGTTACTTATTTAGCGCATGATACAGCGTGTTGTTTGTGGTTTTTGAGTAACTGCTGCGTGTGAGAATACGTGTTTCACTGATTGGGTGAAATTCGAATATACTACGTGCACACTGTTTTATTTGTGAGATCGTATCAGTATTTGGTATGCGTGATGGTCGATGGCACTGGCGGAGGACCGAAGGCGAATGGCTTAGCTACCCGTTTCCTCCATTCACCCCTAGACCTCGCTGTAAGGCTCATCTATAATTGCATGCTATATTGTTGAATGCATGTGCTTTCCACGATACGACGCCGAGGCCGTCAGTGTTTCCAGTAAAATGATCTGACCCTATTTTTAGCGTGTAAGGCCGTATCAGTGTCGACGCGCAGTATTAAATATGGCCGTACCAAAAGGCTCATCAGCATGTGTGTGCTGTATTGTTGGAGGTAATGTGCTTTCCTTATTTATTTGACTATTGGCTGCTTTATCAAGGAGCTTGGCTGCTTTGTCGACGAGCTTGATTGCGTAAGCGTAGCGTTTGGCTGTTTTATAGAAAAGCTTCGCTTATTCATAATTTGAATAGCTCACCTATCATATTTGGAAGAGTTTGGGGGGGGGGGGGGGGCACCCCACCCCTATCATCGATCGTTACTTGCGTCCAACCCAATCAACGCTCGTGCTTGCCTTTGGCATCTCCATCAGTATCCCGACATTTTTGAAAGGATATCTGTGACAGAATTAACCCTGGGGTCCAAATTTCCATTTCACCGGCACTGGTATTAATAAGTGTTTTCCATATTCATAAGGCACGCGCGAAATTAGGGGAGGCACGCATAAATATCGGCCTGACAGAAGCGGGGATATTTATAATTAATGTTTTGTAAAACAATAAATTTGTTTTAAAATAACATCGCAAGTTTTTTCAATGACCTCAGTCAAGAAACAACAAAGGGGATGTTTTGACCAACTATTGGGGACGTTTTGACCAACTGTTGGGGACGTTTTGACTAATTTTTGGGGACGTTTTGACCAACTATTTGGGGACATTTTGACCAAAACATTTGGGGACGTTTTGGTTTGGGGACGTTTTGACTAGGATTCAATGACACCCCTGGTCATGTGCTTTAATCCGTCATTCAGTTGTCTATCCACATCTAGGGGTTATTTTTCACACGCCACATTGCTATCTGTCTGTCTGGATTTCTGTCCGTCTGCCTGGATGCTGCTAACCTGCCTGCCTACACACTTGCCAGCCTACATGTGTGACTGTATGTCTGTGCGAGCGCTAAATACTAGACTAAATATTTCAGCGTCGTATCAATTCATCATCTATCCAGAGAGAGAGAGAGAGAGAGAGAGAGAGAGAGAGAGAGAGAGAGAGAGAGAGAGAGAGAGAAAAGGGGATAGGGAGAGAGAAAAGGGGATAGGGAGAGAGTGATAGAGAGAGAAAGAAGGGGAGAGAGAGAAGGAGAGATAGAGGTAGGGGCAAAGGCAGAGGGACAGGGGATAGATAGATAGATAGATAGATAGATAGATAGATAGATAGATAGATAGATAGATAGATAGATAGATAGATAGATAGATAGATAGATAGATGACAGACAGACAGACAGGCAGGCAGGCAGGCAGGCAGACAGACAGACAGACAGACAGACAGACAGACAGACAGACAGACAGACAGACAGACAGACAGACAGACAGACAGATAGAGGGCAAAGGCAGAGAGAGAGAGAGAGAGAGATGGGGAAAGAGCTGGGAAAAGACAGGGAGAGGGGGATAGAGAGAGAGAATTATGGAGAGAGAGAGGGGGGGGGGGCAAAGGCAGAGAGACATGGGATAGAAAGAGAGGGGAGATAGAGAGAAAGAGGAGAGAGAGAGAGAGAGGGAGAGAGAGAGAGAGAGAGAGCAAATAGGATGGGATATGTTGTGCATATGAAAGAGGGAAATAATTGTAAAACATAAAATTCCATATTTACTGGGGTAAATGTGTTTAAACTTGTGCGAAAATGGTTAAAAGTCGATAAATATAGGCAAAAGTACAATTTGAGCAACCCGAAAAAATATTGAAATTTTTGCGCAAAAATTGTCATTTTGGTCATCACTTTTTGACACTACTGGTTAATTTTTCGACATTACGGATTTTTACATTACTGGTCGATTTTGTCGACATTACAGGTTAATTTTTTCGACATTACTGGTCGATTTCGACATTACTGGTAAATTTATACACTACTGGTTGTAACAAGGGCCACATCAACCCAGGCTCAGTTCTTCAGTTCAGTCTACACCTCAAATTATTCTTGTTGAAAACAAAGCATGTAGGGTACAGAACATAACATATTCTCAATTATCACAATTCTTGTCTTATTTCATAATACTTTCATTTCATAAACATTGAAGATTATCCTTTTTATCAAACCCTACACTCAAGGGTCAAGTTAAGCTGCTGTGTCATTGACACATTCATTTGTTTTACCTCCCTTGATGTGTCTCTCCAATGTTATACTATTAAATAATGAAGATATTTATGGATTTTGATGGGAGCACGGTGGTTCAGTTGGTAGAGGTGCAGGCTGCAAGCCGAGAGGTCCTTGGTTCGAATCCCACCTGCGGCAACCGCGTTGTGTCCTTGGGCAAGACTCTTCATCTCCATTGCCCGCGTGGGGGCACGATGACGCCGTGTACTAAGGCGTATTACACGTCGATGGTACGCATGTCTTCAACCAATCTAACCCTGCCTGTGTTGCAGTGCGGAGTTACGATGTTGGGGAGCTGGCAGCTGCTCATCGTTGCTCGGTGGTTCTCTCCGGGTACTCCGGCTTCCTCCACCCGTAAAACTGTCACGGTCATGATTAGCCTTTGTGCATAAATATGTGACCTTAAACATCAATAAATAAATAAATAATATGGATTTTGATACATTTCGGCAGTCTGTTTTGTGTGGCATTGTAGTTGTGTCTAGGCAAGTCTTGGCTGCCAAAAAGGTAGCCAAAACTTGCCTAGAAACAACCTACAAGGTTCGTGGGAAGTAATTTGCAAAGGTATCTAAAAACTGTCTGTTGCGTCACCTATTTTATTGCAGTAAAAAGTGACTAAAGTCAAAATTAGTCCTTCAAGAGTTCAAGAATGAAATTTTTATCTGAAAGAGGACAGGGATTATGAAATTTTTGGTTTGATTGGGAAAAGTCATGCCAAAATACCTTTGGGAAAGGGTCCCATATTCAGCTCCTGTAGGCACCCAAAAGAATCCCTGGTTGATCTTTCGAAGTCCAATACCGTAACCACTGACCCACCACGTTCCCAACTATTGCCTTAATTATTATTACAATAATATTAACACAATGTAGCAATATAAAGAAACACGCTAGCAGGAATTAAAGGGAGTGTTTACTGCCTTTGAGGCATGAAGATATTTTTGAAATACTTTAATTTATCGCAAAAATATTCCTGCCAAGTACCCTTTCTGAATAGGTGGTAAAAGCTAATATGTCTCTGGATTCGCAGGAGAAAACTTTCACTACTTCACTTCCTGGGTCCCCACAGGAAATATTGTCATCAATGGATTTGGTTCAACTGGAACTACTATTAACTAACTATGTCCCCCGTGGAGACCCTGAGATGTGAAGAAGTGTATGTTTACATTAGTACACAAGCTTTGTTTAACTGTTAAAATAGGATGCTGTCATCAATGCTTGGGGTGGAAGTCCTCTAAAATGTGTAACTTGAGTATAAACGATTGACTGAACTTGACTTTATCTCCATGTTGCTGTCATGATTGGCCATTGTGCAGAAATATGTGACCTTAGTCACCAAATAAATAAATAAATAAAAATAACCAAATAAATAAATAAATAAATAAATAAATAAATAAATAAATAAATAAATGAATTATACATAAATAGATAAATATGCAATCACCAGAGTTTAACCCTTTACCTAACATATCTGATGCATATTCCCACTTAACAAATTAAGCAGTTGAAAAGAAAAGATTTTTCAGAAACTTTTTAACAAAACCATATAATGTGACCCCCAGTGAGGGTATCACATGTCATGGTTTTTACTGTTTTTGTTGAAATTATTAGAAAAATTTAAAAACAGAATAATTTTGACAACAAGTTTTGATAATGTGTGGATTGGGTGAAAGGTTTATTCCAGGGTCTTCATGGGAGCTGAATCTCAACCTCGTTCCCTGTGATCTACTGCTAATCCAATCCAAACAGCAATGAGTCCAAGTTCTGAACAGCGTACATATATACATGTAGCTACTAAGTTGTCGTGGGTTGTTTTCACAGGCTTTAAAATGAGGTGAGTTTTCAGGCTTGCTCGAAATACCTGAATATCAGGGACCTCAACAGATCTATGGTGCCTGACAACATGTCCCTGAAATTATTCTGTAGTTTGCTTGAAATTGACAGGTTTGGATGACCCAAGCGGGTCATCACTCCTTAAAAGGCCCTCTCCCAATTTCTATATATTAAATCCTGGCAATCACAATTGTTTCCAATGTCTTTTTTGTCCTCCTTTCACACAACTATTAACTGGTAGAGTGCTAGAAGCCCATATTTCAGAAGTGCAGGTACCACAACTTGAAGGCGCATGTTTAGTGGATGTGCTTTGTATTATCTTTGAAGTGATATTATTTATTCTGTAAGGGTTTGCCTTAGAGCTGAAACGGTTAAAGGGTTTTATTGATCAATTAATCACATGGATTAACCTCGGTTAACTGATCAGTCAGTTGTCCCGATAGATCACTGAATAGCTGCCATGTTGTTGATGATTTACGGTGTTAATAATGTCCCATTTTCTGGCTTTTGATACAGTGTAACATTCACGTGAGTGAACAAGTACATCAGCACACAATTTTCATTACGTATTCATACTTACTACCTCAACAGTCCTCTTCCCACCTATTCAATATCTCTTTCCTCTCCTTGTCTGTCCTATCTCCACACCATCATCCGACTCCCTCAACCTTGACTTCAATCTCTTATTCTCTCCTCGTTCCCACTCGATCTCCTTCTTTGAACCTACTCCCGTCACTCACCAGGACACGGACCCAAAATCCAATGCTAAACTACGGACTGCTGTTACATCCTTCCCATCCCAACAAGAAACATGTCCACATGTTTCCTGTAATTCTTTTATGACAACCCGCCGAAAAAACCCCCAAAACCCACAAAAACGTAATTACACTTTTTACACCTGGGTAGCGGAACACTCCACCAACCCAATTCTTCCCAAAATGGAAATATTCCCTATGATATTTTACAGGGCCATGGATAAAAAAAACCAAAAGATCAAATTCGTGGCAGTCGCAAACAATTAAAACCTTACACTTAACATTATTACAACTTTTTTTTACTTATGTGACAAAATCTTTAAATTTACTAGGCCCTTTTGTCCTACGACCACAACGAGTCTTTTGGGACTGATAAGTATCTGTAAATTGTCCCTGGGGGCTTTCCATCACAGTGTCACCGTTCCCCTGATTTCGCAAATCAAGTGAATCATTATTTTCCTCTACCTGGGACCCAATATTATTATCATCCGCACTAAACACAACACTGGGTTCTACATTTTCACTAATTTTAGGACTATCTACTCCTCTTGAATCACCAATCACTTCAATCATATCTGGTGTGGAAGTGCTACTTTCCTCAACTGTTATTCCATCTTGAGAAAAGGCACTTTTACTCAATGGCATTTCAGTAGCAGTTAACAACCTACCACCAACATTGAAGCTTTCCAGATTTTTACCACTATTATCATCACCTACTAAACTTCCTTTGTCGGATTGACTTTCTATCTTGTTGTGATTAACCAATCCTTGATTATCACTCTCAGATATATTACTTCTTTTCAACCAATCAAAATGAACCACCATACGCTTTCGACCTTCTTCCTGTTTTATTCTATAAACTACATCTGACAACCTTTTAATAATTCTAAAAAGACCTGTCCAAAATTTAGTTAACTTTGCCTTACAATTTTTCTCAACAACAGGCGTGTATAACAATACTTTTTCACCAATCTTAAATCCTGACCCAGACACAAAATTATCTTAATACCATTTTTGTCTCTTTTGAGCACCCTGAGTATTTTCTCATACCAACTTATAGGCACAACTAAGAGATTTTTGTAACTCAACTGAATAGTTTCGAACTCCCGAAAACCTTTTGGCACTACCCCCATAATAACATCAATAGGTAAACTGATCTCATGACCATGCATTAAGAAATACGGGGTAAATTTTGTTGTACTATTTACACTTGACCTATAAGCTAACAGTTTACCCCAATTTTTCTGATTATCACAGACTAAAGTTTTCAACATGGTACACAAAGTGCGATTGAATCTCTCAACAAGCCCATCAGACTGTGGATGATAGGCCATTGTCCGAGTTTTATCGGTATTCAAAATTTCACCAACTTCCTTAATCAATAAAGAATCAAAATCTTTACCTTGGTCTGTATGCAATCGACTAGGTGCACCCCACCTACAGATAACCTCATCAACCAACACTCTTGCAACTGTTTCAGCCTTATGATCTTTAAGTGCAAATGCTTCTGGCCAACGAGTTAAATAATCAGTAATTACCAATATATATTTGTTGCCATTTTCTGAAGTTGGGAGGCCACCAAGAATATACATTGCTATACGTTCCATAGGACGAAATGCAAGTTCTATGACTAAAGGCGCTCGACGCTTAGGAACAGGATTTTTTGCTTGATTGCATTCAACACACTGTGTACTCCACTGTAAAGTATCTTTTGGGGAATGTATCCAATAGTACTGCTGATTAACTTTTCTCATTGTGTTTTCATACCCCAAGCTGATTAACTTTTCTCATTGTGTTTTCATACCCCAAATGACTTCCAGTCGGAGAGTTATGTAGTGCTTCAAGAATAATGTTTGCTGATGACTTTGGTACTACCAGTTGATACCATTTCTGCTCACTCGCTTTCTCTTCAAAACTATACAGCATATCATTTCTCACAGACAACCTGTCCCACTGATTACACAGACTTCGCCAAGTCCCATCTGAATACATTTTAGCATTTGGACGATCTTGCCCATTAGGCTCTTGATATTATAGGATCATTCAATTGCTCTTGTCTGCCATTAATACCTGCTTCACATGATGCCACAAAGATGTTTTTCTCTAGCTGTTCCTTAACCATCGGTGTCCTAGATAATGTGTCGGCATTAGAATGAATTACTCAACTCTTTCTCAATATTTGATAGAAAATTCATGTACACTCAGTTCGATTGATCATCTCTCATGTCGACCAATTGGATGATGTCCAGGTTTAATTTCTTCAACATTTAAAAGTGGTTTGTGATCTGTAACAACTTCAAAATGTGATCCACACAAATAGGGTCGGAAATGTTGAATTGCCGATACTATCGCCCAAAACTCCTTGTCATATGTACACCAATTGCGTTCGGACTTGCTTAATGTAGAACTTGAGTATGCAATTACCCTTTCTTTATCTTGATGTATCTGAGTTAGTACTGCACCTACTGAACAATTTGATGCATCTGTATACAAAACAAATGGCTTTTTAAAATCAGGATAGCTAAGAACTGGTTGCATAGTCAATGCATCTCAGAGATTAATAAAAGCTGCCTCACACTCTTTAGTCCATTCAAATTCAACATCTTTCTGAGTAAGGCATTGTAACGGGGAGGCAATGTCTGCAAAGAACCGTATAAAACGACGATAATAGAATGCTAAACCTAGAAAAGACTTCTTCGGCATAGGATACTCCACCACTTTCACAATGTTTTGCGGATCAGGTGAAATTCCTTCAGCAGCTACCTTGTGTCCTAAGAAAGTAACACTTTTCTTGAAAAAATAACATTTCGATGGTTTCATTTTCATTTTCCAGCTTTCTGTAAGCACTTGAATACCTCTTCTAACCATAACAAATGATCTGAAAATGTTCAACTAAATACAATTATATTGTCCAAGTAAACCAGGCATGTTCTCCAGTGCAATCCGCTCAAAACCATATCCATTAGCCATTGAAAAGTTGCCGGCGCATTAATTAAACCCATACTCATAACCTTGAACTGATACATTACAAACTTAAACCTGTCATAAAAGCAGTCTTTTCTCTGTCATTTTTATCAATTTCCACTTGCCAGTAACCACTAGCACAATCCATTGTACTGAAATAAGCAAATCCTGACAAAGAATCCAAACAATCATCGACCCTCGGAAGTGGATGTGCATCTTTATGTGTTACCACATTCAACCATCAATAATCAACACAAAATCGAAAAGAAGAATCTTTTTTTTTAACCAAAACAATAGGCGAACACCATGGGCCTTCACTTTTTCCGATGACATCATTTTTAACATATCATCAACTTGTCGATCAACTTCATTACATAAATGAATAGGAATACACCTTGGAGCTTGTTTTATTGGTGCTGACTCGCCTTACGAATTTTATGATTAATAATTCTGGTTCTACCAAGATCGGTGTTGGAAGTAGAAAATATGTCCTGAAATTTATCCAATAATTGTTGCACCTGTAACATTTCTTTTCCTGATAAAACCTTCCAATCCAATTACCAATCAAAACTATTTCCAGCTAATTTATCTACATGTTTTTCCACAGAATTTAACTCAAATACTCCTACCCTAGCTATTTTTACCCCTTGATCCACAGCAGCATAAAATGTCCCGACAGGTGTCCCCTGTCTCAATTCAAGAGGCTGGTCAGTAATATTCATAACTCTCACAAATGACATTCCATTCTTAGTTGTTCCAGCAGTTCTAGCAACCACCAATCCTTCCCTATCACTAAAAATAGAATCAGGTTCCAATACACCAGTATAACCATCAGGAACCATAGCATAAGCATGAACAGGATCTAACTTTACTACAGCTGCTATTTCACTACGTGCTGGGACCTGTATAGAAGAACTCATTTTCGCCAAACAAACCCGAGAAAAAGCCCTCCATAATGGCAACAGTGGTATAGAATCAGAACCGACCCTTAAGCAACCTTCTTCCGAGTCAATAATAACTTTATTAGACTGCAAAAAATCTCAACCAAGCAATACCGGTTGTGCCATATCTCCAGAAACATAAAAGTCAAATTTATTTTCCAACGTACCAAATTTAATTTTCAATCTTACAAGACCAAAAATCTCTACTGGTAAATTATTAACAGATACTGCTTGGAAGTTCATCACAGTATTCAGCCTATGACATTTTAAAACATTAAAACTCTCCCAAAATCTTTCACTAATCAATGAAATACTCGACCCAGTATCCACCAATGCTTTACATTCAATACCTTCTAAATTCAGCTGACATAATGTTGAAGATGGTGACACTGATTTAATTGCCCCCAGAGAATTGTTGTCTATCAATACATGGAGCTCAGTATTGATAGGTTCTAGTTTGACGACTGCCTCGAATATCTACCATTCCGAGCTCCCTGTGGACAGATCCGACCACCAAACCCTCTATTTCTTCCCCTCTGTGGAAATGACTGTCTTGTATTTCGAAAAAATTCTCTTGCAAAATGTCTGAAATAACCACATTGATAACAAGCCCCTTAATTGCCATAATTCTGATTTGACGACGATAGAGCAGCTACTTGAACTTTTAGTTCATCCATTTGTTTACTCATCTGCTCCATAAACTCAAGCTCCCTGGAGATTTTTGTTTCAGTTTCAATTTCACTAGTTTTAACTTGATTAATACTTGCAGTTATTGGTGATTGATTTTTCTCTACAGGGAAGCGACATTCTAGCTTTGCTGCTTTCTCCAATGCATCGGCCACATTAGGAGGGTATTTATGTTTAACTTTAATCCCAATTTCACCAATACCAACCAGGAAGTGAGTCAAAACTACATCCTCTTGTGCTTCTTTATTATACTTAGGAAAAGCTTGGCGAACTAACCGATGTAACTCCCAAACATAAACTACCAAGTTTTCATTGTGTTTCCTCAATCTGTTTGCCAATTCGGCATGACAAACATCAACTAATGCACCCGAGGAAAAGGCTTTAATAAATTCTGCTCTAATTTCATCATATTTTTTTTTACTTCCTCTGACAGTTCCCTATACACTGAAAATACTCCACCACTCAAAAGGGTGGGAAATATTTTCAGTTTAGTTTCAGCATCAGGAGCATGTACTGAAGCCCATACTTCAAACCTTTCAATCCAATCTTCAAAATCATCTCCCTGATTACCCTCAAATGGTTTGGGGGCATTGATTACATATAGCGGTCTACTTTCAGCCATACTAATAACACTAATAAAATTATAAGAGCAACTCAAGACAAGGAAAATTTTCAAAACTCACAATTATTGCTTTCTCTTCCAACTCCTATCGCCTTCATCTAAAACTCTCTACTGATGACTGTTCCCCCGCAATGTGGACGTGCCTCTCTGGAGATTTTGCTAAATCAGTCTCATTTAAAGTATAATTAATTTCGTGACGAAAAGCTCTTATCATTGAATCATACCAAGAATGTTTTGTGTCAGAATTGGCATGTAAGCCATCATACAATTTATCATAAAAATATCTTGGAACAGTTTTTAATTTTCTTGCCCTTCCTGAACGTTTTTTATGAAAATGAATTATTTACTCATGCCAAGATACTGTCCAACATCCTCTAAGATGGCCTTCCTGTTTTGAACTATTAATTAATTTTAACTCTTTATTAATAGAATTTATTTTTTCTAGTAATTCATTTTGGACGATTTGATGTTCTGCATCAGAAAATTTTGAATATTTTAATTTATTATTTTTTATCAAAAATTGAGAATAATCTTTTAAGATTTGCTGGTGGAATTGTAATAAAACCAATTAATGCTAATGGGAAATGATGTTTCAAAACAGACTTGAAATTTACAAGTTGTTGTAAGAGATCTTCTGCAGAAATATTTGACAATTTCAATTCTGTTCCTCCAGAATGGGAAATTTTTTCCAATAAATCATTGATTCCACGGCAAATTTTAATAAATAACTTTGAATCTGATGATAATTTGGCCAAAATATTCAAAGTTTCTTGTGTCAATGTGCTAATATTACCACCTTCACCTTGTTTAGTAATATATTTTATTTTAAGATCCACTGGTTGTGGATACAACAGCACATTATCAAAATTATTAGCTATTGAATCAGCTACTAAAACACAAATATTTTCATCCGTCATTGAAACATGTTTAAACTTTCACAAAAAAAAAATCAAAATGACGTCCCCCCAAAACCATGTGATAAATTTAAAAACAAAACTGAGACAACCCAAGTAGTTTTCAGTTATCGTAACACTAGCTAATACTAACAAATCACCGCTGCCACCAATGTAACCTTACTCATTCATACTTACTACCTCAACAGTCCTCTTCCTACCAATTCAATATCTCTTTCCTCTCCTCGTCCGTCCTATCTCCTCGCCATCATCCGACTCCCTCAACCTTGACCTCGATCTCTTATTCTCTCCTTGTTCCCACTCGATCTCCTTCTTCGAACCTACTCCCGTCACTCACCAACCAGGACGTGGACCCAAAAGCCAACGCAAAACTACTCACTGCTGTTACACTGTATTCTATTCCATATAACACAGGAATCTTAATAAAATGAAAGAGAAACATTGTTCATGGCCTAAGATTTACCCATGTGGCATGTGCAGAAACAAAAGAGCGAGTTAATGTGCATAATCCCAGGTAAGTATATTGCAGCAGAAATTCCATTTTTAGGAGCACATGATCGTCCTTGCAGCCTTGCACCTGCACCAGGCCTGGGAAACATGCGCAATGTGATGCTCTCTGGAAACTGGTAAGGCTATGGTTAAAAAAAATTTATGTGGGTCTGCACTGTCTTCCAGTTCCAGACTGCCAGCAGCTTTGAAGGTTTGTTAATGTGGGGGTGTGTACGAATAACGATGACTCGCTTGCAGTGCGTGTGTCATATCTCGCTCAGTGAGTCTGCACACGGAATTAGTTTCGGTGGCATCGTTTGATCTTTTCCAGAAAAGTTGCAGACTTGCAGCCACTTGGGGGACATCATAAACCAAACAACTCAATAATTAATAATTTAAACAGAGGCATAGCTCTTAACATTCCCGACAGTACCCATGCTATAACTGTTGTTTTGTCCTCCACCCCACACTTGTCTTCTTGTTCGACTCGATTTGATCTGCAGTTGAAATGATGCAAATGGCAACCATATATTATATATCTGTCAATCTTATAGTGTATCCGCCCATTCATATGATGTCACACCTGTATTTGTTAATGGAATTACTGGGATGTAGGATATTTAACATTCAAATACCAATGATCACACACAGCGCTGGCATTGCCAATATTGAGTTTTACTTTACAACATGTGCCTACAAAATGTAATAAAGATTATCGAACGAAGGCCCGGTGTTTGGTGCCCTGAAAGTGAGTATGGCATTAAGTAGATTGCACCACTGGGAGGTGACATCTACTGAAATCTCGCACTCAGCGTCATGACTGACGGAGAGAATTGCATGAAAAAACTGAAACTGAATGTGACAACATTATTAGGGTAAAACAAATGCCAACTTCACTGATGTTTTGTCATAGTGAGTACTGCATGCATTTGAAACTGACATCTCACCGACGAGTGAGTGTGACATTGTCTACGTGAATCGGGGGTGTGTTTGTTATAGTGTTGACACCCGTAATGCAGTAGTTCAAAGGTAACTGTTAATCAATCAAGGACTTTTTTGATCGATCACGATGTTGATCATCAGTTAATCGATTAATCAGTTAACCGTTTCAGCTCTAGTTTGCCTTGTCACAATTTATTGGAGAGTGCCCATGGGCACTCTCCTACAAATTGTAACAAGGCAATGGCATGTGTACAAGATTTGATGGCTAAAAATGGCAAAAATAATTTAGCACTCTACCAATTAATTTTGCAGTACATGTATTTTAAAACTTTGTAGGTCTTAGTACTAGCACCGACACGTGAAATAGCTGTACAGATATATGATGTGATGAAAACAATTGGTAGTGCAATACTAGCACTTGAAGTGGCAACATTCATTGGTGGAATGCCTTTACATGAAGATAAACAGAAACTTAAAAGATGTCATGTTGCAGTTGGCACCCCAGGTATATCAAATTTCAAAAGTCTTATTTTGATCATTAAATTCACAAAAGTCTAAAAGTATTTAAATAGCATTTGTCTTTGCATTTGTAATTACAGCATTTGTTTTTTCTTTAAGTTAGACATTAGGAAATGGACAGATTTGTTTCAGCAGGCAAGGCTTGATTGAAAAACAGATTCTTCAATAAAAATGGTTTAAATCAGAACTTTAGTTGGTCTGAGCATGGAACATTCTGATTCATCAAATCATTTATGGCTCAGCAGCATTAACAAAAGTTTTTATAATATTTACTGTCGAAAAAACAATGTTCTGTCTTTTGAGGGCTTGATTGATGCTTTGGAATTTCTATTAAATCTCTTCTCAATGAAACTTGACGAAAATGCAAAAACACAAACCAAGATGTATTGAAATGCTTCCTGTAATTCTGTAATTTGCACACATAGGTTTCTCAGTGGAGCCCACTTAATTGGATATCTCTTAACTGAATAACCCTTGTTAATTGAATATAATTTCCCAACACAAAACCAGAACAAATTTAACCAGTTAATTGAATAGAGGCTATAGAGTATTCTGTTAATTGAATACAATATCTTGTAACCTGTTGAAAAATTACCCTTACTCTACCCAGTTTTTCTTTGTTTATAGACCTATTTTGCCTCAGTACATCCAATACAGGCATTTAATCTATAATACTTTGTTTGACAGAGCTCATATAATAGAATAAATACTAAGTTTATCTCTAGAATGCTGGAAAGTGACACAATCCCTGTTAATTGGATACTCCTGTTAATTGAATAATTTTCATTGGCAAAGTGGCTATTCAATTAACAGTGTTCCAATGTACTGTGAATGTGGAGGGATTTAACCCTCAGGACTCTGGTAGTACAACAGAATTTTCTCCAGTCATTCTCTTGTTTAACTCTGAATTTAGCCAATTATATCTTGTTTGACAGAGGTCACTGTGGGAGCTCGAATTGCAACTTAGTTCAAAATGAGGAACTTTCTTTAAAAATCTTTTTCAGATCCAGCAGTCAGAATGTTTTGATATTTGGTGTGCAGCATCCTTAGGGGGGTGAGATTCAAGTTTGTTAAAGCCAAGTCCCTGTGTTCATATATGGGAATTATAACTTAGTTCAATATGAGGCATATTCTTTAAAAATCTTTTTTTTTAGATCCACTGGTCAGAATCTTTGGATATTTTGTATAAGCTTTTCTTAGGAGGAGCAGATGCAACTTGTTGAAATCAATTCTCTGGGTTGATATTTAGGCTACCATGTCAGGTGAGCGCCCTCAGGCCCCCTGGGGCCTCTTGTTTATTTACAGAATTACACCTTCAATTCTTCATCAAGCTTGTTCCATTAATGAGGTATGTTTTGGGGTAGAGAAATTCAAAAATAAAATTTGAATAGCAATTTTGGTATATCACGAGTGCAGATATGGCAGATTTGTTAGGTAAACGGTTAACCAAAAAATGGTCCAGACTATTTTGTGTCTAAGCATTGCCATTGCTGGGACAGTCGAGCTGCATGAGTGACATCACTCTAGTTCAACTTGTTAACTCCCTTGATGTGTTTCTCCCATGTTTCCCAGTACTCTGCAATCTCCATTGGAGAGAAACATCAAGGGAGGTAACTGAATTACAAAATGAACTTGACAAATTGAAAACGTGTTAGTTACAGTTATGTGATTAATGTTGCATAACAATCATCTATCATTGAAAAATGAGTGTTTTTTAGTTTTTTCTCCAATTTTAATTTCTTATTGTATTGTGATGCTTGCATCATGAAGTATACTATTCACAAAATGTAGGGGATATTTGATAAAAGTGAGATATATGAAGGAATATATTTTCATCAAAAAGACAGTTGAGGCATTGCACTGTGACATCTGGTGAATGATTTCAGTGATAGTCGGGTGTCTGACAAGCACGCATTGCTCGCACTTGGACTGTCAGTCAGAGAATTTACCACATTCAGTCCAAAACCTCAATACCTTGTAAATCCTCCTTGGTTTGCGAGACAAGCGCAGATCTGATGTGGCTTACTCCTCACCAAACGTCCTATACCAGCTTGACTGATGTTATTCCATTCTTCCTGCTGTGGAGCAGCGAGTTCCTGGACATTGGTAGGGGGTTATTGGCATTGTCGTAGGCACCTGCCAAGCATATCCCAGATGTGCTCAATTGGTGAAAGGTCTGGACTTAGTGCTGGCCAACACAGTGTAGTGATGTTCTTCTGGAGGAACTCTGTAGCAACATGGACCCTGTGTGCTCTTGCATTGTCATCTTGGAAAATGAATTGACAGCTGTGATGTCACGCAAATGGCACCACATGGGCTGCTAACATGTTGTCACAGTAGTACTGCCCTGTGACACACCCTTGGATGACATGTAATGCTGTTCTGCTTGTCATGATTATGCCTTCCCAGACCATAACCGATCCTCCACCAAAACAATTGTGCTGCCTAACGATTACATCATGGTATCGTTTGTTCTGCCGCCGACACACTCTGTTTCGCCTGTCATGGAAGTCTGTAGTGAACCTTGATTCATCAGAAAACATGATGTTGCTCCACCGACGATTGTCCCAGCGCTGTCGTGCTTCACACCAATTACGCCTTGCTGCAATGTGACATTCAGTAAAACATGGAATTATTTGTGGTCGTCGAGCGTACAAATTCCAGCTGTGTAGGCGATTTCGAATAGTCTGACCACTCACTCGCACATTTGTCACTTGGTGCAGCTGCTGTTCAATTTCTGGGGCACCTTCATGGTGGTTACGTAATGCTGTGGTTTGGATGAAACGATCCTGGTTAGCAGTTGTCGCCCTTGGATGATCTGACCGAGGTTTGTCATCAGCATTGCCTGACTGATGGTAGCGTGACTCAACCTGCTAATCAGCGATTGAGTAATGTTGAGAATTTGAGCTACTGCAGCCTGTCTGTTGCCAGCCTCCAACATGCCAATGGCACGTAAACATTCGTCACATGTCTGTCTTTGCATTTCTCAAAAGTTACGTTTCGACCAGAAACTATTGATGAACGAGTTTATATCAAGAAAAGAACGATGAGACCTCCGAAAAAGCCTGTCCAGTACAACTGTTAATTTCAAAACATACCCCCACATACATTAACGTGGAGCTTGTGCGAAAAACCTGCACAGAGTTTTCATGGGCAGGTGATATTCATGATCCATACTAAACTTGGTAACATATTGATGTGTCCAATCATGCATATCCAATACCTTTTTCCGAAAATATCAACATCAGTTTGGATATCCCCTACTTTTTTTGAATAGTATGCTACAGACTACTGGCTGAACACGTTTTATTAGCTCAACTTTGACATAGTCAAATTTGAGGTTATGTCATGGCCCGTCTTCCATCTGTCTGTCCGTCAACAATTCAATATGGCTCGGGCTATAGGCCGTATTTATGAACCGATCTTTACAAAACTTCTTGGTTACCTTTGTTATCACCGTGGGATGAGAACAAGTGTTTTTAGGTGCGGTCCAAAATTCAAGATGGCCACCAGCAACCATTTTGTACCGAAATTAGTGCAATCAGTTTTTTGGACAGAACGTCTGTATGAAAGTTCTGATGTGAATAAATATTTTGTACGAATGTTTAGTTACATGGAATGCATCACATATAGTACAGGTTTTTTTCTCGTGCAGAAATTATGCAAATTCGATGAACTTTGATTTATTCAGTGCTACTTATACACAGTAAGTGCACATGTCAATATGGCTCGGGCTAGAGGCTGTATTTATGAACCAATCTTCACGAAACTTCTTGGGTACCTTTGTTGTCACCTTGGGACGAGAACAAGTATTTCTGGGTGCGGTCCAAAATTCAAGATGGCTGCCAGTGGCCATTTTATATCGAAATTAGGTGCAATCAGTATTTTGTTCAGAACTTCTATATGAAGGTTCTGATTTGAATACATTTTAGTATGGATGTTAAGTAACATGGAATACATCACATATAATACAGTTTTTTTTTCTCGTGCATAAGTTATGCAAATTAGATGAACTATGATTTATTCTGTGCTACTTATACACAGTCAGTACACATGTCAATACAACTTGGGCTAGAGGCTGTATTTATGAACCGATCTTCACGAAACTTTTTGGGTACCTTTGTTATCACTTTGGGACGAAAACGAGTGTTTTTGGGTGTGGTCCGAAATTTCAAGATGGCTGTCGGCGGCCAATGAGATAAACTTTGATTTATTCAGTGCTATTTATATACAGTAAGTGCACATTTCAATACGGCTCTGGCTAGAGGCATCTAACTGTCACCCACCTCTACAATACTTTACCTGTACATTTGTTACAGGCTACTGTCAGTATTTATGTATAGACCTTTAAAATCTTTACATGTACCTTTGTTATCAGGTCATTACCTAGGTGTGTGTCATTGCTGTGTCACATACTATGCATGTACATGTTCTACACAAGTTGAGCTACAGTGTCATTGACACTTTGATTTATACATGTACCCAATGCAAAGTTGTACAGCACCATGATTGAAGGCCAATGACTTTAATCAGCTGGGAAATTGTGGCGATCTTGCACTGATTGCAGATGCTAAATTCCATAATATATCAGCTCCTCAAATCCCTAAATATTCTGCTATGCACTACACACGTTTTTTAATGGGGAAACTTTTATTGAAATGGCCAGATATCAAAGAAATTTTTAATAGTCAGTGTTAAATATAGAGTAACCAGAAACTGCCATTTTTAACTGCTAGTTGTCATAATCGACTGATTCCAATTGCCGATTCCGATTATCGGTTCATCATTACTTTGGCAGCCACCTCGTGTCAGACAGTTTTACGGGTGCAGGAAGCCAGAGATCACCAACATACTATCTCTGCACAAGCAGAGTTAGCATTGGTTGAAGACCAGTTGCACCATCGACATGCAGTATGCCTTAGTGCACAGTGCCACTTTGCCTCCATGAAGGCAGTCAGGATGAAGTGTCTTGCTCAAAGACACAATGAAGTTACCCCTGGTGGGGATCGAACCATGAACTGCATGATTTGAAGTTCAGTGCCAGAACCAATGAGCCACTGAGCTCTGTCCTACAGCTTTCCTCAGCTAAAAGTTTGCCTGCTGAGACATTTGCATCATGATATTAACTCTTAAGCTGCTGAATATTATCTAAATATTTTTCATGAAGCTGCCATGACTAGATGTGATGAAAAAGTTAGCGAAATTTAACTCCAGAATCATTGGTGAAAAACTCAACAATTGACAGCATAAAATGTGTTTAAATATGTCCAAATTATACTTATTTCAGCAGCAAGAGAAATCCTGTCCAAGGGAGGAATAACTGCCAGCAGCATGCAAAGAGTTAGATGCAAAGTTGTAAATAAGCCTTTAACAGTTAAATTTATTATTTACTGCAACATTTTGCTGATAAAAGCATAATTGCACCATGATTTGAATTGATCACACTGAATTCTTCATACAGAATCTCCCTGTGTGGAAGAAAGTACACTTTTCACAACTTTCAAAAGCCAATAGGGTTCTCATTGCAGTCCTGCAAGGTGGTTATTTTTCCATTTGCTGTGGCTCTGGACCCATTCCCAGTGTATGTTGAGAAATCTCTTGTGTTCCCAAACTTGTGTATTTGCTCCGGAAGATTGTTGATTAAGATCAAGTAGATAAAACATAAATGCTTTTCCTTCAAGGGTGAACCTTGCAAAAATTTAATACCAATGGAAATTTGAGGGTAGAACTTTTTCTGCATAAGTACATCACATATATAAATTAATTTTTTTTGTTTTCTGCAATAAACAATTTCTGTTTCATGTGTCATTATTCGATTTTGCCATGCTTAATGGTCAACAGTGCTTTGTTTCCAAATGGAATTTATAAAAAATAAACTCTCCATTTGTTCTGGGAAGTCGATCAGTACTTGTTTACCCTGGCAAACCCACTAACCAACATCTGGGGTTGAAGTCCTCTGAAGTTCACAACATGGGTTTAAACAATTTGCTTGACTTTATTTTATACTTGCGTTGTGGTCATTATATAGCCCTAGATGCTGAACGGTAATTAAGTACCATTAAATTCACACAAAATGATAGTGACTGTTAAATTCTTTTGAAATCGTTAATATTAAAAAAACATCAATTACTGTTGCTCTCATCTGTTGCAGGAAGAATAAAGCAGCTCATTGAGAAAAAGCTATTAAACACTGGCAACATACGACTGTTTGTTTTAGATGAAGCTGATAAATTGCTTGAAGAAAGTTTCCAGGAACAAATCAAGTTAGTATTATCCGATTCCGTTATTGATTTTGTTGGGCCATCCATGGAAGCTTGGTCTTTCATTTTGCAGGAAAACATCTTACATTCATGCTGTAGAGCAGGGGCATAGCCAGGCTAAATGAAGTGGGGGTGGGGGGGGGGGGGGGGTTGTGGGTACCAAAATATTTTTACCCTGTTTCATTTCACTTCATGCTGAGTGAAAGGTGTATACCCCAATAGGTGATGGTCCATTGTCTTCCCGAGGGAGAAATAATCTTTTCATTCCATCATTACTAGCAAACCCTGAGTAAGGCATTTTTATGGTCTTAACTGCTCAAAAGGTGAAGGAATAACTGTAGCAAAATGGTTGAAGAAATATCAGGTTAAGGCTACATGAAACAGTTTCAGTGATTTCAGGCATGAATGCACATGAGTCTATTAAAAAAAAATTCTTGTTTCCCAGGCACCTCCCTGGTCATAGAAAATCTGCCTCCACCTTTTTATACCCCCACTTTTTTGTGCATCTGTGCCTCCATCCATACTTAGATGTCTGTTCACGTTATAACATCAACAGTACTGCTCAGATTTCAATGAAATTTCATATATATGTTCAGTATACTGAGGTCTTTCAATAGCATCAGCCGTTTTGTTCTTGGAATATTTTTAGCTCACCTCAAGGGGAGCTTTACTAATCACTTTCTGTCCGTCGTCGTCTGTCGTCCATCTGTCGTAAACTTTACATTATTGACTTCTCACAAACTCCTGGACCAAATTGAACCAAATCTCGTGTGCATCTTCCTTATCATATGTCAATTCAAGTTTGTTCAAATAAAGTTGCCACACCCACAGGGGGCACTACAAGGGGCATAACTCTGATAGCATCCATAAAATACAAAAAAAATCTTCAGATCCAGTGGTCAGATTCTTTTCATATTTGGTATACAACATCTCTCAGGGGGGCAGATTCAAGTTTGTTCAAAGCAAGTCGCTGGGTTAATATTTGGGCTCCTTGTGGGAGCTTGAATTTTAACTTAGTGCAATATGAGGAAATTTCTTTAAAAATCTTCTTCTTCAGATCCACCAGTCAGAATCCTCTCATATTTGGTATACGTCATCTCCAGGGGGGCCAGATTCAAATTTATTCAAATCGAGTTCCTCGGTTAATATTTGGGCTCCCTATGGGAGCCTGAATTTTAACTTAGTGCAATATGATGAAATTTCGTTGAAAATATTCAGATCCACCATCTGATTGCTTTCGGGGGGGGGGGGGGGGGGGGGAGGGGGGGTAGGGTGGGTGTAAGATCTAGGTCTGTTCAAAATGGGTCCCTGTTTTAATATTCGTGCTCTATTTGATCGGGGAGCAGTGACATAACAATCCTTGAAAATTTGGCAGTGCTAGTCTTCAGCTGATAGAATTGGAAGCAGTCAGGAAGATCCAGGATAATAATCCTCTGACATGAACACTAGAGTTATAAATAATTTCATGACTTCATTCCTCAGTAGTGTTGATGAACCATGAATAACTGAATGTGATCCAAAATAGTTCTTTGAACCACTTTGTCAGGCAAGCAATTAAGGCCCCTTGGGGCCTCTTGTTTCTGTGAGTTATGGCCCTTTGAATACACAAAAATAGGCTATTTTCTGTCTGTTCGCCTCATTTCTCGGGTTTGGCTTAATTTGATCTCAATGAAATTTGAAATGAAGATTGTTTATGGGAAAGGCTTTTAAATGAGTCGCTGTTTCCCTCATAAAATAGCCAATTTTTTATCTGTTCGCCTCATATTTCAGGTTTGGGTTATCAGATTTCAATGATATTTGGAATGAAGATTGCATATGGGAAAGGCTTTCAAATGAGTCATGTCCCTGCAATAAGACAAAGAAAATACATGTAAATCACCTCCCCACATGGCATTATGTCTTTGTTCTGCATCTCTTATGTGAATGGTGTGATCATTACTAGACTTCAATAATACATGTTTCTGGCCTTCTCAATTACCTTGCTGTAAAACAAAGACAATAATTTTATTTTCACCTGGAAATCTCTTCTACGAAACTATTTTGAACTCGTGGGACAAATATTTAACCAACTGCACCTTGTTTTGACAGAGCTCTGTCAAACAAGATAGAGTTGGTTCAATTTTCAACTACGTTATGGGAAATGGGAAATTTTCACTATTGAAAACATTGGTTTGCCCCAAAATAGTGCAAGTAGTTAAATTTTTGATTCCAACTATTTTAAAAAAAAGCCTCTCTCCCTCATCATAAATTTGAGGAAAAATTGCCTAAGAAACAAAGTCTTTTTTTTTATATGCCCAAGGCTGATATTTTGCTACTGCTATTCACTACAAAGCTGCACAAAAGAGAGTTATAATACAGATCAAAATGAAACACACTGTTACTGATCAGTGACAAATTTCACATCATGGTCATTCTAATCGGGAAAGCAGACAATTATTTTCAACCAGATCATGACCCAGCTGCTTTTGTGCTGACAATACTGTAAAGTCATAGACTGCAGAAAATTGTTACCCCCACCCCCCCAAAAAAAAAAAAAAAAAAATTAAAAACTCAAAACAAAAAGCTTCTCCCCAATATTTGCTCTGTGAGCATGTAATATTTACTCAACTTTACTTGTGCAGAAGACTTTATGTTGGCACTGTTGAAAAATAGAAGTCAGTGCAGGGCTTGAAAATCTCACTTGTCTGCTCTGAGGTGCTCTCCTTGCTTAGAAGACATTAGTGCAGGAAGACTAATAATAGATTGCATTTGGCTATCTCAAGTGAAAAAGAACTGAACAAATACCAGTTAGGTTTCTCTTTGTGTTGTGATATACAATGTTCAAATCATTTGCTATTTTATTTGAGGTACACACTAAACCAGATTCAACAATTTCATTCCAGATCAAGACCCGTTGTGTTGATAAATGTATCGTCTATTCACATGGCAGAAAATATTTTTTATGTTCTTCTTCAAACCTAAAATCTACAGATGATTTTTTTTGGCTCACCTGACTGAAAGTCAGGGTGAGCCAAGCGTGATCACTCACCGTCCGTCATCCGTGAACATGGTGTTTGCATCTTCTCCTCCAAAACTGCTAAACCAATTTAAGTGAAATTTGAGATGTTTGTTTGTTATGACATCACATTTTGATTTTGTTCAAATCAAGTTGCCCTGCCCCTCGGTCACGCCCAAAAAGTGCACCTAAATCTTAAAAAATCTTCTTCTCATGAACCAGCAGTAGCAAAGACTTGACATTTGGTGTGCACCTTCCTTTTGAGTGTAGACTCAGGTTTGTTCAAGAGAAGTTTGTGGGGCTATATTTGCCATCGTTATGGGAGTGGCGAGAATTGTCGCCCCGCCCCAAATTTCTATTTTCCAAATCGAGAAGCTGGTTTGAGCCAAATTTGATATGAGGGCTTATTGGGACATAAGTACTTAATTTATGCCAAAAAACATCTTCCTGTCGCCCCGTGGGAACTGCAGGAGCTAAAAATAAAAAAAATTTAAAACGCACATTTCTCCAAAACTACATTGCACTGAGAATTCTTATTTGGTGTGAAGCTTTCTTAGGACCAACAGAATGAAATGGTCCAAAAAATTGCTATCAGATTTATCATAGGGTACTTTTTTTTGGACTTTTGAAAAAATGCTGAGTCAGCTTTTTTTAATACTGTGGGTAATGGGGGAAACATTTAAGACTTCTTTCCCCAAAAGCTTTCACATTTCACATATAACATCTTTGGAAGATTGTTTCACATGTTCATTGAAATCAAATCCCTGAGTCCATATTTGGGCTCTCTATGGGAGCCCAAATGTTTAAATTAGTGCAGTATGAGGAATATTCTTTAAAAATCTTCTTCTTCAGATCCACCAATCAGAATCTTTTGATATTTGGTATGCAGCATCCTTAGAGGGTTGAGATTCAAGTTTGTTCATGCCAAGTCACTGGGTTCATATTTGGGCTTACTGTGGGAGCCCGAATTATAACTTAGTTCAAAATGAGGAATTTTCTTTAAAAAACTTCTTTAGATCCAGCAGTCAGATTGCTTTGATTTTTGGTATGCAACATCCTTAGTGGGTTGAGATTCAAGTTTGTTTAAGCCAAGTCCATGGGTTCATATTTGGGCTCCCAGTGGGAGCCTGAATTATAACTTAGTTTATTTAATATGAGGAATATTCTTCAAAAATCTTCTTCTTCACATCCACCAGTCAGAATCTTTTGATATTTGGTATACAGTATCCTTTGGGAGGTGAGATATAAGTTTGTTAAAGCCAAGTCCCTGGGTTCATATTTGGGCTTGCTGTGGGAACCCGAATTGTACAAAATTTCTATTTTCCGAACTGAGAGGCCGATTTGAACCAAATTTGATATGAGGGCTTATTGGGTCATAAGTACCTAATTTATGCTCCAAAACTTTTTCCCGTTTCCCCATAGGAACTGTAGGAGCTAAAAAGAGAAAAAATTTAAAAGGCCCATATCTCCATAACTACACAGCACTGAGATTTTTTTATTTTGTGTGTTATTTTGTATGAAGCTTCCTTAGGAACAGCAGAAAGGAATGGTCAAAAAAAAAATTGCCATCGGTTTTATCATAGGGTACTTTTCCAGGACTTTGAAAAAATGCTGGGTCATAATTTTTTGACACTGTGAGTAATAGGAAAAACATTAAAGAATCTTCTTCTCCCATACTACTGCTCCAAAGGCTTTCATATTTCACAAAAAACATCTTTGGAAGATTCATTCACAGGTTTGTTGAAACCAAATCACTGGGTCCATATTTGGGCTCTCTATGGGTGCCCAAATGTTCAGATTAGTGCAATTTGAGGAATATTCTTTAAAAATCTTCTTCTTCCGATCCACCAATCAGAATCTTTTGATATGTGTTATGCAGCATCCTTTGGGAGGTGAGATTTAAGTTTGTTCAAGCCAAGTCCTTGGGTTCATATTTGGGCTCCCTGTGGGAGTCCGAATTATAACTTAGTTCAATATGAGGATTATTCTTTAAAAATCTTCTTTTTTCAGATCCACCGGTCAGAATCTTTTGATATTTGGTATAAGCTTTTCTTAGGAGGGCAGATGCAATTTGTTCAAATCAATTCCCTGGGTTGATATTTTGGCTACCATGTCAGGTGAGCACCTTCCGGCTCTCTGGGGTCTCTTGTTTAAAAAACTTTTTTAGATTTTTAGCTCACCGAAGGGAGCTCAACTTATCACTTGCCGTCCGTCGTCGTTGTCATCCGTCGTCGTGAACATTTTTCAAACGACTTCTCCTCTGAAAACAATGGTCCAATTTTCACAAAACTTCATGTGGATGTTCATTACTATATGGCAATTCATGTTTGTTCAAATGAAATGGCCACGTCCCTTGGAGACTCTGTATGGGGCATAACTCTGATAGCACCGTATGAATTGTAGAAAAATTATTAAAAAATCTTCTTCTCCAGAACCAGTGGGCAGAATCTTTTGATACCTGGTTTGCAGCATCTTGGTATGGGTCTGATTCAAGTTTGTTCAAATCGGTCCCCTGGATTCATATTTGGGCTCACTATAGAAGTCCAAATTCGAACTTTCAGTGCATTTCAGGCAAATTTCTTACAAAATCTTCTTCTCCAGATCCAGCAGGCAGAATCTTTTGATATTTGGATCTGATTCAAGTTTGTTCAAATCGCCCCCCCCCCCCCCCCCCTAGTTCCATAAAATTTGTCTCTCTTGACTTCATTCCTTTGTAGTGTTGATGAACCATGTCTAACTGAATGTGACCCCCAAATACTTCTTTGAACCACTTTGGCCGGAAGCGATTAACCCTTTACCTAACATGAAAAGCAGACGACACTTGCAAAAAGATTTCTTGAGTAACTAATTTTTTGTCTCTAAAACATAGGTTATGACCCCTCGTTGGAATGAGCTTGGTGAGCTCGTGCCAACGAGGGGACATAACCTATGTTTTGAGACAAAAAATGAAAAAATATTGAAAATTAATTGGCGATATTTGAGAATAGCGCTGGCCGGTTTTGGCCGTTACGTTTGGTAAAGGGTTAAGGCTTCTTGGGGCCTCTTGTTATATAAAATAATATGCAGAATAAGTGCAAAAATTGGTGATATACATGTAGCATTGGTGTTTCTTGGATTTTAGATTTAATCCAAACTTTATTTTGAGTAATACCTGCACTAGGTCATTTTGACAGCCTTGTGGCATTTTGGCTTTAAATGTTTCAAACTTGATTGGAGGCTGAAATGAAGTGTGGGAAATTTACTCATTTGAAAATGTCAGGAATTAAATTAATAATTCTATAACTATTTTCAGGACTGGTTTGTGGATTAAAAAATAGCCTCCCTCCCTCATCATAAAACTAAGGGAAAATTGCCTAAGAAACAAGAATTTTTTTTAATAGCCTATTCATCATTTCTTATCGCACATATTTTGCAGCTGGATTTATTCCACCCTTCCAGATAACAAACAGATGCTGGCTTTGTCTGCTACCTATCCTACATACTTAGCTGAACATTTAACAAAGTATATGAGAAATCCAACATTTATTCGTCTAAATGTGTCAGACCCTGCATTACTAGGTAAGCTAAACCTGGGTGTGTTTTTATTTTGTACTTAAATCTTAACCTCCTGAGTATTTTTTATAATATTTTTCATCCAATCTAGTCATGGCTGCTTTTCAGCACCAATGTCTAGATTTAATGAAAAATTCATGTAAATTTAACTGTTAAAATCGTTGGTCAAAAACTTAATTCAGTTTACAGGAGGAAAATGTGCTTAAATGTGCTTAAATGTGCACAGATTATAACTATTTTAATGGCAAGAGATTTCCTGTTCTGGGCAGGAATATATCTGCCAGCAGCATGCAAGAATTTAATACAGTTGAGTCCACATAATTGGATATCTCTTAGTTGAATTACTCTGTTAATTAAATATAACTTGAACACAACACCCATTATTATACGTTCAGTAGAAATTTGTCCTGTTTATTGAATTTTGGTTAAAGGGCAATCTCCTGTTAACCCTTTATCTAACAAATCGGCCACATCCTCCTGCATTATATACAAATTCAGCAGTAGAACAAAAATTGTTTTTTCAAAAAATGTCAACAAAACCATATCATGTAACCCCTCATCGGAACAAGTTCATCAAGCTCTTTCCAATTAGGGTTCACATGATATGGTTTTGTTGAACTTTTTTGAAAAAGTTTAAAGTTATTTAAAATCATAAATTTTTATATCATCTGCATTGACTAAAGGGTTAATTGAATAAAAAATCTTGTAATATGTTGAGAAATTACCCTGACAGTCACAGTATTCCTCCTGTTTATAGACCTTTTCTTCTTCGAATTCAGTACACCCGTGACCTCTGACAAATAAGATGTTTCAGAATAAATGCTCAGTTTGCCTCTAGAATACTGTAAAGTTACCAAATCCCAGTTAATTGAATACTTACTCCCATTAGTTTAGTACTTTTTGTTGGACAAGTGGCTATTCAGTTAACAGGGTTCCACTGTAGTAGTGCAGTAGATTCCACTTCAATGGATATTTCCAAATTGAATAACCTGTTTAATTGCTTTTAATCTTCCTAGTGACCCAGCCATTTTACCATATTTCCAATGTCAGTTTAACCTGTTAATTGTTTATAAGTTATAGAGTAAACTCCTATTAACTCTTTACCCAAATGTTTCAAAAAAGTTCTACAAAACCATATCATGTGACCCCTCTTTGGAACGAGCTTGATGACCTTGTTCCAATGAGGAGTCACGTGATTGGTAATCGGTATTCAGTGTCTGACTTGACTGATATTTGCTGATAGAACCAAATGGAAATTCACACCAGGCCAATTGGGAGCTCCCACCCCAAAAAATACAGGTGTCACGTCGGGGGGCATTTGGTGGTCATTCAATCAGTTATTTCTAATTTTTCTCACTGTACCCAATGGCCCAGACTTAGCTGGTGCTAACACCAAAATATCGAGGGCTAAACACAAATTTTACCCCCCAATCCCCAAAATTTGCATGCAAAACCGAAAATTAGAAGTCCTATCGGGCCCTTCATACGTTTACTCTCCACGCATGTGCAGACACCAGGAAGTGACTGGAATTGCGCCAACATCATTCTTTGTTTGGCCCTCAGTCAGATAACAACAAACTGACTTCTGTGCTTTTAAATCTCAGTTTTTTATGATGTCAGACACAAATCAATTGTTAATTCGGTGGGTCAAAGGACACAACTGTATGAAGGAAGGAAGAAACGGTGGTTTGAAACGTTCAGTGCTGTAACTTTATAATATTTATAAAAATTAGTTCATGTTCCCCAATTTTGGGACATGGGCCTGACGTCATCATTATTGATAACAATTTTTCCACTGTTTGTTAAGTATTCCTTCCCTACCCTCCCTTGAACCCAATCCCCCCTTCCCCCCACCCCCACCCCCCAACCCCCAGTTAAACTCCCAAGCTTTTTGGCTTGTTTTATTGAATTTTTAAAAAAAAAATTCTTGGGAGTTTAACGTGTTACACAGAATGTTTATTCTGTATATGCCCATAGTTACATCCTCACCCTTGGGGTGTTTAGGCGTTTTGGTCATGCATCATACATCCGATGTATCGTTTTTTCTTCTGATGAAGATCTTGCTTTACATCGGATAGTTAAAAAATCTGTTACTGACTTTGGGCTATGTTGCCTGGGGTCTTGTTTCCGGTTTTCATTCTGACGTTTACATTGACAACGCTCTATTTATATATGTAGTTTCCTATTTATTATATGGTAGGACTGTTATAAGATACATTAAATATTCAGGTAGTGTAGCAGTTTTTTGGGGGGGGGATAAAAAAAAATTTTTGTCCACACTTGGGCTCTATCGGGATACATTTGGGCACATCATTCCCTTTGGGAACTTGGGCTCTTGTCAAAATTATTGGAAACATTTTTTTTGTGTAAATTATTTTTTGATTTATATTTTGAATGTTATTTCTTATGTATCTTTTTATAATATTTAATGTGGAGTTGGGGGGAGTACGATCGACTTAGTTTGCTTCATTATGAAGGCATATTGCTCAATAAGCAAGGCAAGGAAGCCTTTCCTCTGATTTACATGTTGGTTACCTTGCTTGTAGTCGATGTGCTCCCACTAATTCTTTCTTAACATGTGTCGCATACTACTGGTCCTCTCGCCAAAACATCGCTCTAGTTTTTTAGTTTCTATTTACAGGGGAACAAAGAACATGGTGATGTTTATGTGACGCCGTCAGAGAGTGTCCTTCCGCCGTCGCAATTTGATAGTCAATCAGAGCTAGCGGCTAAAGGGCTTATGAATATTAGACAGGACAATAAACCACAGCGTGGTTTCAGCTCCCTGTCACCAGCTAGCTTGACCGGTGAAGCGGTTGCACCGTCCGAGGGTACCGTGACGCCGGGTGTGTCCTTTGCGGTCAAGGAGAGTACAAAGGGTAGAGCGAGCACTAAAAAATAATAACAGGCTCACCCTGCGACGACGGAGAGGAAGAAGCCGGCAAGTTCAGCGGAAAGCTTGGCGAGGTCTGAAGGACCGCGGGCAAGAGAGCCCCCTCTCTTTCATAACATCTGGGGTCAGATGTTGTGGTTTGGAACTTGCGTTAGTCGGAGCATACATCCACGCCATCCTGTCTGGGATGCTCCGTTCAGTTCACCACCGGGTTCGGCTATAGTTACGGCTTCTTCTTCAGCGTCTACCAAGCACACACGACCGCACCTTGGCTACGTGACTTCTGATACCCAGCCTGCATTGCCGAGAAGGTCCACTCTTTGGCAAAGAAGTCACACCATACTGTAGCCAAGGAGTCAAGGCCTCATTCATTAGGACGTCCTCAGACACTGTCCCAGGAGCACACGGCGGCCAAGCAACAAGACCACTGCTCCTCAGGCCTCCATAACGGACTTGTTATCACAGATTGCGCTGCTCATCGCAGCATCCCAGCAAGTGCAGAAGCAGCCGACGGCAGTCTCTGAACCTGAGCTGTCGGATGGTGCTGGGTCGGTCCAGTCATCTGCGTGTTCAGATGCCGATAACCGTGAGTATAATCTGATTCAGTCGGATGGTGAAAGGGATTTGGAGGAGAATTACTCTTCCCTTTTGGAACAACACAGGGTGGCGATGGATCTAATGCATCAATACTTCCCTGAGTTCGTTTCTGAGAATCAGAATGCTGTGACTGCTCGAAAGTAGCACTATTCAGTAGCTAAGAGACGAGGCCTCATATATCGGGACGTCCGGAGAAAAGAGCTGTCTCGGACACACTGTCCCGGGAGCAGCCGGCGGCCAGAATAGAAGACTGCTGCTCCTCAGGCCTCCGTAACGGATTTGCTGTCGCAGATTGCGCAGCTCATCGCATCATCCCAGCAGGTGCAGAATCATCCGACGGCAGTCTCAGAACCTGAGCTGTCGGATAGTGCTGGGTCGGTCCAGTCATCTGCAAGTTCAGATGCCGCTGACCATAATTTTCAACTGATTCAGTCTAATGATGAAAGGTATACGGAGGGGGATTACCCTTCCCTTTCAGAACAACACATGGTTGCGATGGATTTAATCCATCAACACTACCCTGAATTTGTTCCAGCAAATCAGAATGCTGCGTCTACTTGCAAGAAACCGCTAGTGTTGTTGGAAGCTGACTTCATCCGGAACAAGAGGCCATGTCTTTTCCGGTTAAGTCTAGACAGGTGTCGCAGGCCTTAGGCCTTTCAGACAACACCATATTCAACTTTCCAGTGGGAAGAAGTAAGGCGGTTTCTTGTCATCATCTTCCGTAATTTTACCGATTATAACGGAAAACGAGAAAGATGTATAGAGATTTCCTTTGCATTTGAATGAGCAGGCTAAGGACCTAGTTATGGCATTACCTTCGTCATTCACTATTCGCTCGGACACAATTGAGATGGCAATTTGTTCATTCAGAGCGAATTTAGACTCACTGTCTTACGCAGATCACCTTTAAGAACTGTGATGCAACGTTTCTACGGAAAGGAATTTGAGGTCGTTCGTACCTCATTTAGAGCCCTTTCCAGAGCTATTATATCTATCACGTATAACTCTGTCTTAACAGTTGCTAATTTGGAGTTAATCAGACGTGACGGAGCCCTTGTGTCTTCATCTTTAATAGATGACAAGGTAAAAAACTCTCTACGGATCGCTCCAGTATCTGGACACATAATTTTTTATGGTAAGCTTTCATTGGTTTATGACCAAGCTACAAAGAAAGCATCAATACTCTGCTCCTTTAGTCGGCGTCTAATCGACCCGCAATAGCAGAAAAGAGTAAGGGAGGATGTCCTAGACAGAAAGTCATCTAAAAAAGACTCCTCGCGAGGGTATAGGTAACCCTCACATAATTACTCTAGGGATCGTCATACAGCGACTCGCATAGGGGGCTGAGTTCTGATCAAGATTACCGGTCAGATGCCCCTAAGCCGTTGGCTCGAGGCTCTTTGCAAAGGAGATGTAGTTTCTCCTTCCGCAGGCCTCACAGGTACTACAGGTGAGGGTTAGGACCTCTATTGCTAAGCAGTTGATGGATGGTTATCAAGATCCGCATCAAACTGGATAATTATTCCGGAAGACCAGTAGGCGAGAAGTGTGGTCTCGGACAGCCTACGGCTATCTTTCCGAGAGAAACCACCACTAACTTAATGTCCACGTTGGACAATACTTCCGTCAAATCCTTGCATAAGAGTCTCCAATCGGAGATAAAGGTTCTCTTGCCAATGAAAGTAATGGAGGTCGTCGAGAATCAAGATTCTCTAGGATTCTATAGTCACCTGTTACTCGTACCGAAGCCAGAGAGCTCGTTCCGACCGATAATAGACTGGACCTGGATAACAAGTTTATCATAGCTCTAAAAGTTTATTCATGGTAATCATTTAGTCGGTAAAGCGAGTGTTCGAGTGATCGACTATGCGACAAGCATTGATCTAAGGATCCGTTCTTTCGTGTCCTGGTATAACCGTCATTCAGAAAGTACCTACGGTTCGTCATCCAAGGGATAGTATTTCAGTTCCGAGTGATGTGCTTCGCTCTGAATCTAGCGCCCTGGGCTGTCACTCGAGTAATGAACTCGGTAATGTCTCGCAACAATCTGGTTGTCTGCCGTTATCCAGAGCGAAATTAGTCAGTTGTTATGCTCGCTTTTGTCTACTCTCAGACGCATTAACAGCGAGAACATTATGCGACTGATGGGGTTGTGCGGAGCGGCTACACATCTTATTCAGATGGGTCGCTTACGCACACGTCCCCTCCAGTTATTCTTTACCCAGAACTGGAGTGTGAAGACGCATTCGCTCAAGACCAGTATTGTTTAATGGATCTAGTAAACAAAAGGTCCATATTGGGACAGATATTCAGTGGTTAACTCAAAGAGTTCCGTTGTGCAACTGCCAGATCCGGCTTTCACGATTATGACGGGTGTTAGTCAATAGTTTTTGGCATGACCCTGAATCCGACAGATTCGAAATGCAGGGGTCTTGGGACCCTCGGTTCCTGGAGAAACACATAAACATCAAAGAATGATGTCAATATTGTTTGCGCTACATCAATGGATTCACATTATTTGCGGACATGCATGTTCAGATATTGTTGGACAACTCGATAGTGGTAGCGTACATCAGGAACCAGGGCGGCACCCATTCATTTCCGTTATGATAAATAACGAAGATTTTTCTATTTTGTCATGTATCATCATGTTTATCTCTCTCTCTGTCATATACCAGGTCATCTGAACGTACTAGCAGACTCGCTCCTCGGAAAGGTTGCCTGTTTCATTTGCATTGGACGCTCAACAAGCGTATATTTGGACAGTTTTGCTACCAGTGGGATCGCCCCATGATAATTCAGTTTGTGACGCACCGGAACAGTTAGTTACCGTCATTTGTGTCGCCATGCCCAGACCATTGAGCGCATGCAGTAGATGCTCTGCAGAATTCATGGGGATGAATGATAGGATACGCATATCCTCCAATTCATTTGATTCAATAGATTACATTTACGATTAAACAGTCTAGTCGTGAATCCTACTAGTAGCATCTCTGTTGTCACAGAAACCTTGGATCAGTATTCTCAAGTGTCTGTTATGGGATGCTCCCCAGAAGCTTCCTCCATGAGAGGGCCTTATTTCAGGGGAAGTTTTATTCTTCACGTCCTTCTTCACACATAGTGGCATAATGGAGTCGGTTAGATGTGAGGAAACCATCGCGGTTCCTATATTTTTAGATCCCCTGGCCTAAAAGGCCATGTGAGCTTTTCTCATCACTTGACGTCCGTCATCCGGCGTCCGTAAACTTTTCACATTTTCATCTTCTTCTCTGTAACCGCTGAGCCAATGTGAACCAAACTTGGCTGGAATGGTCTATGGGAGGTCCTCTATAAATGATCCTCATTTTGTTCCCGTCGGATGAAAAACATGGCTTCCAGAGGCATTCTTTGATTCTGGTTGGTGGATTTTCAAAAATCTTCTCCTCTGAAACTGCCAGGCCAAATGTTTTGAAACTTCACATAAATGATGACTGGGACCCCCTCTACCAACGATTCTCATTTATTGTTGATTGGGTCATAAACATGGCCGCAATTGCTGCTTATAGTTACTGTAGAAACCCTATGGGAAATCACATTTTCCTCTTCTTCTCTCTAAAAACCGAGGTCACGTAAAAACAAACCTGGCATGGATAGTCTATGGGATGTCCTCTACAAATGATCCTCATTTTGTTCCCGTGGCTTGAAAAACGTGGCCGCCAGAGGCATTCTTTGATTCTGATTGGTAGATTTTCAAAACTCTTCTCCTCTGAAACTGCCAGGCCAAATGTTTTGATACTTCACATAAGTCGTCACATACAAGCGAAGAGCTAGCGGCAAAAGTGCTCATGGAGATTCGTCAATTACCCGAAAAGAACCTGAAGGGGTTGACGTCCGCTAGCTCGACCGGGGTTGCGTCCATTCACCAAATGGTGCAGCACCCGGGTTCATCCGTTGCGGTTCAGCAGAGAGAGTCGGGTGTTGCGAGCACTATAAAACATCCACGTGCACACCCAGTGACGATGGAAAGGAGGATGGATCAGAGGAAGCCTGACAGTCCAGTGTTTAGCTTGTCCAGCTCGGCACGAGCTGCAAGAGAGAGAGGTCCCTCTCTCATACAGCAGCATCTGGGACCAGATGTTGTTGTCCGTAGCGTTACGCAGTCGGAGCATACGTCTGCCGCTTGGGACGCGCTGGTATATAGGCAGTCCGGCGAGGCTACCTATAAGGCTTCCGTATCCTCACAGCAGCACACTCGACCGCACCTTGGCTACGTGACCAGTGAATTACAGTCAGCTTCGCCGACCAGGGATTCCATGGCGACCAGGTCACGCCATCCGGTAGCCAGGGATACAAGGCCTTCTTCATCCGGATGTTCGCATAAAAGATGTATGCAGGATGCAACGTCCAGGGAGCTTCCGGCGGCTAAATCCAGTAAGACTGCGGCTCCCCAGGCCTCCGTAACGGATGTGCTATCACAGATTGCAAAGATAATCGCAGCATCCCAGCAACCGGCAGAGCCTCTGTCGGAACATGAAATGTCAGAAGGTGCTTGGTCGGTAGGTTCCGCCGCTGGATCGGGTGCGGACGACCGAGATTTACATAAGGTCCAGCAGGATGGCGAAAGGGATTCCGCTGAATTAGATATTTCCCTTTCGGAACAACATAAAATAGCCGTAGAATTCATCTGGCATTACCTTCCAGAAGTTGTTCTGCCGGACCAAAATGCTGCGCAGCCGGATAGGAGGGTGATAGCGCCACTGGACACTGATTTTTTTAATCGGTTTAGGGACATTGTCCCGGAATTTCCGTCACAATCCAAGAATGTCTCTCGGATTTTTGAATTATTGAATGAAGCTATTGATAAACTTGCCAACAAGACGGGCAGGTCAGCCTTCCTACCGGCATCTGCTCTACAGCTGCCGTTTATTAATCAAAGGAACAAGTTTGATATGGCAGGTCAGGGCATCCAGAGAGTTCCTCTGCGTTTAGACGACCAGGCTGAAGACCTTGATATATCCATGTCGTCGTCTATGTCACTTCCGTCGTCTACGGTGGAAACGACGATATCGTCTAACAGAGCTAGTTTAGACGCTATTTCCTACGCAGATCACCTTACTAGAGCGTTGTCATTATGCTTTGAAGGACCAGAATTTCAAGACGTACAAACGTCATTAAGAGTTCTGTCCAGGGCCATAGCTTTTTCCACTTATAACTCCGCCCTTTCAGTGGCAAATCTGGAGTTAGCTAGACGTGACGCGGCCCTGGCTACTTCACACGCGTGGACAGTAAGGTGAAAAACTCTCTTATCTTACTCTAGAGACCGGCAGAGTAGCGACTCGACTAGGGGCTGTTACGCTGGCCGAAATAACCGGTCAGATGCCCCTAGGCCGACGGGGCGAGGTGCAGGTCGCGGAGGACGTAGTTTCTCCTTCCGCAAGCCTCGCGGATCCAGGAGGTGATGGTCTAGACCTCTGTCGCGTTCCGGTGGGCGGAAGTCTGTCGAGTTTCTCAAGCAATTGGGAATCAATTATGGAGGACCCTTGGGTTTAAGGGGTTATTTTGGAAGGACTAAAACTGTCCTTCAAAGGCAAACCTCCATTAACTCGAAGTCCAAGATGGACTCAGCTTCCGTCAAATTGTCAGAAAAGAACGGCACTTCTATCAGAAGTCCAGTCTCTTTTAATGAAGAATGCGATAGAGGTCGTAGAAAACCAGGAATCTCCAGGTTTCTACAGCTATCTCTTTCTGGTTCCAAAGCTAGACGGCTCGTTCCGTCCAGTGATTGACTTTAGCTGGATAAACAAGCTGATCATGGCTCCAAATTTTTTATGGAGACCATTCGATCGATCAGAGCGAGCATTCGAGTGAACGACTATGCTGCGAGCATAGACCTCAAGGATGGGTACTTTCACGTCATTGTACATCCGGCGTTCAGAAAGTATCTTCGCTTCGCTGTCCTAGGTGTTGTTTATCAGTTCTGAGCTATGTGCTTTGGTCTGAATCTAGCACCCTGGGCATTCACTCGAGTAATGAACTCGGTAATGACTCATTTCCGAGCTCATTCGTCTGCGGTAACGTCGGCTTACCTGGATGATATTCTTCAGAGATACGGCAACGAGTTAACGCTTCAGAACGACATGCACAATCTGCTTCTATTGCTCCGATGTCTCGCTTTCATAGTAAACGAAGAGAAGTAGAATCTGGTGCCGTCCAAATCATTCACCCACCTGGGAATGAGCTTCAAGACGCACAACAATCTCGTTCATCTGCCGTTAACCAGAGCGAAATTAGTCAGTTGTTACGCTCGCTATTGTCTTCACTCAGACAAAGTGCGAGGGAATTCATGAGACTAATAGGTGTGTGCGGACCTGCCGCGGATCTCATTCCGATGGGGCGGCTACGCACTCATCCTCTCCAGGTCTATCTGACTCAGAATTGGAGAGTGAAGATTCATTCGCTCGAGATGGACATCCTCTTGTCAAGCCAAGTGAAACAAGAGATTCACAATTAGGCAGACATACAGTGAATAACTCAGGGAGTTCCACTGCAGTTGCCAGATCCGAGTTTTACGATTATGACGGTTGCCAGTCAAACAGGCTGGGGCGCGACACTGAGCCCATCGGATTTGAAGTGCCAGGGTCTTTGGGATCCGCAGTTTCTAAGCAAGCACATCAACATCAAAGAGATGATGTCGATTTGGCTTGCTCTGCGTCATTGGATAGACGTTATTCAGAATGCACACGTGCAAATTATGTCCGACAATACGACAGTGAAAAATTATCTTCTTCTCAGCAGTCGGCACTCAAGATCTCAGCTCATGAAGTACGAGTTCTTTCTACTTCTTGGGCCTATGCTAATTGTATTGCTATTACTGATCTAATGAAGGCTGCATATTGGTCTCAACCTTCCACATTCATGAATTTTTATCTCAGAAATAGTCCTTTATTTATTGGCTTACCTTTAAAAATATTAGTATAAAGGGTTATACTGGATGTTAATAGAGATCATTTATTATGCTCAATTACTGATCGGTATTGTGTCTTTCTTCTTTATTATAAATAGGAAAGATACATGTAAAGCCTATCTCTTCTTTTCTCCTGGAGAGGATATTCTATTATACATAATTGAGCTTATTGGATTTTGCTTTATGTCCTAGGTCCTCCAGCCTATTTACTATTCAGCTAAGTCTGGGTCATTGGTACAGTATAAAAATGTTAAAAAATTTATAGTAATTTATATATTTTTTACACTTACCAATGACCCAGACGGGGTTGGCCCTCCCAGGAGTTGGGAACTCATACCTCCCCGTTGAGTACATAATGCTTACCAGGCACTGGGTGTAAGAATGATAATTGGCACCAATTTCGGGACCTCCTTGACACTGCGCATGCTCAGAGGAGTAAATGTATGGGGGACCATATAGGACATGTATTTTTTGGTTTTTGATGCAAATTTTGGGGATTGGGGGGGGGGGGGGCAAAATTTGTGTTTGGCCCTGAATTAAGGAGTTTAGCACCAGCTAAGTCTGGGTCATTGGTAAGTATAAAAAATATATAAATTACTATAAATTTTTTAACTTTTTAAACATTGCTTCAAATATATAGCTTATAACCCATTATGACAATGTGTTCTTTCCAGTGAGAGGTCATAAGCACTTTGAGGCAAAAATGAACATTTTTAATTCAAGAAATTTTTTTTGCAAGTTCCTCCTGCCTTCATTTTAGGTAAAGTGTTAATCGAAAGTACCTTGCATCCTGAGACTTTACATCTGCAGGCCTTTAGGGAAGTTCATTTATTCTTAATATTATACTCTTGTACACTTCAGGTATTAAACAGTATTTTGCTAAAGTGCCATTTAGTCCTTCACCAGTGCTGTTATTTGAAAAGAAAGCCAGTGTGGTGTCAAGTCTCCTTGCATCTGTTAGTTTCCATCAGTGTTTGATTTTTTCTAATTTACAAACAATGTGAGTACACAAAGTTTATCTAAGGGTATACAAAGAAGATCATTTGTCAAGCCATTTTACAAGAAATGGTATGGGTGCACTTTTTTAAACTTATTTCTTTTTTAACTTTCAGCCTGCTATGTATTTTCAAAATATTTTTTTTTGCTATATAGCAGCCATGACTAAAGTTGATGAAAAATTAATCTAAATGTAACACAAGAAATGATTGGTGAAAAAATCCATTCAATTTACATGGGGCAAATATGATTAAATATGGACAAATTATACTTATTTCAGTTGCAAGAGAAACCCTGTGCTAGGCAGGAATATCCGCCAGCAGCATGCAAAGGGTTAATTAGTATTTTTTTCCCTCAGAGGTTCATGTACTCATACCTGGTTCAGTTTATGTTTTAGCTCTGCAGAATAAAGTAGACACTGGTCAGGCCTTCATGTTAGTTCACATTTCCATAAATTGGTTTTGACTTACAGACTCATGTTGTGAGAATCAATTTTCAGTTCTTAACTGGTAGAGTGCAACATTATTTTTCGAAGGTGATTTGAAACATGAGTATTTTTTTCAAAAATACCATACTACCAGCAAGGAGAGCGTTATCTTATCAAGATGTTCTTCATAAATAGTTGTTTTATGACCATTTATTGGAGAGTGCCTGTTGGCACTCTCCAATAAATGGTAACGAAACAACTTTATAGAACATTTTTCTTTCTATTGCTGAACAAAGAACAAGCTAATGTGTACAGTGTAAAGCCACTATAGTGGCCTTCAGCAGTTTTTAATAAAGTCATGATAGTGGCTTCTAGCACTCAACCAGCTAAATAATTTAGAATTTGAGAGTCTGGTTATAACCTTGTGAGTGCAACCAAGACCTATTCCTCAGTCAAAAAAAAAAAAACCCCTCGTTTTTATCCCCCTAAAAAAATTCTATGGAGATATAACTATGGTGCTGTCTGTCTGTCCATCGTTCCTTCTATCTATCCAACTTGGCATCCATCCCTCCACATGTCTATCCATTGGTAGATGGAGTTGGTTTTCACTCTTTCATTGAAGTTCTGCTCGCAAATCAAAACAAAACATGACGTGGGTTTAACATGATGAGAAGAACCCTGTGTACTGTGGGGTCATTGTACCCTAGATCAAGGTCACAGTGACCAGGAGCTGGTTTCCACTCTCAAATTAAAATGTCTCTGAACAGATCGAATCAAACTTGACTTGTGGGTTGGGTATGATGGTGGAAGGAACTTTACTTATTTTGGGATCATTGTCCCAAAGGTCAAGGTCTGAATGACCTTTAACTTACTATATTTTTATACTGTACCAATGACCCAGACTTAGCTGGTGCTAACTCTAACAAAACCAGGGCCAAACACAAATTTTGCCCCCCAATCCCCAAAATTTGCATCCAAAACAAAAAGAAATCATGTCCTAAAGGACCTCCATAGTACGCCTCTACTGCGCATGCGCAGTGACGCAGTCGTCCCGAAATTGGCGCCAATTATCATTCTCTGTTTGGCCCTTCATCAGTCAACATCTCACTGATCTTTGTGCTTGTAAATCTCAGTTTAAAGGATGCCAGACACGTAATTTTTGGAGAAAATGTGATTCTAAGGAGGATAGAAGGAGGAGAGGAAAAAGAAGTGGCAAAAAATAATCAGGGCTGTACTTAAAATTTTTTGATGAAATTATGTTAAGTTGCCTATTTTCGAGGCATGGGCCTCTTGTTGTCATTCTTGCTATTTGTTGCACTGCTTATTCAGTGTTTCCTCTCCCCTAGCCTTCTAAAGTCCCCCCTGGCAATTCTCCCATGCTTTTGGCATATTTTTGAGAAGTTTCATTTCTAAAATTTCCTGGGAGAGTTGCTTGGTTACAGAATGTTTTCTGTTATTTTCCCCATAGTTACGTTTTCACCCATGGGTGTATAACGTTTGTGTTCTGCATCTTCCATCTGATGTTCTACAGATTCTCCCCTGGGAGTCTCTGTTTTGCATCAGATAGAGTGTAATTGATGACTGATTCCGGGCCAGTTTTTTCAGTGCCTGGAGTCATGTTTTCTAGTGTGTTTACACTGTTTGTTTTCATTGGCAACAGCCTTTTTTGAGGGGGGCTGTTTGCCTTTGTGGTAGTTTATCTCATTATAAGATACATTTATATTATCCGAAAGTGTCTCATTAATTATTTTATATAAATTTAAAATTTTTGACCACACTTTGCCATTGGATCCATCGGGGCTCAACTTTACTTTTCAGCAACTTGGGCTTTTCTGAAAAAATATTTTTTCAAAATTATTTTGTTTTGCAATTGTTTTTTCATTTATTAATGGATCATGTTATTATGTATCTTTGTGTCAGGGGTTTTTGCGAGTAACTAGGACTTATTGTTGTTCTTTCACAATGAAGGGACATTGTTCAAATTGTAATAGGAAGAAATCTTCCTCTGACTTTCATGATCATTGTATTAATTGTAGTCAGTGTTCTCGCATTAATCCCTGTCCTATATGTGAACATTGGGATGAGAAACATTGGAAACGTGTGTCACGATATGTTGTTTCTGGAGAAAGAGCGATGCCGGCTCTTTCTCCACAAGGTCACTCTACTCTCTCAGTTTCTATTTCAGAGGAACCAGAACAGGGTGATGTTTCCATGTTATCTTCTTCAAGTGTGCGTCCGTCGTCACAAATGAATTCAGAGCTAGCGGCAAAAGTGCTCATGGAGATTAGACAAATGTCGTCCGCTAGCTCGCCCGGTGTAGCGTCCATTCACCGAATGGTTCGGCAGCCGGGTTCGTCCGATGCGGTCCAAGAGGAAATTTTGGGTGATGCGAGCACTATAAACATAATAGATGCACACCCAGTGACGGCAGATAGTAAACGAGAACGGAGGAAGCCTTTTAGTCCGGTTCCTAGCTCGTCCAGGTCCAGCCGGGCCACGAGCGAGAGAGGTCCCTCTCTCGTACAACAACATCTGGGACCAGATGTTGTGGTACAAAATGTGTCTTTAGCGGAGCATACGTCCGTCGCTCGGGACGCTCCGTTGTATAAGCAGTCCGCAGAGACTGTTAAGGCTTCCTCTTCTCGTCAGCGCACACGACCGCACCTTGGCTGCGTGACCGCCGATATTTTACCAGCTTCGCTGATGAAGGATTCTTCGGCGACCAGGTCACACCATCCGGCAGCCAGGGATTCGAGACCGATGGACTCCGGACGTTCGCATAGGAAAAGTATGCGGGAGCCATCTGATGCGGAGCTGCCCTCGGCGAAGCAGCGAAAGACTGCGCCTCCGCAGGTCTCGACGTCGGACATTCTTGTGCAGATAGCACAGCTTATCGCAGCATCCCAGCAGCCGACAGAAACGGTGTCGGATCGAGAATTATCCGACGGCGCTGGGTCGGTACGCTCCGCCGAAGCATCGGGGGCGGACGACCGGGAACATTGGGAGGTCCGACCGGATGGTGAAAGGGATACGGATGAATTGGAGCTATCCCTTTCGGAACAACATAAAGCTGCCGTGGACTTCATCCGGCACTTTCTCCCTCAAGTTGTTCCGTCGGACCAGACTGCTGCGCTTCCGGACAAGAGAATTATAGCGTCATTGGACTCTGAATTTTTTGAGCGGTTCAGGGACATCGCTCCCGAGTTTCCGTCGCAGTCCAATAATGTTGCAAGAACATTTGAATTATTGAACGACGCTATATTTAAACTTGCTTCCAGGACGGGGAAAGCAGGTTTCTTGTCCGCTAATACTCTTAACCTGCCTTTCATTAATGCAAGGAATAAATTCGATACGGCAGGACAGGGTATACCGAGAGTTCCTCTGCGTATGGACGACGAGGCGGAAGACTTAGCGCTATCATTACCGTCGTCAGCTTCTATTCCAACCGCGGTGTTGGAAACAGCTATTGCGTCTAACAGAGCCAATTTAGATGCCTTATCTTACGCAGATCACCTTACTAAGGCGTTATCACTGCGCCTTCAAGGGGAAGAGTTTCAGGATATATAATCCTCTTTAAGACTTCTTTCAAGGGCAGTAGCTTATTCCACGTGTAACTCCGCCCTTTCAGTGGCAAATCTGGAGTTGGTTAGACGTGACGCAGCCCTAGCTACATCCACACTAGTGGATTCTAAGGTGAAGAACTCTCTTAGAGTCGCTTCGGTCTCAGGAGAACTTCTCTTTGACGGCAAGCTTTCCGCTATTTATGATAAAATTAAAAAGAAAGCTAATGATTCTCTGTTGTTCAGATCGGCTCCTAAAAAGTCGGATACAGCAGACACGAATAAGACAGGCACTTCTGGGTCTAATGCGCCCAAGAGAGGTTCCTATAGAGGTTCCGGTGCGTCCTCTTGGTCTTATTCGAGAGACCGTCAGGATAGCGACTCTCGTTCGGGACGTCCTTCAGGCCGGGACAATCGGTCGGACGCCCCGAGGTCGACGAGGCGAGGTGCGGGTCGTGGAAGACGTGGTTTCTCCTACCGCAGGCCTCGCAGGTCCAGGAGGTGATGGCTTAAACCTCTATCGCGTTCCGGTTGGCGGAAGGTTGTCGAGTTTTTCACAAGAGTGGGCACCGATTACGGACGACCCTTGGGTGAGAGGAGTGACTTCGGAAGGTCTAAAGATATCCTTCAAACGAAAGCCTCCATTAACTCGAAGTCCAAAGTGGACTCATCTTCCGTCAAATCCACAGAAAAGAGACGCTCTGTTATCAGAGGTGCAGTCTCTTTTAATGAAGAACGCGGTAGAGGTCGTAGAAAACCAGGAATCTCTGGGATTCTACAGCCATCTGTTTCTGGTTCCGAAACCAGACGGCTCGTTCCGTCCAGTCATAGATTTGAGCTGGATAAACAAGCTGATCGTCGCTCCGAAGTTTTATATGGAGACGATTCGATCGGTCAGAGCGAGTATTCGGGTGAACGATTATGCAACGAGCATAGATCTCAAAGATGCGTACTTTCACGTCATGGTACATCCGACATTCCGAAAGTATCTACGCTTCGCAGTCCTAGGAGTGGTGTATCAGTTCCGGGCCATGTGCTTCGGATTGAATCTAGCACCCTGGGCTTTCACTCGGGTAATGAACTCGGTAATGATCTACTTCCGAGCTCATTCGTCTGCGGTAACGTCGGCCTACCTGGACGACATTCTTCAGAGGTACGGCAACGAGTTAACGCTTCAGAACGATGTTCAGAATCTTCTTCTATTGCTCCGACGTCTCGGTTTTATAGTAAACGAGGAGAAGTCGGATCTGGTGCCGTCCAAGTCATTCACTCATCTGGGAATGAGCTTCGAGACGCACAACAATCTCGTTCGTCTGCCGTTAACCAGAGCGAAATTAGTCAGTTGTTACGCTTGCTATTGTCTGCACGCAGACAAAGTCACGGCGAGAGAATTTATGAGACTGATAGGTCTGTGCGGAGCCGCCGCGGATCTCATTCCGATGGGGCGGCTACGCACACGTCCTCTTCAAATTTTCCTGACTCAGAATTGGAGTGTGAAAATTCATTCGCTCGATGTAGACGTTCTCTTGTCAGATCAAGTGAAACAAGAGATTCAGACTTGGGCAAACATTCAGTGGTTAACTCAAGGAGTTCCGCTGCAGTTGCCGGATCCGAGTTTTACCGTTATGACGGATGCCAGTCAAACAGGTTGGGGTGCATCATTAATCCCAACGGATTCGAGATGCCAGGGTCTTTGGGATCCGCAATTCCTGTGCAAGCACTTAAACATCAAGGAAATGATGTCAATTTGGCTTGCGTTACGTCACTGGATGGACATTATTCACGATGCTCATGTCCAAATCCTATCCGACAATACGACAGTAGTGGCGTATATACGGAATCAGGGAGGCACTCATTCAGTTCCGTTGTTCAATCTAACGGAAAGAATCCTTCTGTTTGCGTTAGAACATCACGTTCTTCTTTCGGTCCGTCACATACCGGGTCGTCTGAATGTGCTAGCAGACTCCCTTTCACGAAAGGGTCGCTTGTTGCCGTCGGAGTGGACTCTCAACAAACAAGTATTCAATCAGATTTGCTACCAATGGGAACGGCCAATGATAGACTTATTTGCGACACATCTCAACAATCAGTTGCAGACGTATGTGTCTCCGTGTCCGGATCCAAGAGCATTTGCAGTAGACTCTCTGTCGATCCCTTGGGACGGAATGATAGGATATGCGTATCCTCCAGCGCCGTTAATTCAACAAGTATTGCTAAAGATAAAACAATCTCAATGCAAGATTCTGTTGGTAGCATCTCTGTCGCCACAGAGACCGTGGATAAATCTACTCAGGTGTCTGTTGTGGGACCTACCGTGGAAGCTTCCTCCACGAGAGGATCTTCTTTCGCAGGGGAAATCGCGCCAACTCCATCACAACCCGCAAGGTCTCAACCTTCACGTTTTTCCGTTGTGCGGTCCTTCTTGCATGGCAAGCACTTTACAGGACGAGCAGTGGACGCGATTTCTAACTGTAGGAGGACCTCCTCTTCGCTAAACTATGCGGCTAAGTGGAAGGTTTTTCGTCATTGGTGTAGGGATCATTCTGTAGATATATTTGATCCCTCTATACCAGACATTGCAAACTTTCTAGTATACTTGTTTGACAAAATCAAACTGCAGCCTGTTACTATAAAGGGTTATAGATCTATGTTATCTGATACCTATGCACATCATGATAGTTTACAAATTGGATCTAATGTCTCTTTATCGAAATTGGTTAGAAACTTTTTGATAAATAGACCCAGAACTCTTAGATTAATTCCTAAGTGGAATTTAGCTTGGGTTCTCTTTAAATTGAAGGAAAAGCCATTTGAACCTCTTGGGACAGTAGATTTCAAATTCTTATCTTATAAGACAGCTTTTCTCTTAGCTTTCTCTTCTGCCAGAAGAGTCAGTGAGCTTCATGCACTATCGGTGGATGATTCTCATTATCGTAGTGTTGGGAACACTATCACCTTCACTACTAATGTGGGTTTTTTAGCTAAGAATCAGGCTCCTAATAAATATCCGGAACCTATTGTTATTAAGGCTCTTCCGTCTTCAGACGGGCGTAGGCCTTTACTCTGTCCTGTTAGAGCACTACGTATCTATAAACAGAGATCTCAGTTTATCAGAAAGGGACGGAAACGTTTCTTTCTGTCTTTGATGCCTAATAGAAAGGACATTTCAGTCCATTCTATTGCTAGATGGATTCAGTTAACTATCCGTACTGCTTATGAAGATTTATCTTCTTCTCAGCAGTCTGTGCTTAAGATTTCTGCTCATGAAGTAAGAGCTCTTTCTACTTCCTGGGCTTATGCTAATAGTGTTGCTATTACAGATTTAATGAAGGCTGCTTATTGGTCTCAGCCATCCACATTTACGAATTTTTATCTCAGAAATATTGAGTCCATTTCTGGAGACCTGCATTGTTTAGGTCCGTTATCTGTTGCTCAGAATGTCGTCCACTAAACAGTTGCAACTATAGTTATGCAGGCTTTCTGTTCCGGCAGTGACTCCGTCCGGCTGCCCTCTTCGCTCTGGGCTATTTGACCCAGGGCAAGGGGAAGGGGGGGGGGGGGGGCGGGTGTTCCCTTAGGTCACCTGCTTTATAGTGAAAAGCAAGGGAATGCCTCCTCCATGTCAGTATTTCTGAGTCTCTTCCGGGATGGTTTTAAAGTGTAATATTAATGTTTAAATTCATTCATGTCTTATTTTTAAAGTGTAGCTCGGTGTGAAGCATTTGTATATGTTAAGTGTCAAACGGGCTTTAATATACAATACTCGGACACTTTTAAATGATTATAAAGAGTCTCAATTCTCTGGACTACTTTATTTATTGGCTTGCTTTAAAAATAATTAGTATAAGGGTTATACTGGATGTTAATAGAGAACATGAATGTTATTGTCCTCAATTATTAAGGGTAGTGTATCTTTCTAATTTAATATTAAATAAGAAAGATACATGTAAAGCCTAATACTCCTTTTCTCCTTAAGGGGTTACCTCTTTACTATATAATTGAGCTTATTGGATTTTCCTCTATGTCCTAGGCCCTCCAGCCTGTTTACTATTCAGCTAAGTCTGGGTCATTGGTACAGTATAAAAATGTTAAAAAATTTACAGTAATTTATATATTTTTTATACTTACCAATGACCCAGACGGGGATGGCCCTCCCTGGAGTTGGGAACTCTTGCCTCCCCGCTGAGTACATAGCGCTGACCAGGCACTGCCAGTAAGAATGATAATTGGCGCCAATTTCGGGACGACTGCGTCACTGCGCATGCGCAGCAGAGGCGTACTATGGAGGTCCTTTAGGACATGATTTCTTTTTGTTTTGGATGCAAATTTTGGGGATTGGGGGGCAAAATTTGTGTTTGGCCCTGGTTTTGTTGGAGTTAGCACCAGCTAAGTCTGGGTCATTGGTAAGTATAAAAAATATATAAATTACTATAAATTTTTTAACTTTTACTGGTTTCTCTTATTAAAGTTTCCTGGACAAATGGAAACCAAACTTGACATAAAGATTACCTATGATGAGGGGAAGTACCCTATTCATTTTTGAATCATTGTTCCAAAGGACGTTTAACTTACAAATTTTCCTCGTTTCTGCTCTTTAATTGATGTTCTGCTGGGCTGATTGATACAAGTCTTGACTTGGTAGGTTTGATGAGTGGAAGGACCCTATTTATTTTAGGGTCATTATGCCACCGGTCAAGGTCACAATAACCTTTAACATTATCATTTTTTTTTTAGGTTTCCCCTCTCTTATTATAGTTCTGTTAGCCCATTTGAAACCAAACTTGACATGTGGGTTGGGTTTGATGAAGATGAAGAACCCTATTTATTGTGGACTTATTGTGCCAAAGGTCAAGGCCTCAATGACCTTTAACTCATGTATTTCTCTGAAGTTCCTATGGGTTGATGTGTCAGATCATTTGGGTGGGGGAGGGGGAGGGTTGGGGTATTAAATTACAGTGCATTGATAGTGGTTTCTAGTGAAGATTTTTCTGTCTGCAGATTTTGCTAGACACCACTGTTACCTCCTTATTAGGGAGCAAGGAATAATTGGAATTCTCCATACTTTTAACTCCTTGCATGCTACTGGCAGATATTCCTGCAAGAACAGAATTTCTCTTGCAACTAAAATAAGGATAATTTGGGCATGTTTAATCAAATTTCCCCTCTTTAAATTGAATGAATTTTTTCACCACAATGATTTCTTGAGTTAAATTTTGATGTATTTTTCATCAAATCAGCAGCCATGACCAGATTTGATGAAAAATGTCTAGAAATTCTCAGTGGGTTACGGGTTAAGAACACTTTCAGAATCTATGACAAGAATTAAATGAACACTTTGCAAGAATCAAAGTGAATTCTCATCGTTTTCTTTGAGAGCATCATTTGTAGGAATCAGTTCTATTCTCACATGAATTTTAAGCCCAACTGCTATGCTTTATCTATTGTATTAATTTCGGAAATTTATCGGACATAAACCAGTTGATTTTTATGCCCGGAAACATTTTTTTGGGGGCATATATTGTTTGTCATTTCTGTCTGTCCGTCCATCTGTCTGTCCATCCATCAGGAAGATTTTCGTGTCCACTCCATAACTCTGAGATGCTTTGCTAGATGTTGTTTACTTGTCATACATGTTGCTTATGGGGAGGCGATGTGTTGCACACAAAATTTTTCTTTGTTCGATGGAGGTCAAGGTCAACTGTCCATCAGGAAGATCTTTGTGTCCACTCCATAACTCTGAGATGCTTCGTTGGATTTTGTTGAAACTTGGTATACATGTTGCTTATGGGGAGATGATGTGTCATGCACAAATTTGTTTTGGATCAATGGAGGTCAAGGTCACAGATCAAGGTCATTGCCATGTCAGGGGCATAGTCACTTCTGAGTGACAATCTCTTGTTTTATTTAAGTTTTCATAAGTTATAAAAAGAGAGCATGCTGCAGCCTAAATAATCAGGCACTGGGTACTGAGAAACATTTTTTTTTCCTAATCTTTTATTTCAAGCTATTTCTTGTACTTTTGATCTCTTGTTCTTTGTTACATTTCTCACATCAAAAATGGATGGAAAATGTTTTATATTATTCCCACTGAAATATATATAATTTTTTAATAATTTTCTTTTTGAAACAGGGCACAGAATTTATCTGACTTGCTCAACAATGAAGGCTGGCCAACAACTTGTATTGCAGGATGTTTGGAGCAAACAGATCGTTTAGAAGCAATGGAGAAGCTGAAAACCTACAAGTGTAGGGTTCTTATTTCAACAGATTTAGTAGGTGTTACTATGTGACTGTGCAGAATTCTGTTTATTATGTACAAAAATTGGAGTTACTAAAAAACTTTTTTTACATTCGGAGGTTTGTAAAATAGGGTCAAATGAGGTTATCTTGTATAACCTGATTAGTCTGCTTGAAAAAAAGATAACTTTATTTTGTTTTCTACTCTGTGCAGCGAGTCCGACGTAATGAAATATTGGCTTCAAAAATGACCTTGTTATGGTCCTGAAAAATAAATTGTTTGGTTCAGGTTACATTCAGTATTGGTAGGATGACACTGTATGATATCTTGATGAGACTTCCAATTTTGATCGTAATTTGTCAACCATGACCTCCGAACATCACATGACCTAGATTCCTTTAGCTAAGTCAACGAGTGATATTTCATTGTAAAGTGGTAGGATGACTTGTATTGGAATGATTCTACTATATATTGGTGATGTTGGTTGACATACGTTAACTGTGTGGGCCACATCAACCCAGGCCTCATTTCTTTAGTACAGTCTATACCTCAAATTATTCTTGTTGAAAACATAGTGTGCGGGGTACAGAACTTAATATATTTTCAAATATTCACAATTCTTGTCTTATTGCATAATCCTTTCATAAACACTGAACATTATCCTTTTCATGAAACAATACACACAGTCAAATAAAGCTGAAGTGTCATTGACACTTCCATTATGGGCCTTGGTGCTTGTTGAAATGCTGTTGTGTAATATAGAATAAACATTATAGTGTTTTCAAGTAAAAAATTTATTCTATGTGTAGGATTAAGAATGAAACCGACGAGTCTCTGGCGAGTCGGTTTCTTTCTTAATCCTACGAGTAGAATAAATTTTTTACTTGAAAACACTATGCATTTATTTTGTTTATCCCATAAATCTTTTACAGGGCTGTCGCGGCGAAACTGTGCTGTTACTCGCTACAAAACACAGCAAGAAGTGAGGAGGACATTGGTCCAATTCGATTGACCAGCAAAATTGGCAAAAATAAACAAGGCGCAGTAATACATTTCTGTCTAAAAATAATTCCCCTACAAACTTGAGCTCAACTTGCAAAAATACTTTATTAAATGAACAATGTGTGTTTTTTTCCACTGGCATTGTGTAATACTTTCAAAAAAGTTTAAAGAAAACAACAATTGAACTATTAATTATGCTACATGAATGCGGTAGAGGTCAGAGGTCAACAAGTCCGGCTCTACTACAGTAATAAATTCTTTCAGGAGAATAAAGCAAAGATTTATCCAAGGCTTTTATTGTTCGAGTAAACAGCCATTTATGGGATAATACACAATTACTGGTAGATAGAGTTGTGTGAGGTCATTCTAATAGGTTATTTACTTCAGTTGTTGTTCGCCATTGCTTGGGGGTTCTCTCAGGGTACTCCAGCTTCCTCCACCTGTAAAACTGTCCAACATGAGGTGACCCTGGCTGTCGAAGATGCGGTTAGAACCTTTGACAAATTTACTTTAGCTGAGGCAAAAAATGAAAAAAATTTATTTAGTTTTTCCAGAATTTTTTTTTCCAATTTAATTTTTTCTAGTCTTGTTAGATAAAGAGTTGAACATACATAGAAAGTGGCTATCTATGAAAAATGTATTGCTTGTAAAATGTTAACTACTTATGATCAGTGATCTTCATGTATCTTGATGGTTGATAAAATGCTGTCATGTAGTACACTGTTAGTAAAGGGCTATGAGATGAGAGCTCATTCTATTAGTGTATTGTTAATCATCATTTTATTGGCACAATAAAAGACACTTCAAGAATCAATTTGATTTATTTCGGACTGCACAGTTATTTTTTTCAGCACTAAACCCTTAATATTGACAGCTAGAGATGAAAGACTGACCTGTTTTTTTTTCAGACTGCAAGGGGAATAGATGCAGAGAGAGTAAACATGGTCATTAACCTTGATGTTCCAAGAGATCATGAAACTTACCTGCACAGAATAGGCAGGGCAGGAAGATTTGGTATGTAGCATGTACAGTAAAACTCACTTAGTACGAAGTCAGATATAACAAATAACCGGCTATAGCTAAGTTTTTTCAAATCAGCAGCAAAATCCTTCATAATTCACACTAATTATGTACGCTAAAAGCCAAGTTGGTTATCGCGAATTATCGGCTATTGTGCAGTTAATTTTAATCCCCAGCTTTACTCGGTTACATTATATATATAAAGCAAATTTTTTTTTCATTTTGCTTTTCTGCCACTGCTCTTAACTGGTAGAGTGCTAAATTATTTTTGGTTTGCAGAATTTGTTTACATGTCTTTGCCTTGTTGCAATTTATGGGAGAGTGCCTTTGGGCACTCTCCCATCAATTGAAACAAGGCAAATCCTTAACAGACTAAATAATTTCACTTTAAAGATAATATGAAGGGCATCCACAAAATATGAAGCCTTTGACTTGTGGTACCAACACTTCAGAGAAGAAAAGCCTTAATTTGGGCTTCCAGCACTCAACCAGTTAATTGATTTTTGCATGGAAGCCAGCTATGTTTGCTTTGATACAACAAAGGGGATTAGCATTTGGGCTAACCATGTGATCAGGGAATAATTTTAAATTGAAATATCAACAGAATCTTATTATTGGAGTGTTTTGATAAAAAAAATCTGAACCAGAAGTTCATGTTGTATACATGTATATCATATTTTGCATACTAGAATATAACACGTTGAAAAAATTAACTTTGTTTTACTTCTCCCTACATCAGTGCACATATGTTGAGAACTGGATATAGCGAATCACTTCGTTATATGGATGCAGCGAATATTGGTTATAGCAAAGTCATTTCGGTGATCTTTCCCAAGCGATTTGGGAAAGAAAAGTGGTGCAAAAGCACCAAGAAAAAATAAGCCAAAACTTGGTCGAGTGCTACCGATGCACACACAGTAGGGACGCTCTTCTAGAACAGATCCACGGCTTCCGTGTAAGCAATGACTCATTCTTTTTCTTTCCGCAATTTTGGGAAGATGTGCTTTCATTTGCTCTGATAAATAGTGATAATTCAACTCATTGACACCAACGTTCCTGTGACTAGAATTATGCATCTGCTCATCTTATATTAACAGAGCTGTGTTTTTTCTGTATTCTCATTATTACATTCAACCACATTGTTATTTTTATATTCTCCATGTTCGCATGCGACTTTTGTGTACCATGCGGTTCGGTTATTATTTTTTGGTTGACAATTTATGTTATCTTTTTGGATATTATTGTTGGAGTTAGGTGTCAGTGGGGGCTGTATTGGCAGGATTTCTCCCCTCCATTGAGGGTGGAATTTCTATTTTCTGGGTCCGTTTTGGCCGTCTGGGTTCTGTTGTGTTCCCACCGGGCCTTTATTTTCTGCCACCTTCCTCTTGTAGTTGGGGGTGTTCTACTTCTTTTTTCTGTTGAGTTCACCTTCTCTTCTACTTCTCTAACCTCTTCTATGCCCAGGACTGTTGTGGGCAATGCCTTTTGCCGACGTATGTGGATGATTCCCATGCTTCATGTTCCACATGTAATGGGTGTTCTTCTGATCGACCCTGTGGGCTCTGTGGGTCTTGGTCGTCCACCTTTTGGGCTTCCGTGAACCATGTGGTGCATTCTCGTGGCCATTCCTCCCACACCTGCGGGAAAGGGGAATGCTGTTGTTCGGGGCCGCCTAACACGACCACGTCTGGTGAGAGTCTTACGCCCTCCGTGGGGGATGTGCTGTCATTTCCTGCAGTGGATACTGCAGGAGCTGTTGAGTTTTATGGTGAAGAGATGCCTGGTTCTGGGATGGTTGTCGCCCTCCAGTCGACATCTGAGGCCCCTAGGGTTGTGACTCCTCCTTTGGAGCCGAGTTCAGTTGCTCTCTCCACCTCTCCACCCATTTCAACAGCTCCTGACGTATCTGCTGCTACAGCTGTTCCGTCTGCAATGTCTATGGTCACCATTGCAGCCAGCCTCGACTTATCCCTGCATGTGTCTGCAGGGATGTCTGGTAGTTTGGACGTGGGATATCGCCTTCAGCCTTCCCTGACTTCAACTCGGTGAAGTTGGAAGGGGCTGCCTGCCGAACCCTCTGCTATGGTCTCTCAGCCGTCGAGCTCAGGCAGATTTTCATTGGATTCAGATGTTTGTGGTGGGGTCACCATGTACTCTGTTTTTTTTCCGTCCACGCACTCTGGTCCTTTGGCCAGTTTTGTGGGACGCACATTTTGTGCAGCCTGGACCATCTGTGCCTTAGAGGTCTGTGGTGACTCTCCTGAGTTCCTGCACTTCTCATATTTCATACCCCTATAAGCATCTGCATTCAAATGTTTTGGCTGCCATCTATTGCCCTGTGTCAGATGTTCTAGAGGATCATGACCCTTCTCTGGTTAAAAGGGTCAGGAACGAAGCCACTTTGCCGGGTCGTTCCCATGTCGAACTGGCTGATATGGGCCGTGAGCTAAGGGAGGCCCTCTCCTTGCTCACGCAGGTTCTTTCCAAGAGCCTTCCTATTGCCTTCCAGGTACCCCCCACGGTACTGCCTCCCGGGATTGGAAGCAGGCGACTTTTTGATCCCCGCGGTGTGCCTACACCATGGCAGGCATCTGCTGGTTTGCCCATGATGGGCTATTTGTCTTCCAACTCAGAGGATGGGTCACACACATCTGATGTCAAAAGCCAACACAGTCTTCTGACTGTTTTTTCAGATCTCAAACCGTAAGACCAGCCGGAGGGTTCAGCCAGGCTGTGATCATCGGTCGCGTGCCCACAGCCTGTGGAGCAACCTGTTTCTGGGCACCTTGGACCGTACCAGTCGGTACAGGTGGTCAAAGCTTATGCAGCTTTGGACTCTAAGTTGAGTTCCAAGGCTATGAAGACTTTGTTCTTCACCAGGGCTGATACGTTTTTGCCTCCAGTGTGTTGTCGTTCCCACGACTCCGCCAATCCGTTGGTCTGTCAGACTTTGATGGTCTTGGATCAGGACTCCTTCCCTGGGCTTTCCAAGCCCAAGTTGGCTGTTATTCCTATGGCGACTCTGGAGTCCCTGTTGGGCTTATCGAGAGAGATGCTAGGCATGCTTTCTCTCGCAGATCATGTCGTCTCAGCCTTGACTTATCTTGACTCAGCTTATCTACCTCCTGATAAGTTTGACGACGTACAGGCTCCTTTGCGTGTGATCTCCAAGGCACTCATGCATCTTACGCGCATGCCTGTAACACGGCTAACTTGGAATTAGTTCACCGGGACGCAGTGTTGGACACAAGTCGGTGTTTCCTGAAGGGCTGCGTGCAGTTCTTCAATCTTCTTCTTTGGTGGGTCCGCGAATATTCCATGGTTCTGTGGCAATGGTCCAAGATGACATCCTGTGTCATTCCAAAGATCAGCTGCTGCCTCGCAAGCTTGATCAGCCTTCTGTCGGAGGCTGGGCCATTCTAAGCCTAACAAATGCCCTTCTGATTCCTCTGTGAAGCCAAGGGCTGATCCTTCCACCGCCACTTCTTCTTCTTACTCTCGTGGTAAGGGTAAGCGTCGGTAGACCAGAGGGAGGTCTCAGGATCCTTCATCTAGCAGAGGAGGTGGTTTCTCCTCTCACGGGCCTCGCCGGGGCTCGAAATGAAGGCTTTCACCTCGATTTGTCCCAGGTTGGAGGAAGGATATCAGAGTTCGCAGGCTGTTGCTCCATGGTCACATCTGATCCTTGGGTGTTAGATGTTGTTTGGTCTGGGCTGTGGATATCCTATCGAAGGCACCCTACTCTGTCGAGAGTGCCTCTTCCAACCCAAGTTCCTTCAGATCTCCTGACAAAGGGGACGATCAAGGTCATCAAGAACATTCATTCAATGGGATTTTATTCCTGCCTGTTCTTGGTGCTGAAGAAGGACGGCCGACTCCAACCGGTTATCGATCTGAGTATCCTGAACTAGTCTATCATTGTTCCCAAGTTCAGCATGGAGACTTTCAAGTCGGTTTGCCGCTCCATTCACCTGGGAGATTTCGCTTCCAGCATCGACCTGCGAGACGCTTACTTTCACATTCCAATTCATCAGACATCGCAAAAGTATCTCAGGTTTGCTTTTCTGGGGCGAGTTTGCCAGTTCAAGGCCATGCCTTTGGGCCTTAACCTGGCTCCTTGGGCCTTCACCCAACTGATGGCACATGTGATAGCCTTTCATCGCACGCAGTCCAGGGTGACTACTTCGGTGTACCTGGACGATATCCTCCAGAGGCACACCAATGCTGCTCTTCTGGAGTCAGTTGTTGACACACTTGGGTTCAGAATAAACGAGAAGTCGGACCTGGTCCCTTCCCAGTCATTTTGTCATCTGGGGATGGACTTCCATACTCAGCTGGATACGGTGACCATTCCCCAGGCAAGGACTGGCATTCTCTCGGCTTTCGCCCTGACTCTGTCCCAGTCCATGTCTGCGACAGCTCCGAGTATTCTCCGGCTGTTTGGTCTCTGCAGCTCGGTGATGGATCTCATTCCTCTAGGTCAGCTGCATGTCGGACCTCTCCAACACTTTCTGCTCAGTCATTGGAGGCTGAATGTCGATCCTCTGGATCTGGTGCTTCAGTTACCAGCATCTCTTCATCATCACCTTCTCCCCTGTATGGATGTTCAGTGGATTATGCAGGGAGTTCTGTTAGAATTGCCCATGTCCGATCGTGTTCTGACAGCACATGCCAGCACTCTCAAATGGGGTGCGATGTTGGATCCTCTAGGTCTTAATGTTCATGGGGTATGGGACCAGGATCAAGCAGCTCTTCACATCAACCAGAAGGAGCTTCTTGCTCTTCTGAGTTTCTAGCAGTGGATCCCACACCTTTCGAATTGTCGGGTCCTTCTGTTGTTCGACAGTGGTCACTTACATTCGGAACCAGGGCGGCACACACTCGGTTCCCATGTGCGAATTGGCTCGGGATCTTCTACTGCTTGCTCAGGATGTCAGCGCCGGGGTGGTGGTTCATCAAATTCCTGGTCGTCTGAACGTGCTAGCCGACTCCCTGTCCCAATGAGGCAGGGTCATTTCCCCGAGTGGAGCTTCACAGGACAGTGTTCCAGTCACTTTGTGATCTCTGGGGTCGTCCCCACATCAATCTTTTTGCAGCATGTAAGTTGGTGTCACAACCTTGACTCAGGGTTAGAAGTCCAAGGGAAATGTTACACACCATTTGTGCATTTCAATATTTTTATACTGTACCAATGACCCAGACATAGCTGGTGCTAACTCTTAAAATATAGGGCCAAACACAAATTTTGCCCCCCAATCCCCAAAATTTGCATCTAAAACCAAAGAAAACATGTCCTGAAAGGCCCTCCACACTTCGCCCCTACTGCGCATGCGCAGTGTCAAGGACGTTCCGAAATTGGCGCCATTAATCATTCTAAGTTTGGCCCTTCATCAGTTAACATCTGACTGATCTTTGTGCTTATAAATCTCAGTTTAAATGATGCCAGACACATAAATATTAGTGAAATGGTGATTCTAAGGAGGATAGAGAAGGAGGAGAGGAAAAAAATGTGTGACAGAATATTATCAGGGCTGTAACTTAAAATTTTTTAATGAAATTATGTTAAGTTACCTATTTTCGAGGCAGCAGCCATTTTGTTGTCATTCTGATTATTTAGTTACACTGTTTTTTAAGTGTTTTCCTCTCTCCCTGTCCTTTAAGTCCCCCCTTGCTATTCTCCCATGCTTTTGGCATAGTTTTTGTAATTATTATTACTAAATTTTCTTGGGAGTTTTAGCTGAATAACAGAATGAATTCTGTTCTTTCCCCATGTTTACGTCTTCACCTACGGGTGGTTAGGCGTTGTGTTCTGCATCTACCATCTGATGTTCTGCAGTTTCTTCCCTGGAAGTCTCTGTTTTGCATCAGATAGTGTATTTTTGGTAACTGATTTCGGGCCTGGGTGCCTGGAGTCTTATTTTAGTGTTTTTACACTCATTGTTTACATTTACAACAGCCCTCTGTGTGAGGGGGGGATTTCTAAAAAATAATATCTTGATGTTATTTTAATCATAACTAGATACATTATTATTGTTCGTAAGTGTTGAATAAATTGTTTAAAATATTTTTAAAATTTTTGTCCACACTTAGGCTTGGGATCCATTGGGGCTCAACGTTACTTTTCAGAAACTTGGGCTGTTCTGAAAAAATATATTTTTATACTGTACCAATGACCCAGACTTAGCTGGTGCTAACTCCAACAAAACCAGGGCCAAACACAAATTTTGCCCCCCAATCCCCAAAATTTGCATCCAAAACAAAAAGAAATCATGTCCTAAAGGACCTCCATAGTACGCCTCTACTGCGCATGCGCAGTGACGCAGTCGTCCCGAAATTGGCGCCAATTATCATTCTCTGTTTGGCCCTTCATCAGTCAACATCTCACTGATCTTTGTGCTTGTAAATCTCAGTTTAAAGGATGCCAGACACGTAATTTTTGGAGAAAATGTGATTCTAAGGAGGATAGAAGGAGGAGAGGAAAAAGAAGTGGCAAAAAATAATCAGGGCTGTACTTAAAATTTTTTGATGAAATAATGTTAAGTTGCCTATTTTCGAGGCATGGGCCTCTTGTTGTCATTCTTGCTAATTGTTGCACTGCTTATTCAGTGTTTCCTTTCCCCTAGCCTTCTAAAGTTCCCCCTGGCAATTCTCCCATGCTTTTGGCATATTTTTGAGAAGTTTCATTTCTAAAATTTCCTGGGAGAGTTGCTTGGTTACAGAATGTTTTCTGTTATTTTCCCCATAGTTACGTTTTCACCCATGGGTGTATAACGTTTGTGTTCTGCATCTTCCATCTGATGTTCTACAGATTCTCCCCTGGGAGTCTCTGTTTTGCATCAGATAGAGTGTAATTGATGACTGATTCCGGGCCAGTTTTTTCAGTGCCTGGAGTCATGTTTTCTAGTGTGTTTACACTGTTTGTTTTCATTGGCAACAGCCTTTTTTGAGGGGGGCTGTTTGCCTTTGTGGTAGTTTATCTCATTATAAGATACATTTATATTATCCGAAAGTGTCTCATTAATTATTTTATATAAATTTAAAATTTTTGACCACACTTTGCCATCGGATCCATCGGGGCTCAACGTTACTTTTCAGCAACTTGGGCTTCTCTGAAAAAATATTTTTTCAAAATTATTTTGTTTTGCAATTGTTTTTTCATTTATTAATGGATCATGTTATTATGTATCTTTGTGTCAGGGGTTTTTGCGAGTAACTAGGACTTATTGTTGTTCTTTCACAATGAAGGGACATTGTTCAAATTGTAATAGGAAGAAATCTTCCTCTGACTTTCATGATCATTGTATTAATTGTAGTCAGTGTTCTCGCATTAATCCCTGTCCTATATGTGAACATTGGGATGAGAAACATTGGAAACGTGTGTCACGATATGTTGTTTCTGGAGAAAGAGCGATGCCGGCTCTTTCTCCACAAGGTCACTCTACTCTCTCAGTTTCTATTTCAGAGGAACCAGAACAGGGTGATGTTTCCATGTTATCTTCTTCAAGTGTGCGTCCGTCGTCACAAATGAATTCAGAGCTAGCGGCAAAAGTGCTCATGGAGATTAGACAAATGTCGTCCGCTAGCTCGCCCGGTGTAGCGTCCATTCACCGAATGGTTCGGCAGCCGGGTTTGTCCGATGCGGTCCAAGAGGAAATTTTGGGTGATGCGAGCACTATAAACATAATAGATGCACACCCAGTGACGGCGGATAGTAAACGAGAACGGAGGAAGCCTTTTAGTCCGGTTCCTAGCTCGTCCAGGTCCAGCCGGGCCGCGAGCGAGAGAGGTCCCTCTCTCGTACAACAACATCTGGGACCAGATGTTGTGGTACAAAATGTGTCTTTAGCGGAGCATACGTCCGTCGCTCGGGACGCTCTGTTGTATAAGCAGTCCGCAGAGACTGTTAAGGCTTCCTCTTCTCGTCAGCGCACGCGACCGCACCTTGGCTGCGTGACCTCCGATATTTTACCAGCTTCGCCGATGAAGGATTCTTCGGCGACCAGGTCACACCATCCGGCAGCCAGGGATTCGAGACCGATGGACTCCGGACGTTCACATAGGAAAAGTATGCGGGAGCCATCTGATGCGGAGCTGCCCTCGGCGAAGCAGCGAAAGACTGCGCCTCCGCAGGTCTCGACGTCGGACATTCTTGTGCAGATAGCACAGCTTATCGCAGCATCCCAGCAGCCGACAGAAACGGTGTCGGATCGAGAATTATCCGACGGCGCTGGGTCGGTACGCTCCGCCGAAGCATCGGGGGCGGACGACCGGGAACATCGGGAGGTCCGACCGGATGGTGAAAGGGATACGGATGAATTGGAGCTATCCCTTTCGGAACAACATAAAGCTGCCGTGGACTTCATCCGGCACTTTCTCCCTCAAGTTGTTCTGTTGGGCCAGACTGCTGCGCTTCCGGACAAGAGAATTATAGCGTCATTGGACTCTGAATTTTTTGAGCGGTTCAGGGACATCGCTCCCGAGTTTCCGTCGCAGTCCAATAATGTTGCAAGGACATTTGAATTATTGAACGACGCTATATTTAAACTTGCTTCCAGGACGGGGAAAGCAGGTTTCTTGTCCGCTAATACTCTTAACCTGCCTTTCATTAATGCAAGGAATAAATTCGATACGGCAGGACAGGGTATACCGAGAGTTCCTCTGCGTATGGACGACGAGGCGGAAGACTTAGAGCTATCATTACCGTCGTCAGCTTCTATTCCAACCGCGGTGTTGGAAACTGCTATTGCGTCTAACAGAGCCAATTTAGATGCCTTATCTTACGCAGATCACCTTACTAAGGCGTTATCACTGCGCCTTCAAGGGGAAGAGTTTCAGGATATACAATCCTCTTTAAGACTTCTTTCAAGGGCAGTAGCTTATTCCACGTGTAACTCTGCCCTTTCAGTGGCAAATCTGGAGTTGGTTAGACGTGACGCAGCCTTAGCTACATCCACACTAGTGGATTCTAAGGTGAAGAACTCTCTTAGAGTCGCTTCGGTCTCAGGAGAACTTCTCTTTGACGGCAAGCTTTCCGCTATTTATGATAAAATTAAAAAGAAAGCTAATGATTCTCTGTTGTTCAGATCGGCTCCTAAAAAGTCGGATACAGCAGACACGAATAAGACAGGCACGTCTGGGTCTAATGCGCCCAAGAGAGGTTCCTATAGAGGTTCCGGTGCGTCCTCTTGGTCTTATTCGAGAGACCGTCAGGATAGCGACTCTCGTTCGGGACGTCCTTCAGGCCGGGACAATCGGTCGGACGCCCCGAGGTCGACGAGGCGAGGTGCGGGTCGTGGAAGACGTGGTTTCTCCTACCGCAGGCCTCGCAGGTCCAGGAGGTGATGGCTTAAACCTCTATCGCGTTCCGGTTGGCGGAAGGTTGTCGAGTTTTTTCACAAGAGTGGGCGTCGATTACGGACGACCCTTGGGTGAGAGGAGTGACTTCGGAAGGTCTAAAGATATCCTTCAAACGAAAGCCTCCATTAACTCGAAGTCCAAAGTGGACTCATCTTCCGTCAAATCCACAGAAAAGAGACGCTCTGTTATCAGAGGTGCAGTCTCTTTTAATGAAGAACGCGGTAGAGGTCGTAGAAAACCAGGATTCTCTGGGATTCTACAGCCATCTGTTTCTGGTTCCGAAACCAGACGGCTCGTTCCGTCCAGTCATAGATTTGAGCTGGATAAACAAGCTGATCGTCACTCCGAAGTTTTATATGGAGACGATTCGATCGGTCAGAGCGAGTATTCGGGTGAACGATTATGCAACGAGCATAGATCTCAAAGATGCGTACTTTCACGTCATGGTACATCCGACATTCCGAAAGTATCTACGCTTCGCAGTCCTAGGAGTGGTGTATCAGTTCCGGGCCATGTGCTTCGGATTGAATCTAGCACCCTGGGCTTTCACTCGGGTAATGAACTCGGTAATGATCTACTTCCGAGCTCATTCGTCTGCGGTAACGTCGGCCTACCTGGACGACATTCTTCAGAGGTACGGCAACGAGTTAACGCTTCAGAACGATGTTCAGAATCTTCTTCTATTGCTCCGACGTCTCGGTTTTATAGTAAACGAGGAGAAGTCGGATCTGGTGCCGTCCAAGTCATTCACTCATCTGGGAATGAGCTTCGAGACGCACAACAATCTCGTTCGTCTGCCGTTAACCAGAGCGAAATTAGTCAGTTGTTACGCTCGCTATTGTCTGCACGCAGACAAAGTCACGGCGAGAGAATTTATGAGACTGATAGGTCTGTGCGGAGCCGCCGCGGATCTCATTCCGATGGGGCGGCTACGCACACGTCCTCTTCAAATTTTCCTGACTCAGAATTGGAGTGTGAAAATTCATTCGCTCGATGTAGACGTTCTCTTGTCTTATCAAGTGAAACAAGAGATTCAGACTTGGGCAAACATTCAGTGGTTAACTCAAGGAGTTCCGCTGCAGTTGCCGGATCCGAGTTTTACCGTTATGACGGATGCCAGTCAAACAGGTTGGGGTGCATCATTAATCCCAACGGATTCGAGATGCCAGGGTCTTTGGGATCTGCAATTCCTGTGCAAGCACATAAACATCAAGGAAATGATGTCAATTTGGCTTGCGTTACGTCACTGGATGGACATTATTCACGATGCTCATGTCCAAATCCTATCCGACAATACGACAGTAGTGGCGTATATACGGAATCAGGGAGGCACTCATTCAGTTCCGTTGTTCAATCTAACGGAAAGAATCCTTCTGTTTGCGTTAGAACATCACGTTCTTCTTTCGGTCTGTCACATACCGGGTCGTCTGAATGTGCTAGCAGACTCCCTTTCACGAAAGGGTCGCTTGTTGCCGTCGGAGTGGACTCTCAACAAACAAGTATTCAATCAGATTTGCTACCAATGGGAACGGCCAATGATAGACTTATTTGCGACACATCTCAACAATCAGTTGCAGACGTATGTGTCTCCGTGTCCGGATCCAAGAGCATTTGCAGTAGACGCTCTGTCGATCCCTTGGGACGGAATGATAGGATATGCGTATCCTCCAGCGGCGTTAATTCAACAAGTATTGCTAAAGATAAAACAATCTCAATGCAAGATTCTGTTGGTAGCATCTCTGTCGCCACAGAGACCGTGGATAAATCTACTCAGGTGTCTGTTGTGGGACCTACCGCGGAAGCTTCCTCCACGAGAGGATCTTCTTTCGCAGGGGAAATCGCGCCAACTCCATCACAACCCGCGAGGTCTCAACCTTCACGTTTTTCCGTTGTGCGGTCCTTCTTGCATGGCAAGCACTTTACAGGACGAGCAGTGGACGCGATTTCTAACTGTAGGAGGACCTCCTCTTCGCTAAACTATGCGGCTAAGTGGAAGGTTTTTCGTCGTTGGTGTAGGGATCATTCTGTAGATATATTTGATCCCTCTATACCAGACATTGCAAACTTTCTAGTATACTTGTTTGACGAAATCAAACTGCAGCCTGTTACTATAAAGGGTTATAGATCTATGTTATCTGATACCTATGCACATCATGATAGTTTACAAATTGGATCTAATGTCTCTTTATCGAAGTTGGTTAGAAACTTTTCGATAAATAGACCCAGAACTCTTAGATTAATTCCTAAGTGGAATTTAGCTTGGGTTCTCCTTAAATTGAAGGAAAAGCCATTTGAACCTCTTGGGACAGTAGATTTCAAATTCTTATCTTATAAGACAGCTTTTCTCTTAGCTTTCTCTTCTGCCAGAAGAGTCAGTGAGCTTCATGCACTATCGGTGGATGATTCTCATTATCGTAGTGTTGGGAACACTATCACCTTCACTACTAATGTGGGTTTTTTAGCTAAGAATCAGGCTCCTAATAAATATCCGGAACCTATTGTTATTAAGGCTCTTCCGTCTTCAGACGGGCGTAGGCCTTTACTCTGTCCTGTTAGAGCACTACGTATCTATAAACAGAGATCTCAGTTTATCAGAAAGGGACGGAAACATTTCTTTCTGTCTTTGATGCCTAATAGAAAGGACATTTCAGTCCATTCTATTGCTAGATGGATTCAGTTAACTATCCGTACTGCTTATGAAGATTTATCTTCTTCTCAGCAGTCTGTGCTTAAGATTTCTGCTCATGAAGTAAGAGCTCTTTCTACTTCCTGGGCTTATGCTAATAGTGTTGCTATTACAGATTTAATGAAGGCTGCTTATTGGTCTCAGCCATCCACATTTACGAATTTTTATCTCAGAAATATTGAGTCCATTTCTGGAGACCTGCATTGTTTAGGTCCGTTATCTGTTGCTCACAATGTCGTCCACTAAACAGTTGCAACTATAGTTATGCAGGCTTTCTGTTCCGGCAGTGACTCCGTCCGGCTGCCCTCTTCGCTCTGGGCTATTTGACCCAGGGCAAGGGGAAGGGGGGGGGGGGGGGCGGGTGTTCCCTTAGGTCACCTGCTTTATAGTGAAAAGCAAGGGAATGCCTCCTCCAAGTCAGTATTTCTGAGTCGCTTCCGGGATGGTTTTAAAGTGTAATATTAATGTTTAATTTCATTCATGTCTTATTTTTAAAGTGTAGCTCGGTGTGAAGCATTTGTATATGTCAAGTGTCAAACGGGCTTTAATATACAATACTCGGACACTTTTAAATGATTATAAAGAGTCTCAATTCTCTGGACTACTTTATTTATTGGCTTGCTTTAAAAATAATTAGTATAAGGGTTATACTGGATGTTAATAGAGAACATGAATGTTATTGTGCTCAATTATTAAGGGTAGTGTATCTTTCTAATTTAATATTAAATAAGAAAGATACATGTAAAGCCTAATACTCCTTTTTAGCTCACCTGACTTTCAGTCAGGAGAGCTATAGTGATCACTCACCGTCCGTCGTCCGTCGTCCGTGAACATGGTGTTTGCGTCTTCTCCTCCCAAACCGCTGAACCAATTTAATTGATATTTGAGATAATAGTTTGTTATGACATCGCAATTTGATTTTGTTCAAATCAAGTTGCCCCGCCCGTGGGTAGGGCCACACCCAAAAAGGGTGCTGAAATCTTAAAAAATCTTCTTCTCATGAACCAGCAGTAGCAGAGACTTGATATTTGGTGTGCAGCTTCCTTTTGAGGTGTAGACTCAGATTTGTTCAAGAGAAGTTTGTGGGGCTATACTTGGCGTCGTTATGGGAGGGGCAAAATTTTTGGCCCCGCCCAAAATTTCTATTTTCCAAACCGAGAGGCTGATTTGAACCAAATTTTATGTGAGGGCTTATTGGGTCATAAGTACCTAATTTATGCTGATTTTTTTTTTTCCCGTAGCCCCATGGGAACCGCAGGAGCTAAAAATAGAAAAAAATTAAAATGCCCATATCTCCAAAACTGCACGGCACCGAGAATTTTTATTTGGTGTGAAGCTTCCTTAGGACCAACAGAAAGAATTGATAAAAAAAAAATTGCCATCGGTTTTATCATAGGGTACAGTTTCAGGACATTGAAAAAGTGCTGAGTCAGCACTTTTTAACACTGTAGGCAATGGGAAAAACGTTAAAAAATCTTCTTCTCCAGATCCAGCAGGCAGAATCTTTTGATATTTGGTATGCAACATTGGAGGGTGGATCTGATTCAAGTTTGTTCAAATAGGCCCCCTGGGTTTATATTTGGGCTCAGTATAGGAGCCCAAATTTGAACTTACTGCATTTCAGGCAAATTTCTTTGAAAATCTTCTTCTCCAGATCCAGCAGACAGAATCTTTTGATATTTGGTATGCAACATTGTGGGGTGGATCTGATTCAAGTTTGTTCAAATCGGCTCCTTGGGTTTATATTTGGGCTCAGTATAGGAGCCCAAATTTGAACTTAGTGCATTTCAGGCAAATTTCTTTGAAAATCTTCTTCTCAAGATCCAGCAGGCAGAATCTTGTGATATTTGGTATGCAGCATCCTTAGAGGGGTGAGATTCAAGTTTGTTCAAGCCATGTCCCTAGGTCCATATTTGGGCTCACTGTGGGAGCTTGAATTGTAACTTTGTTCGAAATGAGGAATTTTCTTAAAAAATCTTCTTCTTCAGATCCAGCAGTCGGAATGGTTTGATAGGTGGTGAGTAGCATCCTTGGGGGGGGGGGGGGGGGGAGGAGGGATTCAAGTGTGTTAAAGCCAAGTCCATGGGTCCATATTTGGGCTCCCTTTGGGAGCCCAAATTATAGCTTAGTCAATATGAGGAATTTTTCTTTAAAAATCTTCTTCAGATTCAGCAGTTGGAATGTTTTGATATTTGGCATGGAGCAACCTTAGGGGGCTGAGATTCAAGTTTGTTCAAGCCAAGTCCCTTGGTTCATATTTGGGTTCACTATGGGAGCCTGAATGACAACTTAGTTCAAAATGAGGAATTTTCTTTAAAAATCTTCAGATCCAGCAGATGAATGCTTTTGATATTTTTTATGCAGCATCCTTAGGGGGGTAAGATTCAAGTTTATTCAAGCCATGTCCCTAGGTCCATATTTGGGCTGATTGTGGGAGCTCGAATTGTAACTTGGTTCAAAATGAGGAATTTTCTTTAAAAATCTTCTTCTTCAGATCCAGCAGTCGGAATGTTTTGATATTTGGTGTGCAGAATCCTTAGGGGTGTGAGATTCAGGTTTGTTAAAACCAAGTCCCTGGGTTCATATATGGGCTCCCTGTGGGAGCCCGAATTATGACTTAGTTTATGACTTAGTTCAGAATATTCTTTAAAAATCTTTTTTTAGATCCACTGGTCAGAATATTTGGATATTTGGTTTCAGCTTTTCTTAGGAGGAGCAGATGCAACTTGTGGAAATCAATTCTCTGGGTTGATATTTAGGCTACCATGTCAGGTGAGCGCTCTCAGGCCCCCTGGGGCCTCTTGTCTCCTTAAGGGGTTACCTCTTTACTATATAGTTGAGCTTATTGGATTTTCCTCTATGTCCTAGGCCCTCCAGCCTGTTTACTATTCAGCTAAGTCTGGGTCATTGGTACAGTATAAAAATGTTAAAAAATTTATAGTAATTTATATATTTTTTATACTTACCAATGACCCAGACGGGGATGGCCCTCCCTGGAGTTGGGAACTCTTGCCTCCCCGCTGAGTACATAGCGCTGACCAGGCACTGCCAGTAAGAATGATAAATGGCGCCAATTTCGGGACGACTGCGTCACTGCGCATGCGCTGTAGAGGCGTACTATGGAGGTCCTTTAGGACATGATTTCTTTTTGTTTTGGATGCAAATTTTGGGGATTGGGGGGCAAAATTTGTGTTTGGCCCTGGTTTTGTTGGAGTTAGCACCAGCTAAGTCTGGGTCATTGGTAAGTATAAAAAATATATAAATTACTATAAATTTTTTAACTTTTTCAAAATATTTTGATTTCAATTATTTTTTCTATATTAATGGATCATATTATTATTATGTATTTTGATTGCCAGGGGTTAGTGCGAGTACCAGGACTTGTTTTCTTTTCACATTGAAAGGATATTGATCAATTGTTTTAAGAGGAAGTCTTCCTCTGACCTTATTATCATTACTATATGTGGTCAGTGTACTCGCATTAACTCCTGTTCTGTATCGTATGATTTCGATGACAATATGGGAAGCGTATGTCACGGTATGTTATTGGGGATTTGGACACTCCGGTCCTTTCCCCGCAGGGTCACTCTACTTTATCAATTTCTATTTCAGACGATCAAGATTAGGGTGATGTATCTGTGATGTCTTCCAACAGTGTGCCTCCGTCGTCACAATTAATGAAGGGCTAGCGGAAAAGTGCTCATGTAAATACGCCAATTGCCTAAGAGGACCCTAGTAGGTTCGACGGTCTTTGACGTCCGCTAGCTCGCCCGGTGTAGCGTCCATTCACCGAATGGTTCGGCAGCCGGGTTCGTCCGTTGCGGTCTAGAAGGAATTTTGGGGTGATGCGAGCACTATAAATTAACCTAATGCACACCCAGTGACTGCGGATCGGAGGGAGAACGGAGGAAGCCTTTTAGTCCGGTTCATAGCTCGTTCCGGTCCATCCGGACGGCAAGCGAGAGAGGCCCCTCTCTCGTTCAACAACATCTGGCCCCAGATGTTGTGGTACAAAATGTGTCGCAAGCGGAGCATACGTCCGTCGCTCGGGACGCTCCGTTGTATAGGCAGTCCGCGGAGACTGCTAAGGCTTCCTCTTCTCGTCAGCGCACACGACCGCACCTTGGCTGCGTGACCGCCGATATATTACAGCTTCGCCGATCAAGGATTCTTCGGCGACCAGGTCACACCATCCGGTAGCCAGGGACACGAGGCCTGCAGACTCCGGACGTTCGCATAGGAAGTGTGCGGGAGTCAACGTACACGGAGCTTCCGGCGGCAATGCATCGTAAGACCGCTACTGCACAGGCCTCGGGAACGGACGTGCTTTCCTTAATAGCACAGTTTATCGCAGCATCCCAGCATCAACTGAATCTGTCGCATATATTTTATCCGACGATGCTGGGTCGGGACGCTCCGCGGAAGCGGGTACGGACGTCCGAAAGTTTCATCCGGTCCGACGGGATACCGAAAGGGATTCGGAGGATTTCGAGCTTTCCCTTTCGGAACAACATATGCTGTTGTGTATGTCATCTGACTTGGTCTTCTACAGCTTCTTTCGTCGGACCAGAATGCTGCGATGCCGGATAAGAAACTGATAGCGTCGGTGGACTTAGAAATTTTTGGTTCGGTTCAGGGACATCGTCCCTCAGTTCCGACATAGTCCAATAATGTCACACAAACTTTCGAATTATTGAACGACGCTATATATATTATTATTTTATGCTTGCTAACCAAGCATTTCTGGTTTCTTGTTCGAAGAGTTATGGAGATGTCTTTCAAAAGTGTGCCTCTGTCGTCATAGTTAATGAAGAGCTAGCGGCAATAAGTGCTCATGGAATATGTCTATCGCCTACGGAGTGACATTCGCTAGCTCACCCGGTGTAGCGTACATTCATCGAATGGTTCGGCTGCCGGGTTCGTCCGTTGCGGTCTAGGAAGGAGATTTGGGTGATGCGAGCACTTTAATTACTTTAGTACTCACCCAGTGACGGCAGATTGAGGACAGATCGGAGGAAGCCTGTTGGTCCGGTTCCTGGCTTGTCCAGGTCCGTCCGGGCTGTGAGCAAGAGAGGTCCCTCTCTCGTCCAACAACATAGGGGACCACATGTTGTGGTTCAGATATTTTACATTCGGAGCATATGTCCGTTGGTCTGGACGCTCCGTTATATTGACAGTCCGAGAGACTGTCCTTAATGCTTCCTCATCCTCACAGCAGGGCACACGACCGCACATTGGCTACGTGACCTCGAGTATCCGATCAGTTTCGGCATTCAGTGATTCCACGGCGAATAGGTCGCGCCATCCGGTAGCCAAGGGACACGAGGCCTATACACTCCGTTCGCTCGCATATTGGTAGTATGCACGGGGTAACGATCACGGAGCTTCCAGCGGCAATGCATCGTAAGACCGCTTCTCCTCAGGCCTCAGTGACGGACGTGCTATCCAAGTTAGCACAGTTGTTTCGCAGCATCCCAGCAATTGACAGTTTCTCGGTCGAATCAGGAATTATCCGACGGCGCTGGGTCGGTGCGGTCCGCGGTTGCATCAGGTACGGACGACCGAACGCTTTATAGGGTCCGACAGGATGGCGAAAGGGATTCGAAAGATTTCGAGTTTTCCCTTTAGTAGTATTGGAAGATGCCTTTCATATCTTCTGGCATTATCTTCCAGTGATTGTTATTTCGGACTTCATTGCTGCGATCTTGGATAAGAGACTTATAGCGTCATTGGACTCGGATTTTTCGATCGGTTCAGGGACATTGTCCCTGACTTACCGACGCAGTCCAATATTGTCATTACAACATGTGTTTTATTTTTCGACGCTATATATATATATATACAAGCCTGCTACCAAGCATGATAGTTTAGTTTCTTGTCCGCGTTGCTCATTTCTGCCATTTTATCATTTATACGAATAGTTTATTTTGGCAGAGCAGGGCATACCGAGAGTTCATATGCGTCTAGACGGTGTGATTAAAGACTGCATATATTCTTTTTCGCCGTTTATGTCTTTTCCAATTTCAATGTTGGGAACGACATGATGTATAGTAGACTTGACTTAGACGCTTTATCATACGTAATCCGCCTTACTGAGGCGTTATCATTACGTCTTCAAGAAAAGATTTACGGGATATTATTCTCAATGTAATTTCTTTTGAGGGCAGTAGTTTGTTCACGTATAACTCCGCCCTTCAGTGGCTGATTAGAGTTGGTTAGACGTGACGCAGCCCTAGCTACATCCACACGCGTGGATGGTAAGGTTAAGAACTCTCTCAGAGTCGCTTCGTTCTCGGAGGAGCTTCTCTTCGACGGCAACTTTTTGGCAATCCATGAATTGCTCGATTTACACGTTCTCTTGTCTATCTAGTGTTACAAGAGATTCAGACTGGGGCAAACATTCGGTGGTTGACTCAGAGAGTGCCACCGCAGTTGCCGGACCCGAGTGTGGCTGTTATGACGGTTGCCAGTCAAACAGATTGGGATATAATACTGATCCCTACGGATTCGAAGTGCCAGGGTCTTTGGGTTCCGCAGTCTCTTAACAATCAGTTTTCTTCCACGGAATAATGTTTTTTAGGCTTGCTTTATGTCATTGCATGAACATTATTCAGAAACGCATGCCCAAATTTCTGTCCTTTAATTCAACAGTAGTGGCGTATCTCCGGAACCAGGGGGATTGGGGGGCAAAATTTGTGTTTGGCCCTATATTTTAAGAGTTAGCACCAGCTATGTCTGGGTCATTGGTAAGTATAAAAAATATATAAATTACTATAAATTTTTTAACTTTCGGTCAATAAAAATGATACAATAGGCAGATCTTTTTCATACTTCACAGTTCTTGCACATGACTCAAGGGTGCATCAAGCCCTTGAGCCAAGATCAACACTCCTAGGTCAAGCCCACAGCCAGTCATATATTCCAACTTTGTCCAGTCCATAAAATATTCAATGGACAGATCTTGTTCATTCAGGGGCACGGTGGCTCAGTTGGTAGAGGTGCAGGCTGCAAGCCGAGAGGTCCTCGGTTCAAATCCCACCTGCGGCAACCGCGTTGTGTCCTTGGGCAAGACACTTCACCTCGATTGCCTACATGGGGGCACGATGACGCTGTGTACTGAGGCGTACTGCACGTCGATGGTGCGCATGTCTTCAACCAATCTAACCCTGCCTGTGCTGCGGTGCAGAGTTCCGAGTTACGATGTTGGAGAGCTGACAGCTGCTCGTCATTGCTCGGTGGTTCTCTCCGGGTACTCCGGCTTCCTCCACCTGTAAAACTGTCACGGTCACGATTAGCCGTTGTGCATAAGTATGTGACCTTAAACACCAATAAATAATAATAAATATCTTGTTCATTCTCCACTGATGGCTTGCTCTTGATTCAAATGGGTTTCATAACTCTAAAGTCAAGGGTTGTTCATCCATTCTAACATTGTCTCGTCCATAAAAAATGATAAAATGAACACAATACTTGCTCATGACTCAAAGGTGTGTTATGCCTGGACTTAAATTCCTAAGCCTTAACCCTTTTGCACCTCGTTGACACATGGCAAGCAAGCGCTTAAACTGACACTACAAAACCGTTGGCATGCTACGCATGTATGGCATAGTAATGTGTCTACTCTTACCTCAGTCCACAGAAGTAATTTTCATGCCCGAATGAATTTAGAGTTATTTCCCTTCAGTTGCTCACCTACAGTTTTAGCGCCAATTGCATAGGAATCATAGTGATTCCACGGACGAATATGACTCTAATGATAGCGACGTGGAACAGGATTCTGCGGTACAGTCTGGCTCAAATCAAGCTGACACACATGGCACTACTTTGAGTGCTGGACGTTCAGATGATGTTGCAGTAATAATCCAGATTACAGAGAGAGTCCTTCAACGTCTGGAATAGAACTGGCCAGTGGGAGGGGATGCAACAGAAAAAGAAGTGCTGGTCAGGGACATGGCAGAATATGAGGGAGTGGGTGTGGTTGTGGAATTGGTCCAGTTTTTCAATGGGAAAAATGCACAGATTTTGTTCCACTAGATATCCCATGTTCTGAAGCTTGGAAGCTAAATCTTGACTTACCTGACAATCCAAATGAAGGGGACTTTTTACACCTTTATCTAATGGACGAGATGATCCCAAAATTTTCTCCAATATTCCAAGTCTGGGGGGCCGGTTTGGCTGAGTCGCGAAAGGGTTAAGGTCAAAGTCACAGACCATTCATCCTTTCTAACACGGTCATGATTAGCCATTGTGCATAAATATGTGACCTTAAACACCAATAAATAAATAATCCTTTCTAACATTTTCTGGTTCATAAAAATTGATTCAGTGGACAGATCTTGTTCATACTTCACACAATTCTTGCTCTTGACTCGAAAGCATATCATGACCATGGCCCAGTCATACTCATAACTCCAAGGTCAAAGTCATGGATTGTTCATCTGTTCTAAGTAAGGCCTAAAAAGTTAAAAATCTGTTAAATACGAAATAAAATAAAAAAAAACACCCGCCCACATGCCAGTTTACAAAAAATGGCTCGAGAAACAGATCTACTTTGTGGCCCCTAATTGATTCAGTAGACAGATCTTGTTTATACTTCACATAATGTTTGCTCATGATATAAGGGTGTGTCATGACCTTGACCTCAAGTCACAGCTTTTCAAGAGATACTGAGCAAAGGGTGGTTTGTCACAAAAAACGGATATTTTTTTTCAGGTTCATTTGGAGCTGCTGTCACTGTGGTGTCCATTGGCCAGGAGGAGTCAGATTTAAAGACAGTGGAACACAAGTGTAAAACACACATCAAGCCACTGCCAGGTCAGTCAGACTATTTACCTATTTGTAAAAAAAAAAAATTCAAAACGTTTTCCACATTTATACACAAATTAGATGTATAAATCTTGTTAATGTTTTCTTCAAAACAAAATTTGTAAACACTGCATCAATAATAGAGTATACTTGAGTTGAGTGAACCAAGCAGGAATGGCCTACAGTACAATCGTTTTGGACTGGTTGTAATCCATGCTTGGGCAGTGATGTCCATGCATATGTTTACACAGTAATAAAAATCATCAACAAAATTTTAATTAATGAAGCACTGGGTTGTACCCGGTGCTTCATTAATTAAATTTTTGATGATTATTCCTATAATTAGTGTTTGGAATCTAATATTATTGCGCCTGTGGAAATATTGCCCACCCGTGGAAAGTGACCAGTCCACAGCGGACGTACTGTTGTATGTACTAGTTATTCCTCGATAATTCCTGATTTGAGAAATTGACTTTTGGCCAAGATTGACTTGACACTCACACCATCCTTCTCATCATCATTCTGTAAAGTCTCAATACTTCACTGTTGTACCTGTGAATCTACGATAATTCAGTAGTAATTCAGTATTTTACTGAAATGTCAGTTGAGAATGATAACCATGTGAAAGTTTTCTGTTTGATACCGGTATTTTTTGCAAATATATAACATGATCATCACATATCTGAATAGATAACCTGACAATTGCTTTAACACCAGTAGCAGGGACCCTAGTGGCTCATCAGTTAATACATTGGATTTGGACCAGACTTGGATTCTGATCTGTATTGTTATCCCCGCCAAAACGAAGATTGTGGGCATCTAGCAATGGGGTCCCTCTGTTCATCTGTCTGTCTGTTCATCCATCCATCTGTAACAACTTTAGATCTCTGTATCTCGGTCAGTGCGTATTGGACTTTATTGATCTTTTGCATTCTGGTGGACCTTCATGGGGGAAAAGATATTCACAAGTAATGGGTTTTGTCCAATCATTTTTTGTAAAGTTATGGGCCTTTTTCAACTTAGAAAATTTCAATTTTTATTGTTTGTGGATGATAACTTTAGTATAGAACATCAGATAAAAGTCTAAACCCCAACTTTGTCCCCCTTTTAGTAAACAACTTCTCATCGGGGGATACCAGTGGTATTGCACCTTGTGTCTTTGGTTAAAACAATTGATCCTAATTGCCAGTATATGAGCCTTGTGGCACAATGTGCTAAGACACATAGCACACTGATGGCACTCTTGCCTTCAACCATCAGTTACTCTGATTGTGCGAGGTTAGTAAGTGGGAGAATCTGTCAGTTAATTGTCACTGTTTGGTGGTTCTCTGCATACTCCTGCTTCCTTCATCCATAAAACTGTTGGACATGATATGCATTGTTCACGTCTGGTGCCAGTTTAGCCAATTTCACTAAAAATTTTATTTGGCACTAAAATATCGTCACCATGGTACTAAAGAAAAATGTTGATGATAAAACAAAAAATGAAATCATTGCCATAAAATGAAATCATCTGCTAACAAATAAGTCGAAGACAATCAGGCACACAGAAGCCATGTTATTGTGTCGATAAAGAAAGACTGATTGGCCAACATGATGGACAGAGAGAGGCTCAGGTGACAAACACAGTAAATGGTTACTTCTTAACTGGTAGAGTGCTGAATTTTATTTGGCCACCAAACTTTTTTCACATGTCTTTGCCTTGTTACAATTTATAGGAGAGTGCCCACAGGCACTCTCCTATAAATTGTAACCAGGCAAATCTTAACAGACTAAATAGTATCACTTCAAAGATAATACGATGCACAGCCATTGAATTTGAAGCCTTTAAGTTGCAGTACCTGCACTTCAGAATAAAGCCCAAATATGGGCTTCCAGCACTCTACCAGTTAAGTCATGTCAAGTGTTGAGTATTTTGGTAATTAAGCTTCTTTTATGGAACATTAGAATTAAACCTTCAGCTTTACAAAAGCCATCATTAAATTAAATACTTCACACCTTTGGCTTGTTTAGTCCAGTAGGTCAACAGTAATTAATCTATTTATTATCTGATTACAGCAACATGTGTTGCCATATTTTAGAAAGCTATTCAACCTGTTCAGTTTGGGAATTAATTGGGTCAATTGTTCACTTGCCATCAACCACTTCTAAGTCTGCTTGTGACAGCTTAATAAGTTAGAGGCTGACAGTTGCTTGCCTACACTTGGTGGTTATTTCCAGGTACTCTTGTTTCTTCCACCCATAAAACAGTCCAGCACAACACGACCTGGCTATTGAAAGTGTTGTTAAATTCTTTCAACCAAAATTAACAAACAAACATCATTGCCATCTGATTCTCTCTAGCTACCAGCATTCTACACACACATTTCTCACTGGCCACAATTAAATAAAACCCATCTAAAATGAATCATCTGGAAAATGAATCATATATGCATGCAGTGCTCAAAATAACTTTTTATCTTTGCGTAGCAAAATGCTACACATTTCCAAAAAATGAATTGCATTTTGTTAAAATTACATAGCTATTTTTGTATACCAGAGTTATGTTATCCTGTTTTGTATTGAATTCTTCAAAGTAGATAGAATAGTTTCCATCCATTTCTGGGCATTTCCAAATGATCTGCAACACATAAACATTTAATATGTTTCTTTTTTTAACTGAACTACCTTTAAGGGTTGCATGGACTTGGATATTTTCAAGAGGCATCTTGGTTGTTTAATAGAGTTCTCAGAATGGAAGTTGGGATTTTTAATTTGATGGGCTTGAAGTTATTTTTAATGGAAATTTTATGCAAAATGTTGTAAAAACCTGAAGAATTTAAACCAATAGAATTCATCTTACCAAAGAAGTCGCTAATGATGCTTGATGGAGAGTTAATCTGAGTTATGCCTGGAATGTTCCACAATCAGAAGAAAAGCATCAGTGAACTAGTTTTAAAATTTGTTTGCAAATTTTCATTTACATTTTGCGATACAAGATAATCAACTGCAGCCTAATAGGCTGCAGTTGATTATCTTGTATCGCACAATGCTATGCATAATTGAACATTGTGTAGCTTTTTGCAAGTTTTGCATAGCAAACAGCGATGCGACACTGCTTATTTTGAGCCCTGTATGCATGCTAGATTCAGGGAAGGGAGTGGGCTTAAAACCAAGGTAATTAATTACTTTTTTCAGTGCATGTCATGGGAGTACCCATCTGTCTCATCAAATTTGATACCGAAACATTTTGTTTGGCTAAAAAATATTCAGGTTGGCTAAAATTATGGACCTTCATGAACAGCATGAACATTGATGATATAACCCTGGCTGTTGAAAGTGTTGCTAAACTGAAAATGATATAAATAATAATAAACACAAGGAGTAGGCAGTACCAGTATTAGGGGTGCAGGCAGTGCCATCAGAAGTTGTGTCCTGCAAACCTCAAATTTTGAGTCAAATTGAATTGGAGGATTTTGAATCAAATTAGATTTTGATTCAAGTGTCACTGTTTGTCAGTTTGTCAAGTCATAGATATTGCACCTTGAAACTGCAAGAAGGTGCAACAGCAAGAAGTTTTCTCTCATATTTTGTATTTAGTGCAAACTCGTCTGCTTGGGCAAATCATTTGAAAAAGAATATTCCAGAAATGGAATCCTATTTGTTTCAAAGCAGAAGACCCATGAACTCTTCTTCTGTCCTCATAGTGTGCACCATGTGAAGAAGAATTATTTTGTTTGTCCAATCCAGATTTTTGCAGCAGATGGGCTTCAACATTTTTTTCCAATGTCAGAAAAGATTTGAACATTGTAAATTCAAGCAGTTTGTGTGCATTGTTTTTCCACAATTGTGAGCAGTCTACCCCACAAAAATGTTAGATTCCGTTATCTCAGGTGTCAGCCTAAGGTGTTTCAGACTCACAGAACAGCACACACCATTGTGTGTGTCATGTGAAGAAAAATTGTTTTGTTTGTCCAATCCATCCAGATTTTTTCCCAAGCGGAAACTGAATATTGTTCCCATATATCTAAAACAAAAACTCCTTTGAATGCATGTAGTGATTGAAGTTTGCATGAGTGGTTATGTGTGTCTGGGACAATAACTAAAAAACCATTTGGGTTACAGCTTCACACAATTATAAAGGGCAATTAGAGGATGTATCAAAAATCACAGCTGGATCCATAATTTCAAGGTCAAGATCAAATTTCAATGTAACACTTAAAATCTGTCGATTCCTGTGTCTCAGCCATAACTTAGAAATGGGTCAAACTACAATTATCAAACTTCATACAGATATTTTGAACAGTCAGAAGGTGTGTCATATATAAACATATTTTGTGCCTCTTTAAGGTCATGGTCATACTTGAGTGCCATTTGTGGAAGGTCACAAGTCATGTTTCAACCATAACCCAGAAACTGTTGTGGCTACAGTCATCAAACTTCACACAATTTTTAAGAACAGTGGGAGGATGTATCACACACCGTAACCAGATTCCTACTTTCAGGGTCAGATATCAAGTGACACTTTAAGTCTGTGATAGTTGAGCCTCAGCCATAACTCCGAAATGAATGAAAGTACAATTTTCAAACTTCCTCAAATGTTACGGAATGTCAGAAGGTGTGTCACATATAAACATATCTTGTGCCTCTTCAAGGTCATGGTCATACTTGAGTGCCATATGTGGAAGGTCACAAGTCATGTTTCTGCCATAACCCAGAAACTGTTGTGGCTACAGTCATCAAACTTTGCACAGTTTTTAAAAACAGTGGGTGGATGTATCGCACACCATAACCAGATTCCTACTTTCAGGGTCAGATATCAAGTGACACTTTAAGTCTGTGATAGTTGAGCCTCAGCCATAACTCCGATATGAATGAAAGTACAATTTCAAACTTCCTTAAATGTTACAGAATGTCAGAAGGTGTGTCACATATAATAGTTGCTTGCACATCTTTAAGGCCATTCAGGAGTGGCATACTTATTTTGAAGGTCACAGGTCATGTCCCTGCCATAACTCCAAAACTCATGGCTACCATCATCAAACTTCACAGAATACCATTCCAAAAAAATTATTTTACAGCCTTAGAGTCGACATTTTAATTAATATATATAAGCACGGCCATCACCTTCGCATGCACATATATGCATGTGACATTCAAGTGAACTCACTGACTTTCATAACCCCGTCGTCATATATTCTAAGCGGTTATAAACAAAACACCATATTTAATTATGCCACTGATTGTCTGTTGTAGTTTATGAATATGGTTATGAGCAAAGCTTGCCATGGCCCATAATTAACTTAATTGTGAAATTATTTGATGTCTTCAATAAATGTGTGTGATTGATGTAAAAAAAAGTATAAATTAACAGAGGCCTAAACCGGTTAAAATCAAGAAATGGCACAGTAAGAGGATAAATAGTGTCTCTTGCATAAAAACTGAATGGGCATTTAGCCAAGTTGAGCCCATGTAAGAGTTCTTTCATTCCCACAAATTACCAGGGGCAAGCCCAGTGCCCATATAGTCCCAATTGTGCCCAAAATCTGCAGTGTGTTACAAAACTTTTTACCAAGTTTTTGCAGTGTTTTGCCATAGTTTGGTAATGTTTCCCAAAGCACACAATATGGCTGAGGGCTCACCTGGCAAAAAAATTGGTAAACTCTGTATCACAAAGACATGTTGCCAAGGCTTGTCATCTAATCTATTTATGTCTGTAACATTTCAATTAAGCTATGTGCACAACATAAGCTTTAGATGGAAGGCCAGGAATGCCCTTAACAAAGACAGCATAGTCTATGTTTCTAATCGAAAGAAAATGAAATGTATGGAAGCAGATGCCGAGAAGACAGAAAGATGTCAATTTTTTTTCCTATGTTGTGTAGTGTTGGGAGGTTAGTAAATTTTTGCTCGGTGTCGGTATCTACTCGTTTTTTTACAAAAAGAGTTGACTCGGGTTTCGGTTATTTGTTCTGAAAAACATAATTTACTGAGGTATCTATCAGTTTGTAGCACTAATTTGCCGTCAGTGCCATGGATCATGTATGTTATCCCAATTACTAGTCTTGTTGAAATAAATATCAAAAATACAAGCCCAAATCTTTTAGTTTTCTCCACTTTTCATGGTCTCCACCTCAAAAGTCCCTTCCCAGATACACTCATCTCTTTTGACAACCTGAGCCAGGTGAGCGTTTTAGGCTCACTTGAGCCTCTGGTTTGTTTTGGTGTTTTGCATGGTGGATTGTGCAATTCCCTGCATCGTGGAATGTTTGTTGAGGCAAATTTGATGCATTGTTCATTACAGCATTACAAGTTTTTGATGGAAATGACTTGACATTGTCCGTACCACTGAAACAGTCCGCCAGGCGCACGTGCGTTCTTTGCTTGCGATGTCACGTGACATTTATCGCTATTGCAATAGCGTTACCGTACAAGATCTTTTATCGCCGCATTTTTATCGCTATTAATATTTCTGTCTGCGATTGCGTTTTGGGGAGTAAATGGTAGATAAAATACATGAAATGCAATTACCACTTTGTACGTCTATCAAATAATTCGCCACAGAATGCATGAAACACAATGAGTAGGATTACTGGCTTCTGAAGTTTGTTGAATTATGTTATTTACTTACCTCAGGGCTTGCCTTGAGTAAAATGGTTGGGGCCTAAAAAAAGTCCCCCAGATGTTGAGGTCGGGGCCTGCTGGGGGCCTGAAAAAAAGTCCCCCAGATATTGAGGTCGGGCCTTTTGGGGTAATTTTATGTTGTTACATTCTTTCCAATGGCGACCTTACTTGATTGCTTTTGCTTAAAAAAAAAAATCCCGGGGACGAAACGACTTGGACCCATCATGTGGGTGCTGGACGATTCGTACATAGACATTTGGGATTTTTTGTTGATAAAATTTTAGGACGTTTCGTACATATTGTGGCATGTGGGGTGTGTATTTTCGATGCAAGGGTTGTCTCAAAGAAAAAAATTGAAAAACATTTCAGTTTACTGTTTAAATAATTTCAATCCATGAAAATTCCCCACAGCTTTGGATATTTCAGAAATGGAATGCACCCCACCTCTCCACGTAGACACAGGTGCACATTTTATTTTATTTCGTACATTTATTTTGACGGCAGTTTCTGTGTCTAGTGTTGCATTTATTCAGATGTTAGGATCGGATGTACCCGCGCATAGTATTGTGGGATTGAAGGGAATTCCCCCATTAGTTGACAAGCGTGCTTTCGAAGTCTCGCAAATGTGTTTGTTTTTTTAGCTGCGACTAGCAGCTCTATAAGTGGCAATGTCGGTCTGTCTGTCGGTCGGTCGGTTGGTCGGTCGGTCGGTCTGTCTGTGACCAACGAGTTTGTCTGTGACCAACGAGTTTCAACACTCAATAACTTTTGAAATACTTGATGGAATGACTTTATATTTGGCATGTAAGTGTATCTTATTGATGTATAGCCACTGTTCAATGCATGTGTTGTTCCAAATATTTTTTTGAGAGTTATGGCCCTTGATGAACTTAGAATTTTGTGAAATTGCACCACCCGTCGCAGCTACGGCGTCGATGTCCCGATTTTTAGTCGAGTTGTGACGAAGTCAAACTCGACTTATAGTTTGGTGAATGGCGGTCGGGCGGGCGGGTGGGCGGGCGGTCGGGCGGGGCGGGCGGTCGGGAGGGCGGGCGGGCGGGCGGGCGGGCGGGCGTAAACAATTGGTTTCCGGATGATAACTTGATAGTGGTTCAACTCACATTCATTAAACTTCATACATAGGTTGGTCTTGGTGGGAGGAAGAACCCTATTGATTTTGGACATGCTACGTCGAAGGTCAAGGTCACAGTGACCTTTAACATAGTAAATCTTAAACAATTGGTTTCCGGATGATAACTTGATAATGGTTCAACTCACATTCATGAAACTTCATAGGTAGATTGGCCTTGGTGAGGGGAAGAACCCTATTGATTTTGGACTCGCTACGTCAAAGGTCAAGGTCACAGTGACCTTTAACATAGTATATCGCAACAATTGGTTTCCGGATGATAACTTGATAGTGGTTCAACCTAGAGTCATGAAACTTCATAGGTGTGTTGGCCTTGGTGCGAGGAAGAACCCTATTGATCTTGGACTCACCAGGTCAAAGGTCAAGGTCACAGTGACCTTGAACATAGTATATCGCAACAATTGGTTTCCGGATGATAACTTGATAGTGGTTCAACCTAGAGTCATGAAACTTTATAGGTGTGTTGGCCTTGGTGCGAGGAAGAACCCTATTGATCTTGGACTCACCAGGTCAAAGGTCAAGGTCACAGTGACCTTGAACATAGTATATCTCAACAATTGGTTTCCGGATGATAACTTGATAGTGGTTCAACCTAGAGTCATGAAACTTCATAGGTATGTTGGCCTTGGTGCGAGGAAGAACCCTATTGATCTTGGACTCACCAGGTCAAAGGTCAAGGTCACAGTGACCTTGAACATAGTATATCGTAACAATTGGTTTCCGGATGATAACTTGATAGTGGTTCAACCTAGAGCCATGAAACTTTACAGGCGTGTTGGCCTTGGTGCGAGGAAGAACCCTATTGATGTTGGACTCACCAGGTCAAAGGTCAAGGTCACAGTGACCTTGAACATAGCATATCGCAACAATTGGTTTCCGGATGAGAACTTAATAGTGGTTCAACCTAGAGTCATGAAACTTCATAGGTGTGTTGGCCTTGGTGCGAGGAAGAACCCTATTGACCTTGGACTCGCCAGGTCAAAGGTCAAGGTCACAACTCGACATTGGATCTGTGATCCTGAGCGGCATTTTTTTTTGTTTAATCTTGGGATTTTCTCAGTTTTCATGTGGATTTAGGTGGATGTTAATTCAAATCGGACAAAAACAGTTTGTATTATTATTTTATTTGTTATTTGCTGCTTCTTCTATTGTAATCACACTTGCGTGAATGAGACGTGAATGGAAAAATTAATCTCGCAAAATTTTGTTGCCCAAACCTACCAACACTGAGATTTCGGGAGCCAGACTAAAAAAACGTTGGGGACTCGGGGCCGAAAAAAAGCCCCGAGAAAGGGCCTCTTGGGGCCGGGGCCGATTGGCCCCGACTCAAGGCAAGCCCCGCTTACCTGTTCTCAGAAGTACTGCCACACTGGGCTAGGTTGTTTGGTTGTTTCAGCCATTTTTACGCCAAAACGTACCACGAGGCCGCAAGATTGCGTCATCGCATGCCATAAATAAATTAACCATGCATGTAACCGGGACGATGGTTTTTTGTGATCACGTCGGTCGGTGTTTTTTAATAACCGACACCGAGTTGTATTTTCGGTTAACCTCCCAACACTAATGTTGTGTCTGTTTGCCAATCTAAGCCTACTGTGTAACTTGTCTGTAGGATAAAATGAAAATGTGACCTTTCAACTATATCTTTGCATTTTCTAGTAGTCTGATTTCATCCTTCATTTATTTTTAGATCCAATTCCTTCTGATCTTCTGAAAAGTGATCCAGTGCTTCTGAGTGAGGTTGTTAGCACAGAGCAAATTGTGACCACAAATGATGGTGAATCCTCATATACTCTTTTGTCAGACAATATTGCGGAACATGTCCATAGTTGTCTAAATGATGATGAACAATCACATGTGAGCTGTGACAGTACAGAGAATAATGCAAGGAGGGAGCCTAAAAATGGTCTGACAGATTCTAAAGAAGATCGTGTTAATGGACAGAGTCATGCTGGACATAAAGCAAATAAGGAGATTGACTGCAGTGTTACTCAAGATACACCTAAATGTAATGGCAGGCTCTGCAATGATTTTTCAATTGAAACTGAAATGTTAAGTGATATTGATAAGAAAAAGGTGAATGTGACAAGAGGATGTGATTCTGAATGTGTAGAGAGTTTACAGAAACGGGTCTATGTACACAGTTTTCAAACAAAAGATGATGCCTTTCACAAACAAAACTATAATGTTCAAGTGAATTCTGAAGAGAATGGCTTTGTTACGAGTGGCAATAAAGAAATGGATGAGCAGTCGACAAAGGTTGAATCGGTTTCTATTATAGCTTCAGGATGTAAATATAAAGTGGAACATATGTCTGCTCCAGAAATTAAAACCCCTTCACTACCTCACTGCAGTGACTGTGATACCTCTTTAAGTGACAATCTTGATGGGTCTACTTCACAGGAACACAGTAATGCCACAAGTATGTCATTGACGAATGAAGAGGAGATACTTATAGTTTTACAATCCAATAATGCTTCATCACAAAAGAGTGGAAATTCTTCAAAGAAAACACCAAGAAAAGAGAAAAGAGGTCATCCTCGTTCTATATCATACTGGGTAGATCAGTTGAAAGAAAATAATGGACCACAACATGATGTGACTTCAGAAAACAATTCAGCTATTTTGCAGAGTTCAGAAGTAAGGAAAGATCAAATGTCTTCACCAGATAATATTCTGCAAGCTTCAGGGTCTGTGCAAAGCATTGACAGTCCACTGGGACCAATGTCTCATGAGACATCGGTCCCAGTTGATTGTAACTGCAATACAAACACATTACTGTTGACTAGCACTAATTCTAATGACAACATATCCACAGATGCCATGAACACTGTATTCTCTCACGGCAGATCTAACACTTCTGCGGAACCAAACATTCAGCCAGGTAGAAGGATGAAACATATAATTGATAAGGAGGAATATGTGATAAAAGATTGTGATAACAGTGTTGTTGACATTACCGCATTAAAGTTGCAGTCTGTTGAGAAATCTGTCTCAGATACTTCTATTGATAAGAAAGCAGAGTCTTTAAATTCTGAAAATGGATCAGCTGGGAAATTACATTCATCTGTAGAATCTTCAGAATCTTTAGATGCAAGTTCTGCATTCAATCCTTCAGCTTATCCTCATTTTGTGCCACTCAGTATGTCACATCATAAAGTTGAAGAATCTTATGTTTCCCAGCAGAATCTTGTTGGATCATCAGAACCTGATGATGCAAACTTGAAAAACAATTTGCTGCAAATGGCAGAAGTGCAGACCTCTTTGCCTCATAACTGTTTGGGAGTTGTGGAGAGTAATGATTGTGAAAATGTGGAGAAGATGAATGAGAAGGACGATTCAAATCGTAAAGCACTTGTTTATAATGATCTTGATATATTTGACAGTAGTTTCACAGAAAACCCGGAAACCCCTGAGCACAAAAAATACAACAGAAAAAATAAACATCCTGTAAAAAAGAAAGCCTCCAAAAAGTCTGAAAATCCAGTCCAGAGCTACGATGATATGTTGAAAGAGTATGCACAAAAAATAAACTGTGATTTACAAGATGCTGATAGTGCACAGAATACAAAGAGTCATGCTAGTTCCAAGAACAGCATATCAGAGAGGAAAATAATTAAAGCAAGCAGATCAACTGTGAAAAGTAATCTAAAAACAGTTATTGGTAAAACAGACTTGAAAACTGGTGAAAACTTAAGTGAGAGTTCACCTAATGATCCAAACAAAACTTGTCCAACACCTTTAGATCACTGTACATCACTATCACATTCCATTGATAACTTTTGTCTCCCTCCTCCTCATGTCAGCCTTGGTGTTGAGACACTGACTAGAATTAATACCTATTCTGATGTACTTAATGATTATGAGGGGTATTTGTCAAGTAACTCACAAAACCAAAATGTTATGCTTGAAATGCCAGACTTGGCAAAAATTGTTTGTCTCAGGAATTTGGATGATAAAATATACAATCAAACTGTCAAGTCTCAAGTTGAACAAATTGTTAACTCCTCCTATGATCAGTATTTCAACCCTCCAAAGTGTGATAAAATATCTCAATGTACAGAAGTCAATCCTATTTTTTTGAGCCCCAAAGAAATTCCTATACAACCTAACATTTGCACAGGAAAATCTAACATACAATTCACCAAGAACTTACCCGAGATACCCAAGATAGAAAACAACTCTTCAGAAAAATCTAAAAGTCAGAAGAGTGAAACTTTGAAATCAGCTAAGCCTGAAGTCATTACTGAAATTACAGGTAAATATGACCAGGTAACAGAACCTGTTTATGTTCCAGAAATTAAAGGTAATTCATCTCAGGCTTATAAATGCCCATCAACTGACTCAAGTGTGGCATGTTTGAACAAGGACATAGTAAAGGAAACAATTGTGAAACATGATTCTCCCACTCTCACTGATGCAGGCACCAACACCGATGATCATCTTCTTTTCTCATGGTTCAAGAAATGCAAATTTCAAAATCTCTCACTGAAGTCCGACGAGCTGAATATGAAAGAGATTGACAATATAATGAAGCCACTTACAATTGATACTAATTTATGTAGTGGTAGTGATGATAGTTTGTGTAGTATAACTCCTGATGCTGTAGAATATAATGAGTTCATTTACACTGGAGGAAAGGAACAAAAATCTGAAACATATTCAACAGACTTGGGCAGCAAAAGATATAAAAATAGGAAGCAATCTGTTGGAAAAAGCCCAGAAAAAATTGAAAATGTTACCAAAATGTCTGCAAATATAACTGATGAATTTCAGAATGGAAAACCAAAAAGCAAGAAAAATAAAAATATTGTCCAACCAAGTGCTATGAAAAAACCTCCAGATAAAACTTGCTATAAACATCAGGCAAGGAAACCATCAAGAAACAAGTGCAGTGACTATTTTCAGAATATGGAAAGCTCTGAATCAACTGAGTTTCAGAACAGTGCACCATTTTTTCCCCACACACATCATCCATTTGGTTATGCAAATGCTTGTTATACCATGAATGCTAAAGTACCACGAAGTCAAGGACAGTGGGTGAAGAATTCAACAAGGCAGCATCAAGCAGCACACTATTCATTCACCAGTCGCTGGTCAGACTGGTGGAAGAGATATGAAGAATTTTACTCTCAGTACTATGAATATTACCAAATGTTGACTGGTGGTTCCAGAACTCCTTCAGATTTTGTTGAGAATTCACAACAAACATACAACATGCAGAGAAAGTACTTCAATATGATGAGAAATTAATTCTTTACTCCGATTCTGTTAACCCTTTACACACCGATGATTAAATACCAAAGTTTCAAGCAGCAAATTTTCCCCATAATGCAACTAGAAAATTAATTAATTGAATCTTGTTTGACAGAGCTTAATGAGCTCTGTCGTATAAGATTGAATAGGTTATTAAATTCCTAGTTGCATTATGGGAAAAACTTGCAGCTTGATATATTGATACTTTCACTTCAGTGTGACGAAGGTTAACCCTTTCCCCTCTGCAATATCCAACCAGTGTTATTCACTAAAAACTCCATGCAGATTTTATTATTATTTTTCAAATTTTGCCTTCACAATATAGTGGATGTCCCCTAATTGGAACAGGCTTCATGTGCTCAATCCGGTGAGCGGCAATAAATAATGTTTTGGAGAAACGTGCCATCCCCCAGTTGTGTAAGTTTATGGGTTAAATGTTGTCTTCCACTTTCTGTTTTCTGTCATTCATTGGGGGAGTCCACATTTGAGTAGGATAATTATTATTATACCCCCCGCAAACAAAGATTGGGTTGGTATATAGGAATCACCCTGTCCATCCGTCTGTCCGTCAGTCCATCCTTGTAAGCGCAACTCCTCCTAAACCGTTTGAAGAATTTTCATGAAACTTTACACAATGGAAGTACTCCATATGGAGATGTGCATGAAGCAATATAATTCTGTTCTGACATTTCCAAGGGGAGATAATCTGTCCGTCTGACCATCCTTGTAAGCGCAACTCCTCCTAAATCGTTGGAAGAATTTTCATTAAACTTTACACAATGGAAGAACTCCATATGAAGATGTGCATAAAGCAATGTAATTCCGTTCTGACATTTCCAAGCGGAGATAATCTAACTTATACATTTCAGGCGCGGGGGTATCACTTTGTGAGTTTGCTCACAGTACCTCTAGTTATTTTAGTCCACTGTTCTTGTTGGTCAGCGATACAGATATTTTCTTTCCAGCAAAAAAACAAGTCCAATGTAGGTCATCTCATGATGGTTGCAGTTTATTTGCTCTCTAGAAGACATCCAGGAGATCCCCTTTGCATGCGTTTGGTGTGTAGAGATTGCCTGGACTTCTCTCAGGATTCATACAGTCAAGGACCAAAAAAATTCAAAGATATTTCAAGGACATACCAGCATTTTTAAAGGATTTTTTAAAAATGTGCATGTGGAATATAATCTTTTTTCTTTTTTTTCAACCTTACCTACTTTAAAAGTGTCTTCTACCTCATCCTATATTCAAGAAAAGATTTGTTTCATGTCACAAATGTTTTTGAAAATGACTAGTGTACATCCAAATGTCCTAGTAACATATTTAGAAAACTATCTTTTTTATTTAACTTTAGTTGGCCTTCAGTGTTGTAAGTTTTTCATCCAATTGTTTACTAAGTTTTCCAAACTTGGCTACTTTTTCTTTTGCAGTCCATCTCAAAGAATTTGATTCTGTGACAAACTGAACTTGGCAAGTGTGTTCAGCCATTTCACTATACCCTTTACGTAACGAATTGGCTGCATCTGCCTGCATGATTTACAAATTAAGCAGTTGAAAAAACAATTTCAACAAAAATATATGTGACCCCCTCATTGGAACGAGCTTGTCAAGCTCGGTCTGATGAGGGGGTCACATGATATGGTTTTGTTGAAATTGATTGAAAAATATGAAAAAAAAACAAAAATTAAAATACAGTGGAACCCTGTTAACTGAAAAAAGCCACTTTGACAGTGAAAATTGTTCATTGAACAGGAGCATTCAATTAACAAGGATTGTGTCACTTTCCTGTATTCTAAAGATAAACTTAGCATTTATTCTATTATATCTGGTTTGACAGAGCTCCATGAGCTCTGTTGAACAAGATGTAATAGATTAAATGCTCATATTGGATGTACTGGGGCCAAATAGGTCTATAAACAAAGGAAAACTGGGGGAAAGTCAGGGTAATTTGTACTGGAGGTATGGTAAATGGTTTTGTGTTGGGAAATAATATTCAGTGAACAGGGTTATTTAGTTAAGAGATATCCAATTAAGTGGGCTCCACTGTAATAAATTTTGCTATCATCTGCTTTCCTGGTTCAGATTCATTTATTTTTCAAAAATTAGTTAAAAATAGTTGTCAGAAATTTGATTTCTTTGCATTACAGTTTTTCAAATGTTTTTTGCCCCTTCATGTGCAATTTCAAGGCACTTTCTTTGAGGGACAAAACATCAATGCCTGTATTGCAATAAATACACACTGCTTTGTGCCTATCTGCTTTATACAGTTTTACCCAGTCTTTGTATGATTCATCAGTTCACCACCTGATATTTTTAAGACCCTTTCCTTTAAACCTGGTTTGACTTATTTTTCTTTATCCCTGATCATCCAATGATGAATACAAACACAAAGAATCTTGCTTCAGTTAACAAGTTATAATAGCCTATGTGAGCTAAAATGCCATCTAGTGTTTTTTATGTCAACATTTAATAGAGCATAAAATGAAGGAGATCAGCTGATTGGGGCAATATGGATTGATTTTGGAATCCTCAACAAAAATATCAGTGTCTATTTTGGAAAAGACTTGAAAGTATTTGCACTGGCTGTCCTTTCAAAATTATGAGTTTTGAAAAATAAGGTAAAGAGGACAAGTAAAATATGCCTTTTCAATTGACTGCAAAAAATTGCCAAATTTGAACACAAAACAAGAGCACCGCTGGGCATTGCATCATACGCCCGTGAACTGTTCAAATTGTACCATTTTAACACATTTGCAATTTTTTTAGAGTGCGAGAAATTTATACTGGCATATATATATATGTTACGGTCATTTGAGAAAAAGACTAACAAGTTTGAAGCCAATCGAAAAACAAATACTAAAGTTATCATCCGGAAACCAAATATTTGACGAAGAATTCTAAGTCCAACAGGGGCCATAATTCAGGCAAAAATTGTTCAGACCGACCCCATATTCGAACTTGACCTGTATTTTGTTGTGATTAAACCACATACCAAGTTTGGAGCCGATCGGAAAACAAATACTAAAGTTAGGCCATCAAAAAAAGAACCTCTGTTTCTCAGGCCCGCGTGCATGGTCATTTTTGGTCCGCATGCAACCTTTTTATGACACAAAAAAAATCTTCAAAAAATTTGAGATATTGTGCTCATTTCGGTAAATCGATATCGATGCGTTCGCAAATTTTAAATTAACACACTTCAAGCTTTTTCTACATCATACCTTAATGAAGTGGGTGGGTTCTAGCAATATTCACGACAGAAAGTGTTTTATTCTGTAAAAGGTAAGTCATAATGACAGCAAGAAGGAAGGTGTCTTTCAGTCTGACAACAAACAGTCACAAAGGGGAATGGTCGATTCGCACCACGTTTGATTCGCACCAACCCTCAGAAAGTCTGCAAAGTCAGGTGCTATGTTGAATGGAACACAGTCTCCTGACATTTATTTTTAGTAACATTTGTATTGTAAATGGCCGTCATTGGGAATTTGTGTACTGTTATTTGAAACCGTTACGAGTTTCCCAGTTAATTTAAATAAATGCATTTGAGATGCAGGATAATTGGATAACTAATAGTAACTGTTGCTTGATATAAAAGTAACAGTCATAGTTGAAAATAAATCGCATATAGGCAGGTATGTGCGGTCGAATTGGTTAATAAAAACACGCAAACATTCGTTTTGTATTTCATTTTCAGATTTAAAAAAAATATGATTTATGGATGAACTGCCCGTTCAAATGGGTTGTGATAATTTTGAATATAATGGGGAAAAATTGCGATTCACAATTTTATTAGGCAGGTTGTGAAAGGATTTTTTTTTTGGTCAAATAAATCTCTGAAAGTTGGCACTTCGACATTTGATTTGTCCCAGAGACGTTTCAACCCGAGACGTTTCACCCACGAGGCGTTTCGTGACTTTCGTCCTGTGTTATAATTTTCATGTTTCACTGAAAAAACAAACATTCAAACCCCACTTCATTTACGACCCAACACCCCTGTGGTGAATAACCAATATATTTGCGAAATGGGTGGGGGTCAAATTACCACAAACAACCTCTCGGAGAGAAAATAAAAAGAAAAAAAAAACCCCGCCCACCCGCATGCTTTTTTGGAAAAAATGGCCTGAGAAACAGACAATCAACTTTGTATGGCCCTATCATCCGGAAACCAAATATTTGACGAATTCTAAGTCCAACAGGGGCCATAATTCAGGCAAAAATTGTTCAGACCGACCCCATATTCGAACTTGACCTGTATTTTGTTGTGATTAAACCACATACCAAATTTGGAGCCGATCGGAAAACAAATACTAAAGTTATCATCCGGAAACCAAATATTTGACGAATTCTAAGTCCAACAGGGGCCATAATTCAGGCGAAAAATGTTCAGACCGACCCCATATTCGAACTTGACCTGTATTTTGTTGTGATTAAACCACATACCAAATTTGGAGCCGATCGGAAAACAAATACTAAAGTTATCATCCGGAAACCAAATATTTGACGAAGAATTCCAAGTCCAACAGGGGCCATAATTCAGACAAAAATTGTTCAGACTGACCCCATATTCGAACTTGACCTGTATTTTGTTGTGATTAAACCACACACCAAGTTTGGAGCCGATCGAAAAACAAATACTAAAGTTATCATCCGGAAACCAAATATTTGACGAATTCTAAGTCCAACAGGGGCCATAATTCAGGCAAAAATTGTTCAGACCGACCCCATTTTCGAACTTGACCTGTATTTTGTTGTGATTAAACCACATACCAAATTTGGAGCCGATCGGAAAACAAATACTAAAGTTATCATCCGGAAACCAAATATTTGACGAATTCTAAGTCCAACAGGGGCCATAATTCAGGCAAAAATTGTTCAGACCGACCCCATATTCGAACTTGACCTGTATTTGTTGTGATTAAACCACATATCAAGTTTGGAGACGATCGGAAAACAAATACTAAAGTTATCATCCGGAAACCAAATATTTGACGAATTCTAAGTCCAACTGGGGCCATAATTCAGGCGAAAAATGTTCGGACCGACCCCATATTCAAACTTGACCTGTATTTTGTTGTGATTAAACCACATACCACATTTGGAGCCGATCGGAAAACAAATACTAAAGTTATCATCCGGAAACCAAATATTTGACGAATTCTAAGTCCAACTGGGGCCATAATTCAGGCGAAAAATGTTTGGACCGACCCCATATTCGAACTTGACCTGTATTTTGTTGTGATTAAACCACATACCACATTTGGAGCCGCTCGGAAAACAAATACTAAAGTTATTGTTCGGAAACCAAACGGACGGATGGACGGACGGACGGACGGACGGACAGATGGACGGACGGACAGACGGACGGACAACGCCATAACATAATACGTCCCGTTTTTTCAAACGGGCGTATAAAAAAACACACAGTAACATATATTTTTTCCTGTTCATTCTTTTAATGAGATGATACACCAAGTGGATACAGGACTGTTTTCCCCCAAATGAGCTTAGGAGATGGGAAAATGTTAACACTGTCATCAATACAAATCATTTAGTGTTCTGTAACCAACAACGATGTGTGTTGGTAAAACAGGAACGGTGCTTCTAAATGCACTGTAACAAATTACAGTGCTTACAGATTGACACCTCGTTAAATAATGCCCAGACTTTGATTTCCTCATTTTTGGTAAACATTGATTATTCATTATTTACACTTGTTTTTTCGTTTTTCAATGAAAGGAAGAGAAAAAGGTATGTTTAAGATGCCCACTAATACATACGTAAAAATGAGATGCGGCAAATTTAAGGACTTTCAAGGAGTCTGATGGATTTTCAAGTACTTATCAAGTACATTTTTTGAATTTTTAAAATTCAAGGAGTAAGATTGAAATTCAATGACTTTTCAGGGATGTCCGAACCCTGTCTCTTGCATCTCCAGTTTCAGATGCAGGTAGGAGCTGAAGAGGAGAGGAAGTCACTCTGTGAATCATGTAAACCATGTGGGATAACATGAGGAAAACCTCTTTCTGCATTTGTTTGGCCCATCCACTTGGAGATCTAGAGATCTGCTGGAAAGAGCTCCTTTCCATTGTCCAGAGACTATTCTCTGTTTGCCCTGTGTTAGCATAACTATATCTTGACTTTTTACTGCCCTGTTCCTCCATTGATAACTAAAACTCTAAAGGTTCTGATGGTTTGGGGAGAAAACACATCTAACCTTTGGAGTAGGGCCCTGCGATTATTCAAATTTTAATTGATTCTTGAAGCGGCTTCCCAAACCATTACCAAATTGCAGACATGTTATCAAATCGAATTGGCCACGATGAAAACGATAATGTCATGTGTTTCAAGTTTCTATCTATGTGACAGATCGGGACAGTTAGGAAAATGAGTGGAAACATTTCATATAGCATATCAGCTAACTCATACTTATTTATAACTAAGAAGGTAACAATAGCCCCTCCCCCTCCCCATGCATGATGTACAAATGCCGAAACAATGTGACATTGATCACACAATGGCCCATCTGCTTGTCCGATTTCCAAATTGTTCACAGGATTCCCACTGTAGACAGGATGTCCTTATCTTTGCAGCATCATCAGCATCACAAATAGTTGTAAATCTGGAATATCCCTGAAGTCTTTGAGTGCATGATGCAAGCTTGGCTCCAAAACAGGCTCTGAATTTCCTATTTCTCCACAACTTACATGACGTCTTCGAATGGAAAATATCGCCCCTTGAGTGCTACAAGGCACCATCAGCAATGCTAAAAGTATTGCCTATGGCACTTTGTTGCACTCGAGAGATGACATGCAATTTTTCCAACAAGGCCCAGAGCAAGAGAGTGGATTTTTCTTTGAAGAAGCTACTGCAATTGGGTCCATTTCTGAACATTGAATGTGTCATGCATCTATTACACTCCATGAAAACAGTTGATTCGCTTAAAAAATGAATCAACTCTCAAAACTGTTGCCCGATTCAATTAGAGAATCAATTTAAGTCACATTTTTGATTCACATGGCCCTTCTTTGGAGCTGCCGTTGGATTCTATTTTTCCTTGAACAATCCCATTGTATGCAATACCCAGGGATGAGACATTTTAGCATATTTACCGGTTTCAGGAAATTCATGCTCAAAATGCTGAAATTTTACTAATGTAAATTTACATAAAAATGGTCTTAAAAGACAATTTTCATGCAAATGTGTAGAAATAAAACATCTGTCAACTAACACGTTCACTCTGTGTTCTTTTATTTTTTGAAGGAAACATTAATTTCATAAATTTGTCCTTCAAACTGACAATATTACCTAATTTCAGTGAATTTAGTCGCATTTCAGCCTTCCCTGAATTCCTAATATTCTGTTCCTAATCTGTTCTGTAACCAGCCTCTGGTCTGGAGGTCTCTGCCTGAGGTCAAGGGTCAAGTGCCCCATTCACATGTCTGTAGCATCAGTACAGACATGTTGTCAAATGAGTCAAAAACTCCAGCATTGATAGTTCATGTAGATAGATTTAAATGTACTTTTGCTATGGTCATAGTCCTGCAGCATAGGGGAACGACTACTTACATGGGGTTGGTTTTGTTCACTCATTCACACTGTGGAGTTTCCTTGGACTATGAAACAAGTGATGTTTGTCCAAATAAACATTTTGTATTATAACTCTTCTATTGATAGCTCAGTTTCCATGTTATTTGGTATGATGCAGGCCCATCGGAACGAAATTTATATTGGGGGGGGGGCTGATATTGCTAATTTGGGTGAACTGGCTGATACTAAATGGGTATGGGGGATCCAGATGCCGAAGGCATCTGGCGCGAGTGCTGAAGGCACGAGCTTTTGAGGGAGGGAGGGGGGGGGTTACTTCCCCAGAAATTTTTTGAAAAGGGCAATCAAAGGAAGCATTCTGGTAGCTTTTGAAGCAAAAACCTCTTGATTTTTTTAAACGGCAAAAGTTGTTTTTTTAACAAAATGTTTCAAAAATCCCAATAGAACCCCATAACATTTGGGGACGGTTCTCACACTGGGCTCATCTGCAGGCCGTGGCCGTATTCCGTCATGGTAAAAAACAGTCAGACCTTATGGTGGATTCATTAGTTTTATCATTATGCCAGCGGTTGTCGTGGTCTTCTAAGCTGCCAATGGAATTGCTCAAAACGTTTGCACATCAACATATGCAGGTACATGTTATACATTCAGTGATACGTTCATAATTCTAATCCAGGGGCGTAGTAAGCTAATTTTATTTGGGGGGTGGGGGGTAGGACCTATATTCCCATGACGCGATGCGTCATCCGAGCGGCAAGTGGGGGTGAACATGAGAGGGGGTATCCTCCATCTTGTTGGTGGGGGGTCCGCAAAATTTTTGAATTTAAGATGTAAAAACATGCATTCTGGTTGATTCTGAGCAAATAAATAAGTATATTCCTATGACACAAAGCGTCATCCGAATCACGAAGAGGCAGAATGACAGGAATAGTGAACATGCAATGAATTACCCTGTGGTTGGTTGGGGTTTAACATCACTTTCCACAATTAGGCGAAAACACGACTGTCAGTTTTATTGGTGGAAGAAAGTCCACATGGAACCCACTCAATCCAGTAATCATTAACAGCAATATCGGAATATGGTAACCAGTGGGCATCCCGTGTGGAGAAACCACAAACCCAGCCCAGTAAAGCCTACTTTTGACAGTGGCGTAGGAACACCCCCCCCCCCCCCCCCCACCCCACTGTCACGGTCACAATAAGCCATTGTGCATAAGTATGTGACCTTAACACCAATAAATAAATATATTAAGTTATTTAATGTATTAAATTTGCAGTCATTGTTTTGTCAATGACCAGTCAACTTGATGCTTACTGTATGGGGAGATGCCCATCCAGATTTCCTTGGAGGAGAGTTCCTACCCACAATGCAATTTTTGTGTTATTTTCCTGTTCTCTCACCCATGAGTACCCCATGAAGCTGAGCATGGCTTCTTTACTGTGGTAAAGATAAAGCAGTTCTGCTTTAATGGTAAATTAGGACCTGATAACCAGTGCTTGAGATGGAAGTTCCCTAAGTGGGTAGTATAGGTTTTCATGATCAACTAAACTTGACTCCAAACTCAGGATAAAAATAATAATAATATGTACTTTTTCTGTCTTTGCTTTCAAAATATTACTTATGACCCCCTCACTGGAATGAGCTCCGTGAGCTTGATTCAGTTAGAGCTGATAAGCTAAGTTTTTGAAGCCAGAAACAAAAAGAAATTGTATTGAAAAAAAATGGTGTTTTCTTACTCAATTTTTGTGGCGTGTTGAAGTGGAACAATTAATAGGTAATACTGGATAACCCAGAAAGTTTTTGTTTGTTTGAAACCTCATTATTACTTGATTGCAAGAGAGCTTTAAGCCTGTACTGTTAAAGTGGTTTGATTCTCCAAACAATAAAAAAAAATGCAAATATAATTTTTCTTTGTTTTTTTATTTTTTTTTTTAGCTCTGACCGAAAGGTGATGAGCTCAATAGGTACATGATGTTCCTACCAGTGTTAGTCTTTCTGTTCACCCATCAATCTATCAATTTGTCAACAAACTTCTGTTTGTGATCAAACATTCCCAATATATTCTTTTTCAGTGTTGATGTGCATTAGTCTGTAGTGTTTTGAAGGGGTTTGTTTGCCAATACAAAGAGTGATTTGGAAACACACAGGCCTGGGTTCACACCGAGAGCTCTGCCTAGCACTAAAATTGAGTGCTCCAGACTGGTGGGAACTTATTTTTATTTACCCAAATTTCAATTTGCAGTGTTTGCCATAAAATAAACAACCTATATCCTCTCTAGGAAACAAATGAAGTGGATCAGTGCTGGTTTATTGTGGTAAACCAGTTCTGTGTTACTGGAAAACTAGGCCTGGTAACCAACACCTGGGATGAAAGTTCTCTGAAGTGGGCAGCATAGATATACACAATTGGTTAAACTTGACTCCATGCTTATGATGTGTTCATGAGATGGCTGAAAGTGACCTTTACCATTATAGCCACAGATTGTTGACTGCCTGTACAGGCAACCAACAGTGATGTAGAAAACACTGCCAAGATAAATGCTGCCTTCAGGCAGAGTTCTCAAGACTACACTTGGGGGCAACTTTGTCAAAGCAATATAAAAGTGGCTGTTTGGGGACATAAAGGTTAAATACCTGTAAATAAATAAAAAAGTCCGCATGGGGCCTAAGGCACTCACCTGACCAAAGTTGTTTAAAGGATTTAATTAGCATCTACGGCTTGTTAACATTACAGAGAAATGTTATTTAATTATTTATAACTCTGTGGTCCATGCCAGACTATTTTTTATCTTGTAATGGGATGCAACCACAGATAATGCCCAGTTTTCCAGTAATGTAAAACTAGGGAGTCCAAATATCAACCAAGGGACTTAACTTGAACAAACATGATTCTGACCCCTTTCCCTCCACCCCCGGGACACTGAATACCAAATATCAATAGATTGTGGATCTGAATAAGAATTTACTAAAGATTATTTGTCATATACTACTCAAAGTTGGCTAAGCACCAAATATTTGACACATCATTGTGAAATTTGCTGGTGACATATTTGCGATATTTTTGGTGGATATGATTGAGGAATGTATTGAGATGGTCTCCAGTGTTTACATTAGCTCTCTTGATGGGCAGACTTTTCGTGACAGTCATGGAAAGCATGTACCCCTTGTTTTTCATGATGTTTTGGTGTACTGTCCACATGTACATGACATGTGTAGGGTGTTCAGTCTTCATTTCAACACAAACCCTTGTGATTTAATGATTGAAAATGGCAAATGCAAGAAGACATTTGTCTGAAGCAGAAATGTGGCGGGCTGCAGGGATGGTGGAGCAAGGGGCTACCCATTGTCAGGTTGGTGAAGCCCTTGGTGTGCACCATATGGTGATCACCAGAGCCTGGGCAAGATTTCAGAAGTATGGCACACCAGTAAGATGGCATGGTGGTGGCAGAGACAGGACAACATCTGCAGCTGAAGACCGCTTTTTGGTCATTCAGGCCCCTGGGAACCGCTTTGCCACATCAACCCAGCTTCGCAGTGACCTTCAGAATGCATCCAGGGTAAATGTTTCGATGCAGACTATCTGGGCAAGGTTGCACGAAGGTGGTCTCCGATCGAGAAGACCATGTATTCGCATTCCGCTGTCCCAAAACCACCACCAGGCACGATATGAATGGGCCATGGACCACGTTGGATGGACCAGAGAAGATTGGCGACCTGCCCTTTTTACAGATGAGTCAAGGTACTGCCCAGACCACACAGATAGGCATTCTAGGGTATCAAGAAGACCAGGAGAGCGATTCCATGCAGTCAACATTGCTGAGCATGACCGCTATGGTGAAGGGTCAAACATGGTCTGGGGCGGCATCAGATGGGATGGACGTACAGAGCTCTGTGTCCTTGAATGTGGTACATTGACTGCACAACAGTATATTGATGACATCCTGGATTTCCACGTCAGATTGTATGCAGGTGCAGTGGGTGATAGATTCATTCTCATGGACGATAATGCCCATCCTCATGTTGCCCATGCTGTCGGGGAGTACTGACAGAGGGAGAGGATTGAGCATATGGACTGGCCAGAAAGATCCCCTGACCTCAATCCAATCGAACATGTCTGGAATGAGTTGCAGCTTGCAATTTCAGCCCATCCAGTCCAACCAAGAAGTGTCCAGGAGCTTGGTGCCATGCTGGTCCAAGAATGGAACAACATCCCACAAAGGACCACCAGGAACCTGATTGGGAGCATGAAAAGGCATTGTCAAGCTGTAATTAACAGTAATGGGTCTCTTACTCGATACTGAACCTATACCAGTTCGCTTGGCAAATTTGGAAAATTTCTATTTATACCAATAATATCAATTTTCCATGGTTATCGTATTCAAAAGCTAAAAAATAATGTTAAACACAACCAAAATCTTAATTTCTGTACTTAAATCATTAAAGATATAATTAAATAAAAAATATATACACTTTTTATAATATTTCAACTAAAACTTAAAACAGGTAGTTGGATATACTTTGTGCTTAGCAAACTTTGAGTAGTATATTACACTAGGTTAAAATCTGTGCCCTCATGGGCTACCCAAATATGAATCCAGAGATTAAGTTTGAACAAACTTGAAGCCTGGCTAGGGTGTTGTATACCTAATATCAAAACATTCTGAATGGTGGTTCTCAGGATTTCAAAGAATATTCCTCTTTGCACCATGTTAAATTTAGGGACCTTTGCTGATGGTTTGCGAGAAGATTTTGAGAATATAATCAATTTAGCATTATGTTAAAATTTGCCTCCCCCTCATAGGGAACTGGGGACTTTATTTGAATAAATTGAGTCTGAACCATCTAAGGATGCTGTACACCAAATATCCAAAGATTCTGATTGTAAGGATGTTGCACATCAAATATCAAAAGATTCTGATTCTATCTCAAAAAGCAGATTTTGAAAGATTATTCCTCATATTGGACTGTTAAAATTCAGGCTTCAGTAAACCCAGACTTTTTAACACAGGCAATGGCACTTTTTTACCATTCCATTCTACTGGTCAAAAGGATGCTTCATATCAAAAAACAGTTCTCTGTTCCATGCAGTTTATGAAATATGGGCGTTTGAAAATATTTATATTTTTAGCTCCTGGGGACACAGGAAACATTTTGGCATGAATCAAGTACTTATGACTCAATAATACCACATACCAAATTTGGTCCAAATCGGCTCCTTGGTTCAGAAAATGTAAATTTTAGGTGGGTGGGGCCAAAACCTTGCTCCTCTCATTGCAAAGGCAAATATTGTTCCACGAACTTCGTTTGAACAAACTTAATTCTACACTTCAAAAGGAAGCATCATACGAAATATCAAGTCACTGTACCCACTGATTCATGAATTTTTTTTTTTCATTTTTGAGCATGTTCCCCCAGCCTTGCCCTATGGGACTGGGCAAGTTGATTTGAACAAAAACAAGATGTGATGTCAGAACAAGTAATCACCTCAAATTTAACTGAAATCAGTCCAGTGCTTTTGGAGGAGAAGGTGCAAATACCATTTTCATGGATGACCTATGACGGACAGAGCATGATCACAATAGTTCATCCTACCTTTCAGTCAACCTATTCCATTGCCATTTATAAATATCTTGCATACAGGTCATCTATTGGTTTTTGTCTAGGCCTATTGCATGGTCTTCACAAGAGGCATGGCGATGTTGATTCCTTTTGTTTATAGATTGGCCCTCACACTGCCAATGACTAAACATTTCCTTTATTAGAGATATGGTCAGTTCTTTCGATGAGTCTCTGACAGAGTCTGAATTATTTAACTGTTTGAACTAAATCATTTGGTTCCTCTCTGCCTATTCAGATTCTCATTACACAATTATGAAGGAGGGACAGAATCAGAGTTGTGTTGGGCACTGTAAATCAGTTGATTTGATTTCCATTGTGAACATTTAGTTAGCATGCCTTACACAATGGTAGACATTGTTGTTACCATCCTGCAGGGGCTGTGCTGGAATCCAGAGGTGGGAAAATGAATAGTACAAGTCCAGAAGAAATCTTTGCGATATAAAGCAATACTTTTCGTTTTACAGTTATAGCTCTATGGTTTGGAACTTGGGGTTGAGTCAAAACTGGTGTTGATAAGTAATTTAGCAATGAATAGAATTTTCTTTTACCTCGAGTGAAGCTTAAGGGGAGCTTTACTAATCACTTTCTGTCAGTCACCGGCTTGAACTTTACATTATCAGCTTCTCAAAATGTCCTGGAGCCAATTGAACCAAATTTCATATGCACTGTTCCTCATCATTTGTCAGTTCAAATTTGTTAAAATGAAGTTGTCACACCCGCATGGGAACACCACAAAGGGCATAATTCTGTTGGCATTCTCAAATGTTTTTATTTTAAATTGAAATCTTCTTCAGAACCAAAGATTCAGATTGCAGTGTTATGGAAACATTCTGGAGTCAAGAAAATTATAAGCTGCATCTTTCCATGTAGAATGGAGATGTTTACTATCTTCACCATCGAGGCATCCACAAGTCACATTTTCTCTCAGATGGTGTTCATCTTAAAGATTTATGCCTGTATCGTTTCTTTAAAGCAATTCCACAGTGTATTGATGCATTTGGGTTGTTTATTCACCTTGTGGTCCTAACTCCATATTGGATGCTTTGTCATATTGGGCGATAACATCTCCTTGGCAAGTCTTAAGTGTGAAGGTAGGTAGTTTTGTGGCACATTGTTTCCACATGGCTGGTCTGTGTGCATCACACCCTATATGGTGGTCAATTCTGTTTGGTGGAAAATATGCATTGTTAAAAATTCTTAAATATAGTCTGGCAATAAGTAAACAAGAGGCCTGCTTCACCAAGCGCTGCTAATCCCCCACACCCCTAATTGGAGAGCGGGAGCGTAGGTGTTTTTTTTCCCTGCATAAAATCACTCTAAATCTGGCCAAGCCAATCTTGGAGCAAAACAAAAACCCATTTAACTGACCGGACAGGAGGAGGGGGTCATAGGAGTAAAATATTTTTTCTGCACGTAATCACTCTAAATCCTTCAAAATACCTTTTGTAGTTAAGAAGAAAATAATGCCTAATGGATGTGTGGGGGGGGGGGGGGGGGGGAGGGAGGCTTGGGCACAGAGCAATAACTCTGACAATTTTCATCGAATAACTGTGGTCATCATTGAACTTGAGGTAGACATTCCCAAAAAGATATATGCTCAAAAAAAATTAATAGTTGGTACTGTTTTTTATTCCATAAACAAGCATTACACAATATTTTTTAACAAAGGGCAAGAACTCCCATAATTTTCAACGGATATCACTGGTCATCGAACATGATGTAGATATTGTTGCTATAGAGACATATACCGAAAGGAATTGAAATCCGGTTTTTATTGTTAAAGTTATGCCATAAACAAGTATTGCACTATATTTTTTATTAAATAAAGAGCAATAACTCCCATAATTTTCATCGGATATTGCTGGTCACTGAATTTGACGTTGACTTTGTTGCTATAGAGACGTACACCGAAAAGAATTGAAATTTGTTAACGATTGTTCAAGTTACCGGTTGGCCATAAACAAGCATTACACAAAATTTTTTATTAAACAAAGGGCAATAACTCCCTCTCTGTTGTGAAAGAGACATACTGAAATTTGTTAACTATTGTTCAAGTAAGGCCATAAAAAAGATTTACAGAATATTTTTATAACAAAGGCATACTGAAATTTGTTAACTATTGTTCAAGTAAGGCCATAAAAAAGATTAACAGAATATTTTTATAACAAAGGGCCATAACTACCATGATTTTCAAGAGATATCATTGGTCATCGAACTTGACATAGACGTTGTTGCTATAGAGGCATACACCAAAAAGAATTAAAGTCCATTAACTATTGTTCAAGTTAGCCATAAACAAAGTTTGGACAGATGGACAGACAGACGGAGCTCTATGATGTATAACTCCCTTATGGGGGATAATAATGCAGAATGGTTTGGTTGGGAGCAGAGTTGACAACTCAAAAGCGTCTATTTTTATTTTTTAGTTTTTTAACAAGGGTGAATGTTTATGCACCACCTTGGAATGCTGTTTGGTCATACCACATGGATGGTGATGACCTTGGGGTGGGGGTAGTTAGTGTGATAATGTACTTGTCCTTCCCCTTATGGTCGTTCAAAAACTGTAATGCCCAGATCCCTGAACCACAAGTTCAATGAACTGTTTCCCAGAGGTCAGTTTTGGTTAAAAACAAAATAAATAATTCCCAATGCCATCCCACCTTATAAAACTATGGATGTAGTGAGTCTTTATTTCTGATTGTAATGCCATCAAAATGTTGATCAAATCAAGTTTTGACTGAGCAATATTTCCTTCTTTGACTCACAGAAAATGATTCTCTATGAAATTTTTCAACATTCAATCGTCCAAAAAATATCAGTTGATTGGAAGAACAAACCGTAAGTTCACTTTTCCAACCAACTGAAATAATCCAGACTGAATCTAAACATTGGCGATGACATGTTTGAGGGCTAGACTCGTTCCAGGCCAGAACAGTGTCAAATTATTTACAGAATTAGGCTGGCGGCTTGAGAGTTTGTCAGAAACTTTAATCAAGCAAGCTTGAATCTTTGCCACTGCAAAGAGTTGCATACCAAATCTCAAAAGCATGGTCATATTTGTGGCTGGTGGTTGAGGAGAAAATTTATCAGAAATTTTTGTTTTTTGGAGCATGGGATCTACCCTATGTGGATTGGAAACTTCATTCTAACAAGCTTGAAAGAGTATCCAGAAATGATGATGATTTTGATCAATGTTTCTGAATTCAAATTGAAATGTGAAAATTAACATACAACAGAAACCAAGTGATGACAGTTTATCACACTGACTTTTAGTCAGGTGAGCTAGAAAAACAGATTCCTATGCATTTTCTCCCTGAACAATACATTAAAAATAATTATTTATTCTGTTGTTGCATGGAATGTCCAAAACCAAAACACAGACAGGGTCAAATGCTGAATTTTTAGCCAAATTATCTCAAATTTAATTTGTCAAAATCCATCTTTTTAACCCTTTACCCAACGCAGACGATATCAAAATTTATTATTTTAAATATCATTATTTTCAAATTTTTCAAAAAATTTCAACAAAACCATATCATGTGACCCCTCGTTGGAATGAGCAACAAAACCATATCATGTGACCCCTCGTTGGAACGAGCTCATTCCAATGAGGGGTCACATGATATGGTTTGTAGAGTTTTTTGAAAAATAATATTTTTTCAACTGCTAGTTCGCGAGGCGGATGCGGCCAATTCATCGAGTAAAGGGTTAAAGCATGAAGTTGTTCATTTCATCTTGAAATCAATAATAAATCTACATTCAAGAGGAAATAATTCTGTTAAATGTTTTCAGAAACTTGCAAACCTTGCATCCCAAAAAATTGGCTTGAGTACTTTTTAGTGATCATTTATAAGAGTCTTCATTTAAATTGGTTCATAAACCTATGAGCAATGCACCTGAGAGCAAATGGTGATGAACAGAATAGATGGGCTGGACAAGGGAATGAAGGTATGAGACAGACATTAGAGATGATTTCTATATAGTCACTCCCACTTTTGAAAATGAGGTGGGAGGTATTATACCAACTAAATTCACATGTCATAATAACACTGAATACTAAATTTGATTCAAATCTTTTAAAAATTCTTGTCCATTTCTAACATACCGGTAGGGTTCTGATGGGAATTTTGCCCTTCCTTGGAGAAATGTCAGTGACAGGGTTCCCACAGGGGCATGTTAAAATATACTTGCCAGTGATCATGTTTGAGATGTTTTACCAAATATTTGAGTTTCGAATTGTTATTCACTCACACAAGTACAGTTTCCTGGAAATTGCAAAAGTATATACAATGGAACCCTGTTAACAGAATAGCCATTTCATCAGAGAAAGATGATTCAATTAACATTTTCCTGTGTTCAAATGATAACCTGACCATTTATTAGCTCACCTGACTGAAAGTCAGGGTGAGCTTTTCTGATCACTTTTCGTCCGTCGTCCGGCGTCCGTCGTCCGTCGTCCGGCGTGAAGGTGGTGTTTGGGTCTTTTTCTTCCAAACCACTGGCCGCATGTTAATGAAATTTCATGTGAGTAGGGGTTATATAGCGGCATTTTGATTTTTGGGCAAATTAGGTTTCGGCTCATATTGAGCAGAGGGGTGGGGCAAAAATGCTCCAATTCTTAAAAAATCTTCTTCTCAAGAACCAGCAATAGCAGAGACTTGATATTTGGTATGCAGCTTCCTTTTGAGGTGTAGACTCAAGTTTGTTCAAGAGAAGTTTGTAGGTCTATACTTGGCGATGTTATGGGAGGAGCAAAAATTTTGGCCCCACCCCAAATTTCTATTTTTTAAACCGAGAGGCCAATTTGAACCAAATTTTATGTGAGGGCTTATTGGGTCATAAGTACCTAATTTATGCAGAAATTTTTTTTCCTGTAGCCCCGTGGGAACCACAGGAGCTAAAAATAGAAAAAAATTAAAACGCCTATATCTCAAAAACTGCACGGCACTGAGAATTTTTATTTGGTGTGCAGCTTCCTTGGGACCAACAGAAAGGATTGGTAAAAAAAAATTGCCATCGGTTTTATCATAGGGTACAGTTTCGGGACTTTGAAAAAGTGCTGAGTCAGCACTTTTTAACACTGTAGGCAATGGGAAAAACATTAAAAAATCTTCTTCTCCAGATCCAGCAGGCAGAATCTTTTGATATTTGGTATGCAACATTGTAGGGTGGATCTGATTCAAGTTTGTTCAAATCGGCCCCCTGGGTTCATATTTGGGCTCAGTATAGGAGCCCGATTTCGAACTTAGTGCATTTCAGGCAAATTTCTTAAAAAATCTTCTTCTCCAGATCCAGCAGGCAGAATCTTTTGATATTTGGTATGCAACATTGTGGGGTGGATCTGATTCAAGTTTGCTCAAATCGGCTCCCTGGATTCATATTTGGGCTCACTATAAAAGCCCGAATTCGATCTTAGTGCATTTCAGGCAAATTTCTTAAAAAATCTTCTTCAGATCGAGCAGGCAGAATCTTTTGATATTTGGCATGCAACATTGTGGGGTGGATCTGATTCAAGTTTGTTCAAATCGGCCACCTGGGTTTATATTTGGGCTCAGTATAGAAGCTCGAATTCGAACTTAGTGCATTTCAGGCAAATTTCTTAAAAAATCTTCTTCTCCAGATCCAGCAGGCAGAATCTTTGGATATTTGGTATGCAACATTGTGGGGTGGATCTGATTCAAGTTTGTTCAAATCGGCCCCCTGGATTCATATTTGGGCTCACTATAGAAGCCCAAATTCGAACTTAGTGCATTTCAGGCAAATTTCTTTAAAAATCTTCTTCTCCAGATCCAGCAGGCAGAATCTTTTGTTATTTGTTATGCAACATTGTGGGGTGGATCTGATTCAAGTTTGTTCAAATTGGCCCCCTGGATTCATATTTGGGCTCACTATAGAAGCCCGAATTCGAAGTTAATGCATTTCAGGCAAATTTCTTTGAAAATCTTCTTTTCAAGATCCAGCAGGCAGAATCTTTTGATATTTGGTATGCACCATGCTTAGGGGGTGAGATTCAAGTTTGTTCAAGCCAAGTCCCTTGGTCCATATCTGGGCTCACTGTGGGAGCTTGAATTGTAACTTAGTTCAAAATGAGGAATTTTCTTTAAAAATCTTCTCAAGATCCAGCAGGCAGAATCTTTTGATATTTGGTATGCACCATGCTTAGGGAGTGAGATTCAACTTTGTTCAAGCCAAGTCCCTAGGTCCATATTTGGACTCACTGTGGGAGCCCGAATTATAACTTAGTTCAATATGAGGAATCTTCTTTAAAAATCTTCTATTTTTTTTTTAGATCCACTGGTCAGAATCTTTGGATATTTGGTATAAGCTTTTCTTAGGAGGATCAGATGCAACTTGTTGAAATCAATTCTCTGGGTTGATATTTAGGCTACCATGTCAGGTGAGCGCCCTCAGGCCCCTTGGGGCCTCTTGTTTTATATCTTGTTTGACAGAGCTCAAAGAGCTCTGTCCAACAAGATATAATAGATTAAATGCTAATATTGGATTAGTGCATCCAAATATGTCTATAAACATACAGAATTCAGTGATTGGTGGAATAATTCTTGATATATTACATGAATTTTTATTCAATTTATTTATTGGTGTTTAAGGTCACATATTTCTGTACAACGGCTAACCGTGACTACAACATGGAAAAAAGTCAAGTCTAGCCAATCACTTGCACCCATGTTGACCATTTCAGAGGACTTCAACTCCAGGCATTGGTGGCCAGGTCCTATTTTACCAGTAAAACAGTTCTGATTTACCACAGTAAATGAGCCCTGCTTCCCTTCCCAGGGTTCCCACTGGGATTTTATTCAATTAATGAGAGTTTCCTGTAACTTACATGCAATTAACTGGTCAAATTTGTAATGACGGTATGGTAAATCATTTGGTGTTTGGAAATTATATGCAATTAACAGGGTAAAACAATTTTGAGATATCCGATTAAGTGGATTCCACTGTATATACATTACATTGCATGTGTATTTGTATTTTCTACTGACTATACTGGTCATGTATGTCAAGTTTCATAAGAACTGGCTCATAAATATAAGAGAATGCACAAAAGCACAGCACGAAATGAATTGGGTAGAATGGATTGGATAGATGGGCAGATATTCAGGTGATCCCCTTTTTGTTCCCACTTTTGAAAAAGATGGCAGTTAAATTAAGTACTGAATCTGGTCTTTCAAACAACATGAAGAGAACAGAACTTTGTTAGAAATGCCCAGACAAAAAAATTTTGGGAAGTTTCTGTCAACACACAAGTTTCATGAAAATTGGTTCATAAATGTAGAAAGATGTGCTTACATAAATTTCATATACAAGTAGTCAGGCCATGAGGACATACAGCTAGAGTGATGGGAGTAAGCCCCAACTTCGAGGCTGGAGATACATAGAAGCACACTTAATTAGATATCTCTCTCAATTTGAATAACCCTTTTAACCATTAACTTCCCCGTGGGCACCCCGGGAAGTAAGCAGCACTTGTTTACTGTGGTAAACCAGTTCCGCTTTACTAGTAAAATAGGACCCAGTCACCAATGCTTGGGGTGAAAGTCCTCTAAAATGGGCAACATGTAGATCAACGATTGACTAAACTTGATTTCATCTCCATGTTGTGTCACGATTAGCCATGGTGCATAAATATGTGACGTTAACCACCAACAAACAAACAAACCATTAACTCCTTGCATGCTGCTGGCGGGTAATCCTGCCCAGAAAAATGAAATCTCTTTCCTTTAAATTAAGTAAAATTTAAGAATTTTTAACCAAATTTTCCTCTGAACATTGTATAGAATTTTTGCCCAATGATTTCTCAGGTCAAATTTAAAAAAAAAAATTCATCTGGATTTGAAGAAAAATATTTTAAAATTACATGGCAATTAAGAGTTAACCCTTTTTCCAATGAATCAGCCACAAGCCAGAATATAAGCAGACTGTCATCTGAGGTCCCCATCACTAAATTTACCCTCTGTGAACCTCACTCTGAATCAAGATCTCAAACCTGAACAGAAAGAGGTACCTGGAGGATACATTTGTCCACTGTATGGGATAGCATCAGCAAATTTACCCTCTGAGCACCTCATTTTGCAAATGACAGATTGCTTATTTTCAGGCTTCATCAGTCACATCCTCCCACATAACATGCAAATTCAGCAGCTGAAAAAATATTATTTTTCCAAAAACTTTAACAAAACATATCATGTGACCCCTCTCTGTAAAGAGCTTGTCAAGCTCGTTCCAATGGTCACATGATATAGTTATGTTGAATGATATTTAAAATAATACATTTTGATATGGTCTGCATTGGGTAAAGGGTAAAGGTTTAATTCCGAATTTGAACACTTTTTTCAGAAACAGAATAAATATCAAGCAGTCTATGCATAAACTTAAAAGTTACATTCTAAGTATCTTGGCAGTTAATTCTCGGCTAGTCTTATAAAGACAACCAATACTTGTCGAGCAATAACTACAATGTCACAGGATGTAAAGGTACAGGAATAAATCTCCAGCCCTTTAACTCTTAACCCGCTAAGTATTTTTAAAACATTTTTCATCAAATCAAGTTATGGCTGCTGTGAAGCAGCCATGACTAGATTGGGTGAAAAATTTATGAAAATTTGACTCAAGAAATCATTGGTCAAAAAGTTAATTCAATTTGCAGAGGAAAATTTTGTTAAATGTGCTCAATTTTTTAGCTCACCTGAGCGAAGCTCAAGGGGAGCTTTACTAATCACTTTCTGTCCGTCGTCCGTCGTCCATCGTCCGTCGTCCGTCGTCCGTCGTCCGTCGTCGTCCGTCCGGCGTTAACTTTACATTATCGACTTCTCCTCCTAAACCACTAGCCCAATTTTATTCAAATGTTGGCTAAATGTTTATTACCTAATGCCAATTCAGATTTGTTCAAATGAAGGTGCCCCTCCTCCTGGGTGGTGCCACGCCCCCAAGGGGCACCAAAATCTTTGTAAATCTTCTTCTCATGAACCAGCAGTAGCAGAGACTTGATATTTGGTGTGCAGCTTCCTTTTGAGGTGTAGACTCAGATTTGTTCAAGAGAAGTTTGTGGGGCTATACTTGGCGTTGTTATGAGAGGGGCAAAATTTTTTGCCCCGCCCAAAATTTCTATTTTCCAAACCGAGAGGCTGATTTGAACCAAATTTTATGTGAGGGCTTATTGGGTCATGAGTACTTGATTTATGCAAAAAAAAATTTTCCCGCAGCCCCGTGGGAACCGCAGGAGCTAAAAATAGAAAAAATTTAAAACGCCCATATCTCCAAAACTGCACGGCACTGAGAATTTTTATTTGGTGTGCAGCTTCCTTAGGACCAACAGAAAGGATTGGTAAAAAAAAATTGCCATCGGTTTTATCATAGGGTACAGTTTCGGGACTTTGAAAAAGTGCTGAGTCAGCACTTTTTAACACTGTAGGCAATGGGAAAAACATTAAAAAATCTTCTTCTCCAGATCCAGCAGGCAGAATCTTTTGATATTTGGTATGCAACATTGTAGGGTGGATCTGATTCAAGTTTGTTCAAATCGGCCCCCTGGGTTCATATTTGGGCTCAGTATAGGAGCCTGATTTCGAACTTAGTGCATTTCAGGCAAATTTCTTAAAAAATCTTCTTCTCCAGATCCAGCAGGCAGAATCTTTTGATATTTGGTATGCAACATTGTGGGGTGGATCTGATTCAAGTTTGTTCAAATCGGCCCCCTGGGTTTATATTTGGGCTCAGTATAGGAGCCCAAATTTGAACTTACTGCATTTCAGGCAAATTTCTTTGAAAATCTTCTTCTCCAGATCCAGCAGGCAGAATCTTTTGATATTTGGTATGCAACATTGTAGGGTGGATCTGATTCAAGTTTGTTCAAATCGGCTCCCTAGATTCATATTTGGGCTCACTATAGGAGCTTGAATTCGAATTTAGTGCATTTCAGGCAAATTTCTTCAAAAATCTTCTTCTCCAGATCCAGCAGGCAGAATCTTTTGATATTTGGTATGCAATGTTGCGGGGTAGATCTGATTCAAGTTTGTTCAAATCGGCCCCCTGGATACCTATTTGGGCTTACTATAGAAGCCCGAATTCGAACTTAGTGCATTTCAGGCAAATTTCTTAAAAAATCTTCTTCTCCAGATCCAGCAGGCAGAATCTTTTGATATTTGGTAAGCAACATTGTGGGGTGGATCTGATTCAAGATTGTTCAAATCGGCCCCCTGGGTTAATATTTGGGCTCAGTATAGGAGCCCGATTTCGAACTTAGTGCATTTCAGGCAAATTTCTTAAAAAATCTTCTTCTCCAGATCCAGCAGGCAGAATCTTTTGATATTTGGTATGCAACATTGTAGGGTGGATCTGATTCAAGTTTGTTCAAATCGGCCCCCTGGGTTCATATTTGGGCTCAGTATAGGAGCCCGATTTCGAACTTAGTGCATTTCAGGCAAATTTCTTAAAAAATCTTCTTCTCCAGATCCAGCAGGCAGAATCTTTTGATATTTGGTTTGCAACATTGTGGGGTGGATCTGATTCAAGTTTGTTCAAATCCGCTTTCTAGATTCATATTTGGGCTCACTATAGAAGCTCGAATTTGAACTTAGTGCATTTCGGGCAAATTTCTTAAAAAATCTTCTCCAGATCCAGCAGGCAGAATCTTTTGATATTTGGTATGCAACATTGCGGGGTGGATCTGATTCAAGTTTGTTCAAATCGGCGACCTGGATTCATATTTGGGCTTAATATAGAAGCCCGAATTCGGACTTAGTGCATTTCGGGCAAATTTATTAAAAAATCTTCTTCTCCAGATCCAGCAGGCAGAATCTTTTGATATTTGGTATGCAACATTGTGGGGTGGATCTGATTCAAGTTTGTTCAAATCGGCTTCCTAGATTCATATTTGGGCTCACTATAGAAGCTCGAATTCGAACTTAGTGCATTTCAGGCAAATTTCTTAAAAAATCATCTTCTCCAGATCCAGCAGGCAGAATCTTTTGATATTTGGTATGCAACATTGCGGGGTGGATCTGATTCAAGTTTGTTCAAATCGGCCCCCTGGATTCATATTTGGGCTCACTATAGAAGCTCGAATTCAAACTTAGTGCATTTTGGGCAAATTTCTTCAAAAATCTTCTCCAGATCCAGCAGGCAGAATCTTTTGATATTTAGTATGCGACATTGCGGGGTGGATCTGATTCAAGTTTGTTCAAATCGGCCCCCTGGATTCATATTTGGGCTTAATATAGAAGCCCGAATTCGCACTTAGTGCATTTCGGGCAAATTTATTAAAAAATCTTCTTCTCCAGATCCAGCAGGCAGAATCTTTTGATATTTGGTATGCAACATTGTGGGGTGGATCTGATTCAAGTTTGTTCAAATCGGCTTCCTAGTTTCATATTTGGGCTCACTATAGAAGCTCGAATTCGAACTTAGTGCATTTCAGGCAAATTTCTTAAAAAATCTTCTTCTCCAGATCCAGCTTCAGAATCTTTTCATATTTGGTAAGCAACATTGTGGGGTGGATCTGATTCAAGTTTGTTCAAATCAGCCCCCTGGGTTTATATTTGAGCTCCGTATAGGAGCCCAAATTTTAACTTAGTGCATTTCAGGCATATTTCTTAAAAAATCTTCTTCTCCAGATCCAGCAGGCAGAATCTTTTGATATTTGGTATGCAACATTGTGGGGTGGATCTGATTGTGATTCATGAACGTATTTATTTGTAAAGTTGATAGAATCTTAGACAAAATTTGCAGAAAAGATCTACTATAGAAGGGGTGGTATCCAGGGTGAACCGTTTACCCAAATCTAGCAGTACTAATGCATTATTCACACAAATCTCCGTTCAAATTTTATGACCCCCTCATTGGAACACACGCATTCAGCTCATTCCAACAAAGGTCATATGCCATGTTTTCGAGACAAAGGAATAAAAATTTTAGTTATTCATGAAATTTTTAGGCAACTGTTGTCTGTTATTCACATTGCTTCATGAAATTTCAGTACTTTTAGAAGTTACCTCAGTAATCAAGGGTTAATTCCCCTTAATTAAATGTCGCCTCTAAAAACAACCACTTTGCATATCTTACCTTTTTACCAGCATAACTGCCAAAACTTGTCAGCATTCTTCGCAAAAATCGCTATTCAAATTTTAATTTTTGTCTCTTAAACATACATGTACTTATCGCTTGTAAATACCCCATTGGAATGAGCTTTTTGAGCTCATTCCAATGAGAGGTCGCACACCATGCTTTTTGAGTCAAAAAAGCAATTTTTTTAGTTATTCCAGAATTTCGTACGTAAAACACAGCTTTATGACTTCACATTAAAATGAGCTCTCTAAGCTTGTTCCAATCAACATTCACGCACTATGTCTTTCACACAAAAAATAAAATTTTCCATTTATTCAGGAATTTTGTTTGCAAGAACACTCTTACCCCCCCCCCCCCCCCCCCCACACACACACACACAAACACACACACACACACACAAACACAGACACACACATCTAAAAGTTTGTCAGCAAAAAAACAGTTACTTCAATTTTTAAATGCATTATAGGAACAACTTGCCTAATCAAATTTAAATACTTTTGCATCATTCTGTATCTAGAACAAACCATTTACCATATCTTTACGCAAAATTCTCCAGCATCATTCACAAAAAAACACCATTATTTATATATTCACATTTCTGTCTCAAAAATATACCTGATCATCCCATACCCCTATTGGAATAAGCTGTTTGAGCTTGTTCCAATGATGATAAAAAAAACTAATATTTTGGAAAATTTGTGAAAATTTTTGTTTTCTTGCATGCAAATATATACATGTAGCACATGGAAGATATCCACAGTTGGGGAGAGATGTCCAAGGCTATCTCTTCACATTCCTTGTTTGTGCTTCATGCTAAACCAGTTTGTCTGCAGAGATAAATTTGCTTTATTAAAAATCATTGGAGATTGGCCTAAAACTAATTTTAGGTAACAAATGTTGAACTTCAAACAAAATCTATCACTCAACCAGTTAATGTTGATGAGGCATGACATGGTGAAGGTGACCTAAAATACTTCTTAGAGTCACTTTGTCAGGTGAGCGATTAAGGCCACGTGGGGCCTCTTGTTTTAGCTTAACATGACAAAGTCAAGATAAGCTATTGCACAGACCTGTTAACCGCTGAAGGTGACTGTCAGTGAGATTTTGATGAGCTCTCAGTGAGATTTGGATGGTTGTCAGTGAGATTTTTGCACGTAGCCAATACATCAATAATTTCCTTGTTATACCTCCCACGGTCCCACCTGGGCACCCCCCCTCCCCCCAACCAAATGCATTATATTTCATTTTAATAATTTTAACACTTTTAATGGTATTTGTCAGTAAAAGCATACAAATATGGATATCACTGGTCCAAGCCCCCCTATTTTGAAAAGAGTCAAATCAGGAGAAAATAGGATGTGACCGTGAGAGCGTGAGTTGGTGCCTCAAACAGGAGACTCACGGTGAAACCGGGAGAGTTAACAGGTCTGGTGCGGAAGTCTGTTAGTCTGTTCACATTTTCCTTTAGCACAGGCTACACCCCATAGTTCTTGTCCGATCATCACAAAATTTATTATGCAGGTTTGAGGTCATGTCTAGATGAGAACGTCCCCATTTGGTCGCGATTGGTCAACCATGATGGCTGCCCGAGCCCAAAACCCGAAAATGTTTAGCACAGTCTATGGGTCATATTTATGAAGGTATTTCATTATAACTTGGTAGGATGCCTCTGTATAATATCTAGATGAGAACGTCCCCTTTTTGTCATGATCTGTCAACCGTGACGGCTGCCTAAGCCCGAAACTTTTAGCACAGTCTACAGTCGTATTTATGGAGGAATTTCATTGTAACTTGGTAGGTTGACTCCATATAATGTCTAGATGAGAACGTCCCTTTTTGGTTGTGATTGGTCAACAGTGACGGCTACAGGGGCCCCAAACCCGAAAACCTTTAGCACAGTCTTCAGGTCATATTTATGAAGGGATTTCATTGTAACTTGGTAGGATGACCCCAGATAATGGGTACGTTTCCGTGGGCCATTCGAGAATACTAGTGTTATTCTGAACATGCGCAGATAAGGCAGAATGTGATTCGAGTCGTTTTCTTCAAGTAAATGTATTCTGGAATACTATTCGGAATGTATTATGTTAATCCACCTCTCGAGGAGGAATAAACGTTATTCCAGACATGCGCAGTATTGCGCACTGACAAAATTGTTTTGCACATCACAAATCTTGAGGCCGAAATTTGTTTTCAACGGTGGCGAATTAGTGCCAACCCGTCTCCAGTTATTTATCTGTTACAACAGATTAATAAACTTTTATAACAGATTCATAATTTGTTTTAACAAATTAGTAATGTGTTATAACCAACTAATAATCTGTTTTTAACAGTTTTTATACAGTAATAGCCAACTAATATTCTGTTGTAACAGATTAATTTGGCCTTATCTACTTTTACCAATTAATGATCTGTTATAGTTATCTTTTAAAAGCAACTAATGGGGAGCACAGCGGCTCATTGACTGGCACATCGGACTTGTGACCGGGAGGTCAACAGTTCGAAAGATGTCCATACCACTTGCATTGTGACACTGAGCAAGTCACTCTAAACTGCGCACACAGGGGCACAGATGCAACGTGTTCTTAGGTGTGCTGCGTGGCACGTGCGCATTCAACCAATGCTCATCTGTCTAAGTGTCTGGTGAGTCCGTTGAAGAGTCTAGCAGTTACTTGTTGCTGTGCGATGGTTCTCTAGATACTCCGGCTTTCTCCATCAGTAAAACTGCTCGACACGATATGGCCTTGGCATTCGAAAGTGCCGTAACCCTCAATAAACAAACAGTTTAGTAATCTGATTGATTGGGTTTTATTATAGGAAAGTGGTGGAACCGAAAGATGTCTTCTTTTACGGAATTGCAATTGCAGAAGTTATGTATTTGGGGTTGGAGATTGGGGGTGGGGGGTTTGGTGTGGGGGGGGAGGGGGGTATCGTGAAAATGTCATAGCAGAACCTTTCAGAATGGTGTTTTCGTGGTCAGTACTGTAAGCTAAAACACGCCACCTCCACTCACACGCGACAAATAGCATACATGTATGCCTCCAGGGGTGAGAATTTATGTGATTTTTTTTTTGTTGGGGGGGTGGGGGTGGGGTGGCTGCATGCCTCCTCGCCCCTTCATGTTACACGTGTGCAATTTAAGAAAAGAATTGACAAGTTCCGTCATCCGTGCAACCATCAACCTTTCGTATGCGATTTTTCAAATAAAACCTTTATGGTTCACAGATGTGGTATTAGAATAGGATTTCAAGGCTTATGTGACTGGGTACAGACCTTGTAAAGTAGTGGAGCGGTATGTGTTGGTATATACAGCATATGGCTAGAAGCCCACGTGTATCCCCGTGCCTATAGTAAGGGTCTCTGAAGAAGGTCCATGACCACTGAAGCAGTTTTATTTACGTAAACAAATCCGTTGGATTTTCCAGGATGTAGTCTGTCGGTCAGCGGGGCCTTAACGTTGCTGGGGCTTTTGGGGCTTTCCAATACGGCTCGACCTGATGCTTTTACCGAGGCTATTGCACAACGCCTTCTTTCCGTAGCCTGTTTACCCTATATAACAATCCCCTCCCCCCCCAATGGCGGATACAAAAGGGGGTGGGGGTGGTTCCCCCCCCCCCCCCCCTCCTTTAGCTCGTGTTTGTCTCGCATGTAGGGCGTAGCCAGGATTTTCATTTGGGGACAATACATGAATTGAAGAGATATTCATTCACTATTAAAATTACCATAAAACGTATAAATGATGTTTACAACATTTTACGCCCTGAAGCCACTATAATGGCTTTTGCCTTCAGTAGCACTTTTACAGTGGTCTTCAGTGAAGACCCCACGAAATGGTCCATAGCTACTGAAAGACTGTTTTCGCTCAGACCTACACAAGCTCAACCGTCCGAGCTTTGCATGGATGAGCCCACGTACATGTATGATGGAGTGTACAAACTCTTCCAGTAGCTATCAAATATTTCGTGGGGTCTTCACTGAAAAGTACACGGGGTATTTCATAGCCACTGAAAAACTCATCACAACCCACTCCCCGCCCCGCCCCTCCCCTCCCCTGTAAAAGTAGCTAAAGTCCCTTCAATTTAGGCTGTCGTTGGAACTTGGAGGTTGAAATCATGATCATGTATCCAGGGGGCGGCTACGGGGGGCACAAGGGGCACGCACCCCCTCACTTTTTACCAATGATTGATAATGTATAATTGTGCCTCCAACTTTCTCAAATCGTGTATATATCTGGTGCAAACTCGGCCTCACAAGTCGTAATATACTTTTTGGTTTGCTACGTCCTCGGCCTCACAGACCGTAATATATTTTTGGTTTGGTACGTCCCGTGGACGTACCAAACCAAACAAATACATTTCTGTCTATCAGGCTAAATTTGGACTGATGTATATGAACTGGCACCCTTCTTTGAATTTACCAAGTTTTTGTTCCCACTTCCGCCCGCCTCTATCTCCCTCCCTCACCATGTCTCCCCTCGTCTCTCTCGCATCTCTTGGATGCTCCATGAAATCGGTGACCTCCTCCCCCCCCCCCCCCCCCCCCCCCCCCCCCCCCCCCACTTTATGGAACCTTCCACCGCCCCTGCTTGTATCCTATGTAGCAAAAACATACAATGACATTTATTTCCTCCATCACCATTCGTTATGGAAAACAAATATACCATTGAAATTATGCAAAATATATCTACTGGTCGCCTTCATTTATAGCGTCACCGACACAGCATGATTTTGAGGTGTTACATGCCCCTAGCCTGAGGTACCCCATGGCTATGCCAATTATGGGTCAGGATCTTGATTGGCATAGTCATGGGGTACCTAAGCCTAGAGGGCTGACTGCTGAAAACTTTCAAACGCTGGCAGATCGCAATGTTCTCCTGAGGTTAAGTCGGTTATGACTGTAAACAGTGTGTCCAAAATACATTATTATGGTAAACGGATCTGAAGAGCATATTTCAAATATTCTAATTCTGTCTTGAACGTATGAGAGAATTTGAAATTCTGAAACATGCTGTTCAAAAATTGTTAATTAGCCGTTCAAAAATTCAAGAGGATTTCGACCCCAGAAGCCACCAGAATGCCCCATTTGGTCGCTCATTTCCAAAAATTTTCTAAAGGGCCCCCCACACACACCTCCATTGTTACAATGACATGAATATTCTCAGTCCACATCCACCTTCTCGCTCTGACGTCGTTCGTGCCCATGACTCTTTTGCGATGTCACTCTAGTAGCCTACAACGCCTCTTTGACTCAACAGCGACTACAGAATTGCGCCCCACCCATATGGGCCTTATCATCCTTTACCCCATGTAACACTGTACTGCTGCGGCCCATTCGCTTTAACACGCGAGGACTCGGAGCAAAGTCCCATGCAGCTCTACCAACTTTATACACCGAGCCCAAACATCTGACAGCCACCTGGTCTTCAGTCGACTTTTTGTGACTGGTATCCAACGCGCGCCCCTACCTCCGATTCTTCTTGCGAGTTTTACTGCCATATCATATACGGGAAATCTTTCGGACTCTCGAATTCCCTGTTCTACAGCACACGGCAGCCACACGCCTAAAATCTTCATCCAGAAGGTGATTAAATTATGCAACTTGGCATGTTGACCAGACCCTCCCCCCCCCCCCCCCGCCCCAAATACACACTGCGCCACTGACCTATTTAGAAATAAGCCATAACACATGACTCCTGTTGGCCCCATATATATTTACTGGCCAAGTTTCTGTGAGGCGACGCCTTATCTTCGAACCCAAGTCTGTCCTTTAGCTCTCTAATTTCATAGAAAAATAAACTGAGACTATCTTTATAATTCCGTGTCGGTGTTGTGACCAATTTGTTTCAGCCACATCTCACTCTACCATTCAAAAATAAATTCAGACTATTCTTATAATTCCAATTCGGTGTTGAGACCAAATTGTATCAGCCACGACTCACTCTATCATAAAATAAAACATTGTTGAAAGCTATTGCAAGGTTAAAAGTTCCCAAAGGTTTTGCACATTGCAGAACTTTACATTAAGTGTCGAATCTACTTCCATTCACAGGCACTCGACTAATTATCAAATTTCATTTTTAATAAAATATATGTTATATTATCAACACTAATTTTTTTAGTATTGATAATATAAGATATATTTTATTAAAAATGATCAAATCTGATAATCTGTCGAGTGCCTGTGCACAGAATAATTCTTGTTAGCTGCCGATAACGCAACCAACTTTTTCTGTGTCGTCGGTGAATTCTTCGACGAGAAGCGCAATCTTGATCCATATCGATTATTCTGAATATCATTTAACGTCAAATGAACGTTTCCTTGAGAATAAAATTCTGTAATTGAACTGCACATGACACACTAGTCGGGTGAATTCTGAATACATTCCGAATGGCCCACGGAAACGTACCCAGTGTCAAGATGAGAATGTCCCCTTTTGGTTATGATCATTCAGCCATGACGGCTGCCTGAGCCCAAAACCCGAAAACCTTTAGCACAGTCTACAGGTCATATTTATAAAGGGATTTCATTGTAACTTGTTAAGATGACTCAGTATAATGTCTAGATGAGGACGTCCCCTTTTGGTTGCGATCAGTCAACCGTGATGGCTACACAGGCCTGAAGCCTAAAACCTTTAGCACAGTCTTCAGGCCATATTTATGAAGGGATTAGGGGGGCACAGTGGCTCAGTAGGAAGAGGTGCAAGCTGAGAGGTCCTCGGCTTGAATCCCACCTGCGGCAACCGCGTTGTGTCCTTGAGCAAGACGCTTCACCCCCATTGCCCACGTGTTGTGACGTTGTGTACTAAGGTGTACTGCACATCGATGGTGCACCTGTCTTCAACCAATGCTAACCCTGCTTGTGTGGAGTTAGGGAGCTGACAGTTGCTCGCCGTCGCTTGGTGGTTTACTCCGGCTTCCTCCACCCGTAAAACTGTCATGGTCATGATTGGCCATTGTGCAGAAATATGTGACCTTAAACACCAAAAATAAATAAATATGAAGGGATTTCATTGTAACTTGATAGGATGACTCATTTTGGAATAATTTCATTGTAACTTGGTAACTTTCGTTGACATACATTAACTGAGAGGGCCACATACATTAACCCACCCCTCAGTTCTTTAGTACAGTCTACACCTAAATTATTTTTATTGAAAACATAGCATACAGGGAACAGAAATTAACATATTCCCAATTACCACAATTCTTGTCTTATTTCATAATCCTTTCATAAACAATGAACATTATCCTTTTCATCAAACACAGCACACAGACAAGTTAAGTTACAGTGTCGTTGACACTTTCATTTATTTTAGTGGTAAGACATTTCCTGTTCTGGGCAGGAATATTTGCCAGCAGCATTCAAGGAGATAAGGGTGAATTGAAATTTACTGCCAAACATAAAACTATTTAGTATATCTTTAGTACAAATATGACCTGTTTCAGAGGAGCCCACTTAATTGGGTATCTATTAATGGAATAATCATGTTCATTTGCATACAATTTACAAACACCAAACCTTTTACCATACCTTCACTACAAACTTGTCTCATTAATTGTATATAGGTTACAGAGTAATCTGTTAACTGAATAAAAAATCTTGTAATCTGTATAAGAATTACTCTGATATCCACTGAAATTCCCATATTTATAGACTTTTTCGACCTCAATATATCAAAAATAGGCCTTGGGCATATGGGGGCTCAGTAGGCAGAGGTGCAGGCTGCAAACCAAGAGGTTCTCGGTTTGAATCCCACCTGCGGCAACCATGTTGTGTCCTTGGGCAAGGCACTTCACTCCCTTTACCCACTTGGGGGCATGGTGGCATTGTGTACCTGTCTCCAACCAATGCATAATCCTACTTGTGTGGAGTTAGTATGTTGGGGAGCTAACTGTTGCTCGCCATTGCTTGGTAGTTCTCTCTGGGTGCTCTGGCTTCCTCCACCCGTAAGACTGTCATGGTCATGATTAGCCATTGTGCAGATCAGATATATGTGATCTTAACCCTATATCTAATGTAATGGCCAAAACCAGCCAGCGCTATTCTAAAAAATTGCCAATTAATTTTCATTATTTTTTTCATTTTTTGTCTCAAAAACATAGGTTATGACCCCTCATTGGAACGAGCTCGTTCCAATGAGGGGTCATAACCTATGTTTTTGAGACAAAAAATTAGTTATTCAAGAATTATTTTTGCAAGTGTCGTCTGCTTTTCAGGTTAGGTAAAGGGTTAAACACTAATAAATAAATAATACAAAGATAGGCCTTAAATTATATCTTGTTTGACAGAGCTCAAGGTATAATTGAATAAATGCTCATATTATAACTAGAGGAGAGGAGAATGACCCAATTTCTGTTAATTGTTTACTTCTGATTGTTTACTTCTGCTGAATGAATATTTTTCTCTGGTAAAAATCACTATTCAATTAACAGGGCTCCACTGTAATTACATATAGATTTTTGAGTAAATTCCTGTTAACAGAATACAAAATCTTGTTATGTGTCAAGAAATAACTCCGATAATCACTACTCCATTTGTTTATACACTTACTGATCTCACTGCATCCCACAACCGTTTAATCTATTATGTCTTGTTTGACAGAGCTCCAAGAGCTCTGTCAAATAAGATATAATAGAATCAATGCTCAGTTTATCTCTAAAAGACAGGAAAGTGACCAAATTCCTGTTAATTGAATATTCATGTTAACTGAATAATTTTTACTGATAAAGTAACTATTCAACTAACAGGGTTTCACTGTACAAAAATTAAAAAAAAATTAAAAATATTGAAAGGAATACTACCAATCAATACATGTACCAGCACTTCATACCTCAGTATTTCATTATAACTTGGTAGGATGCCTCTGTATAATATCTAGATGAGAACATCCCCTTTTCGTCATGATCTGTCAACCGTGACAGCTGCCTAACATGATGAAATGCTAAGGGACCTGTTATGAGGTTATAAAAGTCAGAAAGAGGCCTTTAAGGGTTAAATGGATATATTTTTAATTAACTCCTTGGATGCTGATGGCAGATATTCCTAATAAGGACATGCTTACTCTTGCCACTGAAATAAGTAGAATTTGGTCACTGTTAACCAAATTTCCTCCTGTAAATTGAATCCAACTTATTGACCAATGATTTCTTGAGTTACATTTTCATGAAATCCCAACAAATCTAGTCATGGCTGCTCTCAAACAGCAATGACTTGAGGGGATGAAAAATATTTTAAAAATACTCAGCGAGTTAACCGTTTATCTGATGAATTAAATGCACCCATCCGTGTAATATACAAATTCAGCAGTTTCAAAACATTTCAATAAAATCATATCAAGTGACACTTCATGGAAATGTGCTCGTTGAGCTCATTACAATGAGGGTCACATGATACGATTTTGTTGGAAATTTTTTTAAAAATTTGAAAAAACAATATTTAAAATAATACATTTTGATATCTTGTGCGTTGGGTAAAGAGTTAAGTGCCAACAAGGTTCTACTATAATGGAAAGAAAAATAATAATCGGACAGATAGTACCTTGACAACACTTTTTGCCCAGGTTTGGTTGATGTTGGGAAGAATCATAAGTGTTGAAAAGGTGATAACTTGTTTTATAGAGGAGTGGCTGTTTACACAACGACATGTCATGAAAAAGTTTGAGTTTATGATGATTTATTCCTTCGCAACACTTCTCCTGGACTTGGATATGGCCTCTGCTGAAATAGTGGACCATTTGCTGTGGTATCAACTCCAGTCTTTGCTTCTCCATGTTTCTCAAGACCTGTAGACCAATCTCCTCTGTAAGACACAAAAACAAAACATTCTATCAGATAGTGGCACACACTGGGGTGGCAGAATGATATTTAAAGTGTCTGTTGGGCCTAAGATGAAGGTCAATGTTTAAAAAAATAGGCCGATGAAATCGTCAGATGTGTACCCATACGCGCAACTAGTGGAAAGCTGTATGACGGAGGGCCACCATGGATGCCGACATTATGTACACCATACATGGTATGGGTACATATAGAAATGGATTGGAGGAGTGTCTAATTTGATGGATAAAGGGTTAACATTCCAGATCAAATTATCAGATTTACATAAAAAACTATACAGCACAGCACATCAGTAACCTGAATAAATATATAAAGTAACATGACAATCGGATTGATATTTTTTGAGTTATCTCATGTCAAAGGGATTGGAGGAATTTTCAATTTGAAGAATAAAGGGTTAATATCTCAGGATCAAATGTTCAGATTTACACCAAAAACTATACATCTCGGCACATCAGTAACCTGAACACAAATATAAAGTAACTTGACAATCCAAGCAATATTTGTCAAGTTATTGAATGCCAAAGGGACTGGAGGAATTTTCAATTTGAAGGATAAAGGGTTAATATCTCAGGATCAAAATAAAAGATTTACACCAAAAACTATACAGTTCGGCACATCAGTAACCTGAACACAAATATAAAGTAACTTGACAATCCAAGCAATATTTTTCAAGTTATCGAATGCCAAAGGGATTGGAGGAATTTTCAATTTGAAGGATAAAGGGTTAATATCTCAGGATCAAAATAACAGCTTTACACCAAAAACTATACAGCTTGGCACATCAGTAACCTGAACACAATTATAAAGTAACTTGACAATCCAAGCAATATTTTTCAAGTTATCGAATGCCAAAGGGATTGGAGGAATTTTCAATTTGATGGATAAAGGGTTAATATCTCACGATTACATTATCACATTTACACCAAAAACTATACAGCTCGGAACATCAGTAACCTGAACACAAATATAAAGTAACTTGACAATCCAAGCAATATTTTTCAAGTTATCGAATGCCAAAGGGATTGGAGGAATTTTCAATTTGAAGGATAGAGGGTTAATATCTCAGGATCAAAATAACAGATTTACACCAAAAACTATACAGCTCGGCACATCAGTAACCTGAACACAAATATAAAGTAACCTGACAATCCAAGCAATATTTTCCAAGTTATCGAATGCCAAAGGGATTGGAGGAATTTTCAATTTGAAGGATAAAGGGTTTATATCTCGGAATCAAATCATCAGATTTACACCAAAAACTATACAGCTTGGCAAATCAGTAACCTGAACACAAATATAAAGTAACTAGACATCCAAGCAATATTTTTCAAGTTATCGAATGCCAAAGGGATTGGAGGAATTTTCAATTTGAAGGATAAAGGGTTAATATCTCAGGATCAAATTATCAGATTTACACCAAAAACTATACAGCTCGGCACATCAGTAACCTGAACACAAATATAAAGTAACCTGACAATCCAAGCAATAGTTTTCAAGTTATCGAATGCCAAAGAAATGGATACAGATGCCGGACAGACGGACAAAGGATGGACGAACGACGGATGGCCACCCCGGATTCCGGCATTATGTGTACCACACATAGTATGGGTACACATTAAAACAAAACAATCTTAAACACATTTTATTATGAAAAATTCCCAAAAGAACCACTGGAAGTGGAGCAGTGCTTGTTTACTGTGGTAAGCAACCTCTGTTTTAACTGATAAAATAAGACCTGATCACCAATGCCTGAATTGGAAGTCCTATAAAATGGGCACCATGGGTATAAACGATTGGCTAGGGCTGCACGGTATATCGATAAACCGATATATACTGGGTACTGAAACCAATATCGATTGAATACTGATGTAATTACAAAAATATCGGTTTATCGTCATTATTTATTTACCCACAATTTAATTTTCAAGATGTCTGTAGCCCCGAATGAATAATATTATCCCTTTATCCAAGGAATCGTCTGCTTGTGCCCTCGTAATATACAAATTCAGCAGTTGAAAAAATAATTTTCAAAAATTTCAACAAAACTATATCATGTGACCCCTCATTGGAACGAGCTCGTTCCAATGAGGGTCACTTGATATAGTTTTTTTGAAATCTTTGGGGAAAATCTGATAAATTAATTTTGAAAATAATAAATTTTGATATCGTCTGCGTTGGGTAAAGGTGTTTCAAACCGCATCATCAAAGCATGCTAATTCATTCCGACTGTGATGCCTCAAGTCTCAATTGTGGTACTTGTGTTCATATAACTGAACAGTTTTCGATATACCGGTATACCGCTGTATTTTTTTGAATACCGATACCGGTATTCAGTTTTGAATATCGTGCAGCCCTACGATTGGCTGGACTTGACTTTATCTCCATATTGCAGTCACGATTAGCCATTCTGCAAAAGTATGTGACCTTAAGCACCAATAAGTACTATGAAAATAATTTCAGTTCTTACACAATTACTTTTAAATCTTCTTGCCTCTACAGTATTTAACTCTAATGAACAGATCTCTTTTTAGAAAGGTGTGTACTGAATCACCTTTGGTTGGTTGGATGGGAAAGGGGTATACCTATGTGAGACCCCACTCAGTTTGTTATCCCTCGACCTCTGTGGGAGGTTTTGGGGTATATGGTGAAGGGAACCATCCATCTGTCCATCCATTCTTCCATACAAGCATTTGTCAGATTTTGATAACCTTTGACATGCTCACAGACCAGCATGGGGGAAATGATATCGACATATTGTGGGTTTTGTCCAAGCAAATGTACCAGAGTTATGGTCCTTGCTCCACTTCAAAAATTTTATACGAACATTTTACATTATAACTCAGTCATTTGTGGGTGGATTTTGATGTCCTTTGGTATGGTGAGAGGCCAGAACTGGTGGAAGGATGTCCACATATTGCATGTTTTATCCATGAAGATGTGCCTGAGCTATCGCCCTTGTGACACTTTGAAAACTTTCTGTACAAACATTTTGCATTATAACTCATTTGTGTTCAGATTTTGATGGCTTCTGGTAAGGTGAGAGACCAGCATGTGGAGAAAGACCCCACATATTGTGGGCTTTGTCCATGCATGCAGACCAGAGTTATGGCCCTTGTAGCACTTAAAAAAAATTCTGTATGAACGTTTGCATTATAATTATACCTCCAGCAATATAACTCCAGTTGTTGGATTTTGATGTCCTTTGGTATGGTAATAGACCAGTCTGGGGGAAAGAAGATCCACATATTGTGGGTTAAATCCACTCATACCTACCACAGTTATTCCCCTTTTTAGACTCAGAAAAATTGTCTATATGAAGTTTTTGCATTGCTGTTTTTGTCCAATGGTCTAATTTTTGTTGAATGGCACCAGAAAATAAAATCAATTTTTGTACTACCCCTGTTGGAATTGCAGGAGGGGGGCATATATAATGTTTTGCATTGCACTATTTTCTACTTTATACTTAGAAGCAAGTTTCAAACTGCCATGCTCATCGGTGAATCACACTTAGTTTATTATAGTGGCAGGCAATTGTTACACAACTGGCTGGGAAAACAGAGACAAGCTCCATGTTGGTATGTGAACAGCTGAGTTCAAAGTATACAGGGTACACTCTTTTAGAATTACTGAAATATGTGTTTAGCACACCTGTAACACGTTTTTATTCAAAGAGTCCTAATTTGGACCATCCAGTTTTTCAAAATTTTAAATTTAATAAAATCGGATTGGTGAATTTTCTGAATAGGGCTGACTGGATACAGCAATTATGTTAGGTGAAGGGTTAACCAATTAATCCTCTTATCATCAGATTAATTTTACATGAATAACTACGATTTATACCAAGATTACCTATTCTACTATATATAAAAAACCTATGACATAAATTTTGGCTTTACACACCAACCGTGGTGAACATGTGTGTCTGTGGTGAACACGCCAGCAATGGGATTTCAATAGTTAAAATTTACATCTACAGTGGAACTACATGCAAACTGACCTTTGGTGACCTCGACCTGAATGTAAACTTGTCTAAATTTATCGCTCATCGCCTCGCAAAGAAATGAAGGTGCCAATTATTTATTACATTTTTAAATGAGTTTACCTCATAAGATACCAAAAATTAACAAACATGCATTGCCTCATGTTAATAAAGCATCCATAACTCGAAATGGTATGTTATTATGTTATTAAAATTAAAAAACGCCACGTGATTTGCGCATTTCTTTTTCCATTTCGTTTTAGCGATATAATTGACAGTGGAAATACTGCCCACCAGTGCTCATGTAAACAAAAACGGATTCGCATATGTGTACGTCTGCTACTCAGTAAAATCGAGAAAAAATAATAGCATATCATAATAATCTGATGATCATGGAATAAATAAAAAACATCCAAAGTAGCTTGGTGTACCAAATGTTCACCACTCATCGAGTGGTGAACATTTGGTACACCACGCTACTATGGGCATATTCTACTAGGTATATATATACTTGTACACGGTTCAAGATGACTTAATGTTTCTACATCATTGTTGGCTGCCTGAAATGGAAGCCAATAATGATGTAAAAACATTGTCAAGATAAATGCAGCCTACCAGAAGAATTCTCAAGGAAGGATACACTTGGGGCCACTTTTTCAAGGCAAATTAAAAATGATAAAATTACACCAATTTGTATATTTTTATACTTACCAATGGCCCAGACATAGCTGGTGCTAACTCTAAAATATCTATGGCCAAACACAAATTTTGCCCCCCAATCCCCCAAATTTGCATGCAAAACCGAAAATTAGAAGTCCTAACTGGTCCTCCATACATTTACCCTCTGCGCCTGCACAGACGTCAGGAAGTGACCGGAATTGGAGCCAACACCATTCTTTGTAAAAGAGAGTATTACATAATAATTCAGCGGGGAGGTATGAGTGCCCACTCATGGGAGGGCCCTTCCCATCTGGGCCATTGGGCCAGATTTTGGGTAAAAACACCCACCCCCCCCCCTTTTTTTTTGAAGAAACCTTCAAAATAAAAAAAGGGGGAGAGCTCTGGAAACAATAAGAGCGGTACCCAACAACAATATAATTAATCGTCGAACACGCTCTCAGGTATTAATTCAAGATTAATAAATGATGCTTAACGTTACTTCAGAAGTTACAGCTATAGCGACGATCCTGGAAGTTAATATTGCACAGTAAATAGCATACACCGCAGACAACGTACACAGATACGTCGAATACCGGTGATATTAAATATAACATACACATATCTAATCAAGCCACACTGAACGATTTCTGAAGAGAAAGCACACTTCCTACATGATCCATAGGCGGCTACTGTACAATAAATTCCAGTAACAACACTCTCCAATGTGAATAATCTGATATCTATGATCGTAAAAGCATGTGAAATATGAGTACCAAACAAAATAGAAACTTGGATCTAGAGATGTACAAAGGTATGATTAACAGGCTCCTACACGGACCGCCCCCAAAATAAATTATTATTTCAAGGTCCACTGAATACAATAAAGCGTTAGCCTAATAATAATAATGTGCGATCGCATATATATTAGCATGTAATCATCTGAATACCAGTTAACTGGCTATGCAACCAAAATAATAGGGCATTAATTCAGATAAAAAGTGGATGAGCCCATGAGGTCGCCACAGAACACTAGATAAATGCATAAAATGCATGTATTACAATATTAAAGCTTGTGGGAAGAGAACTACGTCTTGCCCGGTAATTGCTTATAACACATAAGAAAGTGTCTGAGTGTGGGGGGAGGGGGGTGGGGGGGAATTCGAAGTCATAACGAAATCTCTTCACCCGCATTATTCAACCGTACTTGTGTCAGTTAACAGAGCAAGAGGCCCACAGGGCCTGAAGCACTCATCTTGAACAGAACACAATTTAAACAGAGTCCAAAAATGAGTCTACATTAAGCAAGCCATCTCCATAGGCTATACTCTCAATCCTTGAGTCCCTCAGGAGTGACAAAAATAATCTGGGCATCATGCCTTTTCTTCAGTTGATCATAAAGTAAAATGTAGAGCTCCCCTATGAAGCCCCTTGATACAACCTATGTGGATTAATCTTAGTTACACACCTCTAGAGGGTACTGAATATAAAGTTTTTAATTCTTCAGCAAAATGGCCAATTCCGGCCCCCATAGAGAGCCCAAATATTAACCCAGGCTCTTGATTTAAACACAGTTGAATCTGACTTCCCTAGAGATGTTGTGTACCGAATATGAAAGCATTCTGACCTAGGGTTCTGAAGAAGAGAAATTGTAAAGAAATTTCTTTGAATTGCACGAAGTTCAAATTTGGGCTACCATAGGGAGCCCAAATATTAACCTATGGATCCGATTTGAACAAACTTGAATCTGACCCCCCTAGAGATGTTGTATACCAAATGTGAAAGCATTCTGTCGAGTGGATCTGAAGAAGAAGATTTTTGAAGAAATTCCCTCATATTGTACTAAGTTAAATTTCATGTTCCCATATGGAGCCCAAATATTAACCTAGGCACTCGAATTGAACAACCTGGAATCTGACCCCCCTAGAGATGTTGTATACCAAATATAAAAGTATTCTGACTGGCGGATCTGAAGAAGATTTTTAAAGAAATTTCCTCATACTGCACTAAGTAAAAATTTGGGCTACATAGTGAGCTCAAATATATACCTAGGGATCTGATTTGAACAAACTTGAATCTGACCCCCTTAGAGACATTGCATACCAAATATCAAAGCATTCTGACTGGTGGATCTGAAGAAGAAAATTTTTTAAATTACCCTCCATATTGAACAAAGATAAAAATTTGTGTTTCCGTAGGAAGCCCAAATATTAACCTAGGGACTTGGTTTGAACAATCTTGAATCTGACCCTCATAACAATGATGTATACCAAACATTAAAAGATTCTGACTGGTGGTTCTAAAGAAGAAGATTTTTAAAGAATATTCCACATATTACCCTATGTTAAAACTTCGGGCTCCTGTAGAGAGCCCAAATATGAACCAATGAGCTTTATTTCAACAAATTTTTACCTGCCCCCCTATGAATGCTGCATACCAAATATCAAAAGATTCTGATGATTGGTTCTGGAGAAAAGATTTTTAAAAATTTTTGCAAATATGCTGACTCAGCATTTTTTCGATGCCCATTACAGAACACCCCAACATAACCGATGGCAATTTTTTTTACCATTCAATTCTACTGGTCCTAAGGATACTTCATACCAAATAACAGCTCTCTGTTCCGTGTGGTTTTGGAAATATGGGCATTTGAAAATATTTCTATTTTTAGCTCCCAGGGTTCCCATGGGGATGCAGGAATTTTTTTGCATGGGTCAAGTACTTATGACCCAATAATACCACAAACCAAATTTGGTTCATACCGGACCATTGGTTCAGAAAATAGAAATTTTGGGTGGGGCCAAAAATCTTATCACTCCTATTACAAAACCAAATATTACTTCACGAACTTTGTTTGAACAAAACTTCATTCTACACCTCATAAGAAACTCCATAGCAAATATCAAGTCATTGTACACACTGGTTCTTGAGAAGATTTTAAAAATATTTTGGAGCATTTTCCCCCACTCCCTCCCTATGGGGCTGGGCATGCTGAGTTGAACAAAAATGAAATGCCCCTTTTGGACCATCACTCACACAAACTTTCTCTTGAATTGGCCCAGTGGCTTTGGAGGAGAAGACCAAAACATGGTGCTGACGGACGACGGATGGAGAGCGCTGAGATTAGCTCAGCTTGACTGTCAAGATGAGCTAAAAATATAGGACCCGCACTGGTTCTCTCATGGTGGGGGGGGGGGGGGGGGGGGGGGGGGGGGGAATTTGAAGTCATAACGAAATCCCCTCACCCGTATTATTTAATCGTACCTGTGTCAGTTAAGATAAAAAATATAGGAACCAAAATGGTTCCCTCACGTCTAACCGACTCCATATGCCACTATGGACGGAGAGGAACGTGAAGAATAAAACATCCTCTGAAAGAAGACCCTCTCTGGAAGAAAGCTTCTGGGGAGCGTCACATAACCGACACTTGAGAATATTGATCCAAGATTCTTGTGACAACAGAGACGCTACCAGTAGGATTCACTGTTTAAACTTAAACATAAGCTATTGAATCAAATGAATAGGAGGATAAGCCTATCCTATTATTCCTCCCCATGAATTTGCAGAGTGTCTACTGCCTGCACTCAATAATCTGGGCATGGCAACACAAATGACGGTAACAATTGTTCCGGTGCATCACAAACTAAAGAATCATGGGGTGATCCCACTGGTACCAAAACTGTACAAATAAACGCATGTTGAGCGTCCATACATATGAAACAGGCGACCTTTCCAAGGAGCGAGTCTGCTAGTATGTTCAGATGACCCGGTATATGACGGATAGAGAGACATGAAAATGATTCTCCGTTAGGTATTATAACAAAAGTGAATGGGTGCTGCCCTGATTCCTGATGTACTCTACCATTATTGAGTTGTTCAACAAACTCTGAACAAGCATGAACACACTGATATAGCGCTAACAATATTGACATCATTCTTGATGATTATGTGTTGCTACAGGAACAGAGGGTCTCAGACCCCTGCAATTATAATCTGTAGGACTCAGGGCCGTGCCCCAAACTATTGACTCATGCCCGTCATAATCGTGAAAGCCGGATCTGGCAGTTGCAGCGGAACTAATGAGTTAACCACTGAAAATCTGCCTCAATATGGACCTTTTTGTTTATTATATCCGTAAAAACAATACTGGTCCTGAGTGAATGCGTTGTCACACTCCAGTTCTTTGTAAGAATAACTGGAGGGGGCATGTGTGTAAGCAACCCATCTAAACAAGATGCGTAGCAGCTCAGCACATCTCCATCAGTCGCATAAAACTAATTTGTTCTTGATATCTTGATAACCATCCGTCAACTGCAAAACAGCAGAGGTCCTAACTCACACCTGTAGCACCTGCAAGGCCTATGGAAGGAGGAACTGCGTCTCATTCGCGAAGAGCCTCGACCCAGCAGTTTAGGGGCGTCTGACCGGAAGTCTCGATCAGATGCAAGCCCCATATTCGAGTCGCTATATGACGATCCCTAGAGTAATTATAGGAGAGTAAACTATACCCTCACGAGAAGTCCTTATAGGCGACCTTCTGTCTAGGACATCCTCCGTTACTCCTTTCTGCTAATGCGTGTCGAATCTACGTCGACATAAGGAGCAGAGTATTGATGCTTTCTTTGTAGTTTGTTCATAAACCAATGAAAGCTTATCGACAAAATAAGCTTATCATCAAAAACTTAGTGTCCAGAAACCGGAGCGACTCTAAGAGAGTTTTTCACCTTGTCATCTATTAAGGATGACAATGCAAGGGCTCTGTCACGTCTATTTAACTCCGAATTAGCAACTTGTTAAGACAGAGTTATACGTGATAAATATATAGCCCTGGAAAGGACTCTAAATGAGGTACAAACGTCCTCCAATTCCTTTCCGTAGAGATGTAGTGTCACAGTTCTTAAAGGTGATCTGCGTAATACAGTGACTCTAAATTCGCTCTGAATGAATAAATGTCGTCTCAATTGTGACCAAGCGAATAATGAATGACGAAGGTAAGGCCATAGCTAGGTCCTTAGCCTACTCATTCAAACGCAGAGGAACTCTCAATACATCTTCACTGTTTTCCGACCAGCGGAACTACAGAAGATGACAAGAAACCACCCTACTTCTTTCCACTGGAAAGTTGAATGGGGAGTCATCTAAAAGGCCAAAAGCCTGCGACACCTGTCTATACTAACCGGAAAAGACATTCCTTCTCTTTTTCTGGATAATTTAGCGTGCAACAACGCTAGCGGTTTCTTGTAAATAGACGCAGCATTCTGATTCGTTGGAACACATTCAGGGTAGTGTTGATGGTATAAATCCTCTCAACCCTGTATTGTTCCGAATGTGGAGGGTAAATCCCCTCCATATCCCTTCATCATTCATCTGAATCAGTTAAAATCATGGTCAACGGCATCTGAACGCGTAGATAACTGGACCGACCCAGCACCATGCGACAGCTCAGATTTTGAGATTGCCGTCGATTGCTACTGCACTTGCTGAGATGCTGCGAGGAGCTGCGCATCTGCATCAGCAAAACCGTAACCGAGGCCTAAGGAGCAGCGGCCTTTTGGCTGCTGGCTTCTCCCGGCACAGTATGTCCAAGACGGCACTTTCTCCGGACGTCCTGATATATGAGGCCTCGTCTAAGCTATTGAATAGTGCCACTTTCGAGCTGTCGCAGCATTATGATTCTCAAGAACAAACCCAGGGAAGTATAGATGCATAAGCGCTATCGCCACCCTGTTGTTCCGAAAGGGAAGGGTAATTCTCCTCCAAATCCCTTTTATCCTCCAACTGAATCAGATTATACTCACGGTCATCGGCATCTGAATGCGCAGATGACTGGACCGACCCAGCACCTTCCGACAGCTCAAGTTCTGAGACTGCCGTCGTCTGCTTCTGCATTTGCTGGGATGCTGCGATGAGCTGCGCAATCTGCGACAGCAAGTCCGTTACGGAGGCCTAAGGAGCAGCGGTCTTCTGTTACATGGCCGCTGGCTGCTCCTGGGACAGTGTGTCCGAGATGGCTCTTTTCTGTGGACATCCCTATAAATGAGGCCTCGTCTCCTTGGCTACTGTATGGTGTGACTTCACTGATGAAGAGTGACTTTCTCGGCGATGCAGGCCGGATATCAGAAGTCACTTAGCCAAGGTGTGGTCGTGTGTGTTTGGTAGACATTGAAGAAGCCATAATTATAGCTGCCCCCGGCAGTAAACTGACCGGAGCGTCCCAGACGGGAGGCGTGGACGTATGCTCTGACTGACGCAAGTTCCGATCCATAACATCTGGCCCCAGATGTTATAATAAAAGAGAGAGGGGAGCCCTCTCTCGCTCGCGGTCCTTCAGACCTCGCCGAGCTTCTTGCTGAACTTGCCGGCTTCTTCCTTTCCATTGTCGCAGGGTGAGCCTTATATTGATTTTATATTATAGTGCTCGCTCTACCCTTTCCATTCTCCTTGACTGCAACGGACACCCCCAGCATCAAGGTACCCTCAGGCAGTGTACCGCTTCACCGGTCGAGCTAGCTGGCGACAGGGATTTGAAATCACACTGTGGTTTATTGCCCTGTCTAATATCAATGAGCACTTTTGCTGCTAGCTCTGATTGACTAATTAATGCGATGACGGAAGCACACTATCTGATGGCGTCACATAAACATCACCATGTTCTTGTTCCTCTGTAAATATAAACTAATAAACTAGAGCGACCTAGGGCGAGATGAGCGGTGGTAGCCTCTCATTACGAGAGGACCAGCAGTGGTCCCTCGCTAACAACGTACCGTGACACCTGTCAGCAACGTTTGTCATCCCATGCGACACATATGAGCATGAATTAGTAGAAGTACATCAACTACAAGCAAGGCAACCTACAAGAAAATAAGAGGGACGATTTCCTCGCCTTGCTTAAAGAGCAATATGCTTACATAATGAAGCAGACTAAGTCGATTGTATTCCCACCAATTCCACATTAAATACAAATAAAAAGATACATAACAAACACATTCAAAATATAAATCGCAAAATAGTTTACACCAAAAAATTTTTCGAAAAATTTTGACAAGAACCCAAGTTCCCAAAGGGAACGAAGTGCCCAAATGTATCCCAAAAGAGCCCAAGTGTGGACAAAATTAATTTTTTCCTCCCAAAAATTAACTGCCACACTACGGGACTGTATAATGTATCTTACAACAGACCTACCATATCAGAAATAGGAACCCACACATAAATAACAAATATTGCTAATGTAAACAGCGTCAAACTGAAAACCGGAAACGAGACCCCAGGCAACATGGCCCGAAGTCAGTAACAGATTTTTGAACTATCCGATGTAAGGCAAGATCTTCATCAGAAGAAAAAATGATTCATTGGAAGTATGATGCATGACTAAAAACGCCTAAACACCCTAAGGGTGAGGACGTAACCCTGGGGAAATACAGAAAAAACTTTCTGTATAGCACGTTAAACTCCCAAGAAATTTTATATAAAAACAAGCCAAAAAGCTTGGGAGTTTAACAGGGGGATCAAGGGAGGTTAGGGAAGGAATACTTAACCAACAGTGGAAAAATCATTATCAACAATGATGACGTCAGGCTCATATCCCGAAATTGGGGAACATGAACTAATTTTTATAAATATTATAAAATTACAGCCCTGAACGTTTTCAAACCACCGTTTCTTCCTTCCTTCATCAAATTGTGTCCTTGGATCCACCAATTTAACCACTGATTTGTGTCTGGCATCATTATTAATTGAGATTTAAAAAGCACAAAAGTCAGTTTGTTGTTATCTGACAAGGGCCAAACAAAGAATGGTGTTGGCGCCAATTCCGGTCACTTCCTGACGTCTACGCATGCGCAGAAGGTAAATGTATGGAGGACCAGTTAGGACTTCTAATTTTTGGTTTTGCATGCAAATTTGGGGGATTGGGGGGCAAAATTTGTGTTTGAGCCTAGATATTTTTGAGTTAGCACCAGCTATGTCTGGGCCATTGGTATACTGTGTAAAAATATGGCAGTTTATGGCTGTACAAAGACTTAAACACTGGACACACATTTGGGCTTCACTAAAAGTATAGGAACCATAACAAAGTTGCCATATTCAGAACATATACGTCATTTATTAGTCATAAGCACATCACATTTTGTTGAAAAAAGTAACTAACTAACAATTTTTCACTTCCGAAATACTTCAGTACTCTAACAGCAAATTGTCAGAACTGAAGGAAAAAATGTCATCACCCAGTCTAATTTAAATTAAAGTGTCAATGACACTGCAGCTTAACTTGACTGTGTGTAGTGTTTGATAAAAAGGATAATGTTCAAAGTTTATGAAAGGATTATGAAATAAGACAAGAATTGTGATAACTGAGAATATGTTCTGTACCAGTCATGCTACGTTTTCAACAATAATAATTTGAGGTGTAGACTGTACTAAAGAATTGAGGTCTAGGTTGATGTGGCCCTCATAGTTGTTAACATATGTCAACCAAAGTTACAAAGTTACACTAAAATCATCCCAAAATGAGTCATCCTACAAGTTACAATGAAATCCCTTCATAAATATGACTTCTAGATTTCTAAAGGAATCTAAGTTACATGCCCGTCCTGCTGTCACGGATGACCGATCATGACCAAAATATGACAGTCTCATCTAAATATCATGCCAGGTCATCCTACCAAGTTACAATGAAATCCCTTCACAAATATCACCTGTAGACAGTTCTAAAGGAATCTAGGGCAGATACCCAAGCGGCGGTAAAGGCTGGCCGATCGTGGCCAAAATAGGATAGTCTCATCTGGACATCATACCGAGTCATCCTACCAAGTTACAATGAAATCGCTTCATAAATATGAACTGTAGCGTTGTGCTAAACAAATCTAGGTCACATGCCTGTGTGGCCATTACAGTTGACCGATCACAACCAAAATAGGATGTTCTTATCTAGACATTAAACCGAGTCATTCTACCAATTTGCAATGAAGTCCCTTCATAAATGCAACCTGTGGACTGTGCAAAAGGAATCTAGGTGACGTGCCCCTGCAGCCATCACAGTTGACCAAACCTGACCAAAATAGGATGTTCTCATCTAAACATTATAGAGTCATGCTACCAAGTTACAATGAAATCCCTTCATAAATATGACCTGTGGACTGTGCTCAAGGTTTTTGGATTTCGAACCTGTGCAGCATCATGGTTGACCGATTGTAACCAAAATGGGAAGTTCTCACTTTGACATGACCTCGAAATTTGAAATTTAGTGATGATCAGACAAGAACCACGGGGTGTAGCATGTGCTAAAAAAAAATGTGAACAGACTCACAGACTTCTGCACACGTGAAGGCAATGGTTCATCTTGACTTTGCCAAGTTAAGCTAAAAATCTCTGGTCTCATTTGGGGAAGGCAAACCAAACAATTCCTCACTTGAATTGAATAAGAAATCAAAAAATAAATGTCTCAGTAACAATGATAAACAACTGTACCTTGGAACATCTGAATATGCTGCAGGGTCCATTGGATCAAGCTCATCTCTCTTTCGTCGTTGCCCTTAGAAAGAAAGAAATTAATATTAAGCACTCATTGTCGTAAATGTGAATTTTCTTTAGAAGATAGAATAAATCTACAGCAGTGCATTTGGAGAAAACTGACCAAAGCAGTCCACACTTCTTACAAACCTTTTATAGCTCTAATGATGTAATTACTGTCAAATCACATAACCAGGGTAAATTTTAAATCCTTACCAAATTAGATGTCTAGCAGATGACACCAACAAAAAATTCTATAATAACTGTAAGTCTTCATTTTTCATATCAAAAACACCGCTTATGTACAAGTACTGGACTGAACCTGATAAGATTGTTACAATGAGGGTGTCAAAAGTTATGTTTTGGGGGCAAAAATTTAAAAACTAGATACTTTTGTGATGAAAACCATCATCACAGGTGCTATGAAAATAGCGCCTACCAAACATTCCAAGGGCCCAGTGGACCAAAGGGACAATTCTCCAAAGGCTTAATAGAGTTAGTATTGTCTAACCCTAACCGTTTAGACCACCAGATCTTCAAAATGATGGGTGCCAAAAAATAGCAGTGAAGGATACCTGTGAAGTTTCATGATTCTAGGACAAAGCTTGATCAAGTTATAGTCCTGAAACTGTTTTCAGACTGGAGTACCCTGTGATTTTGAACTCTGCCCCCACCAAAATCATTCGGTTGAAGCATTTCCCAAAAAAGTCCGGAAAACTAAAGAATGACTGACAGACTGACCGACAGACTGACGGATGGACAGAGTGCAAATGAAACCTGATCTGTAAGTCATCATTCTATAGTAGGTTGCCAAAAATGAAATCATTCCGCTGAAGCGTTTCCAAAAAAAAGTCCGGAAAACTAAAGTATGACTGACAGACTGACTGACAGACTGACAGATGGATGGACAGAGTGTAAATGAAACTTGATCTGTAAGTCATCGTTCTATAGTAGGTTACCAAAAATGAAATCATTCTGTTGAAGCGTTTCCAGAAAAAGTCTGGAAAACTGATATTTTGGGGCTTTTCCATATTTCCAAGGGCCATAACTCACACAAGAATAAGGCAATCAGCATGAAACTCAAACTTGATCTGTAAGTCATCGTTCTATAGTAGGTTACCAAAAATGAAAGCATTCCGTTGAAGAGTTCCGGAAAACTGATATTTTGCCACTTTTCCATATTTCCAAGGGCCATAACTAACACAAGAATAATACAATCAGCATGAAACTCAAACTTGATCTGTAAGTCATCGTTCTATAGTAGTTTACCAAAAATGAAATCATTCCGTTGAAGCGTTTCCAAAAAAACTACGGAAAACTGATATTTTGGTGCTTTTCCATATTTCCAAGGGCCGTAACTCACACAAGAATAATGCAATCAGCATGAAACTCAAACATGATCTGTAAGTCATCGTTCTATAGTTTACCAAAAATGAAATCATTCTGTTGAAGCGTTTCCAAAAAAACTCCTGAAAGTTAAAAAATTTATAGTAATTTCTATATTTTTTTATACTTACCAATGACCCAGACATAGCTGGTGCTAACTCTTAAAATATAGGGCCAAACACAAATTTTGCCCCCCAATCCCCAAAATTTGCATCTAAAACCAAAGAAAACATGTCCCGAAAGGCTCTCCACACTTCACCTCTACTGCGCATGCGCATTGTCAAGGACGTTCCGAAATTGGCACCATTAATCATTCTAATAACCAGTGCCTGGTAAGCGCTATGTACTCAGCGGGGAGGCAAGAGTTCCCAACTCCTGGGAGGGCCATCCCCGTCTGGGTCATTGGTAAGTATAAAAAATATAGAAATTACTATAAATTTTTTAACATTTTTATACTGTACCAATGACCCAGACATAGCTGAATAGTAAAAAGGCTGGAGGGCCAAGGACATAGAGCAAAATGGAATACGCTCAATAATATAAAATAGAGTCATCCCCTGTAGGGAAAAAGAAGTAATAGGTCTTACATGTATCTTTCTTATTTATGATAAATTAGAAAGATACAACACCTTCCAAAATTGAGCTTCATACATCCATGTACTCTATTAATATCCAATATAATCCTTATACTAATAATTTTTAAAGTAAGCCAATAAATAAAGTAAGTCTAGAGAATCGAGACTCTTATACTCCTTAAAAATGTCTGAGGATTGCATAATCATGTCCGTTGACATATGCAATATTCAAAAGCTATACTTTAAAAACTAAGACTTGAATGAATTTTTAAAACATAAACTTCTCACTAAACAACCATCCCAATAACAGCTCAGAATTACTAACTCCGGAGGAGGTATCCCCTTGTTTTCATAGTAAAACAGGTGACCCAAGGGAACACCCTCCCCCCCCCCCCCCCCCCCCCCACTTTTTCTTGCCCTGGGTCAAATAGCCCAGAGCAAAGAGGGCAGCAGAACGGAGACACTGCCGAAACAGACAGCCTACCTAGCTATAGTAGCAACTGTTGAAGTGAATGACATTCTGAGCAGTAGATAATAGACCTAACAATAGAGGCCTCCAGAAATGGACTCGATATTTCTGAGATAAAAATTCATGAATGTGGATGGCTGAGCGCAATGAGCAGCCTTCAAAAATCTATAATAGCGACACTATTAATGTAAGCCCAAGATGTAGAAGAACTCTTACTTCATGAGCCGAAATCTTAAGCACAACTGCTGAGTCAATGATATACCATAAGCAGTACCGATAGTTAATAGAATCCATTAACAATAGAATGGAGCGTAACGTCCTTCTACTAGGCATCAAAGACAGAAGAAGCTTACGCCCATAGTAATAAACAGATATCTGTTTATAAATACATAAACTCTACCCGGAAAGAGTAAAGGCGTATGCCCGTACGAAGACGGAAGGACCTTAATAACAATAGGTTCCGGATATTAGGAGCCTAACTCTTATGCAAAAATCCAACCTAAATAGTAACGGAAGTAGTAATTCCGAAACTACGAAAGTGAAAATCATCCATCGATAGTGCAGGAAACTCACTGACTCTTCAGTAAAAGAGAAACCAACAGAATTACTGTCTAAAAGGTCAGAATTTGAAAACTACTGTTTCCAGAGGCTCAAATGATTACTTAGCTAAATAAGAACCGAAGTTAAATTCCATATAGGAATTTAATCTAAAGATTCTAAGTCTATTTATCAAAAAGTTACTAACTGACTTAGATAAAGAGACATAAGACTCAATTGTAAACTATCCTAGAGTGCATAGGTATGAGGTAACATAAACCTATAACCTTAATAATAACAGGCTGCAGTAGATCTTGTGAAACAAGTATACTAAAAAATTGCAATGAGTAGTATGGAGGGATCAACAATATGAACATAATGATCCCTACACCAACGACGGAAGAGCCTCCACTTTAGCTGCATAGAATAGCGAAGAAGAGGATCTCCTATAGTAAGAAATCACGTCCAAAGCTCGTCCAGTACAATGCTACAATGCAATACGGACCACACAATGGAATACATGAAGGTTGCGAGCTTGCGGGTTGTGATAAAGATGACACGATTTACCCAGTGAAAAAAGATCCTCACATTGAGGAAGATTTCACGTTAAGTCCCACAGTAGACAACAGAGTAAATTATCCATGGTCTCTGTGAAAATAGAGATGCTATCAACAGAAATGTATTGTGATTGTTTATCTTAGCAATACCTGCTGAAACAACAGCGCCGGAGGATACGCGTATCCTATCATTCCGTCCTATAGATCAATAGAGCGTTAACAACATTAGCTCAGAGATCCGGACAAGCCAACACATACGTCTGCAATTGATTAGCAAGCTGTGTCGTAAATAAATCATCATTGGGCGCTCCCATAGACAGCAAATCTGATTGAATACTTGTTTGTTGAGAGTCCATTCTGACAGCAACAAGCGACCCCTAAGTGAACAGGAGTCCGGTAAAACAATCAGACGACCCGGAATATGACGGACCAAAACAGAACTTGGTGTACTATAACCAACAGACGGATTCTTCCATTAAATTGAATAACGGAAACGAAAGAGTGCCTCCCTGGTTCCGGAGATACGCCACTACTGTCGAATTAACGGATAGGATTTGGGCATGCGTTTCTGAATAATGTTCATGCAATGACATAAAGCAAGCCTAAAAAACATTATTCCGCGGAAGATAATTGATTGCTAAGAGACTGCGGAACCCAAATACGCTGGCACTTCGAATCCGTGGGGATCAGTATTATATCCCAATCTGTTTGACTGGCAACCGTCATAACAGCAACACTCGGGTCCGGCAACTGCAGTGGCACTCTCTGAGTCAACCACCGAATGTTTGCCCCAGTCTGAATCTCTTGTAACACTAGATAGACAAGAGAACGTGTAAATCGAGCAATTCATGGATTGCCGAAAAGTTGCCGTTGAAGAGAAGCTTCTCCGAGAACGAAGCGACTCTGAGAGAGTTCTTAACCTTACTATCCACGCGCGTGGATGTAGCTAGGGCTGCGTCACGTCTAACCAACTCCAATCAGCCACTGAAGGGCGGAGTTATACGTGAACAAACTACTGCCCTCAAAAGAAATTACATTGAGAATAATATCCCGTAAATCTTTTCTTGAAGACGTAATGATAATGCCTCACGTATGATAAAGCGTCTAAGTTAAGTCTACTAGACATCATTGTCGTTTCCAACATTGAAGTTGGAAAAGACATAGACGGCGAAAAAGAATATTTCCAGTCTTTAACCACACCGTCTAGACGCATATGAACTCTCGGTATGCCCTGCACTGCCAAAATAAACTATTCGTATAAATGATAAAACGGCAGAAATGAGCAATGCGGACAAGAAACTAAACTATCATGCTTGGTAGCAGGCTTGTATGCATATATAGCGTCGAAAAATAAAACACATGTTGAAATGAAATTATTGGACTGCGTCGGTAAGTCAGGGACAATGTCCCCGAACCGATCGAAAATTCCGAGTCCAATGACGCTATAAGTCTCTTATCCAACATCGCAGCAATGTAGTCCGAAATAACAATCACTGGAAGATAATGCCAGAAGATATGAATGGCAGCTTCCGATACTACAAAAGGGAAAACTCGAAATCTTTCGAATCCCTTTCGCCATCCTGTCGGACCCTATAAGCGTTCGGCCGTCCCTACCTGATGCAACCGCGGACCGCACCGACCCAGCGCCATCGGATAATTCCTGATTCGACCAAGAAACTGTCAATTGCTGGGATGCTGCGAAACAACTGTGCTAACTCGGATAGCACGTCCGTCACTGAGGCCTGAGGAGAAGCGGTCCTACAATGCATTGCCGCTGGAAGCTCCGTGATCGTTACCCCGTGCATACTACCAATATGCGAGTGAACGGAGTGTATAGGCCTCGTGTCCCTTGGCTACCGGATGGCGCGACCTATTCGCCGTGGAATCACTGAATGACGAAACTGATCGGAAACTCGAGGTCACGTAGCCAATGTGCGGTCGTGTGCCCTGCTGTGAGGATGAGGAAGCATTATGGACAGTCTCTCGGACTGTCAATATAACGGAGCGTCCCGACCGACAGACATATGCTCCGAATGTAAAATATCAGAACCACAACATGCGGTCCCCTATGTTGTTGGACGAGAGAGGGACCTCTCTCGCTCACAGCCCGGACGGACCTGGACAAGCCAGGAACCGGACTAACAGGCTTCCTCCGATCTGTCCTCAATCTGCCGTCACTGGGTGAGTACTAAAGTAATTAAAGTGCTCGCATCACCCAAATCTCCTTCCTAGACCGCAACGGACGAACCCGGCAGCCGAACCATTCGATGAATGCACGCTACACCGGGTGAGCTAGCGAATGTCACTCCGTAGGCGATAGACATATTCCATGAGCACTTATTGCCGCTAGCTCATCATTAACTATGATGACAGAGGCACACTTTGAAAGACATCTCCGTAACTTGCGAACAAGAAACCAGAAATGCTTGGTTATAGCAAGCATATAATAATAATATATATAGCGTCGTTCAATAATTCGAAAGTTTGTGTGACATTATTGGACTATGTCGGAACTGAGGGACGATGTCCCTGAACCGAACCAAAAATTTCTAAGTCCACCGACGCTATCAGTTTCTTATCCGGCATCGCAGCAATCTGGTCCGACGAAAGAAGCTGTAGAAGACCAAGTCAGATGACATACACAACAGCATATGTTGTTCCGAAAGGGAAAGCTCGAAATCCTCCAAATCCCTTTCGGTATCCCGTCGGACCGGATGAAATTTTCGGATGTCCGTACCCGCTTCCGCGGAGCGTCCCGACCCAGCATCGTCGGATAAAAAATATGCGACAGATTCAGTTGATGCTGGGATGCTGCGATAAACTGTGCTATTTAGGAAAGCACGTCCGTTCCCGAGGCCTGTGCAGTAGCGGTCTTACGATGCATTGCCGTCGGAAGCTCCGTGTACGTTGACTCCCGCACACTTCCTATGCGAACGTCCGGAGTCTGCAGGCCTCGTGTCCCTGGCTACCGGATGGTGTGACCTGGTCGCCGATGATTCTCTGACTGGCGAAGCTGACTGGATATCCGTGGTCATGTAGCCAAGAGCGGTCGTGTGCGCTACCATGAGAATGAGGAAGCCTTATTGACAGTCTACTCCGGAGTGACTATATGTCGGAGCGTCCCGAGCGACGGACGTATGCTCCGAATGCGAAACATTTTGTACCACAACATCTGGGGCCAGATGTTGTTGTACGAGAGAGGGGCCTCTCTCGCTCGCCGTCCGGATGGACCAGAACGAGCTATGAACCGGACTAAAAGGCTTCCTCCGTTCTCCCTCCGATCCGCCGTCACTGGGTGTGCATTAGGTTGATTTATAGTGCTCGCATCACCCCAAAATTCCTTCTAGACCGCAACGGACGAACCCGGCTGCCGAACCATTCGGTGAATGGACGCTACACCGGGCGAGCTAGCGGACGTCAAAGGCCGTCGAACCTACTAGGGTCCTCTTAGGCAATTGGCGTATTTACATGAGCACTTTTCCGCTAGCCCTTCATTAATTGTGACGACGGAGGCACACTGTTGGAAGACATCACAGATACATCACCCTAATCTTGATCGTCTGAAATAGAAATTGATAAAGTAGAGTGACCCTGCGGGGAAAGGACCGGAGTGTCCAATTCCCCAATAACATACCGTGACATACGCTTCCCATATTGTCATCGAAATCATACGATACAGAACAGGAGTTAATGCGAGTACACTGACCACATATAGAATGATTATAAAAGTCAGAGGAAGACTTCCTCTTATTACAATTGATCAATATCCTTTCAATGTGAAAAGAAAACAAGTCCTGGTACTCGCACTAACCCCTGGCAATCAAAATACATAATAATAATATGATCCATTAATATAGAAAAAATAATTGAAATCAAAATATTTTGAAAAAATATTTTTTCAGAATAGCCCAAGTTTCTGAAAAGTAACGTTGAGCCCCAATGGATCCCAAGCCTAAGTGTGGACAAAAATTTTAAAAATATTTTAAACAATTTATTCAACACTTACGAACAATAATAATGTATCTAGTTATGAATAAAATAACATCAAGATATTATTTTCCAGAAATCCCCCCCTCACACAGAGGGCTGTTGTAAATGTAAACAATGAGTGTAAAAACACTAAAATAAGACTCCAGGCACCCAGGCCCGAAATCAGTTACCAAAAATACACTATCTGATGCAAAACAGAAACTTCCAGGGAAGAAACTGCAGAACATCAGATGGTAGATGCAGAACACAACGCCTAACCACCCGTAGGTGAAGACGTAAACATGGGGAAAAGAACAGAATTCATTCTGTTATTCAGCTAAAACTCCCAAGAAAATTTAGTAATAATAATTACAAAAACTATGCCAAAAGCATTGGAGAATAGCAAGGGGGGACTTAAAGGACAGGGAGAGAGGAAAACACTGAAAAAACAGTGTAACTAAATAATCAGAATGACAACAAAATGGCTGCTGCCTCGAAAATAGGTAACTTAACATAATTTCATTAAAAAATTTTAAGTTACAGCCCTGATAATATTCTGTCACACATTTTTCCTCTCCTCCTTCTCTATCCTCCTTAGAATCACCATTTCACTAATATTTATGTGTCTGGCATCATTTAAACTGAGATTTACAAGCACAAAGATCAGTCAGATGTTAACTGATGAAGGGCCAAACTTAGAATGATTAATGGCGCCAATTTCGGAACGTCCTTGACACTGCGCATGCGCAGTAGAGGTGAAGTGTGGAGGGCCTTTCAGGACATGTTTTCTTTGGTTTTAGATGCAAATTTTGGGGATTGGGGGGCAAAATTTGTGTTTGGCCCTATATTTTAAGAGTTAGCACCAACTATGTCTGGGTCATTGGTACAGTATAAAAATACTGATATTTTGGTGCTTTTTCCCATATTTCCAAGGGCTGTAACTCACACAAGAATAATGCAATCAGCATGAAACTCAAACTTGATCTGTAAGTCATCATTCTATAGTAGTTTACCAAAAATGAAATCATTCCGTTGAAGCGTTTCCAAAACAACTCCGGAAAACTAAAGTGTGACTGACAGACTGACGGATGGACAGAGTGCAAACCTATAGTCCCCTCCGGCGATACCGGTAGGGAACTAATTACAACAGGGCTCCCATCAATTGGCAAGACCATAATAGTAAAATTTTAAAGTTGATTTTTTTATAATTGTGCTTGCTGAATCCACACTAGGGCCTGGCGAAGATTCGATATTCAATTCGATTTGAAATCCTAAAGTTAGTTCGATTCAATTTGAAATCCGCATTCTATTTGGAAGAGGATCGAATATCTGCAATTTCCCCGAAATGCAGCAATTGTATATATGTATTACCATATATAGTCATCGTGACTATTAGGTTAATCATTCATTCGCCAGCAATAATAGCTCATGTAAGGAGGAAATAAAAAACAAACACAGATTTCAGAAAACCGAAGTCAGATATGACCTGATTGATTTAAAATCAGAGGTTATTGTGTGGCTTTATTAGTTGACCAGCTTTTCGGTAACTTTAGATCCTAGACTTAATCATGGCCTGCATTAACGCGCTTCTTCCACGTTATTATCTATCAACCCTGAGTCTGATGTAGGCCAACGCAGAAGAACCATGTGAATGCAGGCCATGATTAAGTTAACCTGGATGTTGTTACCAACGCAGGAGTAACCAAGACATAAAACCCATCCCTTCTGTTTACACGATGCAAAATTGCAAATGCGTGTCTTATAAAAGTTTAGATCACACAAATAGCACATTTCAACACATCAAAGGCATTAAGGGTCAGAGACATAAATTATGCTAACATTATCAATGTCTTGGAACAATTGAGTACATACTGTCAATGTTGGTGTTTTGTCACACTAGTTTGCGACATGAACAGTCATGATGGTATTCGATTCGAAATTCGATTCAATATGAAATCCATGGCCCTATTCGATCAGATTTTTTATTCGATCAGATTTTTTATTCAAGCCAAAAAATGGTATTAACCGGGCCCTAATCTACATGTCATGGAAGGAAGAGGGTTAAAATGCAATATACATCTGAAGCAGAGTATTTTGAAATTGCTGATCAATTCAGTCCATATTCTAAATGCAGTATAACACAGTCACTATCAAATCACATTACCAGAGTCACCTGTTTTCTTCTGCACATTCATGTCAAGATACTGAAATTTCAATTAGCAAATTTTCCCCACAATTCAACTAGGAATTTAACCATTTCAATCTTGTTTGACAGAGCTCTATGAAGCTCTATGAGCACTGTCAAACGAGACTGAATTGGTCAAATACCTATTTGCCTCATGGGAAAAATTTGCAGCTTGTAATTTTGACATTTTGAAATGAGTATCAGGGCAATTGTAAAATAAGGATAGTGTTAGATGGACATGAACAGTATTGTGATCACAAAAAATGTTCTCTTCCTCGATCAGACACCCTTACACCACTAGGTTAAGATTACCTAAACAAAATATTGTGAAATCAAGACAGAATTTAAAAAAGAGAAGAAAATAGTATCTGAGATTCAAAGTTCTCAAATGCCCCCCCTCCCCCCCCCCCCCCCCCCCCCCCCCCCCCCACACACACACTCACACTCTGTCTTGTATATATATCTTTATACATACATACTATGCTTTTGGGGTCGTGTTGAATGGTGCCCTCATAGGCATATACGCAGTTTTTGTGGCATTAGTTTCCTGTGTTTATTTTCTGATTTCTGATATACAAGCGCTTATTAAAATCATCATAATTGCTTCTATTTGAGTTCATAGGTGACTGCATAACCAGTTAGTGGTTTTTAGATGATTACATGCTGGATTTTAATGCACTCAAGCAATATTTTATTGGGCTATCACTTTGGTGGACCATGAAATTATTATATATTTCTGGGGCGGTCCGTGTTGGAGCCTGTTAATCATACCTACCTCCATTTCTAGATCCTGGTCTCTATTTTGTCGGTTCTCTAATTGCATATTCTCATGTGTTTATGGTTGTAGATATCAGATAGTACACGTTGGAGAGAGTTCTTACTGGATTTTATTGTACAGAGGCCACCTGTGGATGAACTTTGTAGTGTGTTTTCTCTGCAGATATTGTTCAATGTATCTCATTATAATATGTGTATGTTATATTTTATATCACTGATTTCGTCGTACCTGTATACGCCATCTGTAGTGCATATTTTGTAGCGTACAATATTATTTACCAAAATCGTCGCTATAGCCTTGGCTTGTGAAGAGGCGTTAAGCACCATTTATTATTCATGAATTAATTCCTGAGTGCCTGATAGATATTTATTTATATTGTTTCCTGGTACTGCTTATTGATTCCAGAGCTCTCTCCTCTTTCTTTTGAAGATATGTTCAAAAAAAAAAGGGGGGGGGGGGGGTCATTTTCTCCACTTCTCTGCCATATTGGGTATGTAACTATGAAGGAAGCTGTTCTATCCGTACTATATTCGGCATTCAGCTGTAGTGTTATTGTATGGCGTAGATTTATGGGCAATTTTCTCTCATTCTCAAATATGCCATCCTAATTTTTGGGGCTTAGTCCAGACTAGCTTTAAAAATTGTGAACTCGTTATATCCTAATTGGCATGGTTTCATGCTCAGATTTAGGATTTACATAATTGGGATCCATATTAGGATATGTCTCCTCTATTATGGTATAAAGAGACATACATGTAAATTCTAATTATTCTAATTTCCTTCATCATGGATTGAAGGATTTGATTTGTGTTGATCAACTATTTCGGACGTTCTAGGCCCTCCATCTTTTTACGATTCAGCTAAGTCTGGGCCACTGGTTACAGTATAAAAATATGAAAAAATTTAAAGTAATTTATTTATTTTTTATACTTACCAATGGCCCAGACAGGAATGGCTCTCCATGAGTGGGAAGTACTGGGCAATCATACCTCCCCGCTGAATTATTATATTATAATCTTTTTTACAAAGAATGATGTTGGCGCCAGTTTCGGTGACTTCCTGGCGTCTGCACATGCATGGAGAGTAAATATATGGAGGGCCAGATAGGACTTCTAATTTTCGGTTTTGCATGCAAATTTTGGAGATTGGGGGGCAAAATTTGTGTTTGGCCCTAGATAATTTTGAGTTAGCACCAGCTAAGTCTGGGCCATTGGTAAGCATAAAAAATATATAAATTACTATAATTTTTTTCATATTCATTATTCAATTAATAGAGCTCTACAGTTAAGAGATATCCAATAAAGTGGGCTCCACTGTATTTCAATTCGTTCTGAAAGTATTTTTTCAAAATCATCCTTCAGTTGATGGTAATTTTCTATTCTCTCTATTTCAAATGATTATCACAAGCAACAGAAAAATGTTTTTAGTAATATTGCAGAATCCCTTAACACTTCTGTTGTTTCTTGTTTGTGGTTTCTTGATAATTAACATGTAACAATCTCAAACAAAAACAATGCAAATGGCCAGGGTGCTGTTTCACTCATACCTCCAAAAAATACTGGTTTCAAACTCAAACTGCATTTCTATTTTATCTTGTCAAATTAGGTTGTTTGAGAAACAGTAGGTCAAAAGTGAATGTGTTGGAAATCACAAAACTTGCGTAAAAATATGTACAAGTACCTCGCCTATCTCTACCATAATTTCTATCTCTACGATCTCTCCGATCAGTACGGCGCCTGAGTTCTTCTCTGTCTGAATCAGAATCACTTGATGAATCAGAATCACTCAAGCTGTCATCATCATCACTGTCATCATCATCATCTTCATCACTCTGTAGAGATATATTGAAATTTATAAACTGAGAATAGCTGATGGAAAAAACTGAAATCAATTCATGAAAGTATAGACCAAGAAGACTGTGTTCAGAAAAAATGGCAGGTGTTATAGAAAGCAGCCTCACTGAGGCAGGGAGAAAAATATAGAAAGCATTATTTATTTGCCATACTGGCCCGTGTATAAGTCACACTTCTTCACCCCCAAAAATGATCCCCAAATTAAGAGTGCATCTTATACATTCATAGGTTAGATTATCCAATTTTTTGTGTAAAAAATTCAGGTGGTGTACTGGGCAGTTGACTTCATAAATCATTGAAATGTGGTTATATTTTTGACAATTAACAAATAAATAAAATTTAGAGTACTCACTAACTCATGTTCAGCTGAAACCTATATCTTTAATGAAGAAAATTTCTGTAAACCTGCACAGTGTTATTTTATTATTTTGATTTCAAATCACACGATATGGCCACCTCATACAAAAGGGAAAACAATTACTGGGTAAATGCCATGACCTTTTCTTCGAAAACAATATCCCACAATTCATCACTGCAGTCTTTAGTTTCAATTGTTCATCAATTTAATTATTAGATATGTTTATTTGAATCCATTATTAATTTAAGTGATAATAGCAGTAAAAGTGATGAAAAAAAGGTTCGGCATCGGCATGAGATCCCTGGTTGTCATTTTTTTAAAATCGGTACCAAAAGTGACAGGGCTGCCTTACCCACATAGTCTTTGCTACTGAACAGGACATTAATATTCGCAAGTTCAAAGTTCACAATGACAGTGTTGATGGAAACGTTGATCAACCTGGTGCCCTGTTTTATCTGTTTCTCGGATGGATAGAATCAAGCCTGGAAATAAGCAGACTGTCATCTGCAGAATGACGTCCCCAAAGGGAGAATTTGGTGATGTTAGCCTTCACAGCAGGGTAGTATCACTAAATTTACTCTCTGTGAACCTCAATCTGAATTAAGGTCTCAGGTCTAAACATAAAGAAGAACCCATAGGATATATTGGGGATTCTAGCCCACTGGGAGAGCAGCATCGGTAAATTCACCCTCTAGGGCCCTCTATCTGCAAATAACAAATTGCTTATTTCCAGGCTTGGATAGAATAAATAAAACAAACACTCCCTATAATGATTTTGTGAGTAATTTCATTACCTACACAGGAAAACATGAGATTATGTACACAAATGTGCCCAAAGTATTCATTCCCTGAATTTGATGCACTCCTGTAGTTTTCAACATTCAAATTGCTGGTACGGAAAATTCGGACGAGTTTCATAAATATTATATGAGAAAAACACTCATTTCATATTCTATTTATGATATGACACACACACATGCACAAATTAGCCACTTAGTATGACTTTTTAACCCATCACCTAACTTGAGTTGCAGACGGCACTTGAAAAAAACACCCCCGTATAACTAAAAATTTTCATTTTTTGCTTCCAAAACATAGGCTATGACCCCTCATTGGAACGAGCGCGACACGCTAGTTCCAATGAGTCATAACCTATGTTTTGGAAGCAAAAAGTGAAAATATAAAACAAAAATGAATGGCATTTTTCTTGTATTACGCGAGATGGTTTTTGCGGTTATGTTAGGTAAAAGATTAATACAATATAACCCACCCTAAATAGGACAGATAACGTAAATTCTCCCTACTGAAATTATGCAAATGTGACCCAGTTGTATTTTGTTTAGCCAATCAAATTGTCCAGTTTTGAAATTGACCAATGAAAGCCCCCAACACTAATTATGCAAATTATGAAAATGTGGCCCAGTTGTATTTTGTTCAGCCAATCAAATTGTCTAGTTTTGAAATTGACCAATGAAATTGACGGAAGGCTTTATTTATCACTGATTAATATGAAAACAAAATATCAAATGTTTTAAAGTGAACAAAACGGACGAGACATATGATAAATTTCATTTATTATAAACCAACTACAAAAGGCTCAATAAATAAAATCATAATCTTGTAACAAAAAATAAAGGAGTTTACATCTTGTACCATCTTTTATCATATTTTTAAAAAATAATTTTTCCATTTTCACGTTATGCTTTATAAAATTTGGAGGAAAATTTGCATTTCATCAACAATAGTTTTGTGAGAAGGCTCAGTGATGAACAGCAAACTAACCTCTAACCCATCACTTTCCGGACCAACGCTTTAGCTTTAGTATCTTCTGATTCACGATAAAGTGTTATTAACCCTAATGATTGCACTTGTCTTCAAATGGAGAAAACTATTTGCATTTCAGTTCCATATCCTACTGTATGAGCCCAGGCAGGGCAATTATTTAATTCACAACCCCAGTTCTGTTTGTCTTTAGGTCCCTTTCGGTCCTTCTTGAACCTGAAGCCGTCAAACAAAAGGTTGCAGCTCTTGCCCCGCTGAATGACTTGGCAGTCAGACATTATGTCAGTTTTACCAGAAATAACTTGAACTTGAATGAATGAAAGATTTCAGTGTGCCAACAACACACAGGGACGATGTAGGATTTGAAATCCCTTCCGCCCCGAATAACTGCATTTTCTTATGAATCCACGTGAGTTGGAAGGAAGGGCCAACAACCTTATTTGGTTTGAGTGTATGCACTGGCAGTAGGGTACTGGGGTCAGACCTGTGAGAGCCTCAAACTGGAAGGTGACTAGGAATTGTGCATCACCACAAGAACTCTGCTCTGTATTTTACTTGGAAACGCGGGCTTATTTATGGTAATTGCAGCTTGATGGTTGTTTCAGAAAAAAGAAATCCAAACAGTCGCTAGTTTGGGAGAAGCCCCAGTATATTACCAATAACGGTTATAAAAAAGGAACAAAATCCACCAATGTGTGTTTTTGAAAGCTGGGAGTCATCCATCAGCTTATAAGGGAGAGTGGATGCTGTACCTTGGCCATCTGGTCTGCCTTCAGGGGTAACAGATGGTGGGGTGATGGGAGGGAAAAAAAACCCCAACAAACTCATAGACATACACCCAAAAGCCCCTAAAAGGGCTGTTTTATCTTTATTAATATGTTTATTTAAAATGTACACTGCTCCCAGCCAGGCAAGCTTGTTTCAATCCTTGCTTGGTGTTTGGTTTCGTGTGTATGTTAACAAAAAGCTTGTACCAATCCCTTCTGCACTTCGTCTACTTTTTCCTGGTGTTAATTTGGTTTGACTGGTTTAAGAAAATTTGAGAGTGTTCAGTTAGAAAAGTTACAGGTAGAGAGAGATAGAAATCAACTATTGTACATTGTGACTGTTGTGTGCTTGTCGCTATTGATGGGGCAAGGAGTTGAGTTTTTTCCTAGCCAACTCCCTATACACAGAGTTGCGAGGCAGTCCTCACAGACTCAATCTTAAAGTTCTAAAGTTGAACTTTTGGGATCTGTAACAGAATTTATATAAAAATCAATTTTTTGGAGATATTGTGTTGTGCACCATAAATTGCTAACACAGCTTACTTTTGGACAAAGAAAGCCACACTTTGTTACAAGATGCTATTTGCTACAGTTTTTTTTGTATCTTTGTAATCAACAAAACTTCCAAACACATGCATAAAATAAAACCCTAAAATACTTCAAATAGCATACATTGTTATGTACATGTTCTTTTTAAAATAAAGTTCCCCCATATTTAATGAGAAAACTTTTTTCGTCTTGTTGGGATTCAACTTGTTGGGTTCGTCTTGTTGGGATATTTTACCGATTCATCTTGTTGGGATTTGCCTTGTTGGGATGACACCGAAGTATAATGTCAGCTACTGCTGGATGGGTTCCTCATGAATCAGGTGTGGTTGGTTACAAGAAAATACCATTGTCATTCAGATCTGGTGGTGCCACACTACATGCCTTCACTTAGTTCTTTATTCTCATCATTAATTTTTGTGAAAATCCACCAAGCCAATACACAATTATGACTCACCTGACCTTTGTTATTCAGATTTAGTAATGCTGCAAAGTACACCTTCCCTTTGTCCTTTACCCTTCTGTCTGGCATCGTGAAAATCCAATCGGCCATCAAAGAGGTATGATGAACACACAAGTTTCCAGAAGGACAAAAACTTCCAAAGATTTGAGGTTTTCATAATCCTGTGACCTTGACCTTTCTCATTTGTACCTGCTAGTGCTGCACAGCAAACCTTCTCTTTGTCCTTTACCCTTCTGTTCTGGTATCATAAAAATCGTCCCATCCCATACAGAGTATGACAAACACAAAAATTTCCAGAGGACAGACAAAATCTTTTCTAAGATTTTGAGGTTTTCATAATCGTGTGACCCTGACTTCTCACATCTGGACCTGTTGGGGCTGCACAACACATCTTCGCTTTCTTCTTTACCCTTTAAAAATACACTTCACTATTATAGAGTTTTGACGAAGACACAATTTTCTGGACAGACAAAACTTTTTTAACATTCATGTTTTCATAATCATGTCACCTTGACCTTGGTCATTTGGCCTGCTTTAAAATACACTTTCCCTTTGTCATTTGCTCATGTCTGAAGAAAACCCACCCTGCCAATATAGAGTAATAACTAAGATACAATTTTCTGGAACCAAAATCTTGACAGACAGACACAGATTTTAGATACCTCCTATTTGGAGGCATAAAAAGGCAGAACAAAATGACTGGAATCATGGGTAAATTTGATGTTCAGTCAAACTACTAAAAGAAAGAAAGAAAGAAAGGAAAGAAAGAAAGAAAGAAAGAGAATTTGAAACGATTAAAATGATTTAAAGTTTATTTAAAACTTTGACAGTAAACTCACCAGATCAACCTTATTATTGTTGAGTGAAGTTTCTTTCTCTGCTGGCTTTACTACTGCTGTATGACCAAGTAAATCTGTAAAATTATAACATAATACCATAAGCAGATTATTTGTTTATTTATATATTGGGATTTAATGACACTTTCGACAGCCAGGGTCACCTCGTGTTGGACCATAAGCAGATGTAATATATACTTTTACAATAGCAATTTAAAATATTTAGTGAGAGAACATAATATTTTCATGAAGAACACAGCAAAATCTGAAAATATTAATGTTTCTACATCGCAGGGGAAATATGCCAGGTATCCACTCATTCAAGCACAAGATTTTCTTTTTTCTACAAGTACATTCAAATTACAGGTTTATGGACAGCAAAATGCAAAACACCAAAACAATATTTATAATAAATATAAACAAAGATGACAAAATGGATACTCAAGAACAATCAGATGATGATAAATGAAAGAAAAATAGTTTAGAAAATGAAAGAAAAATAGTTTAGAAACTCAGACATGAAATACAATGAAAATAAATAAGGCCCCACAAAGAAGATCTTCTGTTTCTCAAGTCATTCTTTGGAAAATTGCATGTGGGCGGGATATTTTTTATTTTTGTTATTATTTCTTTGCCATCAAAAGTTCATAGTCTTGGTTTATTTATGTTTTAGGCCTCATAATTTACAAAATAGCAGGGGGCCATGGGTGGTGTTGTATTTCGTCCCTTGAGTGCAGAAAGGCTTTGCAGTGATAAAGCATTGCAAAACCTTCTTGCATTCAAGGGACAAATCTGTCAATTTTATTAACTTGGGTAAAATATCAGACATAAACCATTTAATTTTTATTTTTTTAAGTTTATATTGGTTATAAAAAGAGAGCATGCGGCAGCCAAAAGGACCATGTGGGAGGACCTGAGAAACAGGTTCTTAACTTTTTTAGGCCTTACCTGATATTAATGATGACAAATCTTATAACACTTTTAGTCAAAGCATTTTGTATTTTTCAATCAGCTTGTTGTGTGAATTCACAAACAACAATAACAAGCTTGTGACAGGAAGACTGATTTGAATACTTGGGAGCGGGAACCCCATATTTGGGCTCTATTCTGACATGCAGGTACTTGGGCTTAACTCTTTGAAGATATGTTTCTCTTCAATTCTGATCCCCTTAAATGAACAAATAAAATCAGGGACTGACAGGAGAGGAGATCACTCTCCTTCCCTGTCAGTCCCTGATTTTATTTGTTCATTTGAGGGGATCAGAATTGAAGAGAAACATTTATTTAATGCTCAGGCATCAATTCACGCTGAAAAATTAAGTCATATTCCCCTGTCGGTCGGCAAAACGAAATATCAAAATGATATTTAGAAATCGATATTTCATCGTAGGTTCATTTCCACTGTCTTCGATGTTCAGTGGCAGCACGTTTAATGGGCCGATAAACATTTACATGCAATCATCACAGAGTCAGCACATCAGTAATGAATTCCAGAGTCCCAAATACAAACGAATTCGAATAATTGATAGTGACAGTGACTAAATCAATTCATTAAATCAGCGGTTTCAAAGTTTGACTTTCTCATTCACCTTCCAGCGAAAAGCCGAAATCACTTTCAGTTCAAAAAAAATAAAATGACGTGTCTTGTTATTGAAAATAAGAAAGTGGTGTTTTTTGTTATTGTTCTATTTCTTCGAAACACATTGCGATTATTTCAATTCGCCAGCCTTGGTAAATCGTAAAGTTAGGGGAGAAATAAGACGGGACTACTTTTTGTGCGGATATTCACACATTCCAATGGTTGGAGTTTGGTTGTTGTAATTTTTGTATGGACGCCGGTTCGGCACATAAATTTTGCGCCTTAATGGCAAATAAAGGCCACAAATTGGAGAGTTTGTAGTCGTAGAGCATTAAATAAAAAGAAAATTCACGAAAATTTGATGAATACCGAAAATATCTCGTTCGTGGCTACAAGAAATATGAGGATCTTCACTCGCGACTGTGTCGCTCGTGAAGATCCTCATATTTCTTTGTAGCCACTCACGAGCTATTTTCGGTATTCATCAAATTTTCGTGAATATCCTCTATATCTTCAAAGAGTTAAGTCCAAGTACCTGCATGTCAGAATAGAGCCCAAATATGTTTCACTAGGAGAGCAATTAATCGCTTGCCTTCATGATGTCTAAACATCAAGTAACATATTACATTTAAATCACCCGTTACCTGACCCAACTACCATTTATTCCTACACTTTATCAGCACATCATGAAATGGAGGGGCAGTCTCACAACTAAGCCATCCATAGAATAGAGTTGCCATCTGGACATTAACCATTAACAAAATTTTCAACCAAATTCTTCATTCTAAGGGTATATTGGCTGAAAGATTCCTTTTACTTTGCTTTTCCACAGTTAATGTCCAGGTGGAAATTCCACTGTGTGTACATCAGCATTATTCCTATCTGCTTAAAATGCACACAAGATGTTTGAGTATTCTTCCACATGATGATTGGATAACTACAAGATACTTGCATAGCGAGTATAAGCTGTGACCTTAAGGGTAAATTTGAATAACATGGACCCAAGGTACACTCTCCAGTCAGGCTTGTCGTTTTGAGGTGGGCGATCGCCCTGGGCCACAGTTGCCTGCCTGAGTTCAAAATTCTGCAGACAGTAAACATCTGCTTAACCCTGATTTCTGTGGCCCATTAAGGTGCTATATAAGTAATGGAATTCTGTTTATTTTGAAATTCCCACCTCTGATATTCCTTAAAATCAAATATAATATACACAAACTATACATCAAAATGAAGGTTGGGATGTATAGGACACGAAAAATATATGAAATCAACTCCTAGAGTTGACAGCAGGCATCACTGGCTCCTGGAAGTCTAATACTGTATTCGTACCAGAACTGATAATACAATAATATTTCACAAGAACAACTTGCGGCCAAATGTGCTTAACATATCCTGTACTGTATATAGTACCTTAATTCAGTTGAAGGCACCTCAAAATCAGCCCTCTCAAACGGCCATTGTTGCAGCTTGAAGGAGGTAACAAAGCGCAATTTGTGAAGTTTGTTGTGTGTCGTCGATGCAGTCACCTAGAGACAGTAAGTAACTTTCCAAATATGAGTGAGAGGTCTGCCAATTCCAAAGTTGTAATTAGTTATTACATTGTACATCAGTCTGTGACAACTCTCGTGTCACGCGCGATTACGGGATGTGTCATCTCCAAGCCAGTTTGACCACTGACGATTTGACTGGGACGTTTTGTCCCAAAATCAAAGATGTGACAAAACGTCCCCCAAATCTGATTGATTCGCCCCAAGTTATCAGCATCTGGTGGTGAGCACAATGCATTGGCTTGTACCATCATCATGTAATGTATAGATACAGACTTGGTTGTTTGGATGCAAGATAACTATAGCAGTCACTGTTAGTGAGTGTCATGGGTAACCTGGTATCTTGCATCCAAATATTCAAGCCTGCATCTATACATTACATTATGACGTACATCATAATTACACAAACCATGTACCTTAAAATGATATTAGTCGTCTACCCAGCAGGCTGAAACAAAATGGCACCCGCAAACCATAAATGGCCCTCCTGGAGTCATTTTAGGCGAACCCAAAATTGCCCTCCTGGGGTGATTTGAGGCAAACCATAATAGCCCTCCTGCAATTTTTAAAATGACAAGTCTGTCCAGTGGTCCAAGAACTGTATATTTGCTTGTCTAATCCTGCATTTTCGGTTGGACAAACAATCATAGATGTGATCAATAAAGTGAGCCATGAGGGAGAGGGAGATATGCTTTCTGTGCTGGGCTAATACAACTTTTTTCTTCCGAGTACTGCTATCGATTTGTAGCTGGTATTATCATTAACCCTTTACCCAACGCATACGATATCAAAATGTATTATTTTAAATATCATTTTTTAACATTTTTAAAAAATATTCAACCAAACCATACCATGTGACCCCTCATTGGAATGAGCTCGACGAGCTCATTCCAAAGAGGGTTCACATGATATGGCTTTGTTGAAATGTTTTGAAAAATATTTTTTCAGCTGTTAAATTTGCATACTGCGCGGGCAGATGTAGCCAATTTGTTGGGTAAAGGGTTAAGGGGCAGTGTCCATCCATCAGGTGTGCGAGCACCAAATCATCCAGAATATATCACAGGCTTGTTTAATGTACCTTCAGTACAAATTTGACCTGTTAATTGCACATATAACGGTTATAACATAAACTCCTGTTAATTGAATAAACATCTTGTCTTGGTTTATTTATTGGTTTTTAAGGTCACATATTTCTGCACAATGGCTAATCGTGACAACAACATGGAGATAAAGTAAAGTTTAGTCAATCATTTATACCCATGATGCCCATTTTAGAGGCCTTCCATCCCAAGCATCGATGACTGGGTCCTATTTTACCAGTAGTAAAATCGAGCTTGTTTACCACAGTAAACAAGCACTGTTTTATTTCCTGGGGTTCCAATGGGGGATAAAAATCTTGTGGTGAAATTGTGAAATTACTCTAAAAATCATCAAATTCCCCTTGATTATAGACCTATTTGTCCTCAATACATCCAATACAGTCAGTTAATTTTTTATATCTTGTTTGACAGAGCTCGATGAGCTCTGTCAAACAAGATATAATAGAATATATACACAATTATTCTCAAGAATACTGAAAAGTAACCAAATCTCCTGTTAATAAGGCCTGGAAATCTGAGGCATACAGTCATTCAGTTCATGTGAAGGCTGACTGAATGCAAATTAACTGTGTGCTTCTTTTAAAACGGCATTTTTGTTGGTCATGCATCAATTGGAGAATTGAAGTAGAAAAGAAGTCAAATGGGAACTAAATAAATGAAAGTGTCAATGACACTGTAGCTTAACTTGACCGTGTGTTGTGTTTGATGAAAAGGATAATGTTCAATGTTTATGAAAGGATTATGAAATACAACAAGAATTGTGATAAATGAGAATATGTTAATTTCTGTTCCCTGTATGCGATGTTTTCAACAAAAATAATCTGTTTTTTTTGTTTTGTTTTTTTTTTATTAGGGTTTAACGATACATTAACAGCCAGGGTCATATCATGTCGGTGACAGTTTTACGGGTGGAGGAAGCCGGAGTACCCAAGGAGAACCACTGAGCAACGACAAGCAATGTCAGCTCTCCAACATCGTAACTCTGAATTCTGCGGCACAGGCAGGGTTAGATTGGTTGAAGACATGCGCACCATCGACGTGCAGTATGCCTTAGTACATAGCGTCATCGCGCCCCCATGTAGGCAATCGGGGTGAAGTGCCTTGCCCAAGGACACAACGCGGGAGCGCGAATCGGTCGCTGAAATGGTCACCCATCCAACTACTAACCGCGCTTGACGTTGCTTAACTTTGGTGATCTGGCGAGAACTGGTTACCGCTACGCCACCGCACCCCCAAATAATCTGAGGTGTAGACTGTACTAAAGAATTGAGGGGTAGGTTAATGTGGCCTTCACAGTTAATGTATGTCAACCAAAGTTACCAAGTTCCAGTGAAATTATTCCAAAATGAGTCATCCTATCAATTTACAATGAAATCCCTTCATAAATATGACCTGTAGCCATCATGGTTGACTGATTGCAACCAAAAGGTGACGTCTTCATCTAGACATTATACTGAGTTATCCTACCAAGATACAATGAAATCCCCTCATAAATAGGATCTGTAGACTGTGCTAAAGGTTTTCGGATTTTGGGCTTGGGCAGCCACCATGGTTGACGGATCGCGGCCAAATGGGGAAGTTCTCATCTAGACATCATACGGCGTTATCCTACCAAGTTACAATGAAATCCCTCCATATTAAATATGACCTGTAGACTGTGCTAAAAGTTTTTGAGTTTCGGGCTTGGGCAGCCGTCATGGTTTGACAGATCATGACCCATAGGAGTTGTTCTCATCTAGACATTATACAGCGTCATCCCTCCAAGTTACAATGAAATCCTTTCATAAATACGACCTGTAGACTGTGCTGAAGGTTTTTGGGTTTTGGGCTCGGGCAGCCATCACGGTTGACCGATTGTGACCAAAAGGGGACATTCTCATCTAGACATGACCTCAAGCGTGCATATGAAATTTTGTGACGATTGGACAAGAACTACAGGGTGTAGCTTGTGCTAAAGGAAAATGTGAACAGACTCACAGACTAACAGACTTCTGCACGCGTGATGGCAATAGCTTATCTTGACTTTGTCAAGTTTACCTCTCGGTTTAAAGTCCAATGCTCCAACCAATGAGCAACAATACTCCCATCAAAGATGTACTTCAACTCCTAGCACTCTGGTAGTATTTCAAATTTTTCATCACTGTCTCCATCTTGCTCAGACAGTATGAAATATTTAACAAATTATATCTTGTTTGACAGAGCTCAATGAGTTCTGTCAAACAAGATAAACTTTTTTAAATTCTCAGTTGCACTGTGGGAAAAATTTGCTGCTGAAAATGTTTATATTGTGACATCAGTGTTCAGAGAGTTAATGGATAAAATAGTCAATGTATCATCAGAGTATCAAGAATTATTCAAATTCTGATCAAGAAAATACCCTTATCCAGCACTCACAGTTTGGCGCAACAAACAGCATTGCTGACATAGAAGACCACTGTTATATATTGTTTAATTCCTTTTCTGAGATTTTATTCATAAGGAAGCACAACTGAAGGAAGAACTTTAGAAATAAAGAGCTCAAGTCACCTATTTTCGCTCTGACACTTATATCTTCAGATTAAAATGAATACAACAGAAAAAATATGGATACAAGTGAAATATATATAATGAAAGAATAAAAATATTCAACTTATTTTCTGAGATTTATTGAACAAACTGATTTCCTTCCAGGAGACCAGGAACTACACTGAATTTCCAGGATTTGTAGAGGCATTTTGGGACAGTCAACATGTCTGTTGTTCTACCTGTATGTGAGAAGAGGTCACTTACAACTTTGATGATACTTCAGGCTCTGCAAAATGAATTGCAGAATGAATGTGACCAGTACAACAAAGTAATGTTTTGACTAATTACTAGTACTCTATCTGGAATATAATAATTGACACTGACTGCAGACAGTCCACGACCTGGTGGTTAAAAGCTTGCCTGCCCTGGGTAATGAATGGGTAAGTAGTTGTAACTAGGCCTGAAAATAAATAAGCAATCTGACATTTGCAGAATGAGGTCCCCAGAGGGTGAATTTGATGATTCTATCCCATACAGTGGGCCAATTTATCCTTTGCATACATCTTTCTGTTAAGTTTTGAGACCCTGATTCAGATTGAGGTTCACAGAGGGTAAATTTAGAGATGCTACCCTGCTGTGCAGGGTAGCATCACTAAATTCACCCTCTGGGGACCTCATTTTGCAGATGACAGTCTGCATATTTTCTGGCTTGGTTGTAACCATGCTACATGTAGGTTACTCATCAGGACACCAAATGGTTATCTGAACTGATTTCAGGAGAATGAATTATGTTACCTGACTGATACCTAGGGGAACCAAAAACAGATTATGCAAATTTCTGAAATTTCTAGGCCTGGTTAATTGAATAATTCCCAGCGGCAATGTTCCACTGTACTTTGATCTCAATAGATCATAAAAGCAGTCTTTTTCTCAATCAGATCACGATAGGATTGCTATCTTGTCAAAACACATTTGCACATGTGGACTTAGCATTCAACGATTAAATATTTAAAAATGAAGACTGATTAAAGACATACAAAAAAGTAGCATCAGAGATATTTTTGACCTCTTTTCTGACATGTGAAATTTTACAGTGTTGTGGACAGACATTTTGGACCATAGTGCAGACAAATTCTCTGTCTGTTTTTGCTTTTGTAATCATATTACTGTATTTCTCTGAGCTCTTTCAAACTAGGTGTTTCTTTGTTCATTGCAGGGATGAGAGTGGAAGGTATGTGAATTAGATGAAATAAGTTAAAACTCTAATTATTTAGCCTTAAAATTTGTGAAAATGATGTTTCTTCAGGAAATAAGAGGACAAGCATGTATAATGAAGGTATAACTTGGTCAACATTTTATTTCTAAAAATCTAAAATTTATTTATTATAAATCTACAATGAAAGTGGTCTTAAAGACCATTCTCACTTAAATTTACAGAAAATAAAATTCTGGCAATTTATTAGTAAATGATTTGAAATCAGCTGATTAACTGAACTTTCTCATCTCTGTTATTGGTGTTTAATGACACTTTCAACAACTGGGGTCAGATCATGCGAGACAGTTTTATAGGTGGAGAAGGCCGGGATACAGAGAGAAAACTACCAAGCGATAAGCAACTGTCAAGACTCTACTACTAACCCATCACAAGCAGAGAGTTAGCAGGCAAGTACACTAAGGCTTCCACGTTTACATGTGTAAAAGTGAACGTTTCGTTTATGGGCATTAAACGTTTACAGTTCTGGTAAACGTGTACACGGAATGAAGTTTTAGTGCACTCTGCAGTCTGCAATTCTGTGCAAGGAAATCACATCTTTTTGGATTGATGTTAAATTGGATCGGCACTACAGTACACAGTGTAAAGTATGCCAGGGCTACAATCGGCACAATCAACACTTGCAAAATTTGCAGATTAATGCAGAAAGTCAAAGAAACAACAACAAAAATTTCCATCTTTGCAATGCAATATTTTGGTAATGCTTCAGAAAAACTGTGTTCTGGTTCCAACTGGCGCCGCCGCCACAGTAACCGAACGAAATCATCTTCAAATCATGTGATATCATATGTGACACTGTCACGTGAGCTGCATGGCACGTGCTTATCTTTGGTGTTTCCTTCGAAACATGTGTGGGTTGTTTTAGTTTATTCGGATTTACATGTATATTCCCAAAGTGATACACAATTGTTCTCGATTTCGTTCACCTGACATGGATTATTAATTTATTATTCACACATGGGATGATCTTAGGATCGATTTATGGAGTTTGACAGACAGACTGGCACTTGCGGTGTTTGAAAATTTGGATTCCCCTGCATGGTTTGAAGACTTTGTTTATTTTTGCGACATTGCATTCCACTCTCAAGTCCGGTATTGTCACTATTGTGTGCCATGGCAACTCGCTCCAACATTACTGTTTGAAAAAACACAAGGAATTTCACCCCGAACCCACCAGAATGAGCTCAGAGACCCCCATAAATTTCAAATTTACCTGGGGGAGAATCCCCAAGACCCCCCCCCCCCCCCCCCCATAGACCGACTTTGCCTTCGGCATCTGTATGCTGTGATCGTTTGTCTACGTCGTTTTTGGACGAACTGTTAATCGGCTGTCTCAATAACATAAATTGTATGCCCTGTACGCAAAGATATGATGAACTTACTGCGCGCAAAGATATGATGAACTTACTGTGTATTATTACACACTTCTATCAAATATAGACTACTTGCATTGTTAGTACGTGTAAACGTTTCCGTTTCGTTTACAGACAGTCGTTTAAGCGTTTACAATTTTGTCTAAACGTGGAAGCCTTAAAGTACACCATTGAAGTGCAAAGACATTTTAATACACTGTGCATGTATGTAGGCAATTGGGATTAAGTGTCTTGCCCAAGGATACAGCATAGATGGCACGCTTCAGGATCAAACTGTTTACCTTTCGGTTTAAAGTCCAATGCTCCAACTAAAGATGTACTTTTCAACTCCTAACACTCTGGTAGTAGTATAGTAAATTTTTCGTCATTAACTCCATCTTGCTCATACAGTATGAAATATTTAACAAATTATATCTTGTTTGACAGAGCTCAATGAGCGCTGTCAAACAAGATAAACTTTTTTAAATTCTCAGTTGCATTGTGGGAAAAATTTGCTGCTGAAAATTTTTGTATTTTGACATCAGTGTGCAGAGGGTTAATGGATAAAATAGTAAGTGTATCATCAGAGTATCAAGAATTATTCAAATTGTGATCAACAAAATGCCGTTATCCAGCACTCACAGTTAGGCACAACAAACAGCATTGCTGACAAAGAAGACCACTGTTATAGTGGTATATAAAAGCCATAGCAAAATGTGTGTCCTATCCGACATTTCGTGGATAGAATCATTAATGCGACCAGCTCCCAGTCTTTCACTTCAACTGGACATGTTCTGTCTGTTGAGCTATGAACATCTGCAGATGTTTCATGAATCAATGTGCAGGTTATCTGGTATTAGTAATCCCAACTGATGACTTCAAGTTGGATACATCTCCCTGCATGGAGGTGTAATGACTGACAGTCTTGGTTAGAAATAAAGTACCGAGAGTGTGCAGGCCTTGTTGGACCCATTATGTGATGGACATATCTAGTCAGTACAATTCACAAAAATCACAATTAAAATATCATTCTTTTTCTACATTTTGCCCCCAAACAAAGGCTTGATTGTCATGCTTCAATGAGAGGTCATAGGTTAAGTTTTGAGGCAAAATTTAAAAAACAATAAAATTAGAATGTCGATTTTGCTAAGAGGTTTAATGACAAAGGTCCTTGTTAGACATAAAGTACTGAAAGTATGCATGTCTTGACTAAACTTTTACTTAACCCAAAGCACACTGATGTCAAAATACCAAATTTCAACCTGGAAATTATTTCCATAATGCAACTAGGAATTTAACCAATTCAGTCTTGTTGAGCTTGAACTTTTTCAATATTTCAACATCAGTGTGCAGAGAGTTAATAGCCATATTTGGCAAGTGTTATTCACAATAAAAGTGTCAATGACACTTTAGTATAACTTGACTGTGTGTTGTGTTTCATGAAAAGGATAATATGCAATGTTATGAAATACATGCATGACAAGAATTGTGATAATTGAGATTATGTTAATTTCTGTTCCCTGTATGCTATGTTTCCAATAAAAAAATTTGAGATGTAGACTACTAAAGAATTGAGGGGTGGGTTAATGTGGCCCTCACAGTTAATATATGTTAATCAAAGTTACCAAGTTACAGTGAAATTATTCCAAAATGAGTCATCCTATCAAGTTACAATGAAATCCCTTCATAAATACTGCCTGTAGACTGTGCTAAAGGTTTTCGGGTTTCAGGCCTGTGTAGCCATCATGGTTGACCGATCGCAACAAAAAGAGGACGTCCTCATCTAGACATTATACTGAGTCATCCTACCAAGTTACATTGAAATCCCTTCATAAATATGACCTGTAATCTGTGCTAAAGGTTTTTGGGCTCATTATGGTTGAATGATCGTGACCAAAAGGGGACTTTCTCATTTAGACATCATCTGGATTCATCCTACCAATGTACAATGAAATCCCTTCATAAATACAACCTGTAGACTGTGCTAAATGTTTTCGGGCTTTGGGAACCTGTAGCCATCATAGTTGACCGATCGCAACCAAAAGGGGACGTTCTCATCTAGACATTATATGGAGTCATCCTACCAAGTTACAATGAAATCCCTCCATATTAAATATGACCTGTAGACTGTGCTAAAAGTTTTTGGGTTTCAGACTTGGGCAGCCGTCACGGTTGACAGATCATAACCAAAATGGGACGTTCTCATCTAGACATTATACAGAGTCATCCTACCAAGTTACAATGAAAGCCCTTTATAAATACGACCTGTAGACTGTGCTAAAGGTTTTCGGGTTTTGGGCTCGGGCAGGCATCACGGTTGACTGATCGCGACCAAAAGGGGACGTTCTCATCTTGACATGGCCTCAAACCTATGAAATTCTTGTGACGATTGGACAAGAACTACGGGGTGTAGTCTGTGCTAAAGGAAAATTTGGACAGACTCACAGACTTTCGTACGTGTGATGGCAATAGCTTATCTTGACTTTGTCAAGCTAAGATAAAAATCACCATTCAAATTTACTTATTTTTTAAAATTTTGCCTCAAAAACAGAGTTTATGATCCCTCATTGAAATAAACAAAAGGTAAAATATTTAGTTATTCGAGAAAATTTCATGTGTCATCTTCTAGTACTGATACGTAAAGGGTTAAGATAAACAATCCTCCAAATCAACTATTTTGGTGCAGCACTATTTGTCCATCTGCAGGTGGAGTTTCATGTCCAGTACAAAATTAATCTGTTACCTACATGTAGTAGTCAGGGGTGTCAATTAGCGTCAATTAGACGCTAAAAAAGAACAGAGACCAATTTTCAAAACTGCCAAATAGTTTTGATCATAAGTGTACTTAACCTGTGCAATTATCAATGCAGTAAGACGTTTTTATCATTGGATCTTATTCTTGGTAATAGATCAAATCTCTATTTGAGTCATGACTGCTATATATACTGCATCTGCGGACGTAAGCTCGAAACAATTTGCAAATTTGACAACAGAACAAAAGCAGCGAGCATGCTTTGGACCGGTGTTGTAAATACAAATGTGTACAGTATACTGTCAGATGATTTTTGGGTTGCTTTAAAAAATATCTGGGCAATGGAATGCACTGAAGATTATGCATTCCATATAATGGCCAAGGCTTTTAGCCAAGGCCACTGATTTGGCCTAGGCAAAATTTTTGCTGAGGCAAATTTTCCTAATTACCACCCATGAGAAGAGGTATAATCCAGGATCTTTTTCACAAAATATACTTCTCTGAATTGAAATACTCCTCTCATCAATAATTTCTTGATACCAGTCTCAATTAAATTACCCATTAAATCAAGTCATGGCTGCTCTGAAGCAGCCATGACTTGCTTTTTTGAGAAAATTAATAAAAATAGTCAGCAGATAAAATGAAATTGTTTCTACTGAACTATATGCATGTTTGAATGCTGTCATAATTTTTAAAGCAATTTACAGGTATTAACCAGTCGTATGAAAACTATTTAGTTCATGCAGTGGATAATTGTTAATTACAGGACTTAACAATTCAGCCTTGTGGAAAAGCAAGGCCTGGACTGACTGAAGTGGGTTAATGCACAGGTACTAACCTTGTAGTTTGTCAGCAGGTAATGTAATTTTTGCTTTGGGATGAATAGGCGACAACCATGACACTTCATCTGTAATACAGTTCCAATAGTAATATCGATCGCTGAAAAAATGTGAAAATAATGTATAAATGTGACATACATGTACAACCTTACCATTTATATAGACAGATCAATCAACATTACTGCTTAATTCAATGGTTTATGGTTACTTTGAGCTTTAGCAACTATAATGTGATCACATCATAATACAGTACATAAGAGTGGAGTATGAGGGACAGGAATCAACAACCCAAATTTGAGTTTTTTAGGTGTTTCAGGAGTGCAGTAGGCGCATGTGACATATAGGAAAAAATAACTGATTCCTGTTCCTCATACTCTACCTGACTTGTATCCTGTATCCATACCACAATTAAATATGAATTTAGTGAATGAATTTTCTTCCTCAAAAACAATTTGGTTGAATCTTCTCGAGGATTTAAGTACAGTACTGTGATCACAAAAGTGGTCTTTTAGTCGATCGGCTCTCGATCCGGCTTCAGTTCCATCGCGATTGAGAATTGTGGTTCTGTCGCTAAAATGCTGCAGAATGGAGAAAGAATCGAGACAAAATTTAGGTAGAATCCAGAGAAAATCGCAACGGAAACACCAATACATTGTGAGATGATTTGTTACATGTATTCCTCGACAGTAAAAACTTCGAAGTTTGGCGTGAACGGATCGTAGATTCTATGATTCGTTCGATGTATTCCTATGTCGCAATTAAAAAAACAACAAAATCCAGTCGAGTTACAAACCTGAAGATATTTTCCGACTCGCCCCCTTTTCAAATCGATAAAAGTATAAATTTTGAAAGAAAAGTGTGCGGAGTTGTAAATGGATGTGAACAAGTCAACACTATCATAAGAATTGACCTGGTCTGTGCAGCTAAATCAAACTGAGATCAAAAAGTATTATGCCTTCAGTCTTAACACCACCCGTCTTTTATTTTATGGAAATATTGCCTATATGGTACCTTGCGAAATCCCTGGTAGCTAAGAGAAGCAGAGTATTTCAAGGTCCATCAATGAATGTCATGAAGGATTCAGCAGGATAAGTCCCCCCCCCTCCCCCACCAACAAAACGTCCTCCAATATAGTTTGGTATAGCAAACAGGCCAACTCTGCCCCAAGTTTCGGTTAAAGTGAAAATGAAATCATATAGGCTTAATTTTTTTTTTAAAATTCAGAAAGTGATGGACCGATCTCTGGGCAGATTCAATTATTTATTTAAAAAATGATTTCCTGAAAAAAACATGTCTGTAGCCTCCTAACTGGAATGCGCTCGGTCAAACCAGAGCTCACGACCTGAGCTATAATTAAGTTGATGCAAAAAAAAAGATTTTTTTTAATTAGACTTGGCTGAGCTTTTTACAGAACTATCTGTTTAACCTACCATTGGATGCAGCCAAGGGTTAACAAATAATTAAATGATTAAAACTACTTCCATTTTCAAAAGTGGGGGTTGGGAAAAAAAAATGTATCTGAATTGCTCCCCCCTCCTCCCCTGACACCCAGTGCCACCGTCTGGGTGTCGATAGAAATTTTACTGTCAATTGGTAAAATTATTATAATAAACAAATAAAAAGGCGGCCATATCCATCGGCGATATCCAAATTACTTCAAACAGAAGTTATTTACCCAACATCAGAAATCAGTCAAAACGCACTTTTATGGTTGGACGTTCTCTCACCACAAAGTCGGCTGTTTTGGGGTGAATCGATATTCTGATCGGACATGCATTTCTGAGTTAAATGGTTAAAGAAAAGCGCATTCGAATGAAAGAAAAAAAGTGATCAGACATTTTAACTATTTATTCATCAATATCATATGAAAGAACACGCCAGAGAGTGTGTTTTTTAAATATGAGGACATTATTTTTTCACAACTTTCCAACAACACCTGTTTGAGGAGTCAGACATTTTATCGTTTGAATGTTTTTCGCTCCGCACAGTTCTCCCCGCCGGGTTAAATTAAAGTAACATAACTTAGTATTTTGGACTAGAGGCTTTGAAACAAATTTTGGAGTCATTCAAGTTGAAGTATGTCTCCAGTGTGCTGTAAGCTTTTTTCACAGAACCTGAGCACACTGTGTGAGTGGAAACTCCACTACACGAGTGTTTTTGTCGTAATCAACCAATTTATTTACTTATCTATTGGTGTTTAAGGTCACATATTTCTGCACAATGGCTAATCATGACCATGACAGTTTTACGGGTGGAGGAAGCCGGAGTACCAGGAGAGAACCACCGAGCAACGGCGAGCAGCTGTCAGCTCCCCAACATACCAACTCCACACAAGCAGGGTTAGCATTGGTTGAAGACAGGAGCACCATCGACGTGCAGTACGCCTTAGTACACAAGGCCACCATGCCCCCACGTGGGCAATGGAGGTGAAGTGTCTTGCCCAAGGACACAATGCGGTTGCCACAGGTGGGATTCGAACCGAGGACCTCTCGACTTGCAGCCTGCACCTCTACCTACTGAGCCACCGCGCCCCCAATCAACCAATACTTACCCCTCTTCTAATCCCAGCCACTCAGTGTGTACTGCAGGCAAGTTATGGCAATTATGAATCATGAACATGCACAGTCGAGCACTGCATCAACAATGCTAATGTTGGTGGTTCGCGTCAGGGACCAGCCTAGAGGGTAATTTGAGGGAGAAGTCACTTCTCCCTCCACTGACTATAGGGAGAAGTCAGATGAAACAGGGAGAAGTGAGAAGAAAATGTAGAGCGATGATTCTGCATTCACATGATCTACCGGTATATTATATTTTCATCTCTCACAAAAATAAATCACTACAATTGGGCAATAACACATCTCTATGTGTAAATTTATTTGTACAAAGAATTGTTTACGAGAGAAAAACGTGCCTCTCAATATTAATTTATTTATAAAAAGAAAAGTTTACAATTCAAATTCAAATGGGCATTTACTTTTTAGAAGAGACAGATCAGCCTTGAATTAAACAATTCAAGTGTGTCCATTTCTTGGTCCAGAGTGAGTAAAAAGTAGGTCAATTTTCTGTTTTGGTTTTCAAAATGTCTTGCACAAAAATAAAATCCAGATTGGAATTAAAACTTCAGCTTTTATAAAAAAGTGTTGTTTTATGAAAAACTGCTCCCCAGAAAAAAAATTCTGAGTGTGAAAAATACTTATTACTTAAATAGAAAATCTTGTCTTAACTTGACCACTTGTCACCTAATTTCAATGCAGCCAAGATGGTTCACGATTACATTATTAATCGGGCATTGTTTTTAGATGCCGATTTTATTTTTAGTCACTATGAAAGTTAATCACAATAACCATTAACCCTAGCAATAATACTCTTTTCAGATGGAAATTACTTTGAAAATTCTACGTGAATTCACCTAATTTCAAGGTAGGTCAACTGGGAATTTATAAATTACAGGGCGACACGATTTCGCTATTTAGTGAAGTCAGAGCGAAGTTATGCAATCCAAGGCGACTTTTTCACCCCAGTCGCCTGGTCTCTGGTTCACGTCACGGTCCTGGTCCAAATCCGAAGTCTTTTTCAGGCATGTAGCCTAGAGTCTACAATATCATGTGTAGAAGACCGTTGGAGGTGGGGGGGGGGAGGGGATAACCAGTAAAATTCAGTGTTGTTCCCCTACCAAAAAATATTGACTCTATGCAAGACCCCCCGCCCCCATCCCCTGACTGTGCACTTGGTATATTTATATGTACATCCCCTGCAGTTAAATAAATAAAAGTTGCGTCAGAGACTTCGCACTTTCAAAAATAGTGAAGTAGGACTGATCTACAATTCCATCGAAGCTCCACCAGCGGGAAGGCCACACCCACCTCAGGGCTATAACCATCGGATATGCATGTGGCATATATCGACCTGGCTAAGCCTCCCCCTCCCCCCCCCCCCCCAAAAAAAAGAAACAATCCCCCCCACCCCCACACACACACATACACAATAAGGAATCCTAGCTTCGCTTCTGGATAACAGCCTTGCTTTGAAAACACAGACAGATGAAATTTACAATCAGGCTTTTTTCTTCAACTCAAGAAATAGTTCACTGAATTCAGACAACTGATAATTTTGACACTTATTCCCAATTAATCGACTTTGGATAGAGAAGTCACACCTCAACATCCTTGTAGAGTTAGCACATACAACTATAATTAATAATTCTAGTAATTTGTTCAGCAATTAAAATCACTGGCAATAATCTTTTTAATTAGACAGTCACCGCAATAGGATTAGTGATCAAAAGTTTAATCAGCTACCGATTATTGTATAAACCTTATGCTATTCTTAGTAGCCTATTGATATAAACAGTTTAGCTCAAATTTTACTTCAAAACAACCGCTGGACATGCAATAATACTCTGGCAGCCAAAGACATTTGAGATGAAGAGAGAAAGGTGAACTTATACCAGAACCGTAAAAACATGTTTAATCAGAACTACGGAATTCATATAGCTCGTTTATGATGGGTGCAGTGGCAGCGCCAGAGTTACTGAAGTGAGGGGGCACAGTTGGGTATTGGCCGCCATGCAGCATCGGTATTGGCATGCAGATGGGGGGTGGGGGTGGGGGGTAGGGGGGGGCAGGGTTCGGGAGGGGTGTCCACTCGCGAAGTTGAGAAAATTTTTAAAACTTACGTTGTAAATGGTGTTCTCTGGAGCATTCTCAGACAATTAAATTGAAACAGTTCTATCTATTTGAAACTTATTGGTTAGGTCTTTCATTTATAGAAAACATTGTACATGGTGACATTTTAACAGAAGAACACTGTTGTAAAGTGCGAGCACAAAGCATCAAACGACACTCAAATCGAAAATGAAAGTAGGCTGCATTCCAAACGGATGCGTTGCACGCTCTCGATTCTAGCATTCCTTGAATACTCTTAAGCGGTATGTTTCAGACCGTTTGAACGCGGCACGCCTTGTTGCAATTTGGGCCCCCGACTCTTGTTTGTTGTTTGCAGCTAATGTGTGTGTGTGTGGGGCACACACAAACATAATTTAAAAACTTCTCTGGTTTAGTGCACTTGGGAATATGGAATTAAGCATACCCACCATTACACCGCAACGCTCAATACAAAAATTAAAATGATAGTATTTTTTTACTATGCTTGGCAAAAAAAGTGGAGGGGTAAGTACCACCCCCCCCCCCCCCCCCCCATGGCACCACCACTGGATGGGTGGGGTGGTGTACATTTTTTTTTTCAAGAACCATAGACACATGAGGCAGGGACGACTACAGCCCTCCGTTGCCAGAGAATCGACGGCCAGGGAGGGGGGGGGGGGGGCAAGGGCAATGCATCACTCAGGAGGGGAGGTGTATGTGTGGAGGGGGAGGGGGGGCTTAAATGGATTAAAGTGACCTGGATGAATATTTTGCGGATCAATATTCATAACCAAACTGACTACGAATTGACTTGATAACGAATTGGCACTTTCGCCACTAAAAACTGCCATGTACGTAAAAGTCTGAAAAATTGACGCTTCACATGCTTCTTAAAATACAAATGTGTTCATGCGATGTCAGTCATTTTGATAATTAAAGGGATAAAATATCATTTTTTTATTTTTTAAGATACCAGCAACCAACAAAACTCTTGAATTTCTAACGGAGAGAATTTTTGGAAACGACGATATTGTATTCACCCCAAACGACAGATTGTGGTGAAATGCGTGAAACTGAAACGGAAAGTACAAATTAAGTTGAGATTGGAGGGTGCTGCCTACACAATGTAAGAGCGGAGGGACAACAAAAAGAGAGGAAGTGGTGAAAGACATAGTGGGTGGAGCGGGGAGAGAGGGGGGGGGAGTGTCTGCCTCAAGTCCATGTTTATCACGATTTTCAAATTCAGATGAATACGATTATGAATTTATGTTATGATTAATGTTGGGGTGTGGGCAATCACGACATCTGGGAAGTGTTGAATTTGATCCTTTTTTTAGAATACATAACAACTCGATACATTGGTTTGGTCTACATGTACATTTACATTACAAACCGGTTACATTTGTACACATGCAGTTCCCTCCGACAAAATCGCGGCACTGTTGACGTCAGCGAAAAATCTTGGCGAAAATCCAATCGGCGGAATGGAGATTTCGCTTTAGCCGCGCTTCTGTCGATAAGGTTTTTTTGTTGTCTGTCACCTCGATTGCGACCACGTCGAGAAGGCGCCGCGATTTGGTGTCCGCTTTTGTGGTCACAGTACTGTAGAAATGGGCAATATACCGAAAAACTGAACAGATACAGATATCATGGGGATACCGAAAAACAGAACCGAAGCAATCATTGAATACTGAAGCCATCTGAATTTTTAAATTTTCCACTATTTATAAGAACTTGTTGAGGATTGGCAGCAGTTGAACGGTTCATTTTCATGAAAGAAGTGGCTGATTTTATTTTCAGTTTTTGTTAATCCAAACGGGTCCTGAATTCTCACTGGACTACAACCTGTACATGTCCAGCTGCTTAACAGTGATTTCTAGCCAAGTCATGGCTGCCTTAACAGGCAGCCAAGACTGGCCTAGAAATCACTGCACATGGGATTTGTATATTGTCAGCAGGACCTCCTGAAGATGGCATGATCAGGGCACATGCTCTGAGATGCAAACGCCTCAAATAGGCCTTTAAAGGTTAAGGTGTGGTTAGAAGAATTCACAAAATTACTGTAGATATTATTTGTGTTCATAAAAGAATGTCACTGTTGAGCTCACTGGCAGTGTCATTTGTGGAACTGTGGTAGTATTATACTGTTTACAAGCACAATTTATTCTGTATATTCCTGGTGTGAATTCCCCTTTGGTACTATCAGCAAATCTCAGTCAAGTCAGATACTGACAACCAAACCGATTCCGAGGTATACCCCTCAAAAATACCGAAACTGATATCAAACTCAAAATTCCAATACCGCCCAACTCTAGATTTAAGGGAGAAATGTGAAATTGCTTTTCCTTTGCCTTCGCAATTTATTATATTGGTTCATTGTAATAATGAGATGGCCGAGACACAGAGACAGTGGCAGATTTCTGTACTCTCTTCTTTAAAAAATTTATTCCTGCAAAGTGAGAAAATGTCTTCCAACATATAAAGGTTTTCTTCAACAAGTAAAAGCTTACAAAAACTTTGAACTGGGATCTCTATACATGCTCTCTTTGAAAAAAAGATGCCAAGGTAAAAAATGAAATGGGCCATGATAGCACATCTCTACGAGCAACTAACCTGTTCTTATAAGGATTAGTTTTGATTTTGTTGAAAGATTTACATATATGGATAAAGTAAAATTTCACCTTTGAGCTTTGATGGTCTGTTTACTTTCTTGTGCGACACTGTTATTTTGGGTTCAAGCATTTCATTTACATCATACCATTAATCAGATTCACCATGACCACTTAAACTTTTACCTAACACGGAAGGAAGATGATATTTGCAAATAAAATTCTAGAATAATTAATTTTTTTCATTTGTTTTGTGTCAAAAACACAGCTTACAGTACTGTCATCATGGACTGGTCGTAATCCACGTATGGGCAGTGATATCCACGCATGCATTTACCTGGTAAGAAAAATCATCATCAGCAAAATTTTAATTTATGAAGCACTGGGTTGTACCCGGTGCTACATTAATTAAATTTTTGATGATTATTCCTATAATTAGTGTTTGGAATCTAACATTATTGAGTCCATGGAAATATTGCCCACCTGTGGAAAGTGATCAGTCCATGGAGGCCATACTGTATAAACCCTCAATGGAAGAGCTCAATGATCTCGTTCCAATGGGGGTTCATAAACAATGTTTTTGAGACAAAAATTTTTAAAAATTATGAAAATTTAACGGTGATTTTTGTGAATAGTGCCGACCAGTTTTGGCCGTTATGTTGGGTAAAGGGTTAAATGCTGTTCTTAAATGTGGGCCAGAAATACATATTTCAATGCCTGTAGTGTACAGGTTTACATTGAATACACACAAAAATCGTGGTATAATAGATACAAAATACAATGGGTGACAGAAACAAACGTGACAGGTCCAGCAGTGTCAAGACATGATATTTAGGATTTTGTGAAAGCTGAGAGTAGGTCTTTCAAATTGAGTTTTCTGGTAACACTACAGCACACACAGAATAATTTGGTACTCACAGGGTATCGTGAAGATGATCAACTAGGGAGGTGGGGTAGGGATAAACCTGATTTGTCCTGACTGAGATGGCTCAAGGCCTGAATGACTAATATTCCAACTACATCATAAATACTGAATACATGTAATGAATACAGTTAAAACTGGAAGTCCTGTCATGAACTGTGTGCTTATCTGGGCTTAACTGCGCATAGGAATTGCCATATCGAATGGCATCCAAAGCATGACAGGTTCTCCTGGTTACTCATAGCAAACACAGGCAATATTTCTACCAATGGACCTCCGGGTTACCCGGAGGTTCATTGGCTGAAACATTGCTTGTGCACAGGCCATATGTACAGAATTTGATAGCCTTACTATGGTCATAACATGTAGATTAACATGTAGATCGACCTGCTATTTGTGCACATTTCATGACAGGACTTCTAGTTTTACCTGTATATGCAAATACTTGAAAAACTGTACTGGGTACACATACTCCAAACCTGATCAAAATCTGATTGAGAAACTGCATTGCCATTCCTTAATCAGCCGAAGGCTGGAAAGGAGGCCACACCAAATTATTCATGGAGCTAAGTGCAATGGGGTGATCGTGGGGTGAGTAGTGCTCTTTATAAAAGTGAAATAAGTGGCTTTTTATTGTCAAATTTCCTGTGCCATCATTTGTGAAGCTTATAACAAACACCAGTGCCTGTTCACTGTGGTAAACAGGCTCTGTTTTACTGGTAGAATAGGACCCAGTCACCAATGCTTGGGAGGTGCAAACCCTCTCTAAAATGGACAACATGGCTTATTAACGCTCACCCCTGGTCTTGAGTTGATACTCATGTTGTGGTCATGATTAGCCATTGTGCAAAAATATGTGACCTTAAACACCAATAAATAAATAAATAAATAAATAAATAAATAAATAAATAAATAAACACTCAAGAGATTTTGTCACAAGGCTGTTTATGGGACTGATCCACATTAGCGTCGCCAAAAAGCAAGGCTTGTAAGAAAGAGATCATTTTTACGCTTTTATGATCAGAATATGGTATTACACTTGTACCTGTCAGGATCACTCATTTCTATCCATTCATCAGGAAGAGGATACTTTCGCAACATTCTGTCCCGCTTCCTAATCATATCTTTATCAGGTTTGAACTTTTTCATTCCCCATCTCTTTTTACAATAGTCTGAACAACTGTGATATATATTGGATCTGTTTGGACAAGCTAACACTTCATGAACATATAAACTGTCTGTATTATTTTCATCATTAGAATCCTCTTCAACAACAGGCTTTATCTCGGGTTCTATAGTCGTCAACTCTGGTACATCCTCATCCTCTGACGATGACGGATCAGGTTCCTCTGTTTTATTTGGATCATCATAATCTTCAGCAAATACTTCCTCATGCTCATCTGTGAAAAAAATGAAGATTCTTTTATTTTCAGATACTTATTTGAAAACACACATCCAGGGACCTCAAACCATGTACATCTAAATATATACATGTATGTAGGCAACCAAGCCTGAAAATACTGTCATCTGCAGAATGAGGACCCCAGAGGGTGAATTTGGTGATGCTACCCTGCACAGCAGGGTAGCATCACTACATTTACCCTCTGTGAACCTCAATCTGAATCAAGGTTTGAAGTCTAAACAGCGAGAGGTGCCCAGAGGATAAATTGGCACACTGAATGGGATAGCATCCGCAAATTCACCCTCTGGGGACCTCATTCTTCAAATGACAAATTGCATATTTTCAGGCTTGTATGTTGGTACTTTAAAATAAATTGCAACAGACTAAACATTTATGAAACAAGCTATCAAGTGAAAATGAAGTATGTTTTCATTTTTGAAATTCGCTTTAAAAAAGTTTCCACAATCCAGTATAAGTATTTCCATTACTTCCTTGAATCCTGCACTCTTTGTCACATGTAACTAACTAACCCTGTGCATTTTTAAAGCCTTAGTCAGTGTATAGTTTCATGTAGTGTGTGATATGGCAGTTACTTATTTTTTCATAACCAGAAAGTGTGACCAACCCTGTGAGTTGCACAGAGCTGATTACACCTTCTTGTATGAAGATTTTTTTATTATTAACTGAGTAACTAACCCTGTGCAGTGTGTAGCTTTAGTGTAAATCTTATCTATATCAACTCTTTACCCAAAGTAATGGCCAAAAACAGCCAGTACTATTCTCAAAAAGTGTTCAAACCCAGTTTATGACCCCTCATTAGAATGGATTGTGGAAATTTTTTTTTAGTGAATTCCAAAAATTAAGACATTGTCTATTTTCAATTACTAGCATGTTTGAATTAATTCTAATAATCAAAAATAACTAGAGATGGTCTGTCGCCTGGTATACCCCCACTGTGGCATACCGCCTAGTGTGGGTGACTGAAAAGGGGCATTCAATTTTTCTGAGTAAAACACAAATCCAATATGGCTACCAGTCGGCCATCTTGAAACCAAGTGGAAAAAAGTGAAAAAAGTGGAAAAGTGTCACGCACCTCCCCTCATCATGTTTTTCATTTTTGTGAAGTTTCATGAAAATGTGACTAAAACTGTGGAAGTACAAGGGGCTCCACGGGACCCGAAGTGCTGATCTTGAACAGAACACAATAAACAGAGTCCAAGAATGACTCTACATTAAGCAATCCATTTCCATAGGATACACTGTCAATCCTTGAGCCCCGCAGGAGTGACAAAAATAATCCGGGCATCATGCCTTTTCTTCAGTTGATCATAATGTAAAATGTAAAATGTAGAGCTCCCCTATGAAGCCCCTGGATTTTTTGTGAAGTTTCATGAAAATGTGACTAAAACTGTGGAAGTACAAGGGGCTCCACGGGACCCGAAGTGCTGATCTTGAACAGAACACAATAAACAGAGTCCAAGAATGACTCTACATTAAGCAATCCATTTCCATAGGATACACTGTCAATCCTTGAGCCCCGCAGGAGTGACAAAAATAATCCGGGCATCATGCCTTTTCTTCAGTTGATCATAATGTAAAATGTAAAATGTAGAGCTCCCCTATGAAGCCCCTGGATACAACCTATGTGGATTAATCTTAGTTACACACCTCTAGAGGGTACTGAATACAAAATTTTTAATTCTTCAGCAACATGGCCAATTCCGGATCCCATAGGGAGCCCAAATATTAACCCAGACTCTTGATTTGAACACAGTTGAATCTGACTTCCCTAGAGATGTTGTGGACCAAATATGAAGGCATTCTGACTGTTGGATCTGAAGAAGAGAAATTTTAAACAAATTTCTTCATACTGAACTAGGTTAAAATTTAGGCTACCATAGCGAGCCCAAATATTAACCTATGGATCCGATTTGAACAAACTTGAATCTGACCCCCCTGGAGATGTTGTATACCAAATATGAAAGTATTCTGACTAATGGATCTGAAGAAGATTTTTTAAGAAATTCCCTCATATTGTATTAAGTTAAATTTAAAGGTTCCCATATGGAGCCCAAATATTACTTCAGACACTCGAATTGAACAAACTGGAATCTGCCCCCCCCCCCCCCCCCCCCCAGAGATGTTGTAAACCAAATATGAAAGCATTCCAACTGGTGGATCTAAAGAAGAAGATTTTTAAAAAAAATTCCTCATATTGCACTAAGTAAAAAGCACTAAGTAAAAATTTGGGCTACCATAGCGAGCCCAAATATACACCTATGGATCTGATTTGAACAAACTTGAATCTGACCCCCCCCTAGAGATGTTGCATACCAAATATGAAAGCATTCTGACTGGTGGATCTGAAGAAGATTTTTTTAAATTACCCCCCATGGTGAACAAAGTTAAAATTTGGGCTCCTGTAGGAAGCCCAAATATTAACCTAGGGACTTGGTTTGAACAATCTTGAATCTGACCCTCATAACAATGGTGTATACCAAACATTAAGAGATTCTGACTGGTGGTTCTGAAGAAGAAGATTTTTAATGAATATTCCCCATATTACCCTATGTTAAAAATTCGGGCTCCTGTAGTGAGCCCAAATATGAACCAATGAGCTTTATTTCAACAAACGTGTATCTGCCCCCCCCCCTCGAATGCTGTATACCAAATATCAAAAGATTCTGATGATTGGTTCTGGAGAAAAGATTTTTAAAAATTTTTGGCAAATATGCTGACTCAGCATTTTTTCGATGCCCATTACAGAACACCCTAACATAACCAATGGCAATTTTTTTACCATTCAATTCTATTGATCCTAAGGATACTTCATACCAAATAACAGCTCTCTGTTCCATGTGGTTTGGGAAATATGGGCTTTGAAAGTATTTCTATTTTTAGTTCCCAGGGTTCCCATGGGGAAGCAGGAATTTTTTTTTTTGCATGGGTCAAGTACTTATGACCCAATAATACCACATGCCAAATTTGGTTCATACCAGACCATCGATTCAGAAAATAGAAATTTTGGGCGGGGCCAAAAATCTTACCCCTCCCATTACAAAGCCAAATACTGCTTCACAAACTTCATTTGAACAAACTTGATTCTACACCTCAAAAGGAAGCTCCATGGCAAATATAGAAGAAGATTTTAAAAATATTTTGGAGCATTTTTCCCCACTCCCTCCCTATGGAGTGGGCATGTTGAGTTGAACAAAATGCAATGCCCCTTTGGGACCATCACTCACACAAACTTTCACTTGAATTGGCCCAGTGGCTTTGGAGAAGAAGACCAAAACATGGTGTTGACAGACCATGGATGGATGACGGTTGGACGGACGGACTGAGAGCGATGAGATTAGCTCAGTTTGACTTTGTCAAGATGAGCTAAAAATAGGCTGATTAAATCGTCAGATGTGTACCCATACGCGCAACTAGTAGAAAGCTGTATGACAGAGGGCCACCCCGGATGCCGACATTATGTACACCATACATGGTATGGGTACATATAGAAATGGATTGGAGGAGTGCCTAATTTGATGGATAAAGGCTTAATATCTCCAGATCAAATCATTAGATTTACATAAAAAACTATACAGCACAGCACATCAGTAACCTGAATATATATATAAAATAACCTGATAATCGGATTAATATTTTTTGAGTTAACGCATGCCGAAGAAATGGATTGGAGGAGTTCTCAATATGAAGAATAAAGGGTTAATATCACAGGATTAAATTATCAGATTTACCGCAAACCTATACAGCTCGGCACATCAGTAACCTGAACACATATAAGAAGTAACATGACAATCGGATTGATATTTTTTGAGTTATCTCATGCCAAAGGGATTGGGGGAATTTTCAATTTGAAGGATAAAGGGTTAATATCTCAGGATCAAATTATCAGATTTACAACAAAAACGATACAGCTCGGCACATCAGTAACCTGAACACAAATATAAAGTAACTTGACAATCCAACCAATATTTTTCAAGTTATCGAATGCCAAAGGGATTGGAGGAATTTTCAATTTGAAGGATAAAGGGTTAATATCGCAGGATCAAAATAACAGATTTACACCAAAAACTATACAGCTCGGAACATCAGTAAACTGAAGATATATATAAAGTAACATGACAATTGGATTGATATTTTTTGAGTTATCTTATGCCAAAGGGATTGGAAGAATTCTCAATTTGAAGGATAAAGAGTTAATATCTCAGGATCAAATTATCAGATTTACACCAAAAACTATACAGCTTGGCACATCAGTAACCTGAACACAAATATAAAGTAACTTGACAATCAAAGCAATATTTTTCAAGTTATCGAATGCCAAAGAAATGGATACGGATGCCGGATGCCGGATGGACGGACGGCGGATGGCCACCCCGGATACCGGCATTATGTGTACCATACATAGTATGGGTACACATAAAAAGTAGGGGATATTTGATAAAAGTGAGATATATGAAGAAATATATGTATATTTTCATCAAAAAGACAGTTGAGGCATTGCACTGTGACATCTGGTGAATGATTTCTGTGATAGTTGGGTGTCTGACAAGCACACATTCCACGCACTGAGCTGTAGAAGACATGGCCAGTCAGTCAGAGAATTTACCACATTTCAGTCCAAGACCTCAATACCTTGTAAATCCTCCTCGGTTCGCGAGACAAGAGCAGATCCGACATGGCATACTCCTCACCAAATGTCCAATATCAGCTTGACTGATGTTATTCCATTCTTTCAGCAGTGCAGCAGTTCCTGGACAGTGGTAGGGGCAGTTGGCGTTTTCGTAGGTGCCTGGCAAGCATATCCCAGACATGCTCGATTGGTGAAAGGTCTGGACTTAGTGCTGGCCAAGACAGTGTAGTGATGTTCTGCTCCTAGAGGCACTCTGTGGAGACACGGGCCCTGTGTGCTCTTGCTTTCTCATCTTGGAAAATGAATCGATGGCTGTGACATCACACAAATGGCACCACATGAGCTGCTAACATGTTGTCACGGTAGTACTGCCCTGTGACACGCCCCTGGATGACATGTAATGCTGTTCTGCTTGTCATGGTTATGCCTCCCCACACCATAACCGATCCACCAAAAGATTGTGCTGCCTAACGGTTACGTCATGGTATCGTTCGTTCTGCCGTCGCCACACTCTGTTTCACCTGTCGTGGAAGTCGAAAGTGAACCTCGATTCATCGGAAACATGACGTTGCTCCATCGACGATTGTCCCAGCGCTGTCGTGCTCCACACCAATTATGCCTTGCTTGACGTTCAGTCAAACATGTAATTATTTGAGGTCGTCGAGCGTACAAATTCCAGCTGTGTAGGCGATTTCGGATAGTCTGACCACTGACTCGCACATCTGTCACTCGGTGCAGCTGATGTCCAATTTCTCAGGCACTTTGATGGCGGTTACATAATGCTGTGGTTCAGAAGAAATGATCCTGGATAGCTGTTGTCACCCTTCGATGACCTGACCGACGTCAGTCATCAATTTGCCTGTATGACGGTAACATGACCATAACCTGCTAATCACCAATTGAGTAACGTTGAGAATTTAAGCCATTGCAGTCTGTCTGTTGTCAGCTTCCAACATGCCAATGGCATGTAAAAGTTTGTCATGTGCACGTCTTCGCATACCTCAGAAGGTATGTTTCGACCAGAAACTATTGATGAACGAGTTTATACCAAGAAAAGAATGATGAGACCTCCAAACAAGAGGCCCCAGGGGGCCTGAGGGCACTCACCTGACATGGTAGCCTAAATATCAACCCAGAGAACTGATTTCAACAAGTTGCATCTGCTCATTCTAAGAAAAGCTTATACCAAATATCCAAAGATTCTGACCAGTAGATCTAAAAAAAAAAGAAGATTTTTAAAGAATATTCCTCATATTGAACTAAGTTATAATTGAACCCAGAGACTTGGCTTTAACAAACTTGAATCTCACCCCCCTAAGGATGCTGCACACCAAATATCAAAACATTCTGACTGCCGGATCTGAAGAAGATGATTTTTTAAGAAAATTTCTCACTTTGAACTAAGTTACAATTTGAGCTCCCACAGTGAGTCCAAATATTTTAAAGAAATTTCCTCATTTTGAACTAAGTTATCATTAGGGCTCCCACAGTGAGCCCAAATATGGACCTAGGGGCATGGCTTGAACAAACTTGAATCTCACCCCCTAAGGATGCTGCATACCAAATATCAAAACATTCTGACTTCTGGATCTGAAGAAGATTTTTTAAAAAATTCTTCATTTTGAACTAAGTTATAATTCAGGCACCACAGTGAGCCCAAATATGAACCCAGGGACTTGGCGTGAACAAACTTGAATCTCACCCCCCTAAGCATGGTGCATACCCAACATCAAAAGATTCTGCCTGCTGGATCTTGAGAAGAAGATTTTCAAAGAAATTTGCCTGAAATGCACTAAGTTCAAATTTGGGCTCCTATACTGAGCCCAAATATAAACCCAGGGATCCGATTTGAACAAACTTGAATCAGATCCACCCGACAATGTTGCATACCGAATATCAAAAGATTCTGCCTGCTGGACCTGGAGAAGAAGATTTTTTTAAGAAATTTGCCTGAAATGCACTAAGTTCGAACTCGGGCTTCTATAGTGAGCCCAAATATGAATCCAGGGGGCTGATTTGAATGAACTTGAATCAGATCCACCCCACAATGTTGCATACCAAATATCAAAAGATTCTGCCTGCTGGATCTGGAGAAGATGATTTTTGAAGAAATTTGCCTGAAATGCACTAAGTTCGAATTTGAGCTTCTATAGTGAGCCCAAATATGAATCTAGGGAGCCGATTTGAACAAACTTGAATCAGATTGGAAGAATTCTCAATTTGAAGGATAAAGAGTTAATATCTCAGGATCAAATTATCAGATTTAAACCAAAAACTATACAGCTCGGCACATCAGTAACCTGAACACAAATATAAAGTAACTTGACAATCCAAGCAATATTTTTCAAGTTATCGAATGCCAAAGAAATGCCAAAGAAAAGGATACAGATGGACAGACGGGTGGATGGATGGACAGAAAGACGGACAGACAAAGGATGGATGAATGACGGATGGCCACCATGGGCGACGGCATTATGTGTACCATACATTGTATGGGTACACATAATAATTCGTTTACTCCATATGCAATAAAGCAGGGTGGCCTTCTATCCTGTTACTGAAAGTTATATTGGGGAGAAAATGACAGGAAAGTACACCATAGTAATAGAGTCACTTGAATACTAAACCTTGATCTCCATTGATCAATATAGAAATTTGCAAAAAAATCAAATAATAGCTAAGTAGACAAGATGTACTGATAACAAGAAATAACCCAGGTTACTTTCCCCTTACAACATTGTCGAGATGTGGGAGCAGACCATCATCCCTTGAAATGTTAAATGCCAAACACTAGATTATACACCTGGAGTGGATGGGTGTAAACTTTGTCTTACAAACTGAAGAGAGAGCAAACATAACATGAAGGTAAAACATGTTAGAGTAAAGAAATGGAATCCTCTGCATAAGAACAAATATTTCTATTAGCGACTAATAGGGCTGCAATGAGTGCAAACATTGCCCACAATACAATACCTATTGTTATTCACTATGTATCGAGATACGATAAACATAAATTATATCAGGCAAAATAACTTCTTAAATTTTGAAAGCTGGTGCAGTGAATTTGAAACGATGTTTTTCTGCATACCAACACTGACAGTGATAAACATGCCATGAATGTTATTATTCAATTAACCAAAAGTTGGAGAATTCCCCCAAATTTGCTATATTAATCCATTATATCTATTAAATAGTTTGAATATTTTTTATAAGAGGACAAAAGCACTGGAAAGTTAAAAAATTTATAGTAATTTATATATTTTTTTATACTTTCCATTGACCCAGACTTACATGTAGCTGGTGCTAATTCTTAAATTCTAGGGCCAAACACAAATTTTGTTCCCCCCAATCCCCAAAATTTGCATCAAAATCCCCCAAAAATAGATGTCCTACATGTATCTGGTCCTCCATACTTTTGTCCACTGTGCATGCGCAGTGTCCAGGAAGTACCAAAATTGGAGCCAAATCCTCATTCTTACAACCAGTGCCTGGTAAGCATTATGTAATCAGCGGGGAGGTATGAGTTCCCAACTCATGGGAGGGCCGTCCCCATCTGGGTCATTGGTAAGTATAAAAAATATATAAATTACTATAAATTTTTTAACATTTTTATACTGTACCAATGACCCAGACTTAGCTGAATAGAAAAAAGGCTGGAGGGCCTAGGACATAAAGGAAAATCCAATAGACTCAATTACATGTAAACAGTATTATCCCCTCCAGGAGAAGAGGAGAACAGGCTTTACATGTATCTTTCTTGTTTATACCAAAAAAGAAAGACACAATACCATTCCGTAATTGAGCACAATAACATCAATGATCTCTATTAACATCCAGTATAACCCATTATACTAATCTTTTTAAAGGAAAGCCAATAAATAAAGATAGTCCAGAGAATGAGACTCTTTATACTCTTTTAAAAGTGTCCAAGGATTGTATATTAGCGCTCGTATAATAATAATAACACTTCGGCCGGCCGCTGATTTGTCGCGGTTCTCGTATGAGAAGTCCTTGGTTACCCATGTTCTACCAACTGCCTCCCTATTCCTGCGCTTCTTCTCTCCTCCCAACACTCGGAGACGAACTGCTTGATGACATCCCTTGCCCCATTCTTCCCAATCTCTTCGATTAGTAGATTCTCCCATCCCACTTCCCCATTATACTCCCCGTGAATCTTGTTCTTATAGACTGGTATTTTGGGCATTGTATAAGAAAGTGTTCCAGGGTCTCCACCAAGCAAAGTTACACATCTGGCACTCCTTTTCACTGTTTTTCCCAATTTTTCCCCTCAGCTCCAGGGACCGCGACCTCAGCTAAAGGTGCCATCAAGGTACTCTTCAAAACCAGGCTTCTCTTTATCACGCAGGCCACCCAAAGATCTCTTTGATTTGACCCCCTCTCACCAATTACGGTTACAATCCTCCATAACCCTTTCTCTGACGATCTTTTTGCCCTGGTTTGCCCCAACGTCAAGGTCAGAGATCTCCAATGAGTAGTTTTCTACTAGCTCCCTCACTTGGACCATCCACCCCGTCTTGATATTTGAGTTGAAAGTTCTCAGGAACATTACTTTACACCATCGGCTATCGGGGAGATTTACCAAATAATTAAGATAACCGAGTTTCAATAGGTCTATCCTGTCCTTGATCCTCATCCACCCAAGCTCACCCCTGATCGCTTCTAGTGCTGCGGCATTACTCGAGCCTGTTATCCATCGGCCTGCATCATTCTGCAGGATTTCCAAGCTCTTAACAGCTGTGTAGTTTAGGGGTACAACTTCCGTACCGTATGTTATACTTGGCAGACCCACCATTTCCCAAATGGTTTTCCCCACGAAAACCTTATTGAAACTGTTCCTCCCTATAAGTTTCATTTGGTTAAGGATTCGCTTCCCCTTCAGAATCAATTTATTTCTGTGGTTTCGGTAGATGCCTCTTCCTGTGATGTTTATATTTACCCCCTGGTACTCATAGTCACTAGTCTCTCCTACACTAAGAAGTCTACTGCTACCTTCTGGAATGCAGAACTCCCCCACTCTCCACCTTCGAGTGGGGTCCACTTTGCAGCCCACGGGTATAACTTTGCTCTTGCTTTCATTAAGTTTGAGTCTCCATTTGCTCCCATATTTCCCAACAATTCCCAGCATCTTTGCTGCCCCTCTTCGCTTTCTGACACTAGCACCATATCGTCTGTAAAAAATAGCCCTGGGATCTTCAAGTCACCAACTGCAACCCCCTCGTCGCTTTGCAGGAGTTCATCTCCTAAACCTTTGATGTACAATGCAAAAAGAATTGGCGAAAGGATACACCCCTGTTTTAGGCCTATCTCCATAGGCACACGTTTTGTTGCAATGTTTCCCAGGCTAAGTTCACTCTGTACATCTTTATATAATGCTTTCATAATCCCAACAAATCACCCCCCAAGCCCAGAGCCTCCAGCTTGCACCACATACCCTCCATCCATACTCTATCATATGCCTTTTTAACATCCAAAAAGGCCATGAACATCTTTTTCTTTTTTGTTTTCGCGGATTCTGTCATTTGGGATAGCGTGAAAAGATGGTCAGTGACTCTCCTTCCCCTCCTAAAGCCATTCTGGATTTCTTCCAAAAAACCCTTCTCTTCGATCACCTCCTCTAATCTCCCATACAGGACTTTACAAAAGACTTTTCCAATGTTGCTGCTGACAGAGATCCAAGATGTCTTTTTCCCCCTTTTTGTGAATAAATGTCACTTTACTTTCCCTCCACTCCTTTGGGACCTCTTGTTTTTCTATGGCTAAATTGAATAGGGCAGTTAGGCTTTCCAAGAGTTCCTCACCCCTTTTTTGATAAACTTGTTAGGAATTTTGTCCACCCCTCCTGCTTTTCCATTCCTTAGTTTTGAGATCACCCTTCGTACCTCCTCAGTTTTGATTTTGCTGCACACGAAGTTCGATAGATTTTCCTTGACCTGATTCGGACACTTGGGTGGGTTCCCCATGCCCCATCGCTTATCGTTTACCGTTTCCCAGTGCTTGACTAGTTCTAATGTGATTTGATCTTGCTCTTCTGTAACTCTGCCATCTACTTTAATGCTCTGTGGGTTATTCCCTTTGTTACGTTTGTTCGCCCATTTCCAAAATACGCACGAACTCGACCCCCCTGTTGTTCTTATCGTCATAATAAGACTGCTATTTCGCACCCTCCGGTTGTCGTCTTTAATCTTGTTTACATTATTTTGTGCTTGTTGGTATTCTTCCTTTGCTACCATGGCCTCATTGCTTTCCACCCCCTTAAGTTTTCTCCTTCTCCTGTATGCAGCACATTTAGCTTTTCTAACCTTTATGGCCCTTTTCAGTTCTTCGTTCACTCTGTACCCAAGTTCCTGTGTTGGCACCCTAATCTTTCCTACACTTTCCTTCCCTGCCTCCACTAGGCTTGCAACTATGGCGTCGGCCATCTTCTGGACACTGCCCCCCTTGTGTACGGCTGCAAGCTTTGGTTTCAGTTTTTCTTCGAACTTTGCCCAGTCTGCATCCTTTTTGAGTTCCCAAACCTCCTTGAAGCTTCCATTGCTTTTCTCTAGGTTTTTGGCCCTCATAGTCACTGTAATCAAGTTGTGATCACTATCCAACTCCATTTTGCCCTCATCATCCACTTCTACCCCTATCACCTCCCTCCATAAATTCATATCTGCGAGAATGTAGTCAATTAATGATTTTCTGTCATTTCTCTTCCAGGTCCATTTCCCCTTACATCTAGCGTCCCTGTTCAGAATCTTCAGACCGAGCTCATTTGTGAAGTTCAACAGCTTCCTTCCATTCCTGTTGACTTTCTTGTCCCCACCCTCTATGCCTTCTTCCTTATCACCTTTGTGTCCATTAAAGTCGCCCATCAGAATTATACCGAGCCCCCTGTTTTCTAGTTCGGTGATGTTGGACCTTAGTGTTGAGTACATCGAGTCATTCCACTCGGGTTTACTTCCCTCCACCGCACAGTACACAATCCCAAGGGCAATACTTTTGTTTCTCAGACTGATCTTTACCCATCCAATTTCTTATGACACATGACATATACAAATGCTTCACACCGAGCTACACTTTAAAATTATTACATAAATGAGATAGACATTAGCTTTACACTTTGAAACCATCCTGGCACCGACTCGGAATTACTGACTCCAGAGGAAGTATTCCCTTGCTTTTCACTATAAAGCAGGTGATATAAGGGAACACCATCCCCCCCCCCCCCCTTCCCCTTGCTCTGGGTCAAATACACCAGAACGAAGAGGATAGCAGGACAGAATCACTACCGGAACAGAAAGCCTGCATAACTATAGTTACAACTGTTTAGTGGACGACATTCTGAGCAACAGGTAACGGACCTAAACAACGCAGGTTGCCAGATATGGACTCAATATTTCTAAGATAAAAATTTGTGAACGTGGAAGGCTGAGACCAATATGCAGCCTTCTTCAAATCGGTAATAGCAACACTATTAGCATAAGCCCAAGATCAGGCCTTCGCGGGAATATTTTATAGAGGAGCAAAAAATCGCGCTTGTTATTTTGCACCTAGAGGCGCAATCGCGCTTCCAAAAAAACTTGTTATGAGCCATGAAGCATGAATTGATAATTGTGATTTAGTTTACTTTTAATACTCCCAAACTGGACGGAATAAAAAATTAGGCGTTATTGCTCCAACCAGTCTGCTTGGGTGACCATGTGCTAGTGTCACGAAAATTGGGTGATTCTGATAACTTGGCATCATATTTTGAATGAACGTTGGCATACCTTGTACCAGCAGGCAGTACAGTAATGGATCGGGGTGTTGTTTGTCTATGTGAAATAATCCATCCTCATATTTCATGTTTCATTCATGAAATATAAAATATATCAAGTCATTTTTGTGGAAGAATCCAACGTGGTTTAGAAAGTTGACATTTTTTTTCCAACACAACCATGTGACAGGGAATTGTTTCAGTTTCTATTGTCCAATCAGATAACCCAAAGCCCAGTGTGCTATGATGCAAACACATTCAGCGTCCTGATTAGCTGAGATATTATAATATAAGGAGAATTGGATATAATCTATGCGATGAAATAGTTCTCAAGGAAAATTTCAACAAGAATATCAATATGCAAATCAGATTTATCTCTTTACCCAATGCAACGGAAAAAAAAAAGCCAGCGCTACACACGAAAAAAGATTTTGTTTTAGGGACGAATCGTCCTAGGGACAAAACGTACCACCCATAGAGGACAAATCGTCTTATGGATGGATTGTCCTGGGGACGAATCGACCCTATCCCTTCTTACTGAAACCGGACATGTCCATTTTCACATGGCGTTATGGAAATCGCAAGCGCAATTTGACTCGATTATAATTATTATCAAGACGTAAAATACCAGGTTTGGGGGAGGGGGGTGGGGGTGGGGGGGGGGGGGGGGGTATTTCATGTATTTAAGCGTCGAATTACATATCATTACGACAGACAATAGTTATGACACAAAGCTAGTTGAGCAATCTGAACGTACTGGTTGGGTCCCGACCAGTACGTTCAGATTGCTCAACTAACACAAAGCACGCACAGGGGTGTGATTTTTAACGCTCCTGGTGTAAAATTTAGAGGCGGGATGAAGCGCGAGTGCGCTCGCGCTTCTTTCCCGCAAAGGACTGCAAGATGAAGACAGAGCTATTACTTCATGTGCCTAAATCTTAAGCACAGACTGCTGAGATGAAGATAATTTATCATAAGCAGTACGGATAGTTAATTGAATCCATCTTGCAATAGAATGGACCGTAATGTCCTTTCTATTGGGCAGCAAAGACAGAAAGAAACGCTTAGGTACGTTCCTTTCTGATAAACTCAGATCTACGTTGTAAATACCCATAGCTCCGACTGGACAAAGCAAAGGCCTATGACCGTCTGGAGACTGAAGAGCCTAAACAATAGGTTCAGGGTTCTTATTAGGAGCCTGATTGTTAGCCAAAATTCAAACATTAGTAGTCAATGTATTTATGAAGGGATTTCATTGTAACTTTGTAGGATCACTCAAGATGATGCCCAAATAAGAATGTCCTCTTTTGGTTGCGATCATTCAACCAAGATGGCTGCCCGAGCCCAAAGCCCGAAAACCTTTAGCACAGTCTTCAGTTCATATTTATGAAGGGATTTCATTGTAACTTGGTAGGTTGACTTCATATAATGTCTAGATGAGAACGTCCCCTTTGGATGCAATTGGGAAACTGACGGCTACAGGGGCCCGAAGCCTGAAAACCTTTAGCACAGTCCACAGGCAATATTTATGAAGGGATTTCAATGTAACTTGATAGGATGACTCGTTTTGGAATAATTTCACTGTAACTTGGTAACTTTTGTTGATATACGTTAACTGTGAGGGCCACATACATTAACTGTGAGGTCATATTAACCCACCCCTCATCGCTTTAGTACGGTGTACACCTCATATTATTTTTATCAAAAAGATAGCTTATTGAACAGCCATTACAGGGAACAGAAATGAACATATTCCCAATTATCACAATTCTTGTCTTATATCATAATCCTTTCATAAACATTGAACATTATCCTTTTATTTTGATGTACATTTTGTGTATATTTAATTTAAATTTGAAGGAATATCAGAGGTGAGAATTTTCAAAATAAACAAAATTTCATTACTTATATAGGCCCTTAAGTACCAGCAAGACAGACGATTAATAATACCTTTGCGCACCCCGATGAACTTCCGCAAAGTTACTTGCTGCAATTCAGGACCGTACTGCAATTCAGGAACTTACACGTACTGCAAACAGGCCGACCCGTTAGGTTCCGCTCCACAGTTTTCCAGGCTTTTCCAAATATGACATCACATACACTCTCTTCAAATGCAAATATTCTGTAACTTAGTTATCTAACCCATTACATGTATTACATTTCCCAAATCCACAAAAACATATAACACTATTTGGCTAAGTAGAAATAAACAATCTGAATGTGGGTGGAATTATTTATTGTCAAAGGCAAGACTTCAACATGAAAAATTGCCTGAAAAAATACCGAAACCAGTCATCTTCAGCCACCTAGCAGCCTCAAATTCAGAATTTTCCCACCAACCCCACCTACCCACCCCTGGAGCAGAGCATCCCGTTTCTAAAATGCAAAAAAAAATTATATGTTTCCGTCTCATTTTTTAGTTACCTGTCTGTTAACAAACCCATGTAAAAATTACATTTGAAAAAATAGCCAATTTTTCGAAGCCACTGTTTCCCATAATTCATCTGGTAATTTACCCCTATGTATCAGACTCCAACTTTGGGACCAAAACTTTAAATTCTCTTGTCCAACAAAAAACCTAATGTAATCATATATCTGATACTAAAAATATATCTCTATTTTACATGGCCTTAGTTTCAACATATGCCCTAAGTTTAGGATTTCACCCTGTGCAATAGTGCGAAACTGAAGAGCGGAACCGGGGACTGGACTTTTCGCCGGAAAGACAGTTCGTCGAAACTTTGGACAGTTTGCCGGAATTTTCAAGACAATTCACCGGAATTTTGGACACTTCGCCGGAAGTTTGGACAATTCGCCGAAAGTTTGGACAGTTCGCCGGAACTTTTAAGACAATTTGCCGGGATTTTGGACATTTCGCCAGAATATTGGACACTTCGCCAAAGTTTGGAAAAATCGTCGGATGTTTGGACAGTTCGCCGAAAGTTTGGACAATTCGCCGAAATGTGCCAGACAGTTCGCCGAAATGTGCCAGACAATCGCCAAGGTGTCTCAAGCAGTCCGTGGAATCTTCAAAAGAGCCTGCTATTTATTTATTGGTGCACAATCGTGATCTTTCTTTTTTTTTATCCTCGCATTTTAAAAAATGCGGGGATATTGTCATGATCTCCGTCCGTACGTCCGTACTTCCGTACGTCCGGTTTTGTAATTCAAAACGCTGTAACTTTCTACAGTTGTTCGATAGGGTCTGTGCAACCCAAAAATACAACTTTTAAATTTTTGTGCCACCAGGTGGCTTCTGTGGAGCCACTTAAAAAATGCGTTATTTTTTCACTTTTTTGCTGAATAGTCCCAACCTATGTAATTCGGAGTTCTAAAATTACACTAGGGTGTTGCTAAATGATCTGTAGATATGTAGGAAGGTTTCGGATTTTTCGGGTGCCATGTGGCTGTGCCACCATAGCCACTTTTGTGTTTTCTTAGACCGTTTCCAGCAAAAGGCTCGTAGGATATGTAATTCGAAATGCTAAATCCATGCTCAGATGTTGCAGTAGGGTCTATAGATGCGCACGAAGGTTTTGGATTTTTCGGGTGCCATGTGGCTGTGCCATTGTAGCCACTTTTGTGTTTTCTTAGACCGTTTCCGGCAAAAGGCTCGTAGGATATGTAATTCGAAATGCTAAATCCATGCTCAGAAGTTGCAGTAGGGGCTATAGATGCACAGGAAGGTTTCGGATTTTTCGGGTGCCACGTGGCTGTGCCACCGTAGCCACCTTTGCGTTTTGTTGAACCGTTTCCGCCAAAAGGCTCGTAGGGTATGTAATTCGAAATGCTAAAACCATGCTCATATGTTGCAGTAGGGTCTATAGATGCACACGAAGGTTTCAGATTTTTCGGGTGCCACGTGGCTGTGCCACCGTAGCCACTTTCGTGTTTTCTTAGATCGTTTCCAGTGAAAGGCTCGTAGGGAATGTAATTCGAAATGCTAAAACCATGCTCATATCTTGCAGTAGGGACTATAGATGCGCACAAAGGTTTCGGATTTTTCGGGTGCCATGTGGCTGTGCCATCATTGCCACTTTCGTGTTTTCTTAGACCGTTTCCGGCGAAAGGCTCCTAGGGTATGTAATTCGAAATGCTAAAACCATGCTCACATGTTGCAGTGGGGTCTGTAGATGCGCACGAAGGTTTCGGATTTTCCAGGTGCCACGTGGCTGTGCCACCATTGCCACTTTTGTGTTTTCGTAGACAGTTTCCGGTGAAAGGCTCCTAGGGTATGTAATTCGAAACGCTAAAACCATGCTCAAATGTTGCAGTGGGGTCTGTAGATGCGCACGAAGGTTTCCGATTTTTCGGGTGCCACGTGGCTGTGCCACTGTTGCCACTTTTGTGTTTTCTTAGACCGTTTCCGGCGAAAGGCTCCTAGGGAATGTAATTTGAAACACTAAAACCATGCTCAAATGTTGCAGTGGGGTCTGTAGATGTGCACGAAGGTTTCAGATTTTTCAGGTGCCACGTGGCTGTGCCACCGTTGCCACTTTTGTGTTTTCTTAGACCGTTTCCGGCGAAAGGCTCCTAGGGTATGTAATTCGAAACGCTAAAACCATGCTCAAATGTTGCAGTGGGGTCTGTAGATGCGCACGAAGGTTTCGGATTTTTCAGGTGCCATGTGGCTGTGCCACCGTTGCCACTTTTGTGTTTTCTTAGACCGTTTCCGACGAAAGGCTCCTAGGGTATGTAATTCGAAACGCTAAAACCATGCTCAAATGTTGCAGTGGGGTCTGTAGATGTGCACGAAGGTTTCGGATTTTTCAGCTGCCACGTGGCTGCACCATCATTGCCACTTTCGTGTTTTCTTAGACCGTTTCTGATGAAAGGCTCCTAGGGTATGTAATTCGAAACGCTAAAACCATGCTCAAATGTTGCAGTAGGGTTTGTAGATGTGCACGAAGGTTTCCGATTTTTCAGGTGCCACGTGGCTGTGCCACCATTGCCACTTTTGTGTTTTCTTAGCCCGTTTGCGGCAAAAGGCTCCTAGGGTATGTAATTTGAAATGCTAAAACCATGCTCAAATGTTGCAGTAGGGTCTGTAGATGCGCATGAAGGTTTCGGATTTTTCAGGTGCAACGTGGCTGTGCCACCGTTGCCACTTTTGTGTTTTCTTAGACCGTTTCCTGCGAAAGGCTCCTAGAGTATGTAATTCGAAACGCTAAAACCATGCTCAAATGTTGCAGTGGGGTCTGTAGATGCGCACAAAGGTTTCGGAGTTTTCAGGTGCCACGTGGCTGTGCCACCGTTGCCACTTTTGTGTTTTCTTAGACCGTTTCCGATGAAAGGCTCCTAGGGTATGTAATTCGAAACGCTAAAACCATGCTCAAATGTTGCAGTGGGGTCTGTAGATGCGCACGAAGGTTTCGAATTTTTCAGCTGCCATGTGGCTGCGCCACCATTGCCACTTTCGTGTTTTTTTAGACCGTTTCCGTCGAAAGGCTCCTAGGGTATGTAATTCGAAACATTAAAACCATGCTCAAATGTTGCAGTGGGGTCTGTAGATGCGCACGAAGGTTTCCGATTTTTCAGGTGCCATGTGGCTGTGCCACCATTGCCACTTTCGTGTTTTCTTAGACCGTTTCCAGGCGAAAGGCTCCTAGGGTATGTAATTCGAAACGCTAAAACCATGCTCAAATGTTGCAGTGGGGTCTGTAGATGCGCACGAAGGCTTCGGATTTTTCAGCTGCCACGTGGCTGTGCCACCATTGCCACTTTCGTGTTTTCTTAGACCGTTTCCGGCAAAAGGCTCCTAGAGTATGTAATTCGAAATGCTAAAACCATGCTCAAATGTTGCAGTAGGGTCTCTAGATGTGCACGAAGGTTTCAGATTTTTTAGGTGCCACGTGGCTGTGCCACCGTTGCCACTTTTGTGTTTTCTTAGACCGTTTCCGGCAAAAGGCTCCTAGGGTATGTAATTCGAAATGCTAAAACCATGCTCAAATGTTGCAGTAGGGTCTGTAGATGTGCACGAAGGTTTCAGATTTTTTAGGTGCCACGTGGCTGTGCCACCGTTGCCACTTTTGTGTTTTCTTAGACCGTTTCCGGCGAAAGGCTCCTAGGGTATGTAATTCGAAATGCTAAAACCATGCTCAAATGTTGCAGTGGGGTCTGTAGATGCGCACGGAGGTTTCGGATTTTTTAGCTGCCACGTGGCTGCGACACCATTGCCACTTTCGTGTTTTCTTAGACCATTTCCGGCGAAAGGCTGCAAGGGTATGTAATTCGAAATGCTAAAACCATGCTCAAATGTTGCAGTAGGGTCTGTAGATGTGCACGAAGGTTTCCAATTTTTCAGGTGCCACGTGGCTGTGCCACCGTTGCCACTTTTGTGTTTTCTTAGACCGTTTCCGGCGAAAGGCTCCTATGGTATGTAATTCGAAATGCTAAAACCATGCTCAAATGTTGCAGTGGGGTCTGTAGATGCGCACGAAGGTTTCAAATTTTTCAGGTGCCACGTGGCTGTGCCACCGTTGCCACTTTTGTGTTTTCTTAGACCGTTTCCGACGAAAGGCTCCTAGGGTATGTAATTCGAAACGCTAAAACCATGCTTAAATGTTTCAGTGGGGTCTGTAGATGTGCACGAAGGTTTCATATTTTTCAGCTGCCTAGTGGCTGTGCTGTTGCCACTTTCATGTTTTCTTAGACCGTTTCCGGCAAAAGGCTCCTAGGGTATGTAATTCGAAATCCTAAAACCATGCTCAAATGTTGCAGTAGGGTCTGTAGATGCGCACGAAGGTTTTGGATTTCTGGGGTGCCACGTGGCTGTGCTACCGTTGCCTCTTTCATGTTCTCTTACGCCATTTCCGGCGAAAGGCTCCTACAGTATGTATTTCGAAATGGTAAAACCATGCTCAAATGTTGCAGTAGGGTCTGTAGATGTGCACAAAGATTTCGGATTTTTCAGGTGCCACGTGGCTGTGCCACCATTGCCACTTTCGTGTTTTCTTAGACCGTTTCCGGCAAAAGGCTCCTAGAGTATGTAATCCAAAACGCTAAAACCATGCTGAGATGTTGCAGTAGAGTCTGTAAATGCATAGGAAGGTTTCGGATTTTTTAGGTGCTAAGTGGCTGTGTCACCGTTGCCACTTTTGTGTTTTCTTAGACCGTTTCCGGCGAAAGGCTCCTAGGGTATGTAATTCGAAATGCTAAACGCATGCTTAAATGTTGCAGTAAGGTCTGTAGATGCGTACAAAGGTTTCAGATTTTTCAGATGCCACGTGGCAGGGCCACCGTTTTTGTTTGGTGTTTTCTTAGATCATTTCCGGCGAAAAGCTCCCAGAGTATGTAATTTGAAATGCTAAAACTATGCTCAAAAGTTGCAGTAGGGTCTGTAGATGTGCACGAAGGTTTCGGATTTTTGGGGTGCCACCGTTGCCACTTTCATGTTTTCTTAGACCGTTTCCGGCGAAAGGCTCCCAGGGTACATGTATGTAATTCGAAACGCTAAAACCATGCCCAAATGTTGCAGTGGAGTCTGTAGGTGCGCACGAAGCTGTGTCACCTGTGCCACTCAATATGATTTTAGTGTGTCATATAATACATTTCATCTTTGTATCAAGCATTCATACAAAGTCAAGGATGCAAATGCGGGGATACACTATAGTGTGCATTGCACACAAGTGACACCATCTAGTCTTTTTTTTGTGGGTGGGGGGAGGTGAGCAACCATAATATGTGAAAGGCTGTTGTGGAGTTTCGGCGGTCCTTCCTTAATCGTAAATAGGACCCTCCGATTGTTGTCCCATCATCCCACTTCACGAAAGGGAAGCAGAAGGATGGGGTAACGACAAAAGGGTTCGAGTAACGACTGATATTTGAAAGGACCTCCCGGGGATCCCGTTCTCACAGGGGGGGGGAGGGGGGGTGGGGGGGGGGCAATCATCATTACAAATCCATTGCGACCCAGTTAACCTTATTTTATTTCACTTGGATCACACAGGCCCAGCTTTCCTATTGCCTCAAATGGGGTCTGAGGGGGTATGCGCGCGGTTAGAATTCACGGCAGTTTAGGTTGGAGTGATAGATTGTCAATAAAATCAATCCCTCAACCCCATTAAGACTATTAGAGAGTGGGCTCTATTCGGGTCCAGCTTGGCAATGATAGAGGTTTGAGTCCCGCCATAACATTAAAGCCTCAATGGGTTACTGCTACGTAAGAATACAGATACAGATACAGATAACATCAATGCTATCCACCGACAGAAAATGTTTTTGTTACATTTAACAACACTGACATATGATATGCCATGTCAGTTAAATTTATTTTTGTTGCATTTCACAACACTGTCATACAGTCAGGGTTTAACGGGTCACCTTTCGTATTTTCGTTTATTTCTCTCAAATAAAATAAGTTATCCAAAGTTTGTTTTTTTGTTATTGACAGACAGGTATCTGACACTCATTATTGCAGCGGAAATATTCAGATAAAGCTTCTGTTTATTTTATAAAATTGGATCATTTGCCTGTCGCGATTTGGTCAGTAACGGGTCGCTTGCGTCTATAAAGAATCACCCTCTTTGGCACCCACTGGCGATCCATTTTCCCAATTTATATGTATTTATTGGAAACAAAAAGTCTTTTTTGTCTTCTCTGAATTAATTTCACCACACTTTTTCACAACTTTTACAGTGGAAAGAAGTGAAAACGAAGTGTTTCAAATGCAGTAGTTTAGCGTTAATTTTCTAAAAATAGTTCAACTGGAGCAGTGTTTCAATGGGTTTTAATGTGCATGTCTGACAGTGACCCGGTATTGACAACTCGACTCGCTGTTGAAACGGAATAAATATATCATGATGCCAGATATTTATCCCAATTATTTTTTCGTGAATTTGAAGCGTAGACAAACCTGTTCAAATAATAATAATTACATTCACACTCTTTATATTTCTCTTCCCGTAATTGAGACGTAAACTTTTTTTTGCGGTTTCGCGTGTCGAAATTTTCTTCCGGTGCACATTCAGTCTTTTTAAAAAAAATCACTTTCGTCAACAAAAAATAACAACAAACTCATGAAATTTCTAAGACGACGGGCAACAAATTACTTCTTCTAACTGGAATTAAATTTCAGTTTAAAATGCTCTTCAAATTTGATTTTTTTAAGGCTCAACATTGCCTGACCTGTTACTGCCTGTGACCCGTTACTGCCTGAATGACTGTATGCCATGTCAGTAGAAAAAAAGAATGTGCCTTCAGTGTTAATTGGCATTTTGGCTTGTCGGCGGAAAAAATAAAAAAAAAAACAGAAAAAAACATTGTGTTCAGTTAAACGTTCATTTCAATTTAGAATTTCATCCTCAATGGACCGAATCACGGACATTTCCCCACCCGGAGATTTCCCCACTTCCCCACCCGGAGATTTCCCCACCCGGAAATTTCCCCACCCGCCATTTTCCCACCCGGATATTTCCCCACCGGATATTTCCCCACTCTGTCTTTATGATTCCCCACCCGACATTTCCCCACCCGGACATTTCCCCACCCGGATCCTTTTCTCTCTCGAAAAGATAAGCAACTAGCATTTTGTAACGTATGTTTATTTGATTGAATAAGCAATAGAAACAATAGAGAAAAAAACAAGAAAAAGCACAAATAAAGTAAAACATAGCAGCACTTTATATAACAACGGAACTTAATTATATACATTAATATCTGGCAGAAAAATTATATCACCGTACTATATGACATACGAACTGGTGATCCCCCCATGAAAATAAAGTTCGGAAAAACACTGGATATCGTTTTTATCGGTCGCACTAAAATGAGACCGCAGCAAGAATAAGAATTTTGGTTGGAATATTTTAACGTTAACCCTCTAAATTCCACTCTTATAATCTAGCGTATTATTGATCTCCTTGAAACGGCAATGAGACCGCAAGCAAACTATAGGGGTTAAAAATGTAATTCAACTTCTATTCTTCAGCTATGGGTACCCTAAAAATATATACGAAGTTTCATGAAATCTACAGATAACTACGAACTACTATTTGAAAGTTTAAAACTCTTTTGGTGCATTTCTTTTCATTTATCAATGTACCGGTGTAATGTCTCATAGTATCTCTAATAATTATAGTTAAACATACATGTACATGCATCATTATTATTTGAAACGTATTGTGTGCCCTATAACATCTAAAAACTCAGATAAATTTTTTTTCCCTTTATCAAAGTCTTTACAAAGATTTTTTAGTCTTTTATTTGTTGATCTTATCTCTCGTCGTATTCGTTTTGCCGACGACACACCAAGTTGCATTCTTGCAATTTCTGTCAAGGCAGATGTGTGATCTTTCTGAAGGCATTTTATGGATAACCAAAGTCCAGGTTGGGAGTGTCCAACAAAATGATTGTATCCATTGTTCCAGGACTCGCAGATATTATTAGTCCTGGATCTATCATTTACTGTAGCGTCATGTACATTCCAAACATCTATTGGAAATCTAGGTTTAGTCCTCTTTAGCACAACCCTGTCATCACGTTTCACCATTTTGTATGGTCCATTGAGATAATTGTTGTCAAAATAGTCAACAATATCTATTATACCTTCCGGGACAACATTTTTAACGTGATCTAATCCGTCTTTAACCTTATCTTTTGGCAAAAATGCCAGACCATCTAACATTCCAATTGCATGTTTTACACTATCATCCTCCTTATATAATGTGGAAAGTCCTGCCTGCTGCACTTGCCTCCAGGTGCTCTGAGTGAGATGGTAGAAACAACCTTGTATTTCAACAGTCAACCCAAACATTGTTCTAATGGCATTATGAATTGCAACCTCGAAGTCACAAGAAATAGCACATGGATTTGGTAACAATTCAAATTCGTTACACTTGTGGAAGACAGCTGCCAAGACGTCTTCATACGAAGATTGTTCCTTGGAAGGAAGAAAAGCATATACACACGACACCGCTACATCATTTCGCACAGCGCGGATTACAAATAACTGTTTGAAAACTTTCGGTGCAACACTGAATGTACCGTCCATAAACCACTCATCAGCATCACACAGGAATTTTAAACTCTCCTGTGTAGCAAACACAATAACACATTTATCATTAGTTTCGCCTTCCTCGTAGTTATCATAGATAAGAAACGGTCGTTCGTCTGCTCCACCTGTAGTTGTGAACTCTTCTGGCAGGAGTGGAATGTCATTAATGTGTTGTGGTTCTCCCAGAGAATTTCCTCGTTTTAGCCGCCTAACAGCACGTTTGATTGTCTCAGATGTTCCTGCAGCCACACGCACATCAATGGGGTATTCTGCCAGTTTATCGTTTACTATTTGCATTGTAGTTGCACGGTTGCATGCCACTGATTGCTTGATGGCGGTTCTAGCTTTTAATGCGGCTATAGCAGTTTCATCGGCAGCGTGATTATGTGGAGTCAAGTTACTTGTTGTAGTAATCTGCAAACATAAAAAGAGTGGTGTTATTCTGGAACATAAATTTATTCTTCTATTAAATGCCCACAAACGTTATCTGACTGAACCTTCAAAGACTGAACAGTCAAAACAAAGTTTTGTCCCGAACATTTTGATCGGACGTTTTTGTTGATCGGACGCTTTGTCTCGGACGTTTTTGTCGATCGGACGTTTTGTCTAGTATTCACCCATTCCACACTCGCCATGGATAGAATTTTGTGAGATACACCTGATAAGGATCGAAATTTTGTGCACTTCAATACTAATTAAACAAAATAATTTTATTTACAATTCTAAATATTCAACACTAATTAAACAAAATAATTTTATTTACAGTTCTAAATATTCTTTCGTTCTTTCTTTCCGGAATCTTGAAAAAAAAACAACAGCTATCACCTTGACAACATTCAACAATGGCATAAAACTGTCCACACAGGGCATACGTAAAGCAATATGTAAAAAGATTCAGTCAGGTGTAATCTAATCTGACGGGTTGGTGGGGGGGGGGGGGGATTCCACGACAGTGCTATGCGTTGAGGTTACGAACAGGTCACGCTCAGTAAGACGTGCTGCGCATTCCATATCCACAGACTCAATCCTTCAAACTGGACCCCTCCCCCTGAATAAGCCGGTTTCAGCGTTATCGGGGCTTATATTTCGCGAGAATCCACGTAACAAAAAATTGAATTTGAAGAATATTTTCTGTTGGGATCTTTTGTTATTCTTTATGATATTTCAGGTTTGAAAGCTCAGAAAGCATATCAGAAGATTCTAACAGAAAACATTCTTCAAATTCAGTATTTTGACAAAAATTAACCGCTTTATCACTCTTATCACAACATGGTGAAATTTCATCTGATCTGCCCCAGTTATTGTTGATTTGTTGTTTTGATTTTAGTTTAAATCATTGATTGATTTTCGATGTGTGAAAAGCAGTCATCAGTAATCACAACACAGTAAGAGATGTATCATCTGGAGTCTTCAATTGTGGTTATAAAACTGTCTTGTTTCTTTTACTTCATATGTAATTTTTTTTATATTTCATTTTTAGCGATCGTAGAGATCGTAGAAAATGTTATTTATAATAAAAAAAAATCAAATAGGTCGAAAATACAGAAGAAATTATATCACTTACCTCTGAGTTTGTAGTCACACCTCCTTTACAATCTATTGCCCGACGTTGAGCACATTCCCATCTGACAGTGTTTTTGTTAACTTTTTTCTTTGTGTATGCATACCCATCGAGGCATAATTTTTGTCCTCCTCGATTATTTTCTATTAGCTCCATACTGATTACTGGCTAACTGACAAACCCATCATCCAGTGGCCATTTATACACATTGCCTGTTTGTTTAACTCAATAGACAAGCTGACTTTGTTGCTCCGCCAAATATAAATGTTGTTATTGCAACAACAACGTTAGCTCAGCAGCTTGTTACCTTAAAAATCTGTTTGTTGCACCGCCTGTCTGTTTTAACAATAAGGGCAGCCGAAAAAACAAAAAAGCACATCGGCTTGTAACATAAAAAAAACTCACTGTGTTGCACCGCGCTTACCTTTTCTAATAATAAAGACAGCCGAAATTTTTTTCTGCTCAGTATATCTTTGAAGAGTCAAAAGTTGAAACAATTCTCCTTTAAGGATTGTCGCAAAAAATAAATTTGAAATCGAATCGCATAAAAAGGAGGATGGGGAAATTATAATAATAATAACTCTTTGGCCAGCCGCTGATTTGTCGCGGTCCTCATAAGAGAAGGCCATCATTCCCCCTGCACCCCACCCCCTCTTCCCCTCCTCTCCTCCCAGCATTCAGATATAAACTGCTTAATAGTGTCCCTCGCTTCCTCTTTTTCAATTTCTTCAATAAGCATTCCTACCCTCTCTCTCGTGTCCCCCTTCAGCCATCTATCCTTTGTTTCTTCACCCCACTTCTGCATTATTCTTCCAGTAAATTTTATTCTATGAGGTATATACTGTGGGCATTCCAAGAGAAAATGTTCCAGGGTCTCCACTACTCCAGAGTGGCACATTTGGCATCCCTTTTCCCCATCTCTTCCAATTTTTCCCCGAAGCTCCAGTGATCTTGATCTCAGTTTGAACAGCAGTGACCCTCCAAAGGTGCCATCTAGGTACTTCTCAAAAGCTGGCTTTTCTTTATATTGTAACCCCTGCAGTGATCTTTTCACGCTAACCCCTGCTCGCCAGTTTCGATTGCAATCTTCCATGACTCTCTCTTTGACAAACCTTTTGCCTTCTTTCATTCCTACTTCTATGTTTGTGACCTCTATAGAGTAATTGTCCATTAGTTCCCTCACATGTTTTGACCACCCCGTTTCTATATTAGAATTCCAAATGGTATCGAGCATCAATTTGCACCACCGGTTGTCAGGCAGGTTTCTCAAGTAGTTAAAGTAACACAGTTTTCCCAAATCTACCCTGTCCTTGATTTTCATCCATCCAAGCTCCCCCCTTACTGCTTCCAAAGCTGCAGCATTACTCGACCCTGTTATCCATCTGCCGGCATCATTCTGAGTACTTTCCAACTTCTTAATAACGGTTTGGTTTAATGGAATCACGTCCGTGCCATACGTTATACTTGGTAAACCCACCCTCTCCAACAGTGTTTTCCCCACAAAGACCTTATTGAAACTATTTTTCCCTAAGAGTTTTAGTTGGTTCAGAATTCTTTTCCCCTTCAGAATCAGTTTGGCTGAGTAATTTCTGTACACCCCTCTTCCCGTTATATTTATGCTTACCCCTAGATACTCATACTCTCCCGTTTCTCCTACACTGATTTGTTTGCTTTCCCCTTCGGGGATTGAGAACTCCCCCACTCTCCATCTCTTCGTCATATCTACCTTGCGTCCAACGGGTATTACCTTGCTTTTATTTTCATTTAGTTCGAGCCGCCAAGTGTTCCCATATTTACCAACAATTTCCAGCAGTTTCTCTAGCCCCTGTTCAGTTCTAGACATTAACACCATGTCGTCCGCAAAGAATAAGCCTGGTATCTTTATGTCTCCAACATTTACCCCCTCCGCACTCTGAATTAGTTCGTCCCCTAAATCTTTAACATACAATGCAAACAAAATCGGTGAAAAGATACACCCCTGCTTGAGGCCTATATCCATAGGGACTCGTTTTGTAGTGATACTCCCTAGACTGAGTTGGCTATGCACATCTGTATACAGTGCTTTCATGATTCCCACAAAGTCACCCCCTAGTCCGATACCCTCGAGCTTTCGCCACATACCTTCCCTCCACACTCGGTCGTACGCTTTTTTCACATCTAGAAATGCCAGAAACACCTTTTTCTTTTCAGCCTTTGTTGATTCTATCAGTTGGGTGAGTGTAAATAGGTGATCAGTGACTCTTCGTCCTTTCCTGAAACCATTTTGAATTTCTCCTAAAAAACCTTTCTCTTCAATAACTTCCTCCAGTCTACCGTATATGACCTTACAGAATACTTTTCCGATGTTACTACTAACTGATATCCCCCTATAGTTATCTAGAACTTCCTTATCCCCCTTTTTGTGTATGAACGACACTTTACTTTCCCCCCACTCTCTGGGGACCTCTTGCTTTCGCAGAGCCAGGTTGAAAAGGTTTGTCAGGACTTCAATAAGTGCCTCCCCTCCATTTTTGAGGAATTCGTTCGGAATTTCATCAGTCCCTCCCGCTTTACCATTTTTTAATTTCGAGACCACGTTCCGCACTTCTTCTGCCGTTATTTCGCTACATACACGATTGGATAGGTTCTCCTCCACCAGTGTATTTCTTTTTGGTGGGGACCCACTGCCCCATCGCCTATCGTTTATCTTTTCCCAGTGCTTGACTAACTCTGAAGCGATACGGCCTTTATCTTCTGTACTTTCCCCATCCACTTTGATACTCTGCACACTACTTTTCCCCCGTTTATTTATCCAGTTCCAAAATACGTTTGAGCTCGAACCCCCCCGTTTTCTTTATTGTTCTGGCAAGACTGCAATTGCGCTCCTTCCTATTATTATTCTTTATCTCATTCACCTTTCTCCGTGCCAGTTCATATTCTCCTTTCATTAGTCTCGTGTCATTGTTCTCCACCCCTTTAAGCTTCCTACTTCTTCTGTAAGCAGCGCATTTAACCTTCCTTTCTTTTATAGCCTTTTTCAGTCCCTCGTTAACCCTGTATCCAAGCTCTCTCGTTGGGACCCTCACCCTTCCTATACAATCCTTCCCTGCCTCTGTTAGGCTATTTACTATGCCATCTGAAATACTCTGGACATTTGCATCCCTAGGTATACATTCAAGATTTGGTTTTAGTTTTTCCCGAAACTGCTTCCAGTCGGCTCCTTGTTTTAGTCCCCAAACTTCCTTGAAGGTATTTCTGTCTCTATTCGTCTTTTTGCCCATAATCTTAACTGTTATCAGGTTGTGATCACTACCCAAGTCATTTTTTCCCTCGTCATCTATTTCTACATCTATAACCTCCCTCCATACGCTAATGTCAGTGAGTATATAATCAATTATTGTTTTCTTATCGTTCCTCTCCCAGGTCCATTTACCCTTACATTTCGCATCCCTGTTCAGGATCTTTAAACCAAGCTCTTTTGATAGGTCCAACATCTTCCTCCCATTCGTGTTAATTTTCCTATCACCTCCCTGTATGCCCTCCTCCTTATCCCCGATGTGCCCATTGAAGTCCCCCATTAGGACAATACTGACCCCTCTGCTTCCAAGCTCTGTGATATTCGATCTAAGAGTTGTATATATTGAATCATTCCACTCGGGCTTACTTCCCTCCACTGCTAAGTATACAACACCAACGGCAACACTCCTGCTTCCTAACTTGATTTTTGCCCAGACTATTTCGTTGGATACTGGAATCTGAGTCCTTGCTTCTGTGAGATCTGTAATCAATGAGGGCTGTAATTCCTCTTTAGCGTAGATGCCAACACCCCCACCCCGTTTCTGACCCTCAGTTCGCCCAGCTCCTATCCACACGCAACCCTTCATCTGATCAACCCGCTCATCCCGTCGTATCCACGTCTCACTTAGACCCATTATATCGAAGTCTCCTTCGTCCATCATTGTTGATATTTCGCTTACTTTCTTGTGCAGGCCCTGGATGTTGCAGTACCCAAACTTAATGAATCTTTGTTTTTTTGTCATCACTGGCACATTATTATAACCCTGGTATGTCCCTGTATTGTGCATGTTTGTTGTTCTTCCTATGTTCCCAGCATTTGTGCCCCTCTGGGTTATCGGCTGTGGTCCCCTACCCCCCTTTTCTCCAAAAAAGGCCCAGTCACCTGTAAACTTTTTTGGCCCAACAGGTCTGTACCCATCCTACTTAAATGCAATCCGTCTCGCCCATACAACTCTCCTTGTCCCCAGAATGAATCCCAGTGGTCAATGAAATGTATTCCCAAGTCTTTGCAGTGCTCTTCCAGCTCCTCATTTAGTGCCATAATCCGCGAGTTCCTCTCATTCCCACCACCCATAACGGGGAGCACCCCTGAAACGATGGTCCGAGCATTCCTGCTAAGTAGCTTACTAATTAGGTCCTTGTATGTGTCCACCAAACGAACTGATTTCCTCTCCCTGATGTTATTGGACCCCACATGTAATACCACTACCGGATCAGGCCCCGACCCAGCTACAATACCGTCCACTCTATCCCTCAGGTCCTCCACTTTAGCCCCCGGAAAGCACAGAACTGTTCTATTTTTACTGTCCGGACCACAGACAACCTTGTCGATCCCCCGAACTATGCTACTTCCCGCAACCACTAACTTACTTTTGGCCCTCGCCCTATTTATCTCCTCTAGTCTCCTATTGTTTACAGCGTCCTCTTCCTCTCCAACAGCCCCACTCGGAATCAATATCGGTATCGGTATCTTTGACCTAGGATTACTCCTATCCTTGTCCCTCCGTCTCTTTCCAGGCCCTGAACTACCTGGACTACTCCCCTGGTCTTCGTCCGGATCCCTCCTCCTTTTGCCTGGCCTAGACCCCAAGCTACTATCTGTTGCAACTACCTCCATCTCCCCCTCTGTCTCTTCCGAATCGAGCACATCAAATCTGTTTCTGGTGCTGCACTCCCCACTGCCTTTGGACTTTACACCCCTATCTACCTGCTTCTCTGGCCCCCTTTCCTACCACTTTTGATAGTCCACGCCAAACGCTTTACAGCATTGCTCCAGTCTGGGCCCCCCTCATCTGTCCTACGTACTTTTCTAGCAGCCCCCACCTCATCACCTACCTCATTCACATCAAAGGTTCTACCCCCATGTTTCCTCTTGGAACCACCGACAACCTTCCATCCTTCTCGGAAAGCTACTTTCACAGGCGTAACTCCAGACAGCCCCGCCCTACCAAGTTTTCCCTTCAGCTCAGCAATCTCCCCCTCAAACTTAACAATTGTCTCAAGTAGGCGTAGGATTTCCTGACAGTTTGCACATACCTCTCCATATCCCATCGAGCGACAGTCCCCATACATCATAGAACACTATTTACAAACTTCAAGCCCAATATCGCCATCGGTGGCCCCACCAACCCGGCTCTGACTGACACCCCCAGTGACCTCTGTCTGCACACCAATACTTACCCCGTTGGCACCGTTGACCTGGACCGCGATATTACACGTATTTACCTCCATACTTACCTCCGTCTGAATAGACTTGCTCGCCATCATCAAGACAAAATTACGCGATCGGACAGGGAAAACTGTAAACACGCGACAAAAGGCAACACGACGAACCGTTCGACAACTTAGCGCTCACAGTTTTATTTAAGACCTCCTAACTTTGTCCCAGTTACTATACTAAACTACCTCCCCACAAAGTTGAATAAAATAACCTGAAAATGAAATATATATGATTAGTAAACAATAAAAATACTTAATTTCGATTCGTAACCAAGGAGACTGCTTCTGTATACTTGCGGATCCAGGAGGGCTTCACCCATATTATAAATGTAGGGTGGGGAAATGTCCGGTGGGGAATTTCATAATTTTCATAAACAGGGTGGGGAACTGTAAAATCAGAGTGGGGAGCAGAGTGGGGAAATGTCCGGTGGGGAAATCTCAGAGTGGGGAAATCTCTGGTGGGGAAATCTCCGGTGGGGAAATAGCCGGGTGGGGAAATGTCCGTTTTCCTCAGAACTGAAGGGTGGGGAAATCTCCGGGTGGGGAAATGTCCGTTTACCCGGGCATTTCCACACCCGGAGATTTCCCCACTTCCCCACCCAATAAAAGCAGAGTGGGGAGCAGAGTGGGGAAATGTCCGGTGGGGAAATCTCAGAGTGGGGAAATCTCCGGTGGGGAAATAGCCGGGTGGGGAAATGTCCGTTTTCCTCAGAACTGAAGGGTGGGGAAATCTCCGGGTGGGGAAATGTCCGTTTACCAATGGACCGGTTTTGACCTGTTAAACGGATTTTAAAAAATGGGTAAGTCATTTTTTATATTTTAAAATCTTTTCGGCGAACTGTCCAATTTTAAAAATTTAAGTTCCGGCGAAATGTCTTTTCCGGCGAACTGTCTTTCCGGCGAAAAGTCCAGTATTCGCGGAACCTTAGTAGTGGCGTTATCGGACAAACGACTGTATGTTACAAAACGAGTCCCTATGGATATAGGCCTCAAGCAGGGGTGTATCTTTTCACCGATTTTGTTTGCATTGTATGTTAAAGATTTAGGGGACGAACTAATTCAGAGTGCGGAGGGGGTAAATATTGGAGACATAAAGATACCAGGCTTATTCTTTGCGGACGACATGGTGTTAATGTCTAGAACTGAACAGGGGCTAGAGAAACTGCTGGAAATTGTTGGTAGATATGGGAACACTTGGCGGCTCGAACTAAATGAAAATAAAAGCAAGGTAATACCCGTTGGACGCAAGGTAGATATGACGAAGAGATGGAGAGTGGGGGAGTTCTCAATCCCCGAAGGGGAAAGCAAACAAATCACTGTAGGAGAAACGGGAGAGTATGAGTATCTAGGGGTAAGCATAAATATAACGGGAAGAGGGGTGTACAGAAATTACTCAGCCAAACTGATTCTGAAGGGGAAAAGAATTCTGAACCAACTAAAACTTTTAGGGAAAAATAGTTTCAACAAGGTCTTTGTGGGGAAAACACTGTGGGAGAGGGTGGGTTTGCCAAGTATAACGTATGGCACGGACGTGATTCCATTAAACCAAACCGTTATTAAGAAGTTGGAAAATACTCAGAATGATGCCGGCAGATGGATAACAGGGTCGAGTAATGCTGCAGCTTTGGAAGCAGTAAGGGGGGAGCTTGGGTGGATGAAAATCAAGGACAGGGTAGATTTGGGAAAACTGTGTTACTTTAACTACTTGAGAAACCTGCCTGACAACCGGTGGTGCAAATTGATGCTCGATACCATTTGGAATTCTAATATAGAAACAGGGTGGTCAAAACATGTGAGGGAACTAATGGACAATTACTCTATAGAGGTCACAAACATAGAAGTAGGAATGAAAGAAGGCAAAAGGTTTGTCAAAGAGAGAGTCATGGTAGATTGCAATCGAAACTGGCGAGCAGGGGTTAGCGTGAAAAGATCACTGCAGGGGTTACAATATAAAGAAAAGCCAGCTTTTGAGAAGTACCTAGATGGCACCTTTGGAGGGTCACTGCTGTTCAAACTGAGATCAAGATCACTGGAGCTTCGGGGAAAAATTGGGAGAGATGGGAAAAAGGGATGCCAAAAGTGCCACTCTGGAGTAGTGGAGACCCTGGAACATTTTCTCTTGGAATGCCCACAGTATATACCTCATAGAATAAAATTTACTGGAAGAATAATGCAGAAGTGGGGTGAAGAAACAAAGGATAGATGGCTGAAGGGGGACACGAGGGAGAGGGTAGGAATGCTTATTGAAGAAATTGAAAAAGAGGAAGTGAGGGACACTATTAAGCAGTTTATATCTGAATGCTGGGAGGAGAGGAGGGGAAGAGGGGGTGGGGTGCAGGGGGAATGATGGCCTTCTCTTATGAGGACCGCGACAAATCAGCGGCTGGCCAAAGAGTTATTATTATTATTATTATGTACGCCACGAAAATAGGGAAGTTCAATCTATTTTATGAGCTTTTTAAAACCTTTTTTCTGAGTTTTAGTTTCTGTGGCTTGAATTCCTCTTTTCTGTAATCGGGCTAATAAAGCTGGTGGCAGTGGCATCTTGTACCTTTGAAAACTGTTTATAATATTTGATTATTTGATCTCGTAAAATTGACAAATAAAAATTTTGAAAACAGAGTAACGTCCCTTCCAGCGGATAATGGCAACGGGGAGAACGATTTGGGGAAAATTCGGCCTTGTCTTTTTCGGTCTCGAGAAGATTCGACCGGGAAGATTCCGCTGCGGTATTTGGTAATAATAATAACTCTTTGGCCATTCTGCCGTTATTTCGCTACATACACGATTGGATAGGTTCTCCTCCACCAGTGTATTTCTTTTTGGTGGGGACCCACTGCCCCATCGCCTATCGTTTATCTTTTCCCAGTGCTTGACTAACTCTGAAGCGATACGGCCTTTATCTTCTGTACTTTCCCCATCCACTTTGATACTCTGCACACTACTTTTCCCCCGTTTATTTACCCAGTTCCAAAATACGTTTGAGCTCGAACCCCCCGTTTTCTTTATTGTTCTGGCAAGACTGCAATTGCGCTCCTTCCTATTATTATTCTTTATCTCATTCACCTTTTTCCGTGCCAGTTCATATTCTCCTTTCATTAGTCTCGTGTCATTGTTATCCACCCCTTTAAGCTTCCTACTTCTTCTGTAAGCAGCGCATTTTACCTTCCTTTCTTTTATAGCCTTTTTCAGTCCCTCGTTAACCCTGTATCCAAGCTCTCTCGTTGGGACCCTCACCCTTCCTATACACTCCTTCCCTGCCTCTGTTAGGCTATTTACTATGCCATCTGAAATACTCTGGACATTTGCATCCCTAGGTATACATTCAAGATTTGGTTTTAGTTTTTCCCGAAACTGCTTCCAGTCGGCTCCTTGTTTTAGTCCCCAAACTTCCTTGAAGGTATTTCTGTCCCTATTCGTCTTTTTGCCCATAATCTTAACTGTTATCAGTATAAAGTCGTTTCGGCGTCAGTTCTCAGGTCCTTTCGGCACCTATGATGAAGTCGGCACTTCAGTCAAGTCGTTTCGACACCTGATCTCATGAATGAAAAATTTTCACGATAATTGATCTGTTGATTATCACTTCACATGAAAACACAGTTAACTACTCTCGGCTCTTGTGAAGTGTGTGATAATTGATTATCGTTTAACGATGTTTTCACAAGAAAGCATAGTTCATCATTTTCGGTTCTTCGGAAGTGTGTTTGTTTTTGTTGGTAATTGTTCTGTTGAAATCTTATTGATTATCGCTACCTTACCTTATGTTACCTTATGTATATTCTGATCGCAGGCCAGGTGCCTCCATAATCAGCTCATCTGTGTTGCCTTCTTCTGTAATTTCGTGTGCGCATGATCGTTGTATTTGTGGTATCAGGACAACTCATACCGGGGTACAGTCAACATGTACCATGGTCGATATGTACCACCCGAAAAGTCGATATGTACCACCGAAAAGGTCGATATGTACCACATATAAGTCGATATGTACCATTGGTGAAATCAACCCAAAGTCTGTATCATAATTGATTGTGGTTCATACCACATTCAAAATTATTCAACACACTTTGGGTCAGCGTTTGGACTACTGTCACTCAGGGGGTAGAAATAAGGAAGATCTTTTCAAAACTTTTATTATTTTTTGATGTAGTGAAATGGAGAAATACATGGAGAAAATGAATATACGAACAAAGAGCACAAACAAGTTAGCGGATACAAAAACAGAAAATAACACTGTCGAAAATTACATGTCCCAGAGTAATAATTAATTGATCGATTATGTGTTTTACATTTCTACATTTAATACGGTACATATGAAGTAGCACTATATATTATGTTTGTTTGAAAAGTGTTCGTTTACTGTTTGTTTTTGTTGAATGTCAAGGCGTGGTAATGGAGGAAAAGGGTGGAGGCTTACCCCCGCTTGGGCTTCTTGAGACTATTTTTCTTAGGAGTCGGTTGGCATGGTGACATGGATGGCGATGATGTTGGTGTTGAGTTTCGCGCTTGGATTCTTCTCCTGCCTGTCTGGTTATTTCATTGGTTTCTTTTAGGAACTTATTGGTTCTGGCTGTGGTTTGTTTTGCCATCTCTATTGTTCTTTTTGCGTTTTCCAGGACGATGGTGTCTGAAGACTGGGGTGGCTGTTCAAATGTGACTTCCGCTCCCGGGCTTTCCGGTAGTGAAGGAAGAGTGAGGGGTGGGAAGGTGGTGAAAATGCAACTTCCAGTTCCTCCTCAGTCTCCACTGGACGTTCCTCATCCAACAGTACCGGCTCAGAAGCCGGAAGTTGGTTGGATGTACCAGTGGGACTAGGAGGGGAACTGGCGGCTGCCTCCAGAACCTCCACCCCCTCACTTAAGTCTCTCTTCCTATTCCGGAAGGCCTCCAAGCGCCGGGCGTCCTTGCGCTTGGTCGATGGACTCTTCTTCCTGTTCTTGCTTTTTCTCTCTTCAGAGCCTCCGTGCCCCTTCGGATGAGGACCAGTGGGAGAGGGGATCCTCTCGCCAAAGGTACTACCTCTCCCGGAAGAGGGTGGTGTCTTGGTGGTTTCTACTTCAAATTCCAAGCTCAGGTGGACTCTCTTACCTGTCTCCGGGACAGTCCAGGTGACAGGACAAGAGATGCCCATAGCTGAGATGGTTCTGACGAGTCTTTCTGGTAAATCCAGTGAGTCAGAGGTGCGAATTCTTGATCGGACGGAATGGTTTTGCGAGCCGAAGGCGCGCAGGGATGGGATTTGGGGCAAGCCCCTTTCGACCCTCAGTGGCTGTATATGATCAATTTTGTCTCATGTCAAGGCGTGTTGAAGGAGGAAAAGGTTCTGGTACTCGGCAGGTGTCTCCGGTTGAGGTGTGACGGGTGTGTGGCTTCGTTGACTGTTGTAGGTTGAACCCTCCGATGAGGACCAGTGTGGGAGGTTGAGTCCTCTCACAAAGGTTCTACCTCTCCCCGAGGGTGCAGTAGTCTTAAGTTTTCGGGCAAGTATAGTCTGCCACTTCGAAGATGATTTCAAATGCGGGCCATCACTGGCAAGTATAATCTGCCTCAGGCTGTCTTTGTTTGTGTGGTAGAACATCTTAGAAAGAAAACAACAAGGACCCCTTTCGGGGACCACCGGAAAGAAGACCCGAAGTTCCCTGGTTCGGGGGCAGGTCTGCATTGTAATCCTATTTGGTTGGGACAAAAGGTGCGCAATGTGGACGCTTACAAAGAAGGGACAGAGGCGGGACGCAGGACCTACGCTCCCCTCCCTTGAAGTAGTCGACCACTTTTAGGGATGGAGTGGAGGATGTTCAGGAACCATGGGGGTTACAGTTTCCACAACGGTTATAGTGTCCATAGCGGTTATTGGGGTGCTGGTCAAAAAGCATCTTCTCTGTACCTGCTAAAAGAAGAAGGCAGAATTAGTTTTCATTAGATTATATGAAAGATAGAAAACAAAAATAGCATATTTAGTTTTAAACAGTCTTTAAATGTGATGTAATTTAGCTGAGTCGGTGAAGGCAGCACTTTCTGGTAGCAGGCCACAGCTAAGCTGTTAAGCTGCCTGTTAGTACACTTTCTCGTTCCCTATTTTGAGGCGAAGAACAGGCCAACACACAGAGCCACACCCGGGGGTGTTACTTTCCTGTCTTGTCCTCGTTTAAAAGTCCTAGTTTAATGAACGGTCTATTCTGGATTGTTGGGATAGCGAAGAACAGGCTTACACACAGAGCCACACCCAGAGGTGTTACTTTCCTGTCTTGCCCTCGGTTATAAGTCCTAGTTAGTATTACTTTAAGTTAAGACGTTTTGCCCTCGGCTATAATTCCTTTTGATTTTTAGTTATTTTAGTTGAGTTGGTGAAGGCAGCTCTTTCTGGTAGAAAGCCACAGCTAAGCTGTTAATCTGCCAGTTAGTTCACCTTCTCGTTCCCTGTTTTGTATTGAGTCGAAAAACAGGGTTTCACACAGAGCCACACCCGGGGGTGTTACTTTCCTGTCCTGTCCTCGTTTAAAGTACTAGTTTTATGATCGGCCTATTTTAGATAATTGAGAAAGCGAAGAACAGGCTTACACACAGGGCCACACCCAGAGGTGTTACTTTCCTGTCTTGCCCTCAGTTGTAAAGCCTACAAAGTATTTCCTTAAGATTAGGCGTTTTGCACTCGGTTGTAAGTCCTAGTTAGTAATTCGTTAAGTTTTGGGGTTTTTTTTGTCTGCTTTCGCAAATTACCTGTAGTTCGGATATTAGTTTGCTATCGGCTTGCCGGTCATGGTTCTTCGCGGCTAGAAAGGCAAGGCGGTCTTTTATGGTGGGGATATCGGCTCTGTCTTGGAGTGTTTTGATAGGTGTATCCCATGGGGCACGGAGGACGACCATAAGCGAGTGATTTTGGACCTTCTGAAGTTTTCCCATATTAGTTTGATTGAGCTCAGTTAGGATGATTGCCCATATTCGAGAATTGGGCGCACAAAGGCTTTTTATACTTTAAGTAGGGTAAACTGGTTGGCTCCCCAGGAAGATCCCTTTAACATTTTCAATAAGTTAATGCGTTTGGTTGCGTTACTGGCCATATCGTTAGTGTGTTTATTAAAGGACAGGTTTGGATCAATGGTGATGCCGAGGAATTTCGCCTCTTTGCATTCTGGGAGGACTTTATCCAATAGTTTCAGGTCAAGGTCGCGTTTGCCTGTCTTGCGAGTAAAGGTGATTCGTTGGGTTTTATTTGTGTTCAGCTTTATTCTCCATTCGGCACACCATTGTTCTAGGCCTTCGAGAGCGCGTTGCAGAGGTTTTTGGAGTAGATTGGTAGTGTTATTAGAGTCCCAGAGGCCCTTGTCGTCCGCGAATTGGGAGACTTGAACACGATCCTCTGAGAATTTGAGATCGTTTACAAAGAAGATGTAAAGGAGGGGGCTGAGGACGGACCCTTGGGGGTACCTGATTTTAGTTGGACACTGTCGGATATTTCATTGTTTACTCTGACTTTAATTTCGCGATCATTTAGGAAGGAGGACTGTTGTCTGAGCAGTTTCATGGGGAGTTTCAATTTGGATAATTTATAGCGCATTCCATTGTGCCAAACAGAGTCAAATGCTTTTTCGACGTCTAGCAGGACTGCCGCGCCTATTTGCTGGTTGTTAATCACGGTTTTCATTGGGTGACTAGGCGGTAGACATGCTCGATGCCTTCTTTACGGTTTCTATAGGCTCTTTGCCACTTATTAATGAAATCGTTATCTTCAAGGTGCCCCCTGAGTCGATTGGTAAGGATTCGTTCGAATACCTTGCCAATGCAGCCGAGGAGGCTGATTGGGTGGTAGCTGACCGGATCGGAAGGATCCTTGTCAGGTTTTGGTATCATGACACCGATGGCTGTTTTCCAACATTTAGGAAAGTAGCCATGGGTGAGGCATGCGTTGTACAGTTTGTTCAGTTTTTCGATTAGGGAATTTGGGCTTTGTTTAAGAATTTTGTAACTCACTTCGTCCTTGCCGGGTGAGGAGGAATTTCTGCACTTTTTTATGACGTTGATGATTTCGTCATTGGTGATGGGGCTGACAAGGTCTTTGTGAGGTCAGCTTTCTTACTGGGGTCACTTTCGGTTTTAAGAGCGCGAAGAGCTTTCCGTTTGGTTTTGATTAGTGAGAGTGTGTCGCCGGAGATAGTATTTCGCCAGGGACGCACTTCCTCTTTTGGGCATATTTCGTTTAGGGTCGAGTTGATGATTTTCTCTATCCCCTCGCATTGGGTTTCGAGTTCAGTTGCATTCGAAGGGAAGGTGTTTGTGAGTTTGACATCGATGATGTCGCGGTAGAGGTTCCAATTGAGGTTTCTGAAATTCCTGCGGAGAGTAGGGGGTACCTGAGGGGGCCATTGCCAAGTAGGATTGAGGCATGGACCGGGAGGTGGTCGCTGCCTAGATCATCATCGCCGACGCAGTGGTCATCGATGTGGTTTATCAGGGAGTCGCTGGCGATAATTAAATCAAGGATTTCGGATGGGAATAGTGGGTTGCTACTAATGTAAGTTGGCGAGTTATCGTTCATAACCACATGTAGGTTATGTTTTTTTGTGATTTCAAGAAGGGCTTCACCATTGGGGCAAGTTTTGTTGCAGCCAAAGTACAGGTGTTTGGCATTGAAGTTGCTGAGGAAGATGCAGTGTTTGTATTTCCTCGAAAAAATTCAAAGACAGTGTCAGAGACCAGCTTGCTTGGGTCATTATAATAACAGACGATCGCGATGTTTTTATTATCGACTGTGATTTCAGTAGCACTCACCTCAGCATCGAGGTGATTAGTTTCTATGGTTTTAGTTTTGATGTTCTGCTTTATTAGAAGAGCGACGCCTCCTCCTTTTGTGATTTGGCGATCTCTTCTGATAGCGCAGAATCCACTTCATGAGAAATTTTTATCGGGGTGAAGCCAAATTTATATACAGACAATGTCTGTATCTTCGAAATATCCGCCCATTTGAAGTTTTTATTATTATTAACGCTTCTAGCGTTCCACACGAACGAAAATGGTTTCACGCGCCGAAGACCCACAGGGACGGTTTTGGGGAGCAAGCCCCTTTCGACCCTCAGTGACTGTATATGATTGGCATTCACATGTCTAGGCGTGTTGAAGGAGGAAAAGGTTCCGGTACTCGGCTGGTGTTTCCGGTTGCGGCGTGATAGCCTCGTTGACTGATGTCGGTTGAACCCTTGGGTGAGGACCAGTGTGGGAGGTTGGGTCCTCTCACAAAGGTACTACCTCTCCCCGAGGGTGCAGTCGATCCGGGTTTTCAGGCAAGTATAGTCTGCCACTTCGGAGATGATATTGAGTGATGGCCATCACTGGCAAGTATAATCTACCTCAGGCTGTCTCTGTTTGGTTGGACGTCTTTGAAAGAAAACAACAACGACCCCTTTCGGGGACCACCAGAAAGAAGACCCGAACTTCCCTGGTTCGGGGGCAGGCCTGCATTATAATCCTCTTGGGTTGGGACAGAAGATGCGCAATGCGCTTACAAAAAGGGGCAGAGGCGGGACGCAGGACCAACACTCTCCTCCCTTGAAGTGGTCGACCACCTTTAGGGATGGAGTGGAGGATGTTCTGGAATCATGGGTTAGTAATTTCCATAACGGTTATAGTTTCCATAGCGGTTATTGGGGTGCTGATCTAAAAGCATCTTCTGTGTACCTGCTTAAAAGAAGAAGGCAGAGTTAGTTTTCATTAGAATATGTAAAAAAATATAGAGAATAAAAAATGGCATATTTCGTAGGATGAGTAAGTCCATAACGGTTATAGTTCCATAGCGGTTGTTGTTTCCATAGCGGTTACTTTATTGCCATAATGGTTATTTCGGAAAAAAGACAGATTGAAAGAAAAACTAAAGAGGAAATGTGTCGGTGTTTGTGTGCATGTATATAATGCCTGTACGTGTTCTGGTTATGATGGGCGTGACTGTTGAGTTTGTGTTCCTTATCGGTGTTAGTGGAGGCAGAGTGGTTTGGTTCAACTATTGTAGCATGCCTTAAAAAGGACAAACTCCACTGTGTGGACGCAGTTGTGTTGCTGACAATAGCTTAGCCTCCCCAGGCTTTCTCCGTTTTGAGTGCGTGATTGTTGAGTTTGTGTTGTGTGTGTGAGGCAGAGTGGTTCAGTTCTGCGTATTGTAGCATGCCTTAAAAAGGACATATCGTACTGTAGGGTCGCAGTCGTGTTGCTGACAATAGCCTGGCCTCCCTATCTTTCCCCTTATCAGTGTTGGTGGAGGCAGAGTGGTTTGGTTCGGCTATTGTAGCATGCCTTAAAAAGGTCAAACTCCACTGTGGGGACGCAGGTGTGTTACTGACAATAGCTTAGCCTCCCCAGGCTTTCTCCGTTTTGAGTGCGTGATTGCCGAGTTTATGTTGTGTGTGGAGGCAGAGTGGTTCGGTTCTGCGTATTGTAGCATGCCTTAAAAAGGACATATCGTACTGTAGGGTCGCAGTAGTGTTGCTGACAATAGCTTAACCTTCCCAAGCTTTCTCCGTTTTGATGGCGTGATTGCTGTGTTTGTGTTGCTGACAATAGCTTGTCTCCCCATCTTTCCCCGTGCGGTATTTGCGTGCTTGCTGATATAAGTCCTGATTATTATGTCCTATTTTGGGCGTTTGGCTCTTTCTAAAAAATCCTAGTTAGTATTTCCTTAGGTTTTGACGTTTTGGGCTTTTTGTCTGCTTTCGCAAATTGCCTGTAATTCGGATATTAGCTGGCTGTCGGCTAGCTGGTCATGATTTTTCGCGGCTAGGGTTGCTAGGCGGTCTTTGATGGTGGGGATATCGGCCCTGTCGTGGAGTGTTTTGATGGGTGTGTCCCATGGGGCGCTGAGGGCGACTCTAAGCGCGTGATTTTGGATCTTCCGGGGTTTTCCCATGTTAGTTTGATTGAGGTCATTTAGGATGATTGCCCCGTATTCGAGTACTGGGCGCACAAAGGCGTTGTATAGTTCAAGTAGGGTGGACTGGTTGGCTCCCCAGGAAGTTCCCTTTAGCATTTTCAGTAAGTTAATGCGTTTGGTTGCTTTTTTTGCCATATCGTCGGTGTGTTTATTAAAGGACAGTTTTTGATCAATGGTGATGCCGAGGAATTTCGCCTCTTTGCACTCTGGGAGGGTGTTGTCCATTAGTTTTAGGTAAAAGTACCGTTTGTCTGTCTTGCGAGCAAAGATGATTCGTTGGGTTTTATTGGCGTTTAGCTTTATTCTCCAATTTGCACATCATTGTTCTAGGCCATCGAGAGCGCGTTGCATGGGTCTTTGGAGTAGATTGTTAGAGTCCCAGAGACCCTTATCATCTGCGAATTGGGAGACTTGAACACGATCTTCGGAGAATTTGAGATCGTGTACATAGAAGATGTAAAGGAGGGGGCTGAGGACGGATCCTTGGGTGTGCCTGCTTCAAGGGGGACGCTGTCAGACATTTCATTGTTTACTCTGATTTTAATTTCGCGATCATTTAGGAAAGAGGATAGTAACCTGAGCAATTTCATGGGGAGTTTCATTTTGGATAGTTTGTAGCGCATTCCATTGTACAAAACAGAGTCAAATGCTTTTTCAACGTCTAACAGGACTGCCGCGCCTATTTGCTGATTGTTGATCGCGGTTTTAATTTGAGTGACTAGTCGGTAGACATGCTCGATGCCCTCTTTACGGTTTCTGTAGGCTCTTTGCCACTTATTGAAAAAGTCGTTGTCTTCAAGGTGCTCCTGAACCAATTGGTAAGGATTCGCTCGAATGTCTTACCAATGCAGCTGAGGAGGCTGATTGGACGATAGCAGGCTGGGTCGGAGGGGTCCTTGTCAGGTTTTGGTATCATGACACCGATGGCTTTTTTTCCAACATTTGGGTGAGTAGCCATGGGTCAGGCATGCGTTGTATAGTTTGTTTAGTTTTTCGATTAGGGAATTTGGGCTTTGTTTTAGAATTTTGTAGCTCACTTCGTCTTCGCCGAGTGACGAGGAGTTTTTGCACTTTTTTATGACGCTGATGATTTCGTCATTGGTGATGGGGGTGACAAGATCATCATCACCCCTGTCTTCTGGCTCGTTATCGAATTTGGGGTCACGGTAGATATCAGGGTGTCCATTGATGAAGTCATCAATGGCGTTTATGACGGCGTCATCGTTGCCCGCACCTTGATACGGGCGATGCGTTTTTCTTTGGAGGTCGGCAAAGGTGTCGGCCTTGTCTTTGTCGGTGCGCGTGAAGGAACCGTCTTCCCTTTTAAGAGATTTGACAGCAGCTTTGCGGCCTTTGTTTTTTTGCCCAGTTAGGGTTTTGAAAGAGTCCCAGAATTTTTTGGCGTCCTGGTTCCCGTTTAGATTGGCTGTTGCCTTTTCCCAATTGGCTTGTTTTTCAGCTTGGAGGGCTTCCTTGAGCTCGCCATGAAGGCGGTTGTATGTTTTTTTGAGGTCCGCTTTCTTGATGAGGTCAGTTTCGTTTTTAAGAGCGCGAAGAGCTTTCCGTTTGGTTTTGATTAGTGAGAGAGTGTCGCCCGAGATAGTATTTCTCCAGGGGCGCACTTCTTCTTTCGGGCATATTTCGTTTAGGGTTCAGTTAATTATTTTCTCTATGCCTTCGCATTGGGTTTTGAGTTCCGCTGCGTTGGGTGGGGAGGTGTTTGTGAATTTGGCGTCGATGATGTCGCGGTGGAGGTTCCAATTAATTTTTCTAAAATTTCTGCGGAGAGTGTGGGGGGAGGGGATACCTGAGTGGGCCATTTCCTAGTTGCAGCGAGGCCTGGACCGGGAGGTGATCGCTGCCTAGGTCGTCATCACCGACCCAGTGGTCATCGATGTGATTAATCAGGGAGTCACTGGCGATAATTAGACCGAGGATCCCAGATGAGAATAATGGGTTGTTACTGATATAAGTAGCTGAGTTGTCGTTCATAACCACATGAAGGTTATGTTTTTTTGTGATTTCGGGGGGGGGGGGGGGGGGGCTTCTCTGTTGGGGCTGGTTTTGTTGCAGCCAAAGTACAGGTGTTTGGCATTGAAGTCGCCGAGGAAAATGCAGTGTTTGTATTTCCTCGTAAAGAATTCAAAGACAGTGTCAGAAACAATTTTGCTGGGGTCGTTATAATAACAAACACTCGCGATGTTTTTATTGTCGACTGTGATTTCAGTGGCAATCACCTCTGCATCGAGGTGATTAGTTTTTATGGTTTTAGTTTTGATGTTCTGCTCTTTTAGAAGAGCAACGCCGCCACCTTTGGTTATTAGTCGGTCTCTTCTAATAGTGCTGAACCCACTGACTGAAAATTTTTTGCTGGGTTGAAGCCAACTTTCGCAGATACAGATAATGTCTGTATCTTCGAAATATCGGCTGGTCTGAAGTTTTTTGTTATTAACGCTTCTTGCGGTCCACACGGCAATTTGTAGTTTATCCATGATAGGGGTTGAAATTTAGTCGCGGTGTTTTGTTGGTGGTAAGAGGTGGGTTTAGTTAATATTAATTGCGGCTTTGACTAGAGACTCTGAGATTTGAGTTTTAAATAGCCGGGACGCTGATCGGCTGACATCTTGACAGATGTCAGACAGATTGGTTGTGACATGTTTATTTAGTACCGAGTATAGGGATCCTGCAATTAGGGAGCAAACAGTATGGGGTGAGGATGCATTGTCTGGCTTAATTAGATTTACGTTTTTTAGTTCAATGTTAGTTTTGACCTTTTTGTAATGGGGGCATCCGCGATAGTTGCTTGTATGATTGCCTTTTCAATTTGGACAGGAGGGAGAATCCAAACTGAATGACTTGGTGAGGTGGGTACCTCCACATCTCATGCAGGTTAGATTCCCTCTGCATTTATTAGCAGCATGGCCAAACTTTTGACATTTGTGGAACTGTATTGGAGGAGGGGAGGATCTATATCCCCCCCCCTCCCCCGCGTGCCACCTGCCATTAATGTTGATTCCGTTAGCAACGATTCGTAGTTTTGTTTCTCGGTCGGGGCAAGTGACTTTGATTTTCCAGGTCACTTTGCCAGAGGCCTTGGAGTGAAATCTTTCCCACTTCTTATTGTCGAGACTCTGGCTTATCAGATCTCTGGGGGTGTCGGGATGTACCCTGGTTATGACTGCGATGAATTTGGTTGGGTTGTTACTCTGTTCGTTGGTTGTAAGTTGTTTGGAGGGGTGGCGGGTATGCCTCTGAGGCTCTTTCTTTTTGTTGCTATTGATGGGGTTGTTTATGTTATTTAGCTGGTCGATATTGCTTGAAACCACTGAGTTCCAAGCTTTTTTCATGGGTGGGGTTGGCCTTGGTTGCGGTCGAAGCTGTAGGGTGTCGTTAGCTGTATCCTGTTTCTCAGAGTGGGACTCAGTTGAGGCAAGGGGTGAAGAGGGGCAGTTTCTCACTTTCTTGACTTGCCTGTCAATTGAGTGGGAAAAGCCCTGATCATCAATTACCTCCACCGAGTCAATCTCAAGATCTAGAGAATGTTTCCTTTTACTTTTGCCCTTGATAGGTGTTTTAGTGAGAGGACTGATAGGAGTGTTATAGTTGGACATAGAGTCAATTTGGGTGGAAAGCATAACATCAACAGGTCTTTCAGGACAGAGAGGTCCTAAATCAAATGGATCAGAAGGATCCTTGGAGGCATTACTGTTGTCAGATGACAGAGGCCTGGCGTCTTTGCTGCTGGCTACGGCTGCGCCTGAAGGCCCAGGTCCTTCAGTGGTCTCCGGCGAGTGCCGAGCTTCAGTGAATGAGTCAATAGCATCCCCTCCTGAAGGGATAGCCGATGTGCTTGGCGCTGCGTACACCTCGGCCACGGCTGTTACTTCATGAGGAGAACGAATAGGTGAATTGTCTGGTGAGTAATCAGAGCTACCTAGTTTACTGTTAGCTTTGTTATTGTTACTTAAGCCTAGTTGAGATGAGAGGTCAGCTACCTGTTTGTTCATAGACTCAAATCTCTTGGCTGCGGAGGATCTCTCCGCCGCTAGATCCCTCGTGAGGTTAAAAATGATATCTTCCTGGCGAGCATGTTTTCTTTCCATCTCCGCCAGGCGGAGTTGCCATTCCTTCCGTTCATTCTCTCTCTCTTCTCTATCCCTACTCCTCTCTTTCTCTCTATCTTCCAAGAATGATTTAAGAAGGCCATTGCCCTCAATTGTTTGGCTCTTGGCTTTATCCTGGGTCCCCCTGCCCCCTGCTCCCTGCCTATTTATACCACTATGACTAACCTTGGCTGATCCATTAGATCCAGTAGAGATTCTTCTAGCGGGTCTTTCCCTCTCCTTGCGCTCTTTTTTTTCCTTCTTTTGTATCATCTCTCTTCTTCTCGTTAACCACAAGACTAGCTGGCTTGATGAAGCTGTTAGGCTGGTGATACATGATCAGTAGTCAGTAGAGTACGGTAATTGTGCTATTAAGTTAACTCTTTTAAAATACAGAAATATGATTGTAATCACTTTTTCAGTATTGTCGGTATTACCGCGTAGTGTAATGATCCCGAAAGGAATGATTTCGCGCGCCGAAGGCGCGCAGGGACGGTATGAGGGACAAGCCCCTTTCGACCCTCGTTGACTGTAGGTGATTCGTTCTCACATGTCTAGGCGTGTTGAAGGAGGAACTGCTTCGGGTACTCGGCCGGTGTCACCAGTTGCGTCGTGATGGTCTCATGGCTGATGTCGGTTGAACCCTCGGGTGAGGACCAGTGTGAGAGGTTGGGTCCTCTCACAAAGGTACTACCTCTCCCCGAGGGTGCAGTCGATCTGGATTTTCGGGCAAGTATAGTCTGCCGCTTCGAGGATGATTATGAGTGATGGCCATCACTGGCAAGTATAAGTAGCTGATACATGCCGGTTCAACCATCAACGTACATGTACGTGTACATGTACATCTTCATTCGTGTACACCTCCATAGGATTTAGTGTTAAAATCGTGTACGTGTACAAGATTTTTAACGTTTTTAGGGTGCTTTAGAATCCACTTTAAGTTCAAATAACACTGAATTGAATCCTAGATTTTTGAAATTTTTCGTACAGTACATGTACCGTTTGATTTTTGAATCGGCAATGGATTTCTCCCATAGGATTCACTGTTAAATTGCGAGCAAAAAAACGTTTTACCGATTCAAACTCATCCTCTCGCCGATTCTAACAATCCGCGTCCGCACACGATCTTAACGCTGAAACCCCTATGGAAGCGTAGACGGAGATCGACTCTGCGGATTTTAGGTCTGATGATGTTTGAATCGGCAAAACGTTTTTTTTGCTCGTAATTTAACACCGAATCCTATCCGCACACGATCTTAACGCTGAAAACCCTACGGAAGCGTAGACGGAGATCGACTCTGCGGATTTTTGAGTCTGAAATCGACTCGCGTGAAAGAGGTGATGTTTGAATCGGCAAATGGGTTTCTCTCATAGGATTCAGTGTTAAATTGCGAGCAAAGACGTGATGTTTGAATCGGCAAACCCACTGTTGCGTTTCTCGAAGTGAGACTGGCGCATGTTATTGCGAGGTGATCTATGGAAATGTTTTGAACGAAGAGTGTTGTTGTCGGTGTGTTAGAAATTCGCGAACCCAGTCACCACGTCTTCCTGAAGTAAAAACTAACACATGTTATCGTTATGACTGAATGAGATTTTTGTTCAAAAGAGTCGATTATGAATATGGTCTGTATCATAGACATTCGTGTTTTGTCTTGATGAGACGAAGAGAAATTGAGTTTGGAGGATTTTGTTCGAAAGAGTCGATGTGTAATAGATATTCGTGTTTTGTCTTGATGAGACGAATAGAAATTGAGTTTGGGGGATATTGTTGGAAAGAGTCAAACACTTAGCGGAATGTTTAAAACGCATTTTCCGCTCAATTCGGTTTTGAGTGGTAAAATTTTTAATATATTCATGATAGCAATCAGAGAGAGATTTTGTAAATGAATAAGTTCTCAGCGTTAAAATTAGTTTTCTTTTGTGTGTTGAAACTGTTTTAACAGTCATCAAAGTGATTCTCTCTTAATTCGACAGTGAGTGAATGGTTGTTTGATGTGTGAATGGTAATCGTTTGACAAAATGTAAAAACTACTGTCAAAATGCGTTAAATCAGAAACCGGTTTGTCAAGTACTGTTTAAACGTATTCTTAAACTTCTCCAATTCAATTAACAGTCAGTTGAGATGTGAATATTTTCAGATTATTATATTAAAGACGGAAAGATTTTTATTACTTAAAAACATAAAAATATAATTAAACACTTAATTTTGAAAATAATAAAACAATTAAAAACGAAAGATGTTTTTACAGATGGATCCTAGGCGCCGAGATGTAATTCTAGGCGAGTATGAACGTGCTAAGAAGGGGATTCAGTCTGCTGATAGGAGCAGACGTCTTGGTGAGATGGAACTCAAACGCGAAGCCACAAAAATATTTAAACCTGTGACGGAGGGTCAAGAGCGAAGCAGGAAGGAGATAGTCGAAGAATTGAGACCCATAAAGGAGAGTTCTTTGAGAATGGGTTCGTTGCCCGGTAGTTTTGGAAATCGGTATTCCGTTCAATCTACACCGGATTACGTTCCCACGGGAATTCAAACAGATTTGAGCGAGAGCGATGATACAGCTTCGACTATCACCACTAGTAGCATCGCATCGTCCGATGCTGATGGCGGTAAGAGAGATCAGTTGTATGGATTTTATAAGGATTCGGAGGGAAGGATTTTTGTAGGAGACACGGAAGTAGATATTGACAATGATGAATTGATCATCGGTTCGAACAGATACGAATTGACTGATGGTCTGCGCAGATTGCTCCTTTACGACAAGCCCAGCGATTACACGGAACAGGATTTCGACAATTACGGCGACATTTTGGTCCAGACCCACGCCATGAAGAGAAATAACGATGCCAGAGAAACGAGACCCAAAGCCAACAGAGGTTACAAGTGGACGAAAGTGGTGAAACCCATATGGGATATGAACAAGAAGTTCATCGAATCGGTGACTGGCAAAGGGGTGAAAACCACTTTTCTTCCGAGCGATTCTGACGCTCTGTCTCAGAGACTGAGTTTGTTGATGGCGAGCAGGCGGGCTGGTAACACAGGATTAGATAATCAGATAGTTGCTATATCTGACGAATTGTTAAGACAGAAGGTTTTGAACAAAAACCACTTTAAAAGGCTGATGAACGAATTGAAGGATTGATGTGTATATAATAAGTAGAGAGAAACAAACAAACAAACAAAAATAAAACAGTAAATTTTTACACTAGAATAATAAAGGTATTTAAACGGCAAAAACGATTTACCAGTGAAAAAAAACAAAAATATATCATAAAAATAAAATATGTTGGTGATAAAGAACAGGGGATACGTCAGAACTTACGTTCAAGGCGGTTCTGGCATCGTCGATTCTATAATGCGAGCGTTCACGAGTGATGCGGGTAGAAAACTTGCATCGACTGCATTTGAGGTCGGTAAGAAGACGGCTTTGGATGCTGGTAAGAAAGCCGCTTCCGAAGCCAGTGGTAGGATAGCTTCTGTGGCTGGCAAGAGGGCAGCCGATGCGTTGATCGACAAGTTGATCAGTCCGCCGGCGAAGCGAGCTGCGTTAGAGCGAACGCCGAAAAGTTGGAAAGATTTTAAGGATGCTGTGGTACCCATACAAGATTTAGCCAAAATGACGAGTGGATCCGGATTGAAGAGAACTCGCGATGGTGCGATATAAATAAATAATAACATTAAAAACAGAGTTTGAAAAACATAAAAAATTTGCGTTTGAAAAAAATCTAAAATAACAAACAAAAAAAAATAAAACAAAAGATGAACATTAAAGATATGTCTTGGAACGACGCCGCGACCAAGAGGTCGAATAACGAGTTCTTTCCCAAGAGCATAAGAGGTTTGACAGTGGGAAAATCGAATTGTGGAAAGACCAATCTGTTGATGAATCTGTTATCCCGACCCGACTGGTTGGATTACGACAGATTGTTCGTGTTTGGCAAGAGCTTGTTTCAACCCGAATACAGATTGCTTCGAGAGTGCATGGATCGTAGATTGCCTAAGGACATCATAGCCAGAATCTTTGACAGTAGGGAGGAATTTGACAAGAGTGGAACTCCACTCTCGACCATTTTGGGAGGTGCGGCGACGGAGCTGATGAAGAGAAATGCATCTTTGAACGTCAGTAGGTAATAAATGAGAATACGAGCTCACCTGTACATGTACGTGTACGTGTACATGTACACCTCCATAGGATTTAGTGTTAAAATCGTGTACATGTACAAGATTTTAACGGTTTTTTAGGGTGAGCTCGAATTTTTTTAACACTGAACCCTATGGGAGGAATCCGTAGTTTTACGTACACGTACATGTACCGTTTTGATTGAAATCTGCAGATGAGTTTTCCCCATAGGATTCAGTGTTAAACTGCGAGCAAAAAAACGTTTTGAGAGTTCGAACTCATCGTCTTGTCGATTCTAACAATCCTCATCCGTACACGATTTTAACACTGAAACCCTATGGAGAGTGTTAAATTGCGAGCAAAAAAACGTTTTGAGAGTTCGAACTCATCATCTTGCCGATTCTAACAATCCGCGTCCGTACACAATTTTAACACTGAATCCTATGGGGGAAACTCGCTTGCGGATTTTAGGTCTGAAATCGACTCGCGTGAAGATGTTCCGCAAACCCACTGTCGCGTTTCTCGAAGTGAGATTAGGACACGTTATTGCGAGGTGATCTCGATGAGCACTTGATGGAAATGTTTTGAACGAAGAGTGTTGTTGTCGGTGTGTTGGAAATTCGCGAGCCCGCTGTCACGTTTTTGATTGATATATATACAGGGGAGAAAAAAAATATAAATAAATAGTTATTTAAAAAAAATAAATATATCAAATCGAATAGATAATAAAAACGTAAATCATGAGCGATTCTCAGGATATTAGAGTGAGGTTTCTTTTAAAAATGCTGATGAGAGCCTACGCATTTTGCGTGAACGAACAACTAGGTCGTCTCTTGTTAGAACGATGCGTCGGATGTCGGGATCACCTAGACTTCGATCACGAGAATCATTCGTGTCTGTGGATGGAAAGGGAAGATATGGTCATCAAGTATTTCGAACCGGCGTTCGAATGCATTCAAATCAATGAAGTGATTGCGTTTTGGAAGAGATTACTCTACTGTAAGAATCGAAGCAAGCCCACAGATTCGGAAGAACAGAAATTGGCGCATAAAAGTCTGACTTTACGAGATAAGGGATGCATCTTGAAATTATTGTTCAACGAAGCATACGTCTAAGTTTTCTCGTTGATATAAAATAAGGGAGAATAGAAAATAAAAATAAATACACACATAAATTTTTTATCTAATATTAGAAAGAAAAAAACAAAAACAAAAATGAGAACCAGAAATAAATTGTATCCGACGTTAGTGGATGACGAGGACGAGAAGCCGAACGGCGTTTTGCCGACGGCGCCGTCGCTAGAAGAAAGAGAAAAAGGAGAGAGGTATCGCATCGATCAAATCAATAGAATCCAAGAGTATCTAATTCGAGAGAGAGAGTCTCGTCGTTCCCTCAAGAAGAAGTATTCGCGTTTCGTGACAGTCGTCAATGCGATCGACACGACACTCATCACGATTTCCCTAGGTTTACACGTGGCCGGCATCGGATTTTTGTCGACCGCACTCGGCATTCCGATCATGTTGACCGTAGAAGGAGTGGCTCTCGCTGCCGGATTGTTTAGCACGCTCGGAAACTTTTGAGTAGGAAATTATATCTGAAGGCGAGGAAACACGACAAGATTCGCGTCTTGGCCGACTCCAAGATCGACACGATATCCGAAATGATCTCTATGGCGTTGAAAGACGGTAGGATATCGGACGGAGAATACTTCGCGATATTGAGCGAGAAAATGAAATACGATGCCATGAAAGAAGCCGTGAGAATCAAGACTCGTCAGATCATCAAGGAAGAGATGAAGGATTCTCTCATGGAAAAGGGGAGGAGAGAGGCCAGGGAGGAATTCAGTAAGATGATAGAACTCAAGAGCAGCGATTGAAAAAAAATATATATATAATAAGAACAGAATTTTAAAAAAAAAATATTAAATTTATATATAAAATAAAAAACGAAATTAATTTAAATAACTCTTAAAAAAATGTATTGCGAAAAGTGTAAGAGAGTTACCGAGACGAGTAATTCTCGAGAAGTGCGAACTAAAAATGACAGACGGATGCTTCGCAGAATATGCGACGTGTGTGGTTCTGTCAAGACGCGATTCGTCAAAAAAAAAGAACGCGAGCAAAGGTAAAGGCATCGTGAATAAAATGATCAACAATCTACCTTTCGAAATGCATCTGCCCGGTCACAGTTTCACGGGACCCGGAACGAAATTGAACAAGAGACTCAATGCCGATCTGACACCCAAATCTTGGAGCAAACCTGTGAATAGGGTGGACGCGGCCGCGTATGATCACGATCTGTGCTACGCGGGACATCCCAACACCAAGACTCGCAATGACGTCTGCGACAAAAACATGTTGGGGAAATTGAGAGGCATATCAAATCCGACCAGGAGAGAGAAGATGGAACGTTCGCTGGTCGGCAATCTGATCGGTGCGAAATGTCGATTCGGATGGGGCGTTCAAAAAAAAAAAGCGCATCTGAAAAGAAGAAGAAACGATTATTGATGAGCGAATTGGCCGAGGACTTACACAAACCCATAGTGCGTAAATTTCGAAAGAGAAGGGTGTTCGAGGTGGAACGAGGGCATCAAATATCTATTGACGGTCATCGACGTGTTTTCCAAATACGGTTGGATCAGAGCTTTGAAGGATATATCGGGACCTTGCATCACCGAGGCTCTGAAGAGCGTGTTCGACTCGTCTTCTCGAAAACTGAGTAAATTGTGGGTGGATAAGGGAAAGGAATTCTACAACAAGCACGTTCGTCGATTGGTAGACCTCTACTTAATCGAAAACAAAGAGAAAGCCAGCGTGTTGGAACGTTGGAATCGAACGATGAAGGAGAAGATGCACAGATACTTCACGGCGAATTCGACCAAGAAATACATATACGCTCTGAACGGTCTGGTCAAAGATTACAACAACACGCAACACAGATCGATCAAGATGACTCCCGCGGAAGCTAGCGATCCTCGAAACGAAAAACGGGTCTACATGAATCTATATCCCAAGAGATCTAAGATCAGGAAGAAGTCTAGAACGCGGTCGGCGATCGGGTGAGAATCTACGCTTATAAGAAGCACTTCAAAAAGGGTTATACTTCTCGATGGACCTCGGAAATCTTCGTGATCATCAAAATATTTCACACCGATCCGGTGACTTATGAAATCGAAGCTTTGGATGGAGAAGAGATCATCGGAAAGTTTTACGAACAACAATTACAGAAGACGAAGTTTTGATGAAGAAGACAAAATTTTTTTTATTTACTCTCTTTGACATTTTCTTGTTTACACACATATATATAAGAGAGAAAAAAATAATAATAAAAAATAATTAAAAACTCTTTTTTAGATAAAGAAAGCAAGTTAATTAATAAACAAAAAACTAAAAATCCTTTAAAATGACAAATATACTAGATATAGCACAAAGCATAGTGAAAGATGAAAGTATTCAAGAATATGAGGTTCACGAATACGAACTGGTAACCGGAACGAGTTTGAACAATGCAGGAGAGATATGAATCAACGTCGAAACTCAAGATCTATTCGTACATCCTAGCGAGAGTTACATAGTGGTGCAGGGACGTCTCACCAAGGAAGATGGGAGCGACTACGCCGACGACGACACGGTTACTCTAGCCAATAATGGCATCATGCATCTATTCAGTAACATAAAATACATGCTATCCGGACAAGAGATAGAATCTGTGTTTCATCCCGGTCAGGCCACCACGATGTTTGGACTCTTGACGTATCCTGATGATTTTTCAAAATCCAGAGGACTTAATCAGTTGTGGGTGAAAGACACCGTAGGCCCTGCTAGCGCAGGTGCTGCCTTGATATTCGACTACGTCGTCAAGACGTCCAGACCTAAAGGAACGTTTTCGTTCAGGATACCTTTGAAACACATCTTCGGATTCGCGGACGATTACAACAAGATCATGTACGGATTCAAACACAATCTGACGTTGATTCGAAAAGGAAACGACGACGCAATAGTGAGACTTACTGCGACCGATGCGGGTAAGATAACTCTACACAAGATATCGTGGTTCGTTCCGCACGTGGAGCCTTCGATCGTGGAGAAAGCACGTCTCTACAAGATCATAGAATCCAAGAGTAAATTACCCGTGGGATTTAGAATGAGCTATGTGCTAAATGAGCAACCCTAACATGTCTCCCGGTGAATACAAGTCGATGTATCCCATGTTCGTATTCGACATCAGTAAACAGAGTGAACGACTCAAGAGTAGCGTGTTAGACATTCAGATCAAGATGCAATTCGATAGGAACGTTCCGAGAAAAACCGAAGCCTTCGCCCTGGTCCTGTCGGACAGAGAATTACAATTCAAATCGGATGGAAATAAGATGTCGATCATTCGATGAGAGACGAGTGTGAAAAAAAAATAAAAAACAAAAAAAAATAAAAAGTAATGAGTAATTATTAAAAACAAAAAAACAAAAAAAAATAAATAAAGTAATGTGATCTAGAGAGATTGAACATCTTTCTAAATCTCATTACTTTTTTTTTTTTTGTTTTTTTTGTTTTTAATAATCACACATTATTTTTTTTAATTCATTATTTTCCATGTGTTCACTGTTTGTTCAAAGGATCCAGTTCGATCAGTAGACTCACCACGAAAGTGGCGGCTTCGGGATTATTGGTTTTCATAAAGAAATTAATCCTGTCACTGGCGTTCACTTTGAGAGGCGTGCCGAACGTGCTAACATTCGCGTGTTGATTCTCAGTCTTTTCAATGCTGTATCTCTTATCGCTCTCCACACCATTCACCATGAGATTGACGACCGCTCTGTTATTCAAATCCGAGGAAGCCAGACTCATTCGAAGGATTTCACCTCCCAATGGCATGGGATATCCCACCTGACCATGTTTCGATCCTCTACTTCCATTTCCGAAAGACCACTCAGCTTTTCCTTCATCTAAGGTACCAGCCTCTTTGGCCCACACGGTGATCAATTGTCTAGCATATTTGACTTTCTCCACCACCGAAATCAGGGTGCAGGCATCCGTCATGTGCACGGGTTCCGGTAGATTCGTGAGCGCGTGTCCACCCATGTCTAGTTTACCTTCCATGATGTCGCCTTTTCTCCAGACCGAGTTGTCGTCCACGTACTTTCTGCTGACCGCCCTTGAATCGAATTCAGGATCGTGATCGAGACCGAATAAATTGTGACCGTTCATGTTGATGCCACCCTCCATGGTTCCGCCAGATTGTTTGTTCAGGTAGAGATCGTCCACTTGCGATTCTAGGTATTCTTGCAATTGTATCGCGGCAGAATCCACATAGCCCTTGTTGACCGCGGTTGAGTCTGCATCCGTGTCGTCAATCTTCGACAGATTCAATATCTTGTGGAATCCCGCATTCAGATCCGATTTCATTTCTCGTCCGTCAGACTTTCTCTGTTCCAGATCTACGTAGTGTTTGGTCGCCACGTCCTTGGGTTTCGTGGGAGTGGCCATGTTCGTTATCTTGTTATAATTAGCGTTCAATTCCGAGTGCATCGTTTTCGTAATGTATCTATTTCTCAGGTGTTCGCTGAATCTCGTGTGAGAGTCGTCCGCATATTTCTTGGGTCACGGCATCGGTGGGATCTACGGGATTCACAACGTTCACCAAACGTTTGGATTTCAGATCGAGAACCACTCGGCCACGTCCTGAGATATATCTCGGTAGACGTCTTTCATCTCTATCTTGTAAACTAAACTGTCCGTGTCGGTGAACAGTAGTTTGGCTTTATCACCAAATTTTCGTTTGACGTAATCGTAGTGAAACTCGTACATCAATCGCTTGCTGATATCTAAGATGATCGGTCCGAGATAATACGGTTTGTCGAACTTCAGGTGCGTCTTTTGCATGTGAACGGCCACTAGATTTTCGTCGAATATGGTTCGGTGTTTGCAATTGGGTTTCGCCACTAATGATTTAGCTCTTTTCTCAGACGTGACGAGTCGAATGTCGGTTCTCTTCCTGATGTTTTCCATCGATTTACCGTACACGCAGTTGTTCATGAGTTTGAAGAAATCTTTTTCGAAATCGTTCTCGGCTCGAGTTCTGAGATTCGTGTTGAGATCGATGTATTTTTTCATCCAAGGCTCTTCGTCGAATCGAATGATGCGATGTATGTTGACTAATTTTATCCCGTAATCAACGTACTGTTTCAAATTCTCGCTGTAGACGACGTAGTTACGTTTGTTAAATAAATTGGGAATGAGTTTTTCCTCGTCTCCCTCGTTCGGTTCCATTCGTTCAGGAGCCAGCGGATAATCATTGTGTAGATCGTGTAATTCTTTCGGATAGTTCAAATCGACTTCTAAAATGCAAGGATAATCTCTCCATTTTTGCATCTCTTCCGGTTCCTTCACCCATTCGAAATTTCCAATCGGTAAAGGATGACTCATAGCCCAACCATACAGATTATTAGCGTCCCAATACTGTATGTATTTAGTCGACCGTTTCGAATCGAAACCTTCTTTCATGTAGGGATTGTTAGCCTCAGAATGTCTGTGGGAGATCATCGAGATGCCACCTCTCGCAGCCCTTTCGAACATGAGCAACATGTCCACGTCGGATAATAATTCCAATTGGACTTCGGTGGTCTTCAACAGAGCGTCCCACGCCAAACCGGGTGCTGTGAAATACCAAGCGGGATCCAGATCGTAATTTCGACAACAGACGTCTCGAAAATTTACGAACACGTCTGCCAAGAGTAGAACGTCGGTCTTCAGATAGAGATTGTGATAATCTCTCATGGTTTTCATATCGAATGATTTCCACACGTTTTTAGCATGTTCGTAATTCTCGTTGGAAATGTCGGATTCATATAATTTCGAATAAAAATCTTCTTTCGAAGGTAGTGCAGTGTCTTCGAATCTCTTTAGATCATTCATGTAATCATAAGGATAGACTCCTTTCCTCAACATGACGTCTACTCGTTCTTCGAAATGTTCGCTCATGATTTTAAATTTATCCTTGCTCATGTTATCGACTAATTTTTCCAGAGCGGTCAACATGAATTTAAAACTGTCGATGAAACGTATGCATCTATGAATGAATTTCGTTTTTTCTTCCAATGTCTCTCCGCCGATTACTCTTTTCTCCTCCATGAGCTTCCATTTCACGAAGGAAATGTATCTTTCTTTGCTGTTCGCGATGCAATTTAATTCTTCGTGTGAGGTGCCGAGATTTTTCACGAACAGATGACTGTCGTAACCCGAGAGATTGTGAAACATCACCGGATAGAAAGTGGCATCTCGATATTTTAAATTACACTTGCTGTGAGCCGGACCACGATACAGACCCGTGTAATGATCGTGATATCTGACCTTCCTATTTTCCGTCGAATTCTCGTTGAACGATTGTCTGCATATGTGACATTCGGTGGCTCTGTTATTTTCATCCTGCTGCTCTCGCGTGATGATCATTTTTGCCGGAGTTTTGAATTTGTCGTATAACATTTGAAGTTTCCATTCTAACTCTTCCACGAACCTTTGAGCCACATCGTCATCTTCATACTGTTTCGTGTAGGCGAAGGGACCCATGTTGTGTTGCGAGTCGAAAGCGCATTTCACGTAAATGCAATAGCCCGAAGGTATGTGTTTTTGATATCTTTCGACGTAACTTTGAAGAGTGTTGGGTTGACAGGAACTCATTTTCGCGCTGAAACATTCAAACGACGAATGGTACTTTTAACCTTCTATTGTGATTTTCAAACTTCACGATGGTGTTGGGTTTGGGCATTTCGATGGCAACACCTTGATTTTCGTTGCAATATTTCTGATGTTTCACCAACGAGTCTTCGATGTGAAACACGTTCATGCAATTGTAACATAAAGATATCTTTCCGTTATGATTATTATTTTGTTTCGACAGTAATCGACTCAGATGTTTAACCCAACAATAATGACGATTGTCACCATTCGAAATCAATAATAAAATAATCGTCTTTTCTCTTCCGAGATACAAAGTCAGTCTGAGAGAATGGATCTTTCGTTTTTCGTCAGCGTATCCCAAGATGTTCACCGCAACGGTGGGATTTTGAGCCTCGAAACATTCGATGTGTTTTAACTGCGTTGGAAAAGTCACTCCGGTCCAATCGAGATTTTTAGAAGTTTCCTCGTACTGAGAAACTCTATCGGAGTTTATTTTGACAGGGTATAAAGCGGATGTGACTGCCCATTTAAAACACTGATCATCGTTATTTTTCACGTTGATCACGGCGTATTTCTTAGCAAGGAAATATGGTAATTTCACATAGGAAGACCCTTTCAACAAATCGTTTTTAGTTATGTGAATTTCGAGTTTCAACACCTCATCGAACGTCCAATTACTACCTTCATGTTGATAATTCGCGAGAGACATCAACATCTTGTCTTTCATCTTTTCAAAAACGTCTGATAAATCTGAACCTCGAAATACAGGTTCGACGTTAGATCTGAAATATGCATTTTTCACAATGCTCTCGCCAGACTTCACGTCGATTTTGTTCATCACGCAATGGATTATCATCTTAATTTTTTGTCCTTCGTCCATGTATTTGCGAAACAAATCCAATACTTTTTTCTTCACCTGTTCCATGAAAATTTCGGATCGATTTTCTTCAACGAGGGAACCACGTCGAAAGTTTTAAAAATGCCTTTAATCGCACTCTCCCGTTCCACGGACTTCAATTGAAATAGTTCCATGGCGAGTCGTGCTAGATATTCTTTTCCTTTCCCTTCGTCTATTGCTCGTCGAAGTTCGTTCGATATATCTCGTTTGCCTAGAATCTGATGTGCATCACTCGTTTTCATTTTAGTTTTTCTTTTCTTTTTTTTGGAAACTTGAAGTTCTTCAATGGCTTTTCGTTTAGTCGTCTTCTTATTTTTCACAATCGAAACGTTTTCGTTTTTTTTCGACGTCGGCATTTCGATTCCTTTTACTATCTCTTTATTCTTCTTCTCATTTTTCACAACCGATGCATTTTTTGACGTCGTTGCTATCGGCATTTCGATTCCTTTTACTATCTTTTTCTTCTTCTCATTTTTCACAACCGAGGCATTTTTTTACGTCATTGCTATCGGCATTTCGTTTGCCTTTCCATCGTTTCACAAATGTTTCTGTATGACTTCAATCTTTTTAGATTTAGTTCTATGATTTCTGAAATGTGAAGTTTTTAATAGTTTACAAATCTCGTTTAACTGAGGTATGGTTTTCTCATTTAAATTTTCCAATTTTTTTTTATCTGTTTGTTTCATTTTGTAAGAATATATTTTTTCGAATTTTGTATTTTAAATAATTTGTTTAAAAAGTTTTGTTTTTTTAAATGTGAAAAAAAAAAATTTTTTTTTTGATCAAATTAATCGATTTTTTTATGTTCCTTAATGTTAAAAAAAAAAAGGATGTTAAAAATTTAACTTATATATATAAAGAAAAAAAAAACTTTTTAAACAAATTATTTAAAATACAAAAATTGAAAATATACATTATTTGCAAGAATTCGTAAAACAAAAAAAACAAATAATCGATCATGACAGCAACACCTAAAAGATGCGAATTTAAATTGAAACGAGTCGAAGCGTGTACGAAATTAGGTTTTAAAATCTATACATTACAACAACACGATCCCATCGAACTGAATGAGGTCGAGACGATGGGCTTAGAGCACTACTACAACAAATATCATATGTGTTTGAAATTGGATGAAGCCATGCTCGATTTGTTTTGCAAGTACCAAAGCGATCTGGTGAATAATATCATCATCACCGAAGACAGAAAATTCGACAAGGACGATTTGTTGTTGTTCTTTAGAAATTACATATATCCAATAATCTCACTTGAACTCTTGGACAAATCGGGTGGTGAGAGCGCGTTCACCGATGTAAAAAAACTTAAAAGAGTAAAGATAAACATACAAGACATTTTCGTAAGTGAAAAAATGACGCATGTCAACATGCTAATAATGGACTTGGAAATATAAACAATAGAGAGATTGATTTTAGCAAAGAAGAAGGAAAAAAAGTAATGAGATCTAAAGGTGATCTCATTACTTTTTACAAAAAAAATTTTCTCATTAAAGAAATTAAAATTAAAAACAACTTTTGTTTTTTTGCTCTTTATATATATAAAAAAACCCTTTTTTTTTAAACAAATTATTAAAATACAAAATTTAAAATATACATCATTTACAAGAATTCGTAAAAACAAAAAAACAAATAATCGATCATGAGGACAACAACACCTAAAAGATGCGAATTGAAATTGAAACGAGTCGAAACGAATAAGAAATTCGGTCATAAAATCTATAGATTACAATGACACGATCCCATCGAATTGAACGAGGTCGAGACGAAGGGCTTAGAGCACAAATACGACAAATATAAGATGCCTCTGAAATTGGACGATTTTGATTTATGAGTACCAAAGTGATCTGCAGAACATCGTCATCGCCGAAGATAGAGAATTCAACAAGGACGATTTGTCGATGCACTATGGAAATTACATATTTCCAAACATCTCATTCGAACTCGTGGAGAAATTGGGTGGTGAGAGCGAGTTGACCGATGTAAAAAAACTCAAAAGAGTAAAGATAAACATTCAACACGTTTTCGAAAAAGGAGAAGACACGAGTGTCAACATGCTAATAACGGACTTGGAAATATAAACAACAGAGTGATTGATTTTTATTGAAGAAAAATGAAAAAAAAAAAAGTAATGAGATCATCTTTAGATCACATTACTTTTTTTTTGTTTTCCTTCTTCTTCACTATTACCATATATTGTAATAACATTTCCTTTTCTCTCAATTTTCAGTGTCGATTCTTCTTTTTCTTTTTTTCTTTTTCTTTGTGATATGATACGTTTATAACAACATTTTTGTTTATCTGAATCATAATTATGTACGAATGTTGTGCATCTCTTGGTAACACTCGCATCATCACCATTCTCTTCAGAAGGTAGTGGTGATGGTGGAAAGCATCGTCTCATTCTCAACTGTCTATCCCGCGCTCTATCTATCTCTTTCATCAGTTCTTTCCTTAGATATCCATCATTAGCGTTTAACCATTTTTTTATTTTTTCGCTCGCTGGCTTGCGATGTTCGTCATTATCGTCAAATTGTTTCTCCACCTTTTCATCCAGGTGATAAATTTGTTTCTCCACCTTTTTACCCACGACACACGGCTCCTCCCTTCTTCAAAAACAGTCCGCTGCCACCCATTAATTTCTCAACTGCTAAACTAGTGAGTCCCGTGAGGTGCTCCCACGCCGAGAGTCTTTCCAAGAAAGGGTAGTGCCTTTGCAGCGAAGGGTAATGCTTTTGCGGCTATTCCTGCCAATAGCGGTAGGAAACCACCTTTCATTCTCAAATTGTATCTCAATTGAGCGGGACTCATTCTCACCGTCAACCCTCTTCCATCGCGAATCGCTTTCTCCATCCTTTTAATTTGACTTCTGGTCCAGGCGATCGAATCCTGCATGCCTCTCGTCAGATCGTCGTGAGTGAATTTGAATCTCACCGCCTCGCCTCGAGTTGTTAACGCTCTCTTAAGTTTCTTCCTCTGTCCTGCGGATATGTTCACGTTTTTAACCACGTATTCTGTCATAATTCTGTTTTTTAAAATATATTTACTTCAATTGTTTCTTGTTTAATAATTGTATTAAAATAATTTTGTAAAATTAATATTGCGTTTATTTTATTTTTGTTATCTATATATATACACAATATATATTTTTTTTTTTGCTTTTATATTTCTCTTATGTGAAATCATATCATCACCCTCTCTCCACGAAGATCTAACAGTTCACCATTTTGATCCGTCAACGTGGTTTTGAGTCTATACAACGTGTCCAAAATCACTGGTAGATAAACTAAATTTTGAGGTCGCTCCACGATCTTATAACCCGGCGACACGTTTGGAAAGAAAGAATAGATCGTCGGTTGAGTGCTACCATTCACGTAGCTTCCAGCAATCACGTCCACGTTCACCAGAATGCTATTGACAGCGAGAATGTCGACAGTATTTTCAGATGCCGCGTGGCCTCGATACATCTTTCGATCGAATCCCAACATCTTGCCTATAGAATCATCCGTGTTGAAATCCACTCGAAAATTATCTTCCAAATCCAACATCATCTGTAAGGTATTAGGATTGGGAGCGAGTCTGATCTTGTTGCTTCCCTTTCCATCCGTCTTCATTCGTGTCTGAATGTAATTGTTCAAATCGTCTATGTCGTAACTCCCTTTGGCAATTTGAATCTCCAACCAATCCATTCCGTCGGAATACTTGAACGAGTTATTCTTTTAGGTGACATTGGGAAAGGAATAATAAGTCTCCAGATTCACCAACGCCATCTCGTATCTTTTCTCTCTATTCAATTCGATGGAAGGTTCGAATTTCGTAGCAAATCAAGTCAAATCGCCACTCACCACGATTTGAATGGATTGTTTCGCATCCATATTCTCGGCTATCCGTTCTAACAATTCACCATGTTCAAACATTATATTTAATTTTATTTTTTTATTCAAAACTAATTATTTGAAGATTTATTATTTTCTAAATTTTATTTTCACGCTCTATCTTATTATTATTATCATCAGAAACATAAAACTTGTCGAATCCGCACCGATATTTTCCGCAATTAAATTCACTTGTCAAATCGATCACGATGAAATTGTAAAGTCCACCAGTCTCTCGTGCGAGACTTCGCGTAAAAGTCGTAAGAGTTCTATTTGTCTTGAACCTTCTTTTTTAATAGTTCGAACGACATTGTCGATTAATTTTTGTTTGCTAATAGTATTACGATTCGATTTTCTATCACAAATCGTATCGTTTTCTTTCGAAACGCGTAAATATAAATTACGATTTTTTTCTTGTTGGTTTTTTGGAGAATAACGATTTATTAAACAACATTGACGTTTATGTCGAGATTCCGTCATGGATGTTGTCGTCATGATCGATTATTTAGTTTTTTTTTGTTTTACGAATTCTTGCAAATAATGTATATTTTAAATTTTTGTATTTTAAATAATTTGTTTAAAAAGTTTTTTTTCTCTTTATATATATAAGTTAAATTTTAACATCCTTTTTTCTCATATTAATTAATTTTTTTTGACGTTAAGGAACATAAAAAATTGATTAATTTCATCAAAAAAAATATTTTTTTTTTTACATTAAAAAAAACAAAACTATTTAAACAAATTATTTAAAATACAAAATTCGAAAAAATATATTCTTACAAAATGAAACAAACAGATAAAAAAAAATTGGAAAATTTAAATGAGAAAACCATACCTCAGTTAAACGAGATTTGTAAACTATTAAAAATTTCACATTTCAGAAATCATAGAACTAAATCAAAAAAGATTGAAGTCATACAGAAACATTTGCGAAACGATAGAAAGACAAACAAAATGCTGATAGCAACGACGTCAAAAAATGCATCGGATGTGAAAAATGAGAAGAAGAAAAAGATAGTAAAAGGAATCAAAATGTCGATAGCAATGGCATCAAAAAATGCATCGGTTGTGAAAAATGAGAAGAAGAAAAAGATAGTAAAAGGAATCGAAATGCCGATAGCAACGACGTCAAAAAATGCATCAGTTGTGAAAAATGAGAAGAAGAAAAAGATAGTAAAAGGAATCAAAATGCCGACGTCGAAAAAAAACGAAAACGTTTCGACTGTGAAAAATAAGAAGACAACTAAACGAAAAGCCGTTGAAGAAGAACTTCAAGTTTCCAAAGAAAAGAAAAACGAAAACGAGTGATGCACATCAGATTCTAGGCAAACGAGATATATCGAGCGAACTTCGATGAGCAATAGACGAAGGGAAAGGAGAAGAATATCTAGCGCGACTCGCCGCGGAACTATTTCAATCGAAGTCTGTGGAACGGGAGAGTGTGATCAAAGGCATTTTAAAAACTTTTGACGTGGTTCCCTCGTTGAAGAAAATCGATCCAAAATTGTTCATGGAACGGGTGCAGAAAAAAGTATTGGATTTGTTTCGCAAATACATGAAGATAGGACTAAAAATTAAGATGATACTCCATTGAATGATGAATAAAATCAACGTGAAGTCCGGCGAGAGCATCGTGAAAAATGCATATTTCAGATCTAACGTCGAACCCGTATTTCAAGGTTCAGATTTATCGGACGTTTTCGAAAAGATGAAAGACAAGATGTTGACGTCTCTCACGAATTATCAACATGAAGGTAGTAATTGGACATTCGATGAGATGTTGAAACTCGAAATTCACATAACTAAAAACGATTTGTTGAGAGGGTCTTCCTATGTGAAATTACCGTATTTCCTGGTTAAGAAACACGCCGTGATCAACGTGAAAAATAACGGTGATCAGTGTTTTAAATGGGCAGTCACCTCCGCTTTATACCCTGTCAAAATGAACACTGAAAGAGTTTCTTCTTACGAGGTGACTTCTAAAAATCTGGATTGGACCGGACTGACTTTTCCAATGCGGTTAAAACACATCGAACGTTTCGAGGTTCAAAATCCCACCGTAGCAGTGAACGTCCTGGGATACGACGAGGAAAAACAAATGATCTATCCTCTCAGACAGACTTCATATCTCGGAAGAGAAAAGACAATTATTTTATTGTTGATTTCGAACGGTGACAATTGTCATTATTGTTGGGTTAAACATCCTAGCCGATTACTGTCCAACCAAAATAATAAACATGAACATAAGGTATCTTTATGTTGCAACTGCATGAACATGTTTCACAGTGAAGACTTGTTGGCGAAACATCAGGAATATTGCAATGAAAATCAAGGTGTCACCGTCAAAATGCCCAAACCCAACACCATTGTGAAGTTTGAAAATCACAATAGAAGGTTAAAAGTACCATTCATCGTGTACGCCGATTTCGAATGTTTCACCGCGAAAATGAGTTCCTGTCAACCCAACACTCTTCAAAGTTACGTCGAAAGATATCAAAAACACATACCTTCGGGCTATTGCATTTATGTGAAATGAGCTTTCGACTCACAACACGACATGGGTCCCTTCACCTACACGAAACAGTATGAAGATGACGACGTGGCTCAAAGGTTCATGGAAGAGTTAGAATGGAAACTTCAAATGTTATACGACAAATTCAAAACTCCGGCAAAAATGATCAACACGCGAGAGCAGCAGGACGAAAGTAACAGAGCCACCGAATGTGACATATGCAAACAATCGTTCGATGAGAATTCGAAGGAAAACAGGAAGGTCAGAGACCATGATCATTACACGGGTCTGTATCGCGGTCCGGCTCACAGCAAGTGTAATTTAAAATATCGAGACGCCGTTTTCTATCCGGTGATGTTTCACAATCTCTCGGGTTATGACAGTCATCTGTTCATGAAAAATCTTGGCACCTCACACGGAGAATTAAATTGCATTGCGAACAGCGAAGAAAGATACATTTCCTTCACGAAATGGAAGGTCATGGAGGAGAAAAGAGTAATCGACAGAGAGACGTTGGAAGAAAAAACGAAACCCATTCGTAGAGCCATACGTTTCATCGACAGTTTTAAATTCATGTCGACCGCTCTGGAAAAATTAGTCGATAACATGAGCAAGGATAAATTTAAAATCATGAGCGAACATTTCGGAGAACGAGTAGACGTCATGTTGAGGAAAGGAGTCTATCCTTACGATTACATGAACGATCTAAAGAGATTCCAAGACACCGCACTACCTTCGAAAGAAGATTTTTATGCGAAATTATACGAATCCGACATTTCTGACGAGAATTACGAACACGCTAAAAACGTGTGGAAATCATTCGATATGAAAACCATCAGAGATTATCACGATCTCTATCTGAAGACCGACGTTCTGCTCTTGGCAGACGTGTTCGAAACTTTTCGAGACGTCTGTTGTCGAAATTACGATCTGGATCCCGCTTGGTATTTCACCACACCCGGTCTAGCGTGGGACGCTCTGTTGAAGACCACAGAAGTCCAATTGGAATTATTATCTGACGTGAACATGTTACTCATGTTCGAAATGGTTGTGAGAGGTGGCGTCTCGATGATCTCTCACAGATATTTTGAAGCTAACAATCCCTACATGAAAGAAGGTTTTGATTCGAAATGGTTGACTAAATACATACAGAATTGGGATGCCAATAATCTGTACGGTTGGGCTATGAGTCATCCTTTACCGATTGGAAATTTCAAATGGGTGAAGGAACCGGAAGAGATGCAAAAATGGAGAGACTATCCTTGCATTTTAGAAGTCAATTTGAACTATCCGGAAGAATTACACGATCCACACAACGATTATCTGCTAGCTCCCGAACGAAAAGAACCGAACGAAGGAGACAAGGAAAAACTCATTCCCAATTTCTTTAACAAACGTAACTACATCGTCTACAGTGAGAATTTGAAACAGTACGTCGATTACGGGATGAAATTAGTCGACATACATCGCATCATTCGATTCGACGAAGAGCCTTTGATGAAAAAATACATCGATCTCAACACGAATCTCAGAATTCGAGCCAAGAACGATTTCGAAAATGATTTCTTCAAACTCATGAACAACTGCGTGTATGGTAAATCGATGGAAAACATCAGGAAGAGAACCGACGTTCAACTCATCACGTCTGAGAAAAGAGCTAAAACATTAGTGGCGAAACCCAATTACAAACACCGAACCATATTCGATGAAAATCTAGTGGCCGTTCACATGCAAAAGACGCGCCTGAAGTTCGACAAACCGTATTATCTAGGACCGATCATCTTAGATATCAGCAAGCGATTAATGTACGAGTTTCACTACGATTACGTCAAACGAAAATTTGGTGATAAAGCCAAACTACTGTTCACCGACACAGACAGTTTAGTTTATGAGATACAGACGAAAGACGTCTACCGAGATATATCTCCGGACGTGGCCGAGTGGTTCGACACGAGCAATTATCCCGTCGATCACCCGTCCAACATTCAATCGAATGACAACAAGAAGGTGTTGGGTAAATTTAAGGATGAGAGCGGCCATAAACAAATCGTCGAATTCATGGGCTTGAGACCCATACTGTATGCTTATCGTCTAGAAGATGAAGAGATCAAGAAGTTCAAAGGAGTTAAAGCGTGCGTGGTGAAGAAAAACATCTCTTTCCAAGAGTATAAAGATTGTCTGTTAGGAAGTGGTCCGGTGTATAAGACTATGAAATCAATTCGAAGCGAAAATCACGACTTGTATACTGAAATAGTCAACAAGATTTCGCTGACGGCCGATGATGATAAGAGATTCATATTAGATGATAAAATAAGCACTTTGGCACTCGGACATTGGACTTTAGATATAATTATAGATGATATGAATGTGGATGATTGAATTCTAGAAAATCAAGAGGAATTAGATGGATTCAAAATTATAGAAATCGATAGAGACATCGAGAGTGTTAGTTTAAAAAGAAAAAGAAAAAAATAGAAAAAAAATAACGTCATTTTTTAGTAAATTATAATAAAATAAATAAAAAAATATATATGCACTTATGAATAAGAAAATAAAGATATCCGTAGAAGGTGTCGTCTTACCTAACGAACCCCTATCCAACATCGATCGTTGAATGCGGCAAAAGATTTGAAAATCAAAGATTTTCTAGGCGTGTTTTCCAGAGATGCCATGCCGAAGAGAAGACCTCGCCAATCGGAATGCGGAATTTTAAATCTAGACGATTTATCGGGTGAAGGCACTCACTGGGTGGCGTGGATGAAGAACGGGAAGAAGAAAAATTATTATTTTGACAGCTACGAAATCTCGCTGCCAAAAGAAATAAAGAACTATTTCAACAAATCAATTGTTCGTTACAACACGGAACAAGTACAATCAACACATCAAGTGTTTTGCGGTCACCTGTGTCTCTACGTTCTCAAGAGATGGTCTGAAGGAGATCGATTTCAAGACATTCTCAATGATTTACATTAGAGAGAGATTTTTTTTTTATAGTATATATAAAGATAAAAAATTATTTAAAAAAAATTTTAATCGAATAAAAACGAAAAATAAAATAACATAGTTCATTTTTAATAAACTGCGTTTTGAACATATTTTTCTAAAAACAAGAAATCCCACAACAACATGCCAGTTGATAAATTTGGTAGAAGTGACGACGAAAAAGTCAACCCAAGAAAGAAGAGGAAGACGTTCGAAATCGACAATGGTTACGATGTTGCCAACTTGGACGAACGTTACATTCGGAGATACGAACCTCGAGAAGAACCTTTGAACATGAATGATAAGAAGCTCTACAAGCTTCCCGAGCCGATAGATCTCGCAGATGCTGTGACTAAAAAATACGTCGACAGGGGGAACGCAGATTTCGAATGAATACTGCTAGATAATTACGTGGATAAAACAATGACCGACGATCTCGATCTGAAATCCAAACGTTTGGTGAACGTCGCGAATCCCATAGATCCCACTGATGCCGCAACCAAGAAATACGCGGACGACTCTCACGCAAGATTCAGCGAACACCTGAGAAATAGATACGTTCAGAAAACGATGCACTCGGAATTGAACACCAATTATAACAAGATAACGAACGTGGCCACTCCCACGAATCCCAAGGACGTGGCGACCAAACACTATGTAAATCTGGAACAGAGAAAGTCTGACAGACGAGAAATGAAATCGGATCTGAATGCGGGATTCAACAAGATATTGAATCTGTCGAAGATCGACGACATGGATGCAGACTCAACCACGGTCAACAAGGGCTACGTGGATTCTGCCGTGATACGATCACAAGAATACCTAGAATCGCAAGTGGACGATCTCTACCTGAACAAACAATCTGTTGGAACCATGGAGGGTGGCATCGACATGAACGGTAAGAATTTTTTCGGACTCAGTCACGATCCCAAATTCGATTCCAGCGTGGTCAGCAGAAAGTACGTGGACGACAACTCGGTCTGGAGAAAGGGTGACATCATGAAAGGTAAACTAGACATGGGTGGACACGCGCTCACAAATCTACCGGATCCCGTGAACATGACGGATGCCTGCACCCTGATTTCGGTGGTGGAGAAAGTCAAATATGCTAGACAATTGATCACTGTGTGGGCCGAAGAGGCCGGCGCCTTAGATGAGGGAAAAGCTGAGTGGTCTTTCGGAAATGGAGGTAGCGGATCGAAACATGGTCAGGTGGGATATCCCATGCCGTTGGGAGGTGAAATCCTTCGAATGAGTCTGGCTTCCTCGGATTTGAATAATAGAGCGGTCGTCAATCTCATGGTGAATGGTGTGGAGAGCGATAAGAGATACAGCGTTGAAAAGATTGAGAATCAACACGTGAATGTTAGCACGTTTGGCACGCCTCTCAAAGTGAACGCCGGAGACAGGATTAATTTCATTATGAAAACCAATAATCCCAAAGCCGCCACTTCCGTGGTGAGTCTACTGATCGAACTGGATCCTTTGAACAAACAGTGAACGCGTGGAAAATAATGAAATAAAAAAATAATGTGTGATTATTAAAAACAAAAAAAAAAAGTAATGAGATTTAGAAAGATGTTCAATCTCTCTAGATCTCATTACTTATTTTTGTTTTTTTTGAGGTTTTGTTTTAATACGTTATTTCTCATAATGTTTCATCTCGTGAAATTGGATCACCTATCTCGAAACACGCGTCGACATCTATTTTAGCATTTCGAAGAGCTTTTATAAATTCTTGAAAAGCAGTCGGTCCTCTATATGTCAACGTGTCTAAAAGGTTTCTGGTCTTATCTTCTATCAAGATTTTACTTTCGATTTCACGTCTCATATAATCAGTCAATATCAAAGGTTCTGTTTCGACTAAAGTGTCTAGAATTATTGCTAACAAATCCTGCGAAATATTTTTAATCAAAACACGTCTGTTTCTTCTTAAGTATTCTCTTTCTTTATATTTCATTTTTATAATAATTTTTTAATTTTATTTATATATATTTTTTTTCACACTCGTCTCTCATCGAATGATCGACATCTTATTTCCGTCCGATTCGAATTGTAATTCTCTGTCTGACAGGACCAGGGCGAAGGCTTCGGTTTTTCTCAGAATGCTCCTATCGAATTGCATCTTGATCTGAATGTCTAAGACACTACTCTTGAGTCGTTCACTCTGTTTACTGACGTCGAATACGAACATGGGATACATCAACTTGTATTCGCCGGGAGACATGTTAGGGTTGCTCATCAATTCGTCTAGTCCGTGATACTTCTTTCTAAAATCAGCGGCGTCGCCGTACAGTCTGCAGAAATCATTCTTGTCGAACGACGCATTGTAAGCGATTGCTGGATATCTCGTGGCGTTCAGAAACACTTGCATGTTTCTCAAATGGCAGTGATCGAACAGCAACGCATTCTTTTCCTGAGACCCGTCCCTATCGGTCTGAAATGCAACCATGATGAAACGCGGTCTCTTGGAAGCAGATTTCACCGTCAATCTCCAATCGAAGTGATTCATGGAGGGAGGAATGCTAGCCGTGTCGCACTGTCTCATTCTAAATCCCACAAGTAATTTACTCTTGGATTCTATGATCTTGTAGAGACGTGCTTTCTCCACGATCGAAGGCTCCACGTGCAGAACGAACCATGATATCTTGTGTAGAGTTATCTTACCCGCATCGGTCGCAGTGAGTCTCACTATTGCGTCATCGTTTCCTTTTTGAATCAACGTCAGATTGTATTTGAATCCATACATGATCTTGTTGTAATCGTCCGCGAATCCGAAGATGTGTTTCAAAGGTATCCTGAACGAAAACGTTCCCTTAGGTCTGGTCGTCTTGACGACGTAGTTGAATATCAAGGCGGCGCCTGTGCTAGCAGGGCCTACGGTGTCTTTCACCCACAACTGATTAAGTCCTCTGGATTTCGAAAAATCATCAGGATACATCAAGAGTCCGAACATCGTGGTGGCCTGACCGGGATGAAACACAGATTCTATCTCTTGTCCGGATAGCATGTATTTTATGTTACTGAATAGATGCATGATGCCATTATTGGCTAGAGTAACCGTGTCGTCGTCAGCGTAGTCGCTCCCATCTTCCTTGCTGAGACGTCCCTGCACCACTATGTAACTCTCGCTAGGATGTACGAATAAATCTTGAGTTTCGACGTTGATTCTTATCTCTCCCGCATTGTTCAAACTCGTTCTGGTTACCGGTTCGTATTCGTGAACCTCATATTCTTGAATACTTTAATCTTTCACTATGCTTTGTGCTATATCTAGTATATTTGTCATTTTAAAGGATTTTTAGTTTTTTGTTTATTAATTAACTTGCTTTCTTTATCTAAAAAATAGTTTTTAATTATTTTTTATTATTATTTTTTTTCTCTCTTATATATATATGTGTGTAAACAAGAAAATGTTAAAGAGAGTAAATAAAAAAAATTTTGTCTTCTTCATCAAAACTTCGTCTTCTGTAATTGTTGTTCGTAAAACTTTCCGATGATCTCTTCTCCATCCAAAGCTTCGATTTTGTAAGTCACCGGATCGGTTTGAAATATTTTGATTATCACGAAGATTTCCGAGGTCCATCGAGGAGTATAACCCTTTTCGAAGTGCTTCTTATAAGCGTAGATTCTCACTCGATCACCGACCACAAATTTCGGAGTTCTAGACTTCTTCTTGATCTTAGATTTCTCAGGATATAGATTCGCGTAGACCCGTTTTTCGTTTCGAGGATCGCTAGCTTCCGCGGGAGTCATCTTGATCGAATTGTGTCGGGTGTTGTTGTAATCTTTGACCAGACCGTTCAGAGCGTATATGTATTTCTTGGTTGAATTCGCCGTGAAGTATCTGTGCATCTTTTCCTTCATCGTTCGATTCCAATGTTCCACCACGCTGGCTTTCTCTTCATTTTCGATCGAGTAGAGGTCTACCAATCGATGAACGTGCTTGTTGTAGAATTCCTTTCCCTTATCCACCCACAATTTACTCGGTTTTCGAGAAGACGAGTCGAACACGCTCTTCAGATCCTCGGCGACGCAAGGTCCCGATTTATTCTTCAAAGCTCTGATCCAACCATATTTAGAAAACACGTCGATGACCATCAATAGATATTTGACGCCCTCGTTCCACCTCGAAAACGATCTCATGTCGACCAAGTCGGCAGACCAAATATCATCCAGACTCTTCACGAACACCCTTCTCTTTCGAAATTTACGCACTATGGGTTTGTGTAACTCCTTGGCCAATTCGCTCGTCAATAATCGTTTCTTCTTCTTTTCAGATGCACTTTTTTTTTTGAACGCCCCATCCGAATCGACGTTTCGCACCGATCAGATTGCCGACCAGCGAACGTTCCATCTTCTCTCTCCTGGTTGGAGTCGATATGCCTCTCAATTTCCCCAACATGTTTTTATCGCAGATGTCGTTGCGAGTCTTGGTGTCGGGATGTTCGACGTAGCACAGATCATGATCATACGCGGCTACGTCCACCCTATTCACAGGTTTGCTCCAAGATTTGGGAGTCAGATCGGCATTGAGTCTCTTGTTCAATTTCGTTCCGGGTCCCGTGAAACTGTGACCGGGCAGATGCATTTCGAAAGGTAGATTGTTGATCATTTAATTCACGATGCCTTTACCTTTGCTCATGTTCTTTTTTTTTTGACGAATCGCATCTTGACAGAACCACACACGTCGCAAATTCCGCGAAGCATCTGTCTGTCGTTTTTATTTCGCACTTCTCAAGAATTACTCATCTCGGTAACTCTCTTACACTTTACGCAATACATTTTTTAAAGAGTTATTTAAATTAATTTCGTTTTTTTATTTATATATAAATTTAATAATGAATCAATTCTGTTCTTATTATATATATTTTTTTTTTCAATCGCCGCTCTTGAGGTCTATCATCTTACTGAATTCCTCCCAGGCCTCTTTCCTCCCCTTTTCCACGAGAGAATCCTCATCTCTTCCTTGATGATCTGACGAGTCTTGATTCTCACGGCTTCTTTCATGGCATCGTATTTCGTTTTCTCGCTCAATATCGCGAAGTATTCTATCCTACTGTCTTTCAATGCCATAGAGATCATTTCGGATATCGTGTCGATCTTGGAGTCGGCCAAGACGCGAATCTTGTTGTGTTTCCTCGCCTTCAGATATAATTTCCTACTCAAAAAGTTTCCGAGTGTGCTAAACAATCCGGCAGCGAGAGCCACTCCTTCTACAGTCAACACGATCGGAATGCCGACCGCGGTCAACAACAATCCAATGTCGGCCGCGTGTAAACCCATGGAAATCGTGATGAGTGTCGTGTCGATCGTGTTGACGAATTTCACGAAACGCGAATACTTCTTTTTGAGGGAACGACGAGAATCTCTCTCGAGAGTTAGATACTATTGGATTCTACTGATTTGATCGATGCGATACCTCTCTCCTCTTTCTCTTTCTTCTTGCGATGGTGCCGTCGGCAAAACGTCGATCGGCTTCTCGTCCTCGTCGTCCACTAACGTCGGATACAATTTATTTCTGGTTCTCATTTTTGTTTTTTTCTTTCTAATATTAGATAAAAAATTTATGTGTGTATTTATTTTTATTTTCTATTCTCCCTTATTTTATATCAACGAGAAAACTTAGACGTATGCTTCGTTGAACAATAATTTCAAGATGCATCCCTTATCTCGTAAAGTCAGACTTTTACGCGCCAATTTCTGTTCTTTCGAATCTGTGGGCTTGCTTCAATTCTTACAGTAGAGTAATCTCTTCCAAAACGCGATCACTTCATTGATTTGAATGCGTTCGAACGCCGGTTCGAAATACTTGACAACCATATCTTCCCTTTCCATCCACAGACACGAATGATTCTCGTGATCGAAGTCTAGGTGATCCCAACATCCGACGCATCGTTCTAACAAGAGACGACCTAGTTGTTCATTCACGCAGAATGCGTAGGCTCTCATCAGCATTTTTAAAAGAAACCTTACTCTAATATCCTGAGAATCGCTCATGATTTACGTTTTATTATCTATTCGATTTGATATATTTATTTTTTTAAATAACTATTTATTTATATTTTTTTTTTCTCCCCTATATATATCAATCAAAAACGTGACAGCGGGCTCGCGAATTTCTAACACACCGACAACAACACTCTTCGTTCAAAACATTTCCATAGATCACCTCGCAATAACGTGCGCCAGTCTCACTTCGAGAAACGCAACAGCGGGTTTGCCGATTCAAACATCACGTCTTTGCTCGCAATTTAACAATGAATCCTATGAGAGAAACCCATTTGCCGATTCAAACATCACCTCTTTCACGCGAGTCGATTTCAGACTCAAAAATCCGCAGAGTCAATCTCCGTCTACGCTTCCGTAGGGTTTTCAGCGTTAAGATCGTGTGCGGATAGGATTCGGTGTTAAATTGCGAGCAAAAAAAAACGTTTTGCCGATTCAAACATCATCAGACCTAAAATCCGCAGAGTCGATCTCCGTCTACGCTTCCATAGGGTTTACAGCATTAAGATCGTGTGCGGACACGGATTGTTAGAATCGGCGAGAGGATGAGTTTGAATCGGTAAAACGTTTTTTTGCTCGCAATTTAACACTGAATCCTATGGGAGAAATCCATTGCCGATTCAAACATCAAACGGTACATGTACTGTACGAAAAATTTCAATAATCTAGGATTCAATTCAGTGTTATTTGAACTTAAAGTGGATTCTAAAGCACCCTAAAAACGTTAAAAATCTTGTACACGTACACGATTTTAACACTAAATCCTATGGAGGTGTACTAGAATGAAGATGTACATGTACACATACATGTACGTTGATGGTTGAACCGACATGTATCAGCTACTAGTATAATCTGCCTCAGGCTGTCTCTGTTTGGTTGGACTGTTTGGACGAAAACAACAACGACCCCTTTCGGGGGCCACCAAGAAGAAGAAGACCCGAACTTCCCTGGTTCGGGGGCAGGCCCGCATTGTAATCCTAATGGGCTGGGACAAAAGATGCGCAATGCGCTTACAAAAAGGGGCAGAGGCGGGACGCAGGACCAACGCTCGCCTCCCTTAAAGTGGTCGGCCACTTTTAGGGATGGAGTGGAAGATGTTCAGGAACCATGGGGGTTACCGTTTCTATAACGGTTAGACTGTCCATAGCGGTTATTGGAGTGCTGGTCAAAAAGCATCTTCTGTGTACCTGCTTAAAAGAAGAAGGCAGAATTAGTTTTCATTAGAATATGTAAAAATAAAAAAGATAAAAGTAGCACATTATGTTTTAATTTGTGATCTAATCTTTAGCTGAGTCGGTGAAGGCAGCCCTTTCTGGTAGAAGGCCACAGATAAGCTGTTAATCTGCCTGTTAGATCACCTTCTTAGGCTGAGAGTGAGTTTGTAGCGGGAGGGTAACAGGTTTAGACACTAAACCACACCCGAGGGTGTTTCTGTTATGCCCTTCGCTGGTTTCGACCATATTTAGATTAGTTTGAGTTTATTTTGGAGGCGCCTGGTATCGCGAGCGTTTCATGTGGGCTGAGCTTCCCCGGCAGGAAATGAGATATAAAGTATTTAATCGTGATGTAATTTTAGTTGAGTCGGTGAAGGCAGCCCTTTCTGGTAGAAGGCCACAGTTAAGCTGTTAATCTGTCTGTTTATTCAGCTTCTCGTTCCCTATTTATTATTTAGTTTTTTCAACAATATTTAATCCTGATGTAATTTCAGTTGAGTCGGTGAAGGCAGCCCTTTCTGGTAGAAGGCTACAGTGACATTTGGTTAGGGGGAGACTCAAAGGAGAGGGTTAATATGCTAATCGGTGAGATTGGGAAGAATGGGGCAAGGGATGTCATCAAGCAGTTCGTCTCCGAGTGTTGGGAGGAGAGGAGAAGCGTGGAATAGGGAGGCAGTTGGGAGTTCAGGGGTAACCATGGCCTTCTCGTTCGAGAACCGCGACAAATCAGCGGCTGGCCAAAATGTTATTATTATTATAGGAGTGGATGAAATTCCTAACGAGTTTATCAAAAAAGGGGGAGAGGAACTCGTGGAAAGCCTAACTGACCTATTCAATCTAGCCATAGAAAATCAAGAGGTCCCAAAGGAGTGGAGAGAAAGTAAAGTGACATTTATTCACAAAAAGGGGGAAAAAGACGTTTTGGATAACTATCGAGGGATCTCTGTCAGTAGCAACATTGGAAAGGTTTTCTGTAAAGTCCTGTATGGGAGACTAGAGGAGATGATTGAGGAGAAGGGTTTTTTGGGAGAAATCCAGAATGGCTTCAGGAAGGGAAAGAGAGTTAGTGACCATCTTTTCACACTATCCCAAATGATAGAATCCGCGAAAGCAAAAAAGAAAAAGATGTTTATGGCCTTTGTGGATATCAAAAAGGCATACGATAGAGTATGGGGGGAAGGTATGTGGGCTTAGGAGGCGAGTTTGTTGGAATTATGAAAGCATTATATAAAGATGTACAGAGTGAATTTAGCCTGGGAAATATTACAACGAAACGTGTGCCAATGGAGATAGGCCTAAAACAGGGGTGTATCCTTTCGCCGATCCTGTTTGCATTGTACATCAAAGGTTTAGATGATGAACTCCTGCGTAGCGAGGAGGGGGTAGCAGTTGGGGACTTGAAGATCCCAGGGCTATTTTTTGCAGACGATATGGTTCTAGTGTCAGAAAGCGAAGAGGGGCTAACGAAAATGCTGGGAATTGTTGGGAAATATGGGAGCAAATGGAGACTCGAACTTAATGAAAGCAAGAGCAAAGTTATACCTGTGGGCCGCAAAGTGGACCCCACTCGAAGGTGGAGAGTGGGTGAGTTCTGCATTCCGGAAGGGAGCAGGAAACTTCTCAGTGTGGGAGAGACCGGTGATTACGAGTATTTGGGGGTAAATATAAACATCACAAGAAGAGGCATCTACCAGAACCACACAAATAAATTGATTCTGAAGGGGAAGCGAATCCTTAACCAAATGAAACTTATAGGGAGAAACAGTTTCAATAAGGTTTTCGTGGGGAAAACCATTTGGGAAATGGTGGGTCTGCCAAGTATAACATACGGTACGGAAGTGGTACCCCTAAACCAGACGGCCGTAAAGAGCTTGGAAATCTCGCAGAACGATGCAGGCCGATGGATATTATTAACGTGGTCGAGTAATGCCGCAGCGCTAGAAGCAATCAGGGGTGAGCTTGGGTGGCTGAGGATCAAGGACAGGATAGACCTGTTGAAGCTCGGTTATCTTAATTATTTGGTAAATCTCCCCGACAGCCGATGGTGTAAAGTAATGTTCCTGAGAATTTTCAACTCAAATACCAAAACGGGTGGATGGTCCAAGTGAGGGAGCTAGTGGAGAACTACTCATTGGAGATCTCAGACCTGGACGTTGGGACAAACCAGGGTAAAAAAATCGTCAGAGAAAGGGTCATGGAGGATTGTAACCGTAATTGGCGAGAGGGGGTCAAATCAAAGAGGTCTTTGGGTGGCCTGCGTGATAAAGAGAAGCCAGGTTTTGAAGAGTACCTTGATGGCACCTTTGGGGGGTCACTGTTGTTCAAGCTGAGGTCGCGATCCCTGGAGCTGAGGGGGAAAATTGGGAAAGACGGTGAAAGGGAGTGCCAGATGTGTAACTTGGACATGGTGGAGACCCTGGAACACTTTCTTCGAGAATGCCCAAAGTATCAGTCTAAAAGAATGAGATTCACTGGGAGTATAATGGGGAAGTGGGATGGGAGAATGAAGGGCATGTGGTTAGGGGGAGACTCAAAGGAGAGGGTTAATATGCTAATCGGAGAGATTGGGAAGAATGGGACAAGGGATATCATCAAGCAGTTCGTCTCCGAGTGTTGGGAGGAGAGGAGAAGCGTGGGAATAGGGAGGCAGTTAGGAGTACAGGGGTAACCATGGCCTTCTCGTCCGAGAACCGCGACAAATCAGCGGCTGGCCAAAGTGTTATTATTATTATTATTATTAGTTAAGCTGTTAATCTGCCTGTTTATTCAGCTTCTCGTTCCTATTTATCATTTAGTTTTTTCAACAATATTTAATCCTGATGCAATTTCAGTTGAGTCGGTGAAGGCAGCCCTTTCTGATAGAAGGCCACAGTTAAGCTGTTAATCTGCCTGTCAGTTCACCTTCTCGTTCCCTAGTTTTTTCGAGCGGTCTTAGTTTTGATTGCAATTTTTGGGCTTTTGTCGGCTTTCGCAATGGCTCCAAGTTCGGAGATTAGTTCACTGTCGTCTAACCGGTCATGATTTTTCGCGATCAGGGTGGCTAGGCGGTCTTTAATGGTGGGGATATCGGCCCTGTCGTGGAGTGTTTTGATGGGTGTGTCCCATGGGGCGCGGAGGGCGACTCTAAGCGCGTGATTTTGGACCTTCTGGAGTTTTCCCATATTAGTTTGATTGAGGTCAGTTAGTATGATTGCACTGTATTCGAGTACTGGGCGCACAAAGGCTTTGCATAGTTTGAGTAGGGCGGACTGGTTGGCTCCCCATGAAGTTCCCTTAAGCATTTTCAGTAACTTAATGGGTTTGGTGGCTTTTTTCGCCATGTCGTCGGTGTGTTTGTTGAAGGACAGTTTTTGATCAATGATGGTGATGCCCAGGAATTTCGTTGCTTTGCATTCTGGGATGGTGTTATCCATAAGTTTTAGGTCAAAATCCCGTTTACTTGTCTTGCGAGTAAAGGTGATTCGTTGAGTTTTATTGGCGTTTAGCTTAATTCTCCATTTGGCACACCATTGTTCTAGCTCGTCGAGAGCACGTTGCAGGGTTTTTTGGGGTAGATTGGCCGTATTGTTAGAGTTCCAGAGGCCCTTATCATCCGCGAATTGGGAAACTTGAACGCGATCATCGGAGAAGTTAAGGTCATTTACGAAAAAGATATACAGGAGGGGGCTTAGGACGGATCCTTCGAGGTGCCTGCTTCAAGGGGGACACTGTCAGACATTTCATTGTTCACTCTGACTTTAATTTCGCGATCATTTAAGAAAGAGGACAGTAATCTGAGCAGTTTCATGGGGAGTCTCATTTTTGATAATTGTAGCGCATTCCATTGTGCCAAACAGAGTCGAATGCTTTTTCGACGTCTAACAGGACTGCCGCGCCTATTTGCTGATTGTTGATGGCGGTTTTCATTTGGGTGAATAGTCGGTAGACATGTTCGATGCCTTCTTTACGGTTTCTATAGGCTCTTTGCCATTTATTGAAAAAATCGATGTCTTCAAGGTGCCCCCTGAACCGATTGGTAAGGATTCGTTCGAATGTCTTACCAATGCAGCTGAGGAGGCTGATTGGGCGGTACCTGGCTGGATCGGAGGGGTCCGTGTCGGGTTTTGGTATCATGACACCGATGGCTTTTTTCCAGCATTTGGGAAAGTAGCCATGGATGGGGCATGCGTTGAATAGTTTGTTTAGCTTTTCGATTAGGGAGTTTGGGCTTTGTTTTAGAATTTTGTAGCTTACTTTTTCTTCGCCGGGTGAATAGGAATTTTTGCATTTTTTAATGACGTTAATGATTTCGTCATTAGTGATGGGGGTGACCAGGTCATCATCGTCCCCGTCTTCTGGCTCGTTATCAAATTTGGGGTCACGGTAGGTGTTCATTGATGAAGTCATCAATCGCTTTAATGACGGCGTCATCATTGCCCGTGCCTTGATACGGGCGATGCGTTTTTCTTAGGAGGTCGGCAAAGGTGTCGGCCTTCTCTTTGTCGGTGCGAGTGAAAGAGCGGTCTTTCTTTTTAAGAGGTTTTGCTGCGGCTTTTCCGCCCTTGTTTTTTTGCCCAGTAAGAATTTTGAAAGAGTCCCAGAATTTTTTAGCATCTTGGGTCCCGTTTAGGTTGGATGTTGCCTTTTCCCAGCTGGCTTGTTTTTCAGCTTTCGGGGCTTCTTTGACTTCGCCGTGAAGGCGGATGTATTTTTTTTTTTGAGGTCAGATTTCTTGCTGGGGTCAGATTCGGTTTTAAGAGCACGAAGAGCTTTCCGTTTAGATTTGATTAGTGACAGAGTGTCGCCCGAGATAGTGTTTCTCCAGGGGCGTACTTCTTCTTTTGGGCATATTTCGTTTAAGGTTGAGTTAATGATTTTCTCAATGCTCTCGAATGCTTGATCGATGTTTGAAGCCTGTTTTTATAGCATCTAGATGGAGTTTGTTTACATTATAGAAAATAATATTTGAACTTAGATCCTGTAAAGAAAGGGGGTGGTACTTCTTTATTAAAGGGTGACAATAAATCAATTAAAAAAACACTACTCGTTAAACCACTGTTTATCCCTTAATCCTTCCATTATTATTTGTCGAGATGCCCGGGTGAATGAAAGAAAACTGTTAACGGATTCTAGTCTCAATTAACACTACGGTTTTTACGACAAGTGCGATTTCACTATGTTCTTAAACAATTCCACTTTAAGGGTATCCCAAATATAATGTTCAATACAGCCCAAGACGCCCTTCCGGTCTCATCGCACATCCGTAGAGGGTGAAATACTATTGGTGTAATATGAGTTTCGATGCAAGATACCCCGCGGGGTATATAGCACTGAAAATTATTTTACAGCATAACATACAACTACTTACTGAAAAATCGATTTTAGCCCTTTCCACCCGACGGACACATTAGAAGAACTTGATGCCATTTCAGAAGTCTCGTATGTGACAGGGGCGGATCCAGGGGGGGGGGGGGTGCTCTGGGTGCTCGAGCACCCCCCCCCCCCCCACACACACACGCCTACTCACTACTCACAGTCATCCAAGAAAATTTGAATTTGCAAACATTCTGAAAGAGTGAGAACTTCATCCCAATCACAAGTGTGACTGTAATAAGCATACGCGATTACTGTATTTCCGATCCAGCCTCCAATAATCTATCTTGAAGATTTAATTTCAATAAAATGTAATTGTTATAAGAATGTGCCTGGAATTTAACCAGTTACCAATCACAGCTTTTCTCAAAATTGTGAATTTCTTAAAAAAAAATTTAAAATATGCCAACATCCATACAAATATGGATGACATTTGAATCAGTTGACGAGCTGATTCCAATGTCATCCATATATTTACGGTCTTATGGACAAAGTTTCCACGTATATCAGCTCTGTTCGTAAATATATCTTTGTTCAGCTGAATCAGTGATGCTATAGTGACGTTCGCCTTCAGCAATAGTTTTACACTATGACAGATGATTGAATGGGACAATTTAATATTTAACAAAGAGCATTTAACATTAGTGAATGATTCACCAATGTTAAATGTTCTTTGTTAAATATTAAATTGTCGCAACAGTTGAACTTGCTGGATAATGCCTACAGGCATTCTCTAGTAAACTGAAACAATTTAATGTTACAGAGCAACAGGACATCTAGTATCCAGACTTATTTCTTCGATAACATGAATAAAATAATTAAGCTACTTACCAGTTAAGATCAGCTGATGGAACAATGTATTTACACAGTGTACAAGTTTGTGCGTTCACATAGCACTGTAGAAGCGCACAAACTGAGACAGGACTTAGGTGTTTCAGAAGCGGATCCAGGATTTTGAAATAGAGGGACGTCGCCCTCTATACTTATATGGTCACAAACTTTTGTGATGCAAGTGTGCACATACTATTAATTTATAGTACGTACTGGCTTCAATTATTTTATTAGAATTAACTGGGGCGTGCCTTTGCCTTCTGCACGCTCCAGTCAATTCTAACAAAATAATTTTCAACGACATATACTTTTTATATCTGATTAATAGACGGGGACGCACGCGGCGTGCGCCCCTCTATTTTCTCAGAAATGATTTCTGAGAAAATAGAGGGGCACACGCCATGTGCGCCCCCGTCTAAATCTGCCTTTGGGGTGTTTAACATTTAAATAGTATATGCATCTCAAAGTTGACCAGAAGAAATGTGACCCTCCCCCCTCCCCTCGGCCACTCACCCAGTGGCACCCACCCATTCACCCACCTACACACACTCATACTTCTTGGAACTTCTGTCGCCCCTGCGTACAACAGGTATGTCATGGTGAAAATTATTATGTTTCTTCCAGGCAATCCCCGCATTTCAGTTAATTTGATGCAAAATCCAGGGGTGATTATATTTGCTTCTTTGTAGGTAACAATTTCGAATGATTATTTTGTTTTTCATTGGGCAGTGTCAGTACCATAATTGTTTTTACCAAATTTCAAGCCAAATCGGCAGAAAATAGGTTTAAGAGAAAAGACAAATATATGACCAGGATACGTCTCAGATAGCATCTGATCGGTTCCTAATTCAAAATTTTTTCGGGGGGAGGACCCCCAGACCCCCCGCTAATTGCTTCGCGCCTTCGGTGCTCGCAAGGACGGCGCAGAGCGCCGTCACGCTGCGCGCCTTCGGCGCTTGCCGACCAACAATAGCACCCCCCCCTTATAAAATCCTGTATCCGCCCCTGATGTGTCCATTGAAGTGTCTTCAATTTCAGAATTTGTTTCAGTAGTCATTGGCTGCGGGCAGTCTGAACTGTAATTCCAAGGATCTTTGGCATAAAAGGGCAGCAGGGGCTTCAGTGTGATGGATGCTCAAGGTGGCAGCACCGAAAGTGTGGGACTGGTGTTTCTCAACAGGAGTCTCAAACTGCCATAAGGGAACATAGAAGTGTTGAATAGTCATGTGTATCTTGTTCTCAGCTGGCTAGTGTTAGTGACCAGGGTAGTGGTGTGGACAATATTGAGGACAATCATGTGGACAGTCGTGAAATAAGTGTTGGTCACTATGCAACTTTTGTAATGCAACATTCGTTTGGCACAGATGAATCGCGGACCGAAGTTGAAGACAATCTTTTACTGTCGATAAATCTTTCTAACCTAGGCAACCATTGAATGAGGATTCAATTACGGACAAGGCTCCAATAGTATCAGTGGAGCCCACTGAAACACCAACTAACTCTTATCACATTGTGGATAGTGGGACAAAGCGTAGAAAAAGGATGTCGGTCGACGATGATGGGTAAAGTTTTACGGTAAAAAAGCAGAAAAACGACCACACGTTCTGGAGGTGCACTGAGCGGACAAAAGAAATGGACTGTCCAGCAACTGTTATTCCGGATGGCGATAACTTCAAAAATGGCCTCAAGACACGTACTCATGCGATGGAGACAGGGATATTTATAGCTGTTAAAATCAAATATTTATCTCTCTATCTCTCTGATAATAATAATTAATAAGTTGTATTTTATCAGTGCGAAGTGGAGGTGAAAGCAGAAAATTCCTGGGTTGTATTTTTTTAGTGCCCTTTTAATTTATTTAAGTTTAGTAACGATGTTTATTAGATGATTGGGTAGTACAATAACGATGTTTCTCTCTCTCTCTCTCTCTATAGTCCCCCCCCCCCCTCTCCTCCCTCTCTCTAGTTCTCCCCCTCTTTCTCTCTCTGGTTTAGACCAGTTTTGTTTATTGGTACAATAAATTGATAATGTGTTATGCTCTTATTCCAGGCCAAATTGAATTGATTTAATATTGTTTTGTACTCACAGTATATTTCTTGTACATTTATGTTGAATAATTCTCAAATTTGCAGTTATTTTGAAGTAACTTGGATGTTCTTCCCTATTAGTGGTGACACTATTTACGTGACTTCAAAATAACCGCACGTAAATAGCTTTCAAATCGGAGAAATATTTAACTCACTTGCCCTTTAATCAAGAAGTTATTGTTCTTATCATTCCTACATGCTATGTGTTTATGCGTTCTTTGATTCAATACTATAGTCTTCTACCACCCTTACAGTTTTATACCACTATTATTGACTTGTAGCACTACTTCATACTTTCTAGCTTTACCTGACCCTGTCTCCCTTTTTTTAAACATAATTTTATTTCTCAAAATAGAAATAGGTTTTGACGAACATTCATAGCCTATATCAACGTCTCTCCCAATACATTTCACACTGACCCTTCTCGATTCTACTCTCCGTCAGGTCTTTTACAAGCACAACCAGATTGCTCCATTCATCTAAATCAGTATTGGTCTTTAATTTCCCTTTACATATGAACATACGACGAAACGGGGATTATGTAACCATACGAATATCCTAAAAATAGATTCCGTAAGTGGGTTTCTTATCCGACTCCATGAAATGGGATTCGACCTTATGCAGTCTGGTGAACATCAATTGAATTGGACAGCCCCCAATGATTGTCCTGTAACATAAGACTGCACAATAAGCAGACACAGCTGAAGTGTTTGAAATATTTTATGAAAGACAACGATCAAATGTAAGCCAATTAAAGATGATAATAACTTGAAGGTTTGCATTAGGGATAGAATACATTATGGATAAGTTTCTAAACTCATTAAGTTACTAAGCTTGTTTTAAAGGGAAAAAAAGAAAAGCATCCAAATGGACTCCTTACCCACTCCCCTCAAAATTCTCCAAAAGCTCATAAGAAAAAAAAGCACCCCACCCCTCAAGTGGCTTGATGGGTCCCATTTGAACAAATGTTACTCTTATTCCCACATATATACATCTAACGAAAGTTGGCAGAATTGGCTCTGTTACGCATAGGCAGAATTAATTTAAACCATTTAATTCTCTACTGTGCAATTACTAACCCCTCTTTAATCTGGGTGCCATAGTAATTCTATATATCAAATACCAAAAGATTCTGCTTTGTGGATCTGAAGTAGATATTTGAAGACTTTTCCTCATACTGCACAAAGTTAAAATCCGGGCTCCCATAGGGAGCGTACATATTAGCCCAGGGACCATTTAGGATGTTGAAAACCAAACATCAGAAGATTGTGACTGATGGATTTGAGGAAGAAGAGTTTTAAAGAATATTCATCATATTAACATCTGGATTTGAAGAATATGTTTGAAGTGTATTCCTCATATTTCACAAAGTTAAAATTCGAGCTACACATGGAGCCTAGTTATGACCCCAGGAGCTTGACGTGAAAATAACTTCAATTTGAATTTTCCTGGGATGTTGTACTCTAATAATCAAAACATTTTGACTGATGGACCTGAATAAGATTATCAAAGAATTTTCCTCATATTGGACTAAGTTAAAATTGGGGCTCAGACAGGGAGTCCAAAGATGACGCTAAGGACTTGATTTGAAGAAATTTGAATCTGAACCTCTTAAAGATGCTGCATATCATATATAAAAAGATGCTGACTGGTGAATCTGAAGAAGATTTTTAAAGAAAATTTCTCATATTGCCCATTGGGAGACCAAATTGGAAACCAGAAACTTGATGCAAACAAATCTGAATCTGTCCCTTCTGAGGATGATGTATACCAAGTATCAAAAGATTCTGATCCATAGTTCTGGTGAAGAAGATTTTTTAAAAATAGCTTGTGGGCACTAACCAAGAGATGTCCCTATGGTGTCCTATGGCCATGGTAACTTTATTTAAACAAACTTCAATTGACTCTTGATAGCAAACATGAATATCAAATTTGGTTAATTGGGTCCAGTAGTTTATGAGGAGAAATTGATAATGTAAATTTCATGTCAGACAGAAAGTGATCACTTACGCTCCCCACAAACTCCGCTCTGGTGAGTTAAAAAATAATAGCTGACTTGAGTGTGACCCACACAAGGAAACATTCCAGCATTCCTATCCAGAGCAGTCAACCGGGGAGGGAGGGGAAGGCTAATCTCACTTAAAAAATGTCCCGATAATAAATTCCAACAGGTCTTTAAGGAGAGGAAACTAGAAAAAAATTGTAAGTTAAAGGTCACTGTGACCTATCCCTTTGGCTCAATGATCCCAATATAAACAGAGTTCTTCCTTTCATCATCAACACACATGTCAAAATTGGTTTCTATCAGTGCAATGGGATTTCAAGTAGAGAGTGGAAACCCATCTTCCAGAAAATGTTCAAGTTTAATGTCACTATAACGCACATGTCAAATTTGGATTTTATTGGCCAAGAAGCATTTCAGTTGGAGAGTTGAAACCAACTCTGTCTACATATGGACAGAACCATTGATATATCCTCTATAAAATTCAAGGATAAAATAATAATAATTCAGAGATAAAATACAAGAACTTTCAATCCTCTCTGAAAACCGTAACCACTCCCACATTGGTGCTGACAATGCATATGCAGGGTTTTCGCCCTTGAACCAGTTGTCAATTCGGGGCATTTCTAGGACCTTCTCGGTATACACTTTCAGGGTTTTCAAGGAGCATGGGATAATAAATTCAGGGATGTTCTGAGTTAAAAACAAGGGATCTCTCTTCCAAGATGAACAGGGCTATGAAAGTTGATGGAATTTGTGACCAGAATTTCTTGTTTTAATTTTCTATCACAATCTTATCCGCACTCCGTGCTAAAGTGAATCTCCTCTGAAAGCACAGATATAGATATCGACTCGAAATAGGTAAATCGAATTTCGATGCTCGATTCGGTTTCGGATGTTAGGTTCGATGTTCGATTCGATCAAATTTCACTATTCTCTGGACCCTAATATGAGTGTGTGTATATAATAAATGTATATACATTCATCATTCTTTTAGTTTATCAAATGTATTACAAAATACATTACAAAATGTTTTATATATATATGTTTTACATACATTGATTGAAAGCATATTATTGTCTCACCATACGATAGGTACTGATATTGATTGATACCTCCCGCCGACCGTCTTGATAATTCGATATGTTGGCGCCCTCTCACAGTCTACCCTTTCTACACGATGATAAGGACCGTTAATATTATTTGACCCCCCCCCCCCCCCTCGGGTCATATTTTAATAAATATATATTTGGGTCAATACTTGTATACACACAGTGGTGACAATTTGTAGAATCAACTTGGGGGTTGGGGGTAGTTCATATCCGTTAACACTTGTATTGGGTAATGGCATCGGTCCTGCAGAAGGGGCTTTTTAATGTGTTGCTGTGAGATCCAAGACACTAGGTGCATGAATAGTTTAGAGGGTTCTCCAGAACACGATTCGGCATATGAGCACCCCCCCCCCCACCTTCACATCCTCATAGACACTCCCACACTTAAGCGATTGCACTCAAAATGTTGCCCTACTTTCACCGTGCAGCCTCAACTGTGTCTCCCTTAGAGTCCCTCATTCTATTTACTGCTGTCAACTGCTCGTCACTTGGAGAAACTTTTATTGAGGAAGGAGGGAAGTTTTTTCCTTTAGGAGTTGTTCACATTTGAACCATGCCGTTATTGTAGGAGTCGGGTACCTGCCCCCCCCCCCCCCCCCCCCCCACCGTCCCACCGCGCATCTCCTTTCAACTTTCGCGTACTTTTTCGTGAAAGGAGGCTTGCGTCATTTCATCTCATTAGACACCATCACATGGGAAGACGCCCCTCACTTCACGATGAACCCCGCGCATACTGTTTTGACAAATCCTCCACATTGTTTGGTGCTACGCTGAAAGCTCTGCGCCATACAACGGTGTTATATTGTTACCTCGCAGATCGAATTGTCTTTTTCACATGCTATTTTATGGTTATTGCCTGTCAGCGAACCCCCTCTCCAAAATCTGTTCCGTGTCAACCCGAAATAACTTAACTTGTAGAGTGCTAGAAGCCACTATCAGGGCTTTCAAAAGAATGAGGGTATCAAAGCAAAAGCCAATGTTTCCTTGCTCTTGTTTCATATTCATTCAAATGCAAATAATATTTTGTTGATATATGTTCTTTTACAAATTATTGGAGAGTGTGTAGGCACTCTCCAATAATTTGAAATAAAACAAATTTTCAATAACAAATTCAGACCACAAAAAATAATCTAGCCCTCAACCAGTTAATGATGGCCTCGTCGATGCGGGCCACTGCCCAGGGTCAACCATTTGGATCTGGGCGGTGTTCCGCACGGCGGGATCATCATTTGGAGGTATATACGAGAGAATGCTGGTCCTGTAGCACTTTTCCATATGTGGCTTAAATCATTCCTTGGGAGAATGAATAAAACGAATACCCATCAGGTACATATTATTCCATAAATCAGCCTAGAGAAAAGCACCAACCCATTCTTTGTTATATATGTTGCTTATTAAACTTATCTTTCTGTTCTGTATATATTCCAGCCTTCCATCTCTTTCTCTGCAGAATTCTATGAGAGCAAACGTTGGTACAACCTTGTTACAATTTAAGGGAAATGCGGCTTCTTCTCCACTTTATGTCCACTCTCTACTAATGTCCGGAGAGAATTCTAGGTGGTTTACAGGGATTCACTGGCGGGTAGTTTAACTTTCGACGAGGTCCAGACTTGCGATGAATACGATTTCAGACATTTGTACAACGAAAAGCTACATACAGCTCTTGAAACCGATGAGTTCCTCGTTTGTGACTTATTAAAAGACTGTAATTATTTCTCACCCGAATCTCTTATTAAAAATTCTAGGGCTGAAAATGATGATGGTAGAGGTAGAGTTGGAATTTATATTAAAGAGGGTACCTCATATAAAATTCGCAAAGACCTTTCCATCTTCATCCCCCATGTCTTCGAATCGCTTTTTATTGAGATTGAAACTAGAAATATCCCCAAAATTATGGGGGTAATATATGGACCTAATACAGCCCCTAAAGCGGGCATAAATATTTTTCTTTCCAAGCTGAACGAAATAACTGGTATTTTGAATGCGGAAAATAAACGAGCATATATTATGGGGGATCTCAACCTCGACTTGTTAAAAGTTTCAACTCATTCCAAAACAGAAGAATTCGTTAATTTTATGTTTAGTGACGGATTTCTACCTCATATCACAAAACCAACAAGAGTTACGAGTCATTCAGCCACTTTGATCGATCACATTTTTCCGAATCATCTTTTACCGTCAATTCTTTCTGGCATAATCATATCCGACGTGTCCGATCACTTTGGAATATTCCATATTGAAACGATCTCAAAGGGAATCAATACGAAAAAGTTCACTACGAAAAGAATGATAAACGCCGAAAGTATTTCGGTCTTCAAAGGTCTTCTCTCTCAAAGCGACTTCAGTCCTGCAACGCAGTCAGATTGTACAAACGTGGCATACGAAACATTTTAAAAAATTTATTTAGAAGCTTACGAAACAGCATTTCCATTGGAAAAATGTCCCCATTAATAAGAAATTCATGAAGAAAGAACCATGGATAACCAAAGGGCTTGTCGTATCATCTAATAATAAATTGAAATTCTACAACAAAAAACTTAAACACCCGACATCTCAGAACATCCTGAATTGTAAAAATTATTGCCGAATCTTCAACAAAGCTAAAAAACAATGTAAAGCTAATTATTTACAGAAATATCATACAAGAAAATAGAAATGACATGCGAAAAACATGGCAAATCCTAAATGAAGGAATTAGTAAAGCAAAACGTACATCCACACTACCATCTTCATTCATCCTTAACAATGAAGAAATAAAAGCTCCTAGCGACATAACCAATGGGTTCAATAATTTCTTTGCAAACGTAGATAAAGTAACATCAGAGCAAATTAAAAAAAACAAATAAATCCTATTCGAATTACATGGACAGCAATTTTCCAAATAATTTCTATATTAGACCAATCTGGAAGTAATTTCTGTTCCAAACAAACTAAAATCTAAATCGACAAAAGATGACGATGGCATCTCAACTCGACTTCTGAAAACAACGGTAGACGAAATTGCAGAGCCCCTTGCACATGTAATCAATAGTTCATTTAGGAATGGCATTGTGCCAGACAGAATGAAAATTGCAAAAGTGGTACCAATATTCAAAGCAGGTGATGTGCATTGCCTCACCAACTATAGACCTATTAGTCTCTTGCCTACTTTTTCAAGGATTCTTGAAAAACTTATGTCCAATAGACTAACAAATTTCTTGGATAAATTTAATATTCTTCATCCTCATCAGTACGGTTTTAGGCAAAAACACAGCACTATACACCCCGTCCTTCAGCTACTGAACAATAAAGCACTGGAAAATAATAAACTCGCAAAAATAACACCTTGGCGGTGTTTTTGGACCTATCCAAGCCTTTGATACCATCAAACATGATATCCTATTGAGTAAAATTGAAACATATGGCATACGAGGAGTAGCGAAGGACTGGTTTGTGAGCCATCTCTCTAACAGAACTCAGTATGTCTCGTACGGTGAACACCTATCTCATTTAGCTCCAATGAACTGTGGAGTTCCCCAAGGTTCTATATTGGGGCCATTCTGTTCCTTTTATACGTTAACGACATTAGCAATGCAACAACACTAAACCTTCTAGCTTGTGCAGACGATACCACAGTACATGACTCCGAATCTGACATTACTCGCCAAATCAGGTACCTCAACGAAGAACTTCAAAAACTATTTGAGTGGTGTTCTAGCAACCTATTAAAGTTAAATACTAACAAAACAAAAAGTATTTTAATAAACCCAAGTAATAAACGCAACCTGGTAAGTAATCTGCAAGATGACATTTTGATTAATAACCAACCCATTACCAGGGTGGGGTCCACCAAGCCTGAAAAATCATTGAAATTTCTCGGAATAAATATCGATGATAACTTGCCCTACAATGCCCACATATGGGAGCGCGGTGGCTCAGTAGGCAGAGATGCAGGCAGCAAGCCGAGAGGTCCTCGGTTCGAATCACACCTGCGGCAACCGCGTTGTGTCCTTGGGCAAGACACTTCATCTCCATTGCCCGCGTGGGGGCACGATGACGCCGTGCACTAAGGCGTACTGCACGTCGATGGTACGCATGTCTTCAATCAATCTAACCCTGCCTGTGCTGCAGTGCGGAGTTACGATGTTGGGGAGCTGGCAGCTGCTCGTCGTTGCTCGGTGGTTCTCTCCGGGTACTCCGGCTTCCTCCACCCGTAAAACTCACGGTCATGATTAGACATTGTGCATAAATATATGACCTTAAACATCAATAAATAAATAAATAAATAAATAAAAAAAAATAAATAAATATGCCCACATATCACAGATCTACCTTAAAATATCCCGTGCTAACTATAGCCTGAACAAAGTTAAACACATTCTTCCCCACGATGCCATGAAAACCCTCTATTATGCCTTAATTCACAGCCACTTGACATATGGTATCCAGATTTGGGGGAAGTCTAAGGCAGTCACAAGGCTTGGGATTTATGCAAAAACATTCGGTGCGCGTAATCAATAACAAGCGATACAATGCTCACACCGAACCCCTTTTAAAAAAGACAAAATAAGTTGAGGACTTGTACAAACTTCACGCGTCCTTATTTGTTTTAGACTGGCACAATGGTACACTACCAACATCTTTCAACAATGCATTCAGCAGCGTAATACACCCATCAGGGATGGCGAGTATTGGCGACAAGGCAATCAGGTCTCTCAAAGGTAGAAAAAACTCCAACCAAATCACTCGAAAATCTCCCATTGTATGCATTTCCTAGAATATGGAACGCGCTTGACAGCTCGATCCGTGATATAAGAAATAGACAAATCTTCAAGAAGACGCTAACTAACAATATATTGTCATATTCAAGTGAGGTTTACTGTAATTACCCTTACTGTCCAGACTGCACATATTGACAAGAAATAAAAATCCCAGTTTTTTTAAACCATATTGATTATAAGCATGCACAGACAAATGCCAGGTATCTCAAATAAAGCGTAGGTGATTCTCCCAGATGGCTGAACGTGCTCAGTGTTGGACATATCCCCAAAGCTGTGGGGCATTTTGCGGCTGTTTTTCACTTAATTTATTTCCTAGCCAGGATGTTGAATAGACTAAGATGGCTAATCGCCATTTTTAAGGGCTTGGTAATTAGCCAGGCGACAAATTTTCTTATCCTCCAAAAAGCTATTTACTTAGTATAATCAACTATACTAATCATTTAACAAACAAAACGGCTACGACCACACAGATATTTAGCCTAAGTGTGGCTTCCTCGGCTTAGAATGTTGTGGCACATACCTAATAACACCAAGCAAATGTTGATATGATTGAGGCCAACTCTATGAGCTGGTTTCAAGGATGTTAACATTTTGTATGGTTTTATTGTATGCTGGAAATGAAAAACCTGCTTCAAATTATGAAATTCGGTATCTATGCGGTCGGGCCCTTTTGAGCAAAGGGTTAAAAGATGAAGAATGCAATTCATAAAAATGCATCTGTCTATGCCTTATGCCTTATGGTGCTGGCTCCCGATATTACCTACTGATATAACCTTCATCTGAAATCTATTGTACAATATAAATGTTAAGAATATTGAATCTTTTCTGGATACCTCGTCTCGTATAACCTGTTGTCAGAAACTACTCCATATAGTCTTCCACTTAATAGCTGTAATAATATGTAAGTTGTGTGTCAGAACTTTCAGAAGCTCCACGATTATTCGCAACGACGACGGGTACTTAGAATATGGAGTGAGCTGGCATTTAGGTTTATCTACCTTGAAAAACCGCTGGATTTCTCACTGGACACACTGTAAAACGTGGATCCTGAATAAATAAATAATTTCCTCCCACCTTGTATACACTTTCTTGAAAGAAAGAGCTACTATTACTTCCATTTGCTCTCATAGTTAGACTGCAAATAAACTGTTATTTTCTTAAGGGAATGTCGGGTAGACAGGCAATCTGGCTACGGCATTCCAAACGGTGTGCCTATTTCTGTCACACAAGATTATGTGAATTGTACTGTAAACCATTTTTGCATACCATGAATAAAGAATTATCTATCTATCCATCCCATTTTCAACCAAGGTTCCACTATCCAAGGACTTTTCATAGCCCTGGCAAGTGAAGGTTGCAAGGAAATCAAGGAACCGTGGGAACCATATCATGATCACACTTAACCTCGAGAATAATTCTTATCAAAATTAAGTAGATAATGAACTTCAGGATTCTGCAACAACTTTGGTCAATCATAAACTAATATTGAAATATTATTTGGTTACATCTGAAAGGCTCAGGATGAGAACCATTGGAATGACTAATTTCTTTTCAAAATTACTTTAAGTAATCATTAAATTGTGACTCCTGAAGTACCAGGCAATTGACTGAAACATAAATACTTAAACCCTTAACACACTGAGTATTTTCAAGATATTTTTCATCAAATCTAGTCATGGCTGCTCTGAAGCAGCCATGACTAGATTTGATGAAAAATTCATTCAAATTTAACTTGAGAAATCATTGGTATAAAAGTCCATTCAATTAACAGGGAGAATATTGGACTAAATATGCCCAAATTATAATTATTTTAGGGCTGAGAGAGATCCTGTCCAAGGCAGGAATATCCGCCAGCAGCATGCAAGGTCTTAAAGCACCGATTTTTGTAACTCTAATACTAGATAGATGATGCAACAAAAGGTTCTAACAATCTATATTTTATTAACATGAAATAATATAGCAGACGTGTATACAGTCTGAATATATTAGAAAATTAAGATGGAAATAAATACAATACAACAAATGATTTATTTCAGTACAGGTTTTATGGTTTAATGTCACCAGGACAATATGAGGCGAACACTTCAGTATAAAGCACACATTACTGGGATGTGATGCAAGTATAGAGTCCAAAATGATAGTCAATCAATTAAGCAATGACTTATTAAACAAAATTTGAATAAGCTAACAAGCTATTCATTGGAATAGAATGTTTTTTTATCTTTAAAATTCATTTCCAAAAAAAATTTCCCCAATCCAGTATAAATGATTCCATGCATGCATTTACCATGTAATTAAAATCATCATCAGCCACATTTTAATTATTGAAAACCAGACTGCATCCAGTGCTTCATTAATTAGAAGAATTGAAGACTGCACAGTGCACACATATTCATTTTTTTCTGTTGTTATGTTCTGTTGGGGCTGAGAAGGGAACAGGGACACTAGAAAGACAACTTCAGGTGCTTTTCTCTATTGTTATTTTCTCTCTATTTTATACTTACATAAATTGTACTTGATTTTATTTTCAGATCAGGCATGGGAAAGTGTGTTAGGAATATTATGGACATTTTCAGCTTCATTTTCTAGCAGTTTTTAAACAATTTCTCAGGCAGATACTGTTTTTTTCTGACAGTTTTCAGATACTTGTTGTGAAATCTCCACCTACATGTACAATGTTTTACTAGCAATTCTCCATCCTTGTTTAATAAATACATGCATTTTTAATATACCTGGATATCATGAGGTGGGGGTTACTAATAATTTGCAGACAGGTTTGATTTCTCATCCTGTGACTATTTACAGTGTCTGAGAACAAGGTACAGGAAGTACTAGAAAAATTTCTGCAACAAGGTTTCATCTGATGATCCATGAGCAGAAAATTTGCCTTTTTTAACTGATTGAGTGCTAGAAGCCACAATCAGGGCTTTCAAAAAATAAGGATACCAGAGCAAAAGCCAACACTTTCCGTGCTTTTATTTCATATTCAGTCAAACACAAATAATACTTTGTTTATATAAATTTGTGTTATTACAAATTATTGGAGAGTGCCTTTGGGCACTCTCCAATAATTTGTAATAAAACAAGTTTTGAATAACAAATTCAGACCACCAAAAATAATCTAGCCCTCAACCAGATAAATGATAAAAAATTTGTCAGGTGGAAAATCTATCCCACCGTCATTCTGGAGTACATGTAATCCACCCAGTCCCTCTTCATACTGTGCATATTTGTTCAAGATATTTTCGATTAACCTTACTGTACTTATTTCCTTTTACTATAAGGCCCCACAAAGTAGATCTTCTGTTTCTCAGGCCATTTTGTTTGTAAAATTGCATGTGTGTGGGTGGTTTTTTATTTCATTTTTTTTATTTTTACAATTATTTCTTTGCGATCAAAAGTTCATGTTCTTAGTTTGTTTTATGCTTTAGGCCTCATAATCTGCAGAATAACATGAATGGTGGTGTATTTTGTCTACAGAGTGCAAGAAAGCTTTGCAATGCTAAACCTTCTTGCACACAACTTCACAAGGGACAAATTTATCAATTTTATTAATTTGGGTAAAATATCAGACATAAACCATTTAATTTTATTTTTAAAGATTGCATTGGTTATAAAAGAGAGCATGTGGTAGCCAAAAGAACCATGTGGGAGTGCCTGAGAAACAGGTTTTTAACTTTTTTTAGGCCTAATGGAATAATTGTTCATTTTTTTTCAGGAGTTTTTGGATCCAGTATGTATGCTGATCATATGGATAAATCCTATTGTCTGAATCCTATGTTCAAGGCCATGCTGCTTTAAAGGAGCCTGCACCAAAACCACTGGTTCCATCAAAGAGCAAACCATAAAACAGGAAGCAAAACTTCTATCCTTCACTGCTTAAAAATCTGATTCATTTTCTATTATGCCAGATCTTATTTCACTTTGTAAAGCCTTTTCATGTGACAATAAAGCTTTGGATGAACTTCACATGGACAGGACAACTGCTTCATATAAGATGCGATTTGGTGTTTCAAAATTATTTGAAGATAAACTTAACAAAAGTTTACAAGACAATTTCTTCTCAATAAATTTAGATGAAAGCACAAGTAACAGTACCCAGAAAGTATTGACTGCTTGTCAGCTACTTCTGTCCAGTTCAAACGAGGTAGTTATTCTGAACTGTTATCGGCAGCTATTTCCAAAGTAAACAATGGAAATTTGTTTAATGCAGTCACAAGTGTGTTTCACTCAAGGTGTAGCCCCTGGATTAACTTGATGTCTGTATTGGCAGACTCCTGTAACGTGATGAGGGGATGTGAAACAGGTATAGAAATTCCATGCACTACATCTATTGGATATTCATGGGGATTCATGCCCTCATATCCACAATGCATCTAAAGCTTCTTATAAAGTGTTTCCCAATTTTGTGGAGAGTCTATTTCTTGATCTGTTCAGTGATTTCAAATAGTCTCCAGATTTCTGTGACTATTTGTAAGAAATATGTATGACACTGAATGTAAAATATACAATGCCTCAAAGATATGAGAATCACTGGTGGATTTCCATATATGATGCAACTGTTGATACACAAAGATTGTTTGATGCTCTGACCATATTTTATTTTCAAATCTTCAAAAATACAGATCATACTACTTACTTGCCCATAATTGTTGAAATATATCGCCAATTGAATGTTTCAAAAGAAGGAAGAGATAGAGTTCAGGAACTATAAGTTTTGGCAAAATCATTAACAAAACATGGGAAAGACAGAAAAGACAGAATTATTAACAGGATTTTTGACAGAAGGAATCAAGCACCACTTACCCTTGGATTGTACTGCTCTGCCTTGCCAATGCTTAACTCTTAACCTGCAGAGTGTTTTCAAGACATTTTTCATCAAATCTAATCATGGCTACTATAAAGCAGCCATGAATAGAATTGATGAAAAATTCATCGAAATGTAACTCAAGAAATCATTGGTGAACAAGAGATTGTCACACAGAAGTCACTATGCCCCCGATGTGGCAATGGCCTTGACCTGTGACTTGACCTCCAACGAACAAAAAAAAATTGGTGTGTGACACATCGTCTCCCAATAAGCAACATGTACGCCAAGTTTCAACAAAATCCAACAAAGCATCTCAGAGTTATGGAGCAGACACGAAAATCTTCCTGGCGGACAGACAGACAGTCAGAAGCATACAATGAGTTCAGGTATTTGTAATGCTGTTTGAAAAGAAACAACCTATGATTCATAAACTTCATGAAGAGCAAATACAATTATTTTGAGACTTTCTTGGTTTTTATAAAACCGGAGGTTTTTAAAGATTGCACTAGTCCAGGAAAGTAGTATGCTAGACATGGCATCAGATCAGCATGCTCTGCACCCTCAAGATATGTTTGTTGGTAAGAAAGTGAGAAACATTCTCAAACAATCAAGGCTGAAAGATAATGTCATCACACATTTTCTAAGTTGTGTGTGAATGGCATACACTGACTGTCGAAAGTGTCTGCAGCAAAAATTGCCCTTCAATAGCATGCTTTTGAAATCAATTGCTGCTACTGATCCAGGCTGCAGGGATCACTCTGTGCCAATGAAATATTGGAAATAAATAAGTGGGAGGAGGTGCAGTTTGATTGTGACATCCATAAGTTTCAAACTGATATGTCTCTGAAAGAAAAACCTCAAGACATGTGCATTGATGTATGGTGGAGGTGTTTGGACAAGCAGAAATATCCAGCTTTAGTGAAAATGGTTCTTGCTCATCTGAGTATCTTCTAAGGCTCTCAGGAGAAGTCATCGTTCAGTTTTATGAATGGTATTGTTGATAAAAAATCATCTCTTGGTATCAAAACTTATGATGCTATTCAAAACATAAAGTATGGTTTGTTTGCCTCAGGAAAATCTGTCATCAAATTTTTCAAGAAACATGATTTTTTACACAAACTGAAAGTGTCAATGACACTGTAGCTTAACTTGTCTGTGTGTTGCATTTGATGAAAAGGATAATGTTTAATCTTTATGAAAGGATTATGAAATAAGACAAGAATTGTGATAATTGGAAATATGTTAATTTGTGTTCCCTGTATGCTATGTTTTTAATAAAAATAATATGAGGTGTACACTGTACTAAAGAGCTGAGGGGTGGGTTAATATGACCTCACAGTTAACGTATGTGTCCCTCACAGTTAACGTATTTCAACGAAAGTTACCAAGTTACAGTGAAATTATTCCAAAACGAGTCAACCTAACAAGTTACAATGAAATCCTTCCATAAATATGACCTATAGACTATGCTAAAGGTTTTTGGGGCTCGGGCAGCCATCAAGGCTGAATGATCACGACCAAACGGGGACGTTCTCATTTAGACATTATTTGGAGTCATCCTACCAAGGTACAATGAAATCCCTTCATAAATATGACCTGTAGACTGTGCTAAATGTTTTCGGCTTCGGGCCCCTGTAGCGGTCACAGTTGCCCAGTTGTGTCCAAATGCGGGCGTTCTCATCTACACATTATATGAAGTCAACCTACCAAGTTACAATGAAATCCCTTCATAAATATGACCTGTATACTGTGCTAAAAGGTTTTCAGGCTTGGGCAGCCATCATGGTTGAATGATCGCAACCAAAAGGGAAATTCTCATCTGGGCATCATCTGGAGTGATCCTACGAAGTTACAATGAAATCCTTCATAAATATGATCTGTAGACTGTGCTCAAGGTTTTTGGGCTTCGGGCACCTGTAGCCGTCATAGTTGAGCTATCATGACCAAAAGGGGATGTCATCATCTAGGCATTATATGGAGTCAAGCTAACAAGTTACAATGAAATCCTTCCATAAATACGACTTATAGACTATGCTAAAGGTTTTTGGGCTCGGGCAGCCATCAAGGCTGAATGACCACAACCAAATGGGGATGTTCCTATCTAGACATTATTTGGAGTCATTCTACCAACTTGCAATGAAATCCCTTCATAAATATGACCTGTAGACTGTGCTAAAGGTTTTCGGGCTTTGGGCCCCTGTAGCTGTCACAGTTGCCCAATCATGTCCAAAAGAGAACGTTCTCATCTAGACATTATATGAAGTCAACCTACCAAGTTACAATGAAATCCCTTCATAAATATGACCTGAAGACTGTGCTAAAGGTTTTTGGGCTTCTGAATCGGGCAGCCATCTTGGTTGAATGATCGTAACCAAAAGGGGACATTCTCATCTGGAGTGATCCTATGAAGTTACAATGAAATCCCTTCATAAATATGACCTGTAGTCTGTGCTCAAGGTTTTCGGGCACCTGTAGCCGTCACAGTTGACCAATCACGACCAAAAGGGGATATCTTCATCTAGGCATTATATGGAGTCGACCTAACAAGTTACAATGAAATCCTTCCATAAATACGACCTTTAGACAATGCTAAAGGTTTTTGGGCTCGGGCAGCCATCAAGGGTGAATGATCATGACCAAAAGGGGATGTTCTCATCTAGACATTATTTGGTGTCATCCTACCAAGTTACAATGAAATCCCTTCATCAATATGACCTGTAGACTATGCTAAAGGTTTTCGGGCTTCAGGCCCCTGTAGCCATCACAGTTGCCCAATCACTTCCAAAAGGGGGCATTCTCAACTAGACATTATATGAAGTCAACCTACCCGTTTACAATGAAATCCCTCCATAAATATTACCTGTAGACTGTGCTAAAGGTTTTCGGGTTTTGGGCTCGGGCAGTTGTCACGGTTGACAGATCGCGACCAAATGGGGAAGTTCTCATCTAGACATCATACGTAGTCATCCTACCAAGTTACAATGAAATCCCTCCATATTAAATATGACCTGCAGACTGTGCTAAAAGTTTTTGGGTTTTCGGCTTGGGCATCCATCAGGGTTGATAGATCATGACCAAAAGGGGACGTTCTCATCTAGGCATTATACAGAGGCATCCTGTCAAGTTACAATGAAATCCCTTCAAAATACGATCTGTAGACTGTGCTAATGGATTTTAGGCTCGGGCAGCCATACCGGTTGACCGATCGTGACCAAAAGGGGGACATTCTCATCTAGACATCACCCCAAACCTGCATATGAAATTTTGTGATGATCAGACAAGAACTACGGGGTGTAGCCTGTGCTAAAGGAAAATGTGAACAGACTCACATCACAGACTAACAGACTTCCGCATGCATGATGGCAATAGCTTATATGTCAAGTGCCAGCAAGCAGTATTGTGAGGAAGCAAAACAGAATTGATTTGAACAAGTTGCATCTGCCCCTCCTAAGAAAAGCTTATACCAAATATTCAAAGATTCTAACCTGTGGATCTAAAAAAAAAGAAGATTTTTAAAGAATATTCCTCATATTGAACTAAGTAATAATTCCGGCCCCCACAGGGAGCCCAAATATGAACCCAAGGACTTGGCTTGAACAAACTTGAATCTCACATCCAGTGGGATGCTGTATACCAAATATCAAAAGATTCTGACTGGTGGATGTGCAGAAGAAGATTTTTGAAGAATATTCCTCATATTGAACTAAGTTATAAAATATGAACCCAGGGACTGGGCTTGAACAAACTTGAATCTCACCGGATGATGCATGACAAATATCAAAACATTCCGACTGCTGAATCTGAAGAAGATTTTTAAGGAAAAATTCCTCATATTGAACTAAGTTATACTTCGGGCTCCAACAGGGGGCCCAAATATGAATCCAAGGACTTGGCTTGTACAAACTTGAATCTCACTCTCCTAAGGATGCTGCATACCAAATATCACAACATTCCAACTGCTGGATCTGAAAAAAAAGATTTTTAAAGAAAATTCCTCATTTTGAACTATGTTACAATTCGAGCTCCCACAGTGAGCCCAAATATGAACATAGGGACACGGCTTCAACAAAAATGAATCTCACCCCTCAAAGGATGCTCCATACCAAATATCAAAACATGCCGACTTCTGGATCTGAAGAAGATTTTTAAAGAAAATTCAAATTCCTCATTTTGAACTTGCTGCATACCAAATATCAAAACATTCCGACTTCTGGATCTGAAGAAGATTTTTAAAGAAAATTCAAATTCCTCATTTTGAACTAAGTTATAATTTGGGCTCCCACAGTGAGCCCAAATATGAACCCAGTGACTTGAATCTCCCCCCACCCCCTGCATGCATGCTGCATACCAAACATCAGAAGATTCTGAATGGTAGATCTGAAGAAGAAGATTTTTAAAAAATATTCCTCATACTGCACTAATTTAAACATTTCGGCTCCCATAGAGAGCCCAAATATGAACCCAGGGATTTAATTTCAATAAACCTGTGAAACAATCTTCCAAAGATGTTATATGTGAAATTTGAAAGCTTCTGAAGCAGTGGCTTGGGAGAAAAGTAATCTTAAATGTTTTTCCCATTACCCCGAGTGTCAAAAAAAATGCTGACTCAGCACTTTTTCGAAGTCCCGAAAAAGTACCCACATGATAAAACTGATAGCAATTTTTTCAGACCATTCCATTCTGTTGGTTATAAGAAAGCTTCACACCAAATAAGAATTCTCAGTGCTGTGTAGTTTTGGAGATATGGATGTTTTAATTTTTTTCTATTTTTAGCTCCTACCGTTCCCATGGGACAACAGGAACATTTTTTTGGCATAGATTAAATACTTATGACCCAATAAGCCCTCATATCAAATTTGGTTCAAATCAGCCTCTTGGTTTGGAAAACTGAAATTTTGGTCTGGGTAAAAACTCTTGCCCCTCCCATAATGAAGGCAAATATAGCTCCTTGAACTTCTCTTGAACAGATCTGAACCTACACCACAAAAGGAAGCTGCACACCAAATATCAAGTCTCTGCTACTGCTGGTTCATGAGAAGAAGATTTTTTAAGATTTAAGCACCCTTTTTAGGAGTGACCCTACCGAGGGGCGAGGCAACTTGATTTGAACAAAATCAAAATGCAATGTCATAGCAAACTACTCTCTCAAATTTCAATTAAATTGGTTCAGCGGTTTTGGAGAAGACGCAAACACCATGTTCATGGACGACGATTGGTGAGTGATCACTATAGCTCCCCTGACGAAGTAAGGCGAGCTAAAAAATGGTAATAACCAAAAGGAAGGCCAAGCAACTGTCTTCAAATGCAGCTGTGAGGGCAAGATTAAATTTTGTAAAACACTTGTCAGCTGAAAATAACTAACTCCTGAAGTTGCCTGAAGAGGATTGTATTATAATTTAGAGAGTTCAATTCTTGATTTAGTATTCATTCATTCATGTTCTGTTGGATTTCTCTTGAAAAATCTGAGATGACAATTTTTGTAAAAGGGCATACATGTAGATACATGTATGGTACCAGTGGAAATAAGTGGTCTTTGAAAATAAGTTTAGCGTGTACATTTGTTCTGAATATTTACATTAATTGTGTTTTACAAACACTGAACAATTACAGAAGAATGTTCATCGACTAGTTAGGTGTGGTAAGTTTTCATCTTTGCCTTATTAATGTCAGTCCTTAGGAATTTGGCTAATATTTTTGAAATACTGGAAATAAATTGTAGGATATCCACTAGAAATTTCTGATCCCCTTTTCATTCTGTTGGATCTTGTTAATTCCAACCTTTGACATCATTTCTTGGGAAGCCTTCCCTAAGAGTTCCACAAGAAACAATTTCCAAGGATAGAATTATCAACAAAGGTAAATTGGAGGAGAAATTTTTCTAGCAGTTCTTCTGCAACTTCTATTTCAGCTGATACTGTACTGGCTTAAATTTTGTAAAAACCTATGTATTTTATTCAATTTCAAAACAATATTTGTGAAGATTATTGTTATACACTCCCAAAAACCCTTCATCAAAAGCATTCATCAAGTACAATATTATGAATGAAAAGACCTATTGAAGTGTCCTCTTGTTGAATAATGGCACTAAAAAGGCCCTATTCGGTACTTGAAAAACACTCTCTCTGGAGCCTGAAATGCCCTCATGTGACACTTCAAGAACACCCGCGTTTTGAAATATTTCCTGGGGGAAGATCCCCCCCCCCCCACAATGAGAGGGGTTTAACCCTTTACCTAACGTGAAAAGCAGACGACACTTGCAAAAAAAATTCTTGAATAACTAATTTTTTTCATTTTTTGTCTCAAAAACATAGGTTATGACCCCTCGTTGGAACGAGCTCAACGAGCTCGTTCCAACGAGGGGTCATAACCTATGTTTTTGAGACAAAAAATGAAAAAAATAGTGAAAATTAATTGGCGATTTTTGAGAATAGCGCTGGCCGGTTTTGGCCGTTACGTTGGGTAAAGGGTTAACAACTCCTCTCATTTTTTCCCTAGCTTGTGCCTTTGGCACTCAGCAAGAACCTTTGGCTCTTGCTGATTTCATCAGGGAGGAGTATGAATAATATTCACAAAGGTTAAAAGCATTAGCAAGCTGTTGCACAGTAAAAAGTATATTTTTAGTTTTAACTTATTTGTATGTGTTTACATAAACATACATTTATGAGGTGAGTTAAGTGGAGGGTGATTCAAGTTGTTTTCTGAAATACAAGTGGGTAGTTTGGAGGTTAGTTCAGCTTTGTTTGTGGTTTGAGTAAGATTGGGTTCCTTTTTTTGTTGTAGTTGTTTTATATTGTAACTACTGCTGAACATCGCTAATCACCTGGAACAAATGTCCTGATACAGCAACGAGCGTGAGATCAAGGAAAATTTTCAAGTTAAAGGTTGCAGTGATCTTAAGCCCAAAATAAATAGGGTCCTTCCTCTCATCATACACAACCCACAAGTCAAGTTTGGTTTTGATCAATACAGCATAACTTTATTTATTAATATTCCATGCAGGTTCAGATGTCGGAGAAGTCAAAAAAAAAATCGGACATTTGAAGCAAATTTTATTTGACAGAAACAGAAGAAAAACCTCAATTTTTTCTTTCATAATGCAAGGGGCATAACTCAAATTAGTACAAGAACAGAAGCAGAAATCAAACTTGGCCTGCATTTTATCGCACTTTAGGTGGTCGAGAAGTGTGGAAATAATCAGTCATTTACACAGTTTCTTATTCTATTTCAAGGGGTCACTTACAGTTTTTTTTCTTCTATTTCATAACTTCTAAACTACTATCAACAGCCAAAATTTAACTAATTAAGGGCCATAACTTTGCTCAGTATAATCAAACTTTACCATTTTCGACTCAATCAAGACATTGTCCCATATACCAAATCCAATAATATTTCTTCAAGTTATCACACTAACAAGCTGAAAATGTGCAAAAATTAACTATTTAAGGACCATAACTCTGCTCAGTATCATCAAACAGCACTGGTTATCAAGCTTGTTCAAGACATTGTTAGGAAAGTCTCACATACCAAATATTGAAAGAATTGGTTAATATTTGTTTATGTTATCACACTAATGAGTTGAAAATGTGCAAAAATTAACTAATCAAGGGCCATAACTCTATTCAGTATGATCAAACTACACCGGTTTTTGAACTCTTTCAAGACATCGTTAAGAAAGTCTCATATCCTAAATCCATTAATATTTGTTCAAGTTATTGCTCTCAGAGATAGAGGTGGTAGGATATAAAAGTATGAAAAGTGACAAAAACATTACATTTTTAATTCTTTTTCTGCAAAATTTCTCAAAAACATAGCTTATGACCCCTCAATGGAACAAGCTCATTCCAATGAGGATGCATAAGCTATGTTTTTGATCCAAAAAATTAACAAAATAGTTATTCGAGAATTTTATTTGCAAGTGTCATATGCCTTTTGGGTTAGGTAAAGGGTTAACTACCAGGCATTTATATTACTCCAAATTCAAGATGTTAAAGGATGTCCCCAAATTAGGAGATGGTTACCAACAGGTTGTTGCAACATTCTAAAATGAAGATATTTGTTAGGAAATACTTTATGAACCATACAAAATAGGTCTTAGTAGGCCCTGTATTATATTCTATTTGTATGTAAATTGACTAATCTTGTAGTTTCTCATATTTGGGGATATTTTTGACTTGAATCCGGTGTCCCCAAATTAGACCAATCTAAAACTCTGCAACTACTCCAAAACTTTTTGAAGCAATAGTGGCTTTATTAATGCTGGATCAAAGCGGAATGTGTTACAAATTCAACTAAATGATATTTGGAAGGAATTCTGATGGCAGAACAGAAAGTGATAAGAAAAAGGACTGTAAAAATATATTAAATCTTCACCTAATGAATCGGCTGCATCTGCCCACGTAATTTACAAACCGAGCAATTGAAACATTGAGCTCATTCCAATGCTGGGTCACATGATCTAGTTTTGTAGAAATTTTTTGAAAAAATTGAAAAAAACAAAAACTAAAATAATAAATTTTGATATTGTCTGCGTTGGGTAAAGGGTTAAGGAGATACAGTGTGATGTGACTGCCACAAATAAAGAAAATCACTGCAAAGAGAATTATAGTTGAATAGTTGGGCAGATTAGGTTATAAAACCACAGGATAACTGCAATAAATCTGAACTCAGCTCTACAAGAAACTCTATGAGGTAACTTTGCTTGAACTCACTCCAATCAAGAACACCACAAAATTTCAACTGAATATGGTCATGCTACAAAATATCAAAATATGTATGCAAAAAATATCAATTATGCTCAAAATACTGGAAAATCTCCACATATTAAAGACTAACTCATCAACAACGGAAAAAATGTATTTACATAATGTTAAAAAATTTATAGTAATTTATATATTTTTTATACTTACCAATGACCCAGACTTAGCTGGTGCTAACTCTAAAAAATCCAGGGCCAAACACAAATTTTGCCCCCCAGTCCCCAAAATTTGCATCTAAAACCCAAAGAAATCATGTCCTAAAGGACCTCCATACTTTGCCCTTACTGCGCATGCGCAGTGTCAAGGACGTTCCGAAATTGGCGCCAATTATCATTCTTACTGGCAGTGCCTGGTCAGCGCTATGTACTCAGCGGGGAGGTAAGAGTTCCCAACTCCTGGGAGGGCCATCCCCGTCTGGGTCATTGGTAAGTATAAAAAATATATAAATTACTATAAATTTTTTAACATTTTTATACTGTACCAATGACCCAGACTTAGCTGAATAGTAAAAAGGCTGGAGGACCTAGGACATAGAGGAAAATCCAATAAGCTCAACTATATAATATAGAGGCAACCCCTCAAGGAGAAAAGGAGTATTAGGCTTTACATGTATCTTTCTTATTTTATGTTAAATTAGAAAGATACAATACCCTTCATAATTGAGCACAATAACATTCATGTTCTCTATTAACATCCAGTATAACCCTTTATACTAATTATTTTTAAAGTAAGCCAATAAATAAAGTTAGTCCAGAGAATTGAGACTCTTTATATTCTTTAAAAGTGTCCGAGGATTGTATATTAACGCCCGTTTGACACTTGACATATACAAATGCTTCACACCGAGCTACACTTTAAAAATATGACATGAATGAATTTTAACATTAATATTATACTTTAAAACCATCCTGGAAACGACTCAGAAATACTGACTTCGGAGGAGGCATTCCCTTGCTTTTCACTATAAAGCAGGTGACCTAAGGGAACACCCTCCCCCCCCCTTCCCCTTGCCCTGGGCCAAATAGCCCAGAGTGAAGAGGGCAGCCGGACGGAGTCACTGCCGGAACAGAAAGCCTGCATAACTATAGTTGCAACTGTTTAGTGGACGACATTCTGAGCAACAGATAACGGACCTAAACAATGCAGGTCTCCAGAAATGGACTCAATATTTCTGAGATAAAAATTTGTGAATGTGGATGGCTGAGACCAATAAGCAGCCTTCATTAAATCTGTAATAGCAATACTATTAGCGTAAGCCCAAGAAGTAGCAAGAGCTCTTACTTCATGAGCCAAAATCTTAAGCACAGACTGCTGAGAAGAAGATAAATTTTCATAAGCAGTACGGATAGTTAATTGAATCCATCTAGCAATAGAATGGACCGAAATGTCCTTTCTATTAGGCATCAGAGACAGAAAGAAACGTTTTCGTCCCTTTCTGAGATCTCTGTTTATAGATATGTAACGCTCTAACAGGACAGAGTAAAGGCCTACGCCCGTCTGAAGACGGAAGAGCCTTAATAACAATAGGTTCCGGATATTTATTAGGAGCCTGATTCTTAGCTAAAAATCCCACATTAGTAGTGAAGGTGATAGTGTTCTCGACACTACGATAGTGAGAATCATCCACCCACAGTGCATGAAGCTCACTGACTCTTCTAGCAGAAGAGGAGAAAAGCTGTCTTATAAGACAAGAATTTGAAATCTACTGTCCCAAGAGGTTCAAATGGCTTTTCCTTCAGTTTAAGAAGAACCCAAGCTAAATTCCACTTAGGAATTAACCTGAGAGTTCTGGGTCTATTTATCGAGAAGTTTCTTACCAACTTAGATAAAGAGACATTAGATCCAATTTGTAAACTATCATGATGTGCATAGGTATCAGATAACATAGACCTATAACCTTTAATAGTAACAGGCTGCAGTTTGATTTCGTCAAACAAGTATACTAGAAAGTTTGCAATGTCTGGTATAGAGGGATCAAAAATATCAACAGAATGATCCCTACACCTACGACGAAAAACCTTCCACTTAGCCGCATAGTTTAGCGAAGAGGAGGTCCTCCTACAGTTAGAAATCGCGTCCACTGCTCGTCCTGTAAAGTGTTTGCCATGCAAGAAGGACCGCACAACGGAAAAACGTGAAGGTTGAGACCTTGCGGGTTGTGATGGAGTTGACGCGATTTCCCCTGAGAAAGAAGATCATCCTGTGGAGGAAGCTTTCGCGGTAGGTCCCACAACAGACACCTGAGTAGATTTATCCACGGTCTCTGTGGAGACAGAGATGCTACCAACAGAATCTTGCATTGAAATTGTTTTATCTTTAGCAATACTTGTTGAATTAACGGCGCTGGAGGATACGCATATCCTATCATTCCGTCCCAAGGGATCGACAGAGCGTCTACTGCAAATGCTCTTGGATCCGGACACGGAGACACATACGTCTGCAACTGATTGTTGAGATGTGTCGCATATAAGTCTATCATTGGCCGTTCCCATTGGTAGCAAATCTGATTGAATACTTGTTTGTTGAGAGTCCACTCCGACGGCAACAAGCGACCCTTTCGTGAAAGGGAGTCTGCTATTACGTTCAGACGACCCGGTATATGACGGACCGAAAGAAGAACCTGATGTTCGAGAGCAAACAGAAGGATTCTTTCCGTTAGATTGAACAACGGAATTGAATGAGTGCCTCCCTGATTCCGTATATACGCAACTACTGTCGTATTGTCATATAGGATTTGGACATGAGCATTGTGAAAAATGTCCATCCAATGACATAACGCAAGCCAAATTGACATCATTTCCTTGATGTTTATGTGCTTGCCCAGGAATTGCGGATCCCAAAGACCCTGGCATCTCGAATCCGTTGGGATCAATGATGCACCCCAACCTGTTTGACTGGCATCTGTCATAATGGTAAAACTCGGATCCGGCAACTGCAGTGGAACTCCCTGAGTTAACCACTGAATGTTTGCCCAAGTCTGAATCTCTCGTTTCACTTGATCTGACAAGAGAACGTCTATGTCGAGCGAATGAATTTTCACACTCCAATTCTGAGTCAAGAAAATTTGGAGAGGACGCGTGCGTAACCGCCCCATCGGAATGAGATCCGCAGCGGCGCCGCACAGACCTATGAGTCTCATAAACTCCCTCGCTGTGACTTTGTCCGCGTGCAGACAATAGCGAGCGTAACAACTGACTAATTTCGCTCTGGTTAACGGCAGACGAACGAGATTGTTGTGCGTCTCGAAGCTCATTCCCAGATGTGTGAATGACTTGGACGGCACCAGATCCGACTTCTCCTCGTTTATTATAAAACCGAGACGTCGGAGCAATAGAAGTAGATTCTGCACATCGTTCTGAAGCGTTAACTCATTGCCGTACCTCTGAAGAATGTCGTCCAGGTAGGCCGACGTTACCGCAGACGAATGAGCTCGGAAATACATCATTACCGAGTTCATTACCCGAGTGAAAGCCCAGGGTGCTAGATTCAATCCGAAGCACATCGCCCGGAATTGATACACCACCCCTAGGACTGCGAAGCATAGATACTTTCTGAATGTCGGATGTACCATGACGTGAAAGTACGCATCTTTGAGATCTATGCTTGTTGCATAATCGTTCACCTGAATACTCGCTCTGACCGATCGAATCGTCTCCATATAAAACTTCGGAGCGATGATGAGCTTGTTTATCCAGCTCAAATCTATGACTGGACGGAACGAGCCGTCTGGTTTCGGAACCAGAAACAGATGGCTGTAGAATCCCGGTGTCTCCTGGTTTTCTACGACCTCTACCGCGTTCTTCATTAAAAGAGACTGCACCTCTGATAACAGAGCGTCTCTTTTCTACGGATTTGACGGAAGTTGAGTCCATTTTGGACTTCGAGTTAATGGAGGCTTTCGTTTGAAGGATATCTTTAGACCTTCCGAAATCACCCCTCTCACCCAAGGGTCGTCCGTAATCGACGCCCACTCTTGTGAAAAACTTGACAACCTTCCGCCAACTGGTACGCGATAGAGGTTGAAGCCATTACCTCCTGGACCTGCGAGGCCTGCGGTAGGAGAAACCACGTCCTCCACGACCCGCACCTCGTCCCGTCGACCTCGGGGCGTCTGACCGGTCCCGGCCCTAAGGACGTCCCGAACGTGAGTCGCTGCCTTGACGGTCTCTTGAATAAGACCAAGAGGACGCACCGGAACCTCTATAGGAACCTCTCTTGGGCGCATTAGACCCAAAAGTGCCTGTCTTACTCTTATCTGCCGTGTCCGACTTCTTAGAAGCAGATTTGAACAGCAGAGAATCCGAAGCTTTCTTGTAATTTTATCGTAAATTGCAGAAAGCTTGCTGTCGAAGAGAAGTTCTCCGGAGACCGAAGCGACTCTGAGAGAGTTCTTCACCTTACTATCCATGAGTGTGGATGTAGCTAGGGCTGCGTCACGTCTAACCAACTCCAGGTTTGCCACTGAAAGGGCGGAGTTACACGTGGAATAAGCTACTGCCCTTGAAAGAAGTCTTAAAGAGGATTGTATATCCTGGAATTCTTTCCCTTGAAGACGCAGTGATAACGCCTTAGTAAGGTGATCTGCGTAAGATAAGGCATCTAAACTGGCTCTGTTAGACGAAATAGTTGTTTCCAACACCGCAGTTGGAATAGACGCCGCCGACGGTAATGATAATTCTAAGTCTTCCGCCTCGTTGTCCATACGCAGAGAAACTCTCGGGATACCCTGTCCTGCCGTATCGAATTTATTCCTTGCATTAATGAAAGGCAGGTTGAGAGTATTGGCGGACAAGAAACCTGCTTTTCCTGTTTTGGAAGCAAGTTTGAATATAGCGTCGTTCAATAATTCAAATGTTCTTGCAACATTATTGGACTGAGACGGAAACTCGGGAGCGATGTCCCTGAACCGCTCAAAGAAATCAGAGTCCAATGACGCTATAATTCTCTTGTCCGGAACCGCAGCAGTCTGGCCCGACGGAACAACTTGAGGAAGAAAGTGCCGGATGAAGTCCACGGCAGCTTTATGTTGTTCTGAAAGGGATAGCTCCAAGTCATCCGTATCCCTTTCACCATCCGGTCGGACCTCATGATGCTCCTGGTCGTCCGCCCCCGATGCTTCGGCAGAGCGTACCGACCCAGCGCCGTCGGATAATTCCCGATCCGACACCGTTTCTGTCGGTTGCTGGGATAAGTTGTGCTATTTGCACAAGCACGTCCGACATCGAGGCCTGCGGAGGCGCAGTCTTTCGCTGCTTCGCTGAGGGCAGCTCCGCATCTGATGACTCCCGCATACTCTTCCTATGCGAACATCCGGAGTCCACCGGCCTCGTGTCCCTGGCTACCGGATGGCGTGACCTGGTCGCCGAAGAATCCCTGATCGGCGAAGCTGGTAAAATATCGGCGGTCACGTAGCCAAGGTGCGGTCGTGTGCGCTGATGAGAGGAAGAAGCCTGAGCAGTCTCCGCGGACTGCCTATACAACGGAGCATCCCGAGCGACGGACGTGTGCTCCGCTTGCGACACATTTTGTACCACAACATCTGGTCCCAGATGTTGTTGTACGAGAGAGGGGCCTCTCTCGCTCGTGGCCCGGCTGGACCTGGACGAGCTAGGAACCGGACTCGAAGGCTTCCTCCGATCTCTCCTACTATCCGCCGTCACTGGGTGTGCACGTTGAATGTTTATAGTGCTCGCATCACCCAACATTTCCTCCTGGACCGCATCGGACGAACCCGGCTGCCGAACCATTCGGTGAATGGACGCTACACCGGGCGAGCTAGCGGACGACATTTGTTTAATCTCCATGAGCACTTTTGCCGCTAGCTCTGTATTCATTTGTGACGACGGAAGCGCACTTGCGGAAGATAACATGGAAACATCACCCTGTTCTTGTTCCTCTGAAATAGAAACTGATAGAGTAGAGTGACCCTGCGGAGAAAGAGCCTGCATAGCCCTTTCTCCACTAACAACATATCGTGACACACGTTTCCAATGTTTGTCATCCCAATATTGACATATAGAACAGGGATTAGTGCGAGAACACTGACTACAATTAATACAATGATCATGAAAGTCAGAGGAAGATTTCTTCCTATTACAATTTGAACAATATCCTTTCATTGTGAAAAGTCAACAACAAGTCCTAGTTACTCGCACAAACCCCTAACACAAAGATACATAATAACATGATCCATTAATAATGAAAAAACAATTGAAAATCAAAATAATTTTTGAAAAATATTTTTTCAGCGAAGCCCAAGTTTCTGAAAAGTAATGTTGAGCCCCAATGGATCCGAAGGCTAAGTGTGGTCAAAAATTTTAAAATTATATTAAATAATTAATGCAACACTTACGGATAATAATAATGTATCTTATAGTGAGATAAACTACTCCAAAGGCAAACAGCCCCCCTCAAAAGAGACTGTTGCCAATGTAAACAAACAGTGTAAAAACACCAGAAAACATGACTCCAGGCACTGACAAAACTGGCCCGAAATCAGTCATCAAAATTACACTCTATCTGATGCAAGACAGAGACTCCCAGGGGAGAATCTGCAGAACATCAGATGGAAGATGCAGAACACAACGTTTATACACCCATGGGTGAAAACGTAACTATGGGGAAAATAACAGAAAACATTCTGTAACCAAGCTAACTCTCCCAAGAGAATTTAGAAATGATCTTTCTCAAAAATATGCCAAAAGCATGGGAGAATAGCATGGGGGGACTTCGAAGACCAGGGGAGAGGAAACACTGAATAAGCAGTGCAACTTTATAGCAAGAATGACAACAAGAGGCCCATGCCTCGAAAATAGGCAACTTAACATAATTTCATAAAAAAATTTCAAGTACAGCCCTGATTATTTTTTGTCACTCCTTTTTCCTCTCCTCCTTCTATATCCTCCTTAGAATCACCATTTCTCCAATAATTATGTGTCTGGCATCCTTTAAACTGAGATTTACAAGCACAAAGATCAGTGAGATGTTGACTGATGAAGGGCCAAACAGAGAATGATAATTGGCGCCAATTTTGGAACGTCCTTGACACTGCGCATGCGCAGTAAGGGCAAAGTATGGAGGTCCTTTAGGACATGATTTCTTTTGGTTTTAGATGCAAATTTTGGGGATTGGGAGGCAAAATTTGTGTTTGGCCCTGGATTTTTTAGAGTTAGCACCAGCTAAGTCTGGGTCATTGGTACAGTATAAAAATATCATTTTACATGATGTACAAGACTCTTGCACAAATGATTATAACAAATGGTGCTTTGCTCCAAAGTAATTAGGAATGGATATTTGAGCACATATTAATCTTTAAATCCCTAAGCCACCCCTTTTACATTGCTCAGAAAAAGTTGTCAAGACTATTCGTCCTTAAGAACTCTACTCATGGGGTGCAGGTTATCTTGAGTGCTTTTTCATCCTTGTTGGCTTCCTGTACAGGCAGCCAACAATAATGTAAAAATATTGTTATGTCATATGAAGCTGTGTATATGTGTATACACTAGTTATTAATGTAAAATTCATCTGAGGACACAAGGGTTAACAATCAAACTAAAATGACTAGTTAGAGATGGGTGTTTTCAAATTTCATGTCCATTCCGGTTTGGGTTTCATTCAAAGAGTTGAGTTTTCGGTTCGGTTTTCATTGTACAAACATAACAATACATTGCATTTGCATATAAGAAGATGAATTTGGCGCCAGTGAGTGTCACAGGGACTCCCTTTCCAGAGTAACGCACCTGTGTGTGTAATATTCCGGTACTCGGATCTCCTGAGCACAATGTATTTGCATATATTATGTCAAGGGTATCAAGTTTGAAAAAAATGATTTTTTCCCCAAATCTGTTGCAAAATTAGCCCCCCCCCCCCCCCCCCCCGCCATACCTGTGTTTAGGGTAACCCGACCCACCCTAAAAAGTTATGCCGACCATAAAAATTCTGTCGAGTAAAAGTCGCTCAAATAGGTCATTGTATCCCTAAATTTCCATCCAACTTCAACTGTGATTTTAACATTCAAGCTTTCAAAATTTACGTTTAGAAATAAATATATTTGTCATTATAAATGTGGAACAAGTCACAAGTTCCAGTTCTGCAAAGAAAATCGCATTTGATAAACAGATGAACGTTTAAAAAACAATGCGTGAGAAATAATTTTGTCACCTACTTTTGCAGTAAATGCCACGCTCAAACGACGTACGCAATATTAATTAGTGCAGCTGTTCTGAAAAAGGGGTATCGTGACTCTGAGGTTTGAAAACAAGGTTGACTTTACATTGTTTCTCTCTTTATTCTGAGAAGTGAAGACCTGATTAGAGTTTTTCAACACTGAAGTTGAAAACTGAGATGATGTATTTTCTGTCATTATTTCGGTTTCGGTTTCCGTTTTGATAACAAAACCAAAACTGAACCAAATTTTAGGTTAATCACCCATCTCTATGACTAGTACACAACATTTACGCAAAAATTATCTTCAGCATCTAAATATTTTCTTTTTCGCCTCAACAACACAGCTTATAGCCCATCAATGGAAGGATCTCAGAGAGATCATTCCAATGCGGGTTTATAAGCCATGTTTTCAGGGTGAAGATTTAATAAAAAAAAAAAATGAATGCCGATTTTTTGTGAATAACACTGGCTGGCCATTACCCTAGTTAAAGGGAAGTTTTAGTTTTGCAAGCAATTCTAGAAACTGATCAGGTATAACATTTAGCAAAACTTAAGCTTTTGCTGGTGTGAAGAAGACATACTACCAAGGCAAGCCTGGTCTTTTGGCTTATCCCAGAGCATGAAAAATCATTTCCTATTATAGATGTTAGCAGCACAATCAATCAAACTCCCCAATGTATTCTATTTGTAGAATATTTTTTTTCAGATGAAGGTCACCCCGATGTACATACCTGTCATGTAAAACTACCCATTGCCTAATTTGGTCATTTTGATAACACCTTTTGAAATCAAATGGTCCCAATGGAATGGAAAGGCTTCTTGTGTACACATTTTTCTACCAGTTGTTTAATAGGATTTAAGCTCATCTCTTCAGCATCTATGGCTATATCATGACCACAACATAACTATGAAGTCATACTCAAAAATGAAATCTAGATATGAAATGCAATCAGAATATGAGTTGTCCTAAATTCCTCATCAGTGAACTCATCACCATCAGGAACCTCATCAGAGGTGACGAAGTCTTGGTCATCGAGTTGAATGCTGCCCACTTAACCCTTTACCCAATGTAACGTCCGAAACTGGTCAGCGCTATTCTAAAAAATTGCTAATTAATTTTCATTATTTTTTCATCTCAAAAACATAGGTTATGATCCCTCGTTGGAACGAGCTCATTCCAACGAGGGGTCATAACTTATGTTTTTGAGACAAAAAATTAGTTATTCAAGAATTTATTTTGCAAAGTGTCGTCTGCTTTTCATGTTAGGTAAAGGGTTAAGAGACTATCATTTCTGGCGCTGGTTACCACATCTTAATATTTGATCCCTAACATACTATTTTAGGCAGTCTACTTTTACAGATGAACTGCTGCAAGGTAAAATACAGACAAAAAAATTCTGAGCCCTTCCAACACTGTATCACATATGAGCACATCCACATGCCAAAACCTGAAGAAATGAGCTTTGGAAATTATGGTATTCAGGTCATTCTTGGTACTTCATGCCAAAACACAAAGAAAGGATCGTTGAAAATTATGGTACTCAGATTAGTGTTGGTACTTGAAAAGTTTTTGTAGTTTCTTGGGTATTTAAAGTCACTTCCACAATGTATGGCTATACTGTGACCACAGCACAATCATGTTACTACCAGAGAAAGGTGGGGAAATAAGCTAGTCTACCATGCCAAAGGTGCCAGATCAAGCTTTGGTTGGAAATGTTCTCAAGGTGTCCCAACACTCTCTTGCAACATCAATTGTAATTCTGGTACTGTCACAGAAGACTGTCCTGTTGGACAAAGATGTATAGTGGCTGTCCCCCTTTGTTGAGAAAGACACACTGTGCAGGCTAAAGGTCACAAAGTTTCTGCTACAGATGTCATCCCATAAATACTGTTCATCAGAAATTTATCTATTTAATGACCAGTGTTTAAAGTCACTTTCAGCATCTTTGTCGATCTTATGACAGCAACAAAGGGATGAAATCAAGTTCAACCAATTGTTTATACCTTTGATGCCCACTTTAGAGGACTTCCATGGATCAGCCCAGGTACTGGTGTCAGGTCCTATTTTAGCAGTAAATTTTAAAGCAGAACGTGTTTACCACAGTAAATAAGCACGGCTCCATTCCCCGGGGTTGCCATGGAGGTTCTCAAAAAGGCATTAACCCTCAAGTCTCCAAACATTATATATCATTACATTGAAAAAGTTGCCCCAATTGTGTTCTTCCTGAAGAGCTCTACTGGTAAGCTGCATTTATTTTTACAGTGTTTTTACATCATTGCTGGCTGCCTGTACAGTCGGCCAACAATGATGTAGAAACACTCTTAAGTTATCGGCAGCTGAGTTCATGTATCAACGATAGTTATTAGCATAAAATGAATCTGAGGACTTTAAGGCTAAAATATAACATGTGTAGCTTGCTCACCGATCCTTGAAAAATAATTAATTTTAAAACCAAATACAATCATAAAGCTAAGTTTAACGAATCATTATGAGTATGCTGCTCACTTGGGAAAACTCGTAACCAAGTTCTTTGATTATCTTGATTACAAATGTATAAAAAAGCAGTGCTCAACTTCCTTCCCATCAACAAACTGAAAAACTATAGTAAGAGTAGTTGATCTAACATTCAATGTATACATAAAAGTTGTAATAACAGATATAAATAACAATATACATATATATACAAATATACAAGCTCCTGTAGATCTGACCATCTTCAACAAATGCTTCTGGGGGAAAAATCTTGGAATTATGGTAAGCATATGTAAAAAGCATGCTTCTCACCCAATGTTTTGGTTAACAAAAATATAAAACAATGTTAACCCTTTATCCAACGTAACAGCCAAAATAGGACAGTGCAATTCACAAAAATTGCCAATTAACTTTCATTATTTTTTCATTTTTTGTCTCAAAAACCTAGGTTTTGACCCCTCTTTGGAATGAGCTTGTTCCAATGAGGAGTCATAATCTATGTTTTTGAGACAAAAAGAATTTTGTTTGCAAGTGTCGTCTGCTTTTCATGTTAGGTAAAGGGTTAAATGGAATGCTACATCATCGTGGTCCTCTTCTATCTATCACAAAACTGCAGCAAATGTAGAACTTTTTATCACATCTTTTTTTCATCACATGGAATTCTTCGCATTATCCTTTCATTATTCAAGATTGCATTCAGCTGGAATGTTCATATTTCTGGAGATCTTGTCTACATATGTTAAGGTTTGTAACAAATGAAAGGATAGAATACTATTTACTACTGCAAGTCAACTGTATTGTTAAGCCACCTCTTTAACCCTTTGCCCAATGCACATGATATCAAAATCTGTTATTTTAATTATTTTGTTTTTCAAATTTAAAAACACTAGAGCAAAGTCGAGGGTGGCATATACCCCCGCCTACAATACCATGAATAACATTACAAAACTGAAACATTTATTACTGGGAGAAGCTGAAAGATGACAAATGACAGGCATGTTGACAGATTATAGACCATTGGGGCATATATCATGAGAACTATTAAGTGTCACCATAGAGTGACACAAAAAGGTATCCCTGTGTCTAATTCTGTGAAAAAAATATTTTTCTGCAAACTTAAAATATGTTGCGCATCTGCAAGACAAGTGCAACCATATCATAAAGTTTCAACTCTCTACATTAGAAATTGTGGGAGGAGTTGATTACACCATGAAGGTACCCTTAATTAAACAAGAGGCCCCAAGAAGCCTTAATCGCTCACCGGCCAAAGTGGTTCAAAGAAGTATTTGGGGTCACATTCAGTTAGACATGGTTCATCAACACTACAAAGAAATGAAGTCATGAGGGACAAATTTTATGGAACTAGGGACATGGCTTGAACAAACTTGAATCTTACCCCCCTAAGGATGCTGCATACCAAATATCAAAAGCATTCATTTGCTGGATCTGAAGAAGAAGATTTTTAAAGAAAATTCCTCATTTTGAACTAAGTTATCATTGAGGCTCCCACAGTGAGCCCAAATATGAACCCTGGGACTTGGATTGAACAAACTTGAATCTCACCCCCTAAAGATGCTGCATGCCAAATATCAAAACATTCCGACTGCTGAATCTGAAGAAGAAGATTTTTAAAGAACAAGAGGCCCCAAAGAGCCTTAATCGCTCACCGGCCAAAGTGGTTCAAAGAAGTATTTGGGGTCACATTCAGTTAGACATGGTTCATCAACACTACAAAGGAATGAAGTCATGAGAGACAAATTTTATGGAACTAGGGACATGGCTTGAACAAACTTGAATCTTACCCCCCTAAGGATGCTGCATACCAAATATCAAAAGCATTCATCTGCTGGATCTGAAGAAGAAGATTTTTAAAGAAAATTCCTCATTTTGAACTAAGTTATCATTCAGGCTCCCACAGTGAGCCCAAATATGAACCCTGGGACTTTGCTTGAACAAACTTGAATCTCACCCCCTGAGGATGCTGCATGCCAAATATCAAAACATTCCGACTGCTGAATCTGAAGAAGAAGATTTTTAAAGAACAAGAGGCCCCAAGGAGCCTTAATCGCTCACCGGCCAAAGTGGTTCAAAGAAGTATTTGGGGTCACATTCAGTTAGACATGGTTCATCAACACTACAAAGGAATGAAGTCATGAGAGACAAATGTTATGGAACTAGGGACATGGCTTGAACAAACTTGAACCTTACCCCCCAAGGATGCTGCATACCAAATATCAAAAGCATTCATCTGCTGGATCTGAAGAAGAAGATTTTTAAAGAAAATTCCTCATTTTGAACTAAGTTATCATTCGGGCTCCCACAGTGAGCCCAAATATGAACCCAGGGACATGGCTTGAACAAACTTAAATCTCACCCCCAAGGATGCTGCATGCCAAATATCAAAACATTCCGACTTCTGAATCTGCAGAAGAAGATTTTTAAAGAAAAAAGAAAAATTCCTCATATTGACTAAGTTAAAATTCGGGCTCCCACAGGGAGCCTAAATATGGACCCAGGGACTTGGCTTTAGCAAACTTGAATCTCACCCCCCTAAAGATGCTACACACCACATATCAAAACATTCTGACTGCTGGATCTGAAGAAGAAGATTTTTTAATAAAAGTCCTCATTTCGAACTAAGTTCCAATTCAAGCTCCCACAGTGAGTCCAAATATGGACCTAGAGACATGGCTTGAACAAACTTGAATCTCACCCCCCTAAGGATGCTGCATACCAAATATCAAAACATTCTGACTTCTGGATCTGAAGAAGAAGATTTTAAAAGAAAATTTCTCATTTTGAACTAAGTTATCATTCGGGCTCCCACAGCGAGCCCAAATATGGACCTAGGGACATGGCTTGAACAAACTTGAATCTCACTCCCCTAAGGATGCTGCATACCAAATATAAAAACATTCTGACTGCTGGATCTGAAGAAGAAGATTTTTAAAGAAAATTCCTCATTTTGAACTAAGTTATAATTCGGGCTACCACAATGTGCCCGAATATGAACCCAGGGACTTGGCTTGAACAAACTTGAATCTCACCCCCTAAGCATGCTGCATACGCAATATCAAAAGATTCTGCCTGCTGGATCTTGAGAAGAAGATTTTTAAAGAAATTTGCCTGAAATGCACTAAGTTCAAATTTGGGCTCCTATACTGAGCCCAAATGATAATCCAGGGGGCCGATTTGAACAAACTTGAATGAGATCCACCCCCACAATGTAGCATACCAAATATCAAAAGATTCTGCCTGCTGGATCTGGAGAAGAAGATTTTTTATGAAATTTGCCTCAAATGCACTAAGTTCGAATTCGAGCTTCTTTAGTGAGCCCAAATATGAGTCCAGGGGGCCGATTTGAACAAACTTGAATCAGCTCCACTCCACAATGTTGCATACCAAATATCAAAAGATTCTTCCTGCTGGATCTGGAGAAGAAGATTTTTTACGAAATTTGCCTGAAATGCACTAAGTTCGAATTTGGGCTTCTATACTGAGCCCAAATGATAATCCAGGGGGGCCGATTTGAACAAGCTTGAATCAGATCCACCCCACAATGTTGCATACCAAATATCAAAAGATTCTGCCTGCTGATCTGGAGAAGATTTTTAAAGAAATTTGCCTGGAATGCACTTAGTTCGAATTTGGGCTTCTATAGTGAGCCCAAATATAAATCCAGGGGGCCGATTTGAACAAACTTGAATCAGATCCACCCCATAATGCTGTATAACAGATATCAAATGATTCTGCCCACTTGTGCGGGAGAAGAAGATTTTTTAGTAATTTCTCTAATATACATAGGGTGCTATCGGAGTTATACCCCCTATGGAGCCCCAAGTGGGCATGTCCATTTCATTTGAACAAACTTGAATTGACATATGATAATGAACATCCATACCAAGTTTCAAGCAAATCGACCTAGCAGTTTCAGAGGAGAAGTCGTTTGAAAAATGTTCACGACGCAGGACGGACGATGACGACGAACGATGACGGACGGCAAGTGATAAGTTTAGCTCTCTTTGGTGAGCTAACAAGTTATTCATGATTGAATTTTGGGACAGACAAAATCAAAGACCATAAAATGCAATAATTCCTACAATAATACACTTGCATACCAAATATCAAGCCACTCAACCAAGTACTTTAAAAGTTATTCATGATTGAATTTCGGGATGAATGGACAGACAGGCAGACAAGATGATTCCTATATACCCCCTCTGGGGGTATAGGACGGATGGTCGGGCAGGGTGATTCCTATATACCCCCTCTGGGGGTAAAAAAATTTAAGAAAAGCAATCATGTGACCCCTCAACTGAACACGCTCGATGAGCTTATTCCATTGAGAGGGGTGGGGGTCTTATGATATGGTTTTGTTGAAAGTGTTTGATTTTTTTTCAACTACACAATTTGTGAATTATACAGGCAGATGCAGTTGATTTGTTAGGTTACTTATTAATCTAGTGGGGGTTTAACAACACTTTCAACATGCAGGGTCACCTTGTGTTGGACAGTTTTATGACCTTAAACATCCTAGAAACTCTTCCTTAATAAATGGGGAAAAAGGTTGAATGCAAACATTTATGCACCTCCTTTTCAGGTTGACAAAGTTCTAAATTGTTTGGTACTCTGATCAGAACAGTGAACTTTGAGAATTTCGAATGTATCACGTTTTTGGTGAGGATCCACTCAAAATTTCTGTCCATCTACCTCACCACAACACTACAGAATCTCTCGTCCGTTTAAAAATAAATATGCTAATATTGTTTCTGAGATGCTATTTCTGCTTTTTTTGTTTTGCTTCAGTCATAATTGTGTACTTTTTATTTATGAAATCTTGACCTACTGGACTAAGTTATTTATTTATTATTTATTTATTTATTGGTGTTTTAAGTTCACATATTTTTACACAATAGCTAATCATGACCACAACATGAGCATCAACTCAAGACCAGGGGTGAGCGTTAATAAGCCATGTTGCCCATTTTAGAGAGGGTTGGCACCTCCTAAGCATTGGTGACTGGGTCCTATTTTACCAGTGAAACAGAGCCTGTTCACCACAGTGAACAGGACTAGACTAAGTGCATGAAGATTGGATCATGATCTGATCACAAAAAAGACCATTTTTTGATCACTGTTCTGTTCAGTCGTCATTAGACTGATGGTCACTTCTGATCATCGTTGTTGTTTTCTTACATAATTCAAAGGATACATAGATGTGCTAACAGATTCTAACTGAAATAAAACAAATAAAACATTAAAGTGCATATAATGTATATGTTTCTGTTCAATTGAATAGCAAACTCTCAAGCCATCTATCAAAGTCTTAAACAAATCTGACATTGTTATGACTTGGACCAGTCTAACCCTTAAATAGATCAATGCTTATTTTTAGATTCAATCTGCAGGAATATTCAGGTTGGTCAGAAAAGCGAACCATAAACAATGCCATAAGGCCCCACAAAGTAGATCTTGTTTCTCAGGCCATTTTTTGGTAAAACTGTATGTGGGCGGATAGCTTTTTATTTTATTTTTTATTTTTGTTATTTCATTGACATCAAAAGTTCATGTTCTTGGTTTGTTTTATGTTTTAGGTCTCATAATCTACAGAATAGCATGGGTGGCGGTGTATTTTGTTCCTAGAGTGCAAGAAGGCTTTGCACTGCTAAAGCACTGCAACGCCTTCTTGCACTCAAGGAACAAATTTATCAATTTTATTAACTTGGGAAAAATATGAGAAATAAATCATTTACTTTTCATTTTTGAAAGTCTACATTGGTGATAAAAAGAGAGCATGTGGCAGTCAAAAGGATCATGCAAGAGATTTTTAACCCTTTACCCAACGTAACGGCCAAAACCGGCCAGCGCTATTCTAAAAAATCGCCAATTAATTTTCAAAATATTTTCATTTTTTGTCTCAAAAACATAGGTTATGACCCCTCGTTGGAACGAGCTCGTTCCAACGAGGGGTCATAACCTATGTTTTTGAGACAAAAAATGAAAAAATTTAGTTATTCAAGAATTTTTTTGACAAGTGTCGTCTGCTTTTCACGTTAGGTAAAGGGTTAACTTTTTTAGTCCAAAATATTCATTTTCTTAGAAGCAACAAAGAAATGTTTCTCAATCGGGACTTCATGTGACAAAATCTTTGACGACGATTACCAATACTATTGGGCATGTTTGTTAGCTAAATAATTATGACTGAAAACTCGCAATTGTAGTTTTATGATTATGTGATTCCACCAACTGTATATATAGGGAACAGAAGATACATTTGTGCATTTAATAACATTTTTTTTGCATAATTAAAGTTGTGTCTCAAATGACTGAAAATTATTTTTATTACACAATAACCATTCATATTAGTTCCTAGTCAAGTGACAAATGGAAGAAATGGTGTCTTATGGTTACAAGCCAACTTAGAAGACAGACAAATTTTTAAGATTCGGGAGCCAAATCATAATTTTAGATGTCGAATTCACACTGGCTCTTTACTAGGTCAGTCCTTGGGACTACCACATAGCTATCCAGAGGTAAATTACCAGAAACTGAAACTTTGCCCATAATCCAAGATGATATTTATAAGAATACGAGCTAATCTCATGTTGGTAATTATACAAAACCAAGTCAGTAGAAGGCACTCATGAATGAGTAACTGTTCTCTTCTTACAGAAAGGTCTGTAAATTTCCCATACAGGCCCAAACTGCCACTTTGAATTGCTATGAAAAAGCAAGCGTATTTTTCTGTTAGAAATCAGCCAGTAGGCTGCATTTATCTTGGCAGTGTTTCTACTAGATTGTTCGCTGCCTATAGAGGCAGCCAACAATGATGTAGAAACAATGTGTTAAGTCACCTGCAGCTGTGTACAAGTATATCCAGAAGTTCTTAATGTAAAATTATTCTGAGGACTTAAAGGCAGGCCTGGCATTCTTAAAAATGCAGGAGGGCTAAAAATCGCTCCCCTCGCATCATAGTCGCATGGTCTTGGGGAGCGATTAGCTCTCCTCAGGCTTACAAAAGCTAAAAGTGGCAAAATGAAGTTTTACTACTAATCAATTCTGCCCTCTGGATTTTGTACATTTTATTTGGCGCTGCTAACAAGGTAGTCTCTGTGAGATGGCCATGCTGTCCCTCCCACACCTCTGGGCCTTTGCAAGGCCCAGAGGTGTGGGAGGGGCAGTGAGGCCATCTTAAAGAGACCACTAACATAGCAGCGATCTGAAAAGGGGTGGGCTTTAGGAATAGGCTGTTATGGTAATCATCATTTTCTAAGGCCAGGAGGGCTAGTTTATGCCCTCCTTAATCTTTCTAAGGCGAGCGAATAACTCACTCTCCTGAAAATGCCAGGCCTGTAAGGGTTATGTGGCACTAAAGCCACACATGCAGTAAATTCATCCTTATTCCCCAAATTTTTCTGAATGTTAAGTTGTAGATACATCTGATATAACAAGTGTATTGAACACTAACACACAAAGTGTATGTACAGCATGACACTGAATTATATTTGACAGATAATTCAAAATGTAAATTTGAAAAGGTCAGGTCTACTTAGGTAGAATAGGTGGTGGAAAATGCCACAAAATCTTTAATACAAAGATCTATATTCTTTCTTTCAAAAACGCTGGAAAGTTCACCGCCTTTGAACTTGTTTGATGTCAGTGGTTCCACTATGGCACTAAATCATTTACCCAAAACAGAACAAAGATGCAAAAATGGCCGAGATCCCATTTGTTAATACAATAATATTAATGTAGTATTTGCATATTACAGAACAACAAACTTGGGAAACCCTTTTTGTTCACCATTTTCAAGCTTGTATTTGATTACACCCACAAAACCCCAACCTTCAACAGGCTGTGAGGATAAGTTTACAATAAAACTACAGTTGTTTACAACATAGAAATTTACTTTGCAAAGAACTCAAGTAAGTGATGATCACTTCACTTTCAATACTTTTTCTGTTTTGTCCACTTCTCATTTCATCATGTTCAATGATATCTGCTCAAGTGTCCACATAATGTATTCACCCTTCGACATCTCAAACCTGATCATCTCTCACTGAATAATCATGTATACATTTATATAATAATCAGTCTAAACCTTTATGTCTAAATTTTCTATGTATATGAGTCACACATGGTACAAATTCTTAGTGGAATGAAATGCATAGCAGTATTTGTTTTAATCCTAGTTCAGTTGATTCGCCTAAAAAGAAGTCACAATGAAGTGCGCAAAATGAAGCAATTAAAAATGAATTAAAAACATTAGTAACTGATCTCAGTATTCATTTTTGTTAATTGTAATTTATAATATTTTTGGATGGTGTTCAACAACTGTTACTGTAAGAAAAGTGCCTTGACATATACACTGCTAACACAAAACAATTTTAGATTGCCGAGGTTAAATTAGAAGCCAGAATACATATGGTGGTACAAAAAAAATTTAACAGCAGATATTTTCATACTTTTAAGTGAAAGAGTTTAAAATTAACAGTCAACTGAATCTACAGAAAATGATAAATTTAAAGTAATTTGTATATTTTTTATACTTACCAATGGCCCAGACTTAGCAGGTGCAAACTTGATATTACCAAGGGCCAAACACAAATTTTGAACCCCCCAATCCCCACAATTTGCATAAAAAACCGAAAATTAAAAGTCCTATCTGGCCCTCCATACTTTTACCAACTGCACATGTGCAGCAGTCAGGAAGAGACCAGAATTGGCGCCAACATCATTCTTTGTAGATGAGCGTACTAATAATAACTCAGTGCCCACTCATGGGAGGGCCATCCCCGTCTGGGCCATTGGTATGTATAAAAAATATACAAATTACTTTAAATTTATCATATGTTTATACTACAACCAATGGCCAGACTTAGCTGAATCGTAAATTGGACGAGGGCCGAGGACTTAAGAATTGGCAGACCAAATTTTGCTCCTAAGCCTGCATTCCAAGGTGAAAGGAAATTAAATTTAAAAGGAATTACATGTGTGTGTCTCTATACAATAATAGAGAAGACATATCATAAATAAGGAGCCATATCTAAGTAATTCCGTATTCTTAGCATTAATGATTATGATTAATGATTAATTATTAATGATTATGCTAATTAGCTATAACAAGCCCCTAATTTAAGGCTATACTGGACTAAGCCACTTAAATCAGGATGGCATATTCGAGAGTGAGAGACTTACCCCCACAAACCCACGCCAGATATATATATATAAACAAGCTGTATCTAAGATCAGTAATAATCTACAGACAAAAACAGCTTCAGTCACAGTTACACACTTATTTCCAAGCTGGAAGAGATGAAGAAAATTCACCCCCCCCACCTTTTTTTTGAAGGAATATTCTTCAAAACAAAGAGGGAAGTGCTCTGGAATCAGTGAAAAGCAGTACCAAATAATAAAAATATATTCGCCCAACAGGCACCCAGTTATTAATTATTATTAATTATTGGTGCTTGATGCCACTTCAGAAGCTAAGGCTATCGTGGCAATCCCGGTAATTAACAGCACACGCTTCTAACATATACCGGAGTCGGAATACGTAGATAGGTCGAAAACCAGTGATATAACGTGTACAACCATTCATTTGTCCAACTGAATCGCAATGGAAAGTCTCTGAACAGCAAACACGCTTATAAGGCAACCAACAGGCGACCCCGTTCAAGTGTACAGTTAATTCCAATAATAAAATTTCAACTGAACCATGCAAATATACGAGAATGTGTACCGAGTCTAGTAGAAACCTGGATTAGAACATGGAATGAGCTATGATTGTTTTAACAGGAGTCATCACAGACCGTCACTGAAATAATTCATGTTCCCTAGGTCCCTAACAATTCATAATGCGTCTGCCTAATAAATACATATATTATGCACGCAAGCAATGAAATCCCGCATGTACTCATCTGAATACAGCCTGTATCCACGGTATGACCGAGTGATACAAGTGTAAACAGGAAACTGAATGAATAATATGACATTAATGCAGTTAACTGAGTAATAAACTCATACGTCGTAAGAACAGGCCAGACCGCTCTGAGTGAAACTTTTCAGAGTGGACTAATTGCCACATTGGAGAATGCCGCCCAGATATCCGACATGTCAGCCACACAGGTACACAAAGGCTAGCAATTTTATTGATAAGGAATCATATGCTCATATATGACTTATAAATGAACAACCACAGGAAACAAACCAACTAAATAGTGGAGGTGCCCATGAGGTAGGCTTAAGAACATGACCCAGCTGCCAAACGAGGAGCCATGAAAGGCATGCATATACTTGAATGCATTCAGGGCTTACAGGGAGGCGCAGGGTTGGTTGGATAATTCCTCTCGAACCCCTTCACCTGCATTACTTGAATCGCTCGTATTAGTTATCAAACAGTATAGGAACCGCAGGGCTCCCTCACGTCTGACCGACTCCATAATGCCACTAAGGACGGAGAGGGACGTGATGAACAAATCACCATATAGACATAATAGCCAGTCTGTAGAGTGGAAATATGAGATGCAAACTGTTGACAGCACTGAACTGTTGACAGCACTGAATACATCCTCACTGGCTCACTTCAAGAGGTTATTGACAAGTTTGCACCTAAGCAAACAGGCACTTTTAGCGTACGTCCTTGCTCACAGTGGTTCAGTGATGAGATTAGGTGCACAAAAGATTTACGACGCAAACTAGAGCTTCAGTGTCGGCAAACAAAACTATGTGTTCACAGAGAGATGTTTGTCAACCAGCAAAATGTTGTTAACAAACTGGTCAAATATGCAAAACAGAAATACTTTTCGGAATTATTGTCAGCTAATGTTAATTCCCATAATGCGCTGTCTGTCGTTCTTGAGAATATTCTGTAGTGTCAAACGACAACCGTACTCTCAGAGCATTCATCATCCAAAGACCTTGCAAATAGATTTTCTTCTTTCTTTTCTGAAAAAATTGAGACTATCAGAGCTTCGCTTGATACAAGCTCACAATCCGATCTTCGACAGATGGCCAAAATGCCATGCACCTGTGTTAAAGCTATTGCACAGTTGTCCCAATTCAAACCTTTGGCTACAACAGATATCCAGAGGTTAATATCCAAAGCACCATCTAAGCAATGCATGCTAGATATCATTCCAACTTGGTTGTTAAAAGCATCTCTTTCGGAGTTAACTACATCGATCTTGAAACTGGTCAATGCCTCCCTCCACTCTGGCGTCTTTCCGACAAGCATGAAACACGCTTTGGAAAACCTCTTCTCAAAAAGCCAACACTTGACCCAGAGGTTCTGAAAAACTACCGACCAGTCTCTGATCTCCCATTCATATCAAAGAATGCGGTGGCTTCTCAGCTGAATTCTCATTTGGCAGCCCACGGCCTAGCCGAAGTTAACCAATCTGCATACAGATCTAATTGCTGTACAGAAACGGCGCTTCTAAGGGTCCAAACTGATATCCTCCTATCCACAGACAGACACAACCTAACATGTCTTGTTTTGATGGATTTAAGCGCCGCTTTTGACACCACAGACCATAACATACTCATTGAAAGACTGGCAGTGAGAATAGGCCTTACTGAGCGAGCACTTAATTGGTTTCCGTCGTACCTTAATGGTCACACACAAAGTGTCCTTATTGGCAGTGAGTCGTCAGACAAGGTCACACTACGTTTTGGCGTCCCTCAAGGATCGGTGTTGGGTCCCCTACTGTACACTGTCTATGTCGTACCTCTCGGTGACATTATCCGAAGCCATGGCCTGGACTTTGATTTTTACACAGATGACACACAGCTGTATATTAGTTTTACTCACGCCTTTGAGTCTGAAGCATGCAGTAAGATTGATCTTTGTATTTCAGACATCAAGGCATGGATGACTAAAAACTTTCTTAAATTGAACGATGACAAGACAGAAGTAATATATATAGGTCTACCTCATCAACTTTCAAAAATATCCAAACTGTCCCTCAATATTGGAGGTTAAGCGATAAAACCCAGTAGCTGTGTTCGAAACTTAGGTTATTTCATGGATGAAAATTTGGCTGCTGATGAATATATCAAACATGTCTCTCGCAGTGCATTTTTTCATCTTAGAAATATTCGCGAAAATTTGATCCTTCATTGATACGCAGACGTCACAACAGCTTGTCCACGCCTTTGTTACCAGTCGCCTTGACTACTGCAACTCTCTTCTGATTGGCTCTAAAACATCTATTCTTGAAAAGCTACAACACATCCAAAATTGTGCTTCACGGGTCATAACAAGAACTCAAAAGTACTGCCATATAACACCAGTACTCTCTGAGTTACACTGGCAACCCGTTAAGCAAAGAATTCAATTTAAAATTGTCCTTTTGGTGTTTAAGTGTATCACAGGATCTGCATCATCCTACCTATCCGATCTGCTTACCATCTTCAAACCACCAAGGTCTCTTAGGTCGTCAGGTCAACTCAATCTGGTTCAGCCCGTATCTAAATTTACTGGTGCTGGTGATAGGGACTTTGCGGTTGCTGGCCCAAGGCTTTGGAATTTTCTTCCAATTCACATAAAAAATAGTAAATCACTTGAATCATTCAAGACTGGTACTAAAACCTACCTTTTTCGAAAGGCATTTCCTTCAGTGGTCTTTGAATTTTGGTCATAAACTGACATTACCAGGTGCGTGGGTGTGACTGAGTCAGTGAGGATTGCCTTGTTGCTCGTCAAGTTACACTCGCATACTTGTTTTCATAAAGTTGTAGTTTGTTTTGTTTTTGTTTTATTTTGTTTTAATTCAATACCCTTTTTCTTTTAGGTTCTGTCGCTAATAGCCACGATATAGCCTCGGTTGCTGATGTGGCATTGGGCACCAATAAATGATAATAGTGATCCATGTATCAATGTATCTGTGAGAGAATGTATGTGTATGTGTGTATATGTATGTATGCAATTATTGTACAGCCATTGAGCACCGTGTGTGGATTCTATGCTTTAAAATTATTATTAATTATTAGATTGGATAGAAATGAAAAGGGAGACGAAAACAATGTTCCGACACCCGATCATAAAAACCTAGACGAATTCTTACGTTCGATCTGATATCAGGAAATATATTCCTGAGGAGTTAGTATAGGCGTTTGAAGAAACACTCATTAATCACACTAGGTGAATATGGTGTCATCAACAGAGCTTACCACCTCAGATAAATAACACCAAACCATACCGGTTGGAAGAGAATAACCTCCTCTAACATAACGGTATCATGACCGATAGAGCAATGAACTCAGCCTAGCTGAAGCAGCTAAACATCTTTCTATCCGCGAAGACAATTAAAAGGCTGATAACTGCGGCTTTAGAAGTTCACTAAGGAGACTTACAACGCCAGCCGTAGCTTATATGTATTCCTCTCCACGAAGACAGATATATCGGTGTAAGTTGCGACCTTGAAAGCTCACTGAATGGAGACTTACAACTATCATTGCGCAAGGTAGGGAATGAAGAGCCGCTATACAAACAGTCCTACATTCCAAAAAAGACAGAACTCAAGAGATAATTATTTCAGTTATGTCATTGCCTAATTATTGAAAAACATCGCTCATGATTCTAGCTAGGCTACTAAGGTGTAAACAATAACTCAAGTCTGTGACGCCTAGGAAAACAAAGCGAAAAGCACTCTTCCTTTAGCGGTTTCATTCCTAAAAGACAGCATTCAGAGCCTAGCTAACGTAGCTTAGAAGTCTTCATCTCCGTGAAGACAGATATCTCAGTGTAACTTGCGACCTTGAAAGCTCACTAAATGGAGAATTACAACCATCGTTGTGCAGGGTAGGGAATGACGAGCTGCTATTCTAACAACCGTAATTCCCAAAGAGACAATAGTCCCAAGGTAGCTACGCAGTTATGAGTCTCACTAAATGGAGACTTACAACACTAGCCACTAATGTGTAAGAAACAAGAAGAATGACCTTCACCTTGCAGATGTGGTGGAAACTATTATACACGACACACCTTCTGACTGTCCTTAACATTTGTAAAAAGTTTAACAGTTGTACTATGATTCGTTTCTGAGTTTTGGCCGAGATAAGAATATTGACAGATTTTTAGTGTTACCTTGAAATGTGACCTTGACCTTGAAGGTACGAACCCAGCTATGGTGTGTGACACATCCTCCCATGGTCCTTTATAATTGTGTGAAGTTTGATGACTATGGCCCTAACAGTTTTTGAGTTATTGGCTCGGACACGCACACACACACGGATGGACGGACACATGCACACTTCAATCACCATATGCCACCCGACTTAAGTCGGGAGGCATAAAAAATGTTCTAACAATACATAAGGCTACTATGGCGACCTCAATGGTATTTAATGTTCTGACACCAAGGAATACAACACCAAGAAGGAAACAACGTACTTATTCCCTCTAACGGCTCTATTCCAAACAAGACAGCTGTCTCAGCCTAACTATGCACTTTGGAGCCTCTATTCGTAACGAATAGGGCATAGCATCTCTTATACTATTGCTAAGGCAAGGAAGGCATCATTAGTCTTAAAGTGCCCTTCTGTGAGGGATGGAGACTCACACTCCCATTGCCCTCTCACCATCCAAATGTTCCATCGGAAAATATGGTCGACTCCATCCGACTAAATGGATGACTGGACCAATGCAGCACTGTCCGACAGCTCACCATCGGAGTCTGTTAAACAGTAGTACCAGCAACTACTGGAATGCTGCAGAACGCAGAGCAATCTGCGGCAGCCAGTCTGTGACCGAGGCTAGTAGAACAATGATAATCTACTTGTTACCATAAGCTGCTCACAGGACAGAGATCTGGCCCCAAATCCTCGACACATGTCCCGTATAAAAATGCCTCGAAGAACTAGCTAGCGACCCGAACATGAGAAGTCAAACAGATAGTCAACGGTCAATGTGCTTCATTAATGAAGCAGGGGAAGATGCCATAGCTGCAACCAGATCCGGCTGCAGTGTGGAAGGAGTGTCCTGAACTGCAAGCGTGAACGGGCGTCCCAACTCATTAAAGTTTCTAGAACCAAAAACAGTCAACTCTGACGGAAAGGAGATGGTTCTCCAGCTTGCGTTCTGCTCTAGAGCTTGCCGAGTGATCCGTTAGAAACTTGTAGGCATCTATCCCTCATTGTGCACATCCATGGAAGAAGAGGAAGCTGTACCACAGCCGACCCCGGTGGAAGAAGCATCCTAACTCGTCACATAGGACGGATGTTCCTACTCACTGAAGTTTCTTACAACACAAAACAGTCGTCCCTGACTGTAACAGGAAGAAAAACGCTCTGTACTCGCAATCTGGTCCCAGATCTCGCCGAGTATCCTGCTTAGAAACTTCAAGGCTAATCCTCTTTCGAGAGCTTCCATGTAAGTAGAATAAGCCATAACTGCCGCTGGCCCCGGCTGCAATGTGGAAGGAACGTTTCGATGCATGTTCCAACTCAATACGGTTTCTCACAACAGACACAGTCGACCCTGACTGTTAACGGGACAGAGAGAGTTCTCCAAACAGTGATCTGACCCCAGATCTTGCCAAGCGTCCCGTAGAGAAACTTCTGGCTTCTTCTACATGCACAATTAACCGGACCGACCCAGCGCTGTTTGACAGCTCACAAATGGTGTCTGCAGGAGGTTGCGCTTGCACTTGCTGGGTTCTCTCTGGACATCTTCTCCAACCGTTTTAAATTAAGGCGGTCCAAGGAACGGTAAATTTATGGAAGATGTCGATAAGAAACTGCCTTTCCTCTTAGAATGTCCCGATGATTGAAGCCTCGGATCGCTAGCTACCGGATGGTCCAACTTCACATGCGAAAACTGGCTCAGTCTTCACGCAGCTGGCTGGATATCCGAAGTCGGGTAGCTAGCATGCGGTCGTGTGTGCTTATGTAATGTAGCAGAGGAAGCCGTGACTGTAGCCGACCCCCAGCTGCAGTCTAGATGGAGCATCTCGTGTGGCGGGTGTGGATGTATCCTCCGGCTGGTGCAAGTTGGCCCCAAATATTGTTGGGTTAGAGAGGGACCTCTCCCACGGCCTTGTCAGACCTCACCGAGCCTCCCTAAAAGAAACTTGCTGACTTCCTCCCTATTTCTGTCATCGCTGGGTGAGCTTTTGATTTTGAGGTCCTTGCACTACCCAAATTTACACTTTCTTCAACTGCAATGGACTTACCTGGTGTCACGGCTCCCACAAACGAAGTAACCGCTTCACCAGTCGAGCTAGCTGCTTGCGTTGTATTAAGAACACTAACTAGAGGCCTTATCCCTTGCTTAATATTCATGAGCACCTTTGCAGCCAGCTCTGTTTGCTCATCAGAGCGTGGTGACGGTAGCACACTTTGATGGGTGTCACAATACCATCACCATGTTCTTGTTCCTCTGAAAAAGAAACTGAAAACCTTGAATTATCCTGCAGTGAGAGTTCCAGCATAGGAATCTCAATGCCAACAACGTAACGCGACACCCGTCTCCAACGTTTGTCATCCCATGTCACACAGATCAAAATACAAAGTCGATAGCACCCCTGCAACTCGACAATAAAATATATGATAAAGATACATGAATAATAGCAATCAAAATTAAATTCGAAAAATTAAACCAAAAAATTTTGAAAAATGCCTAAGTTCCCCAAGGGAACATGATGAGCCCAAGAACACCCCGATAGAACCTAAATGTGGACAAAATCCAAATTTTTGAAGCTACACTACTGGAATCCTAATCAATGTATCCTACTGTAATCCTACAGTAATATAATACTAATACTACATATATTTGAGGATGTTGCCAAAGTAAACAAGGTCAAAGGAAAAAACCAGAAACAACACATCAGGCACCCAAAAAGGCCCAAAGTCAGTAACCGATTTTAAATGTTACCAGATGTAAAGCTAGATCTTCATACGAAGAAAAAATAATACATCGGATAGAAGATGCAAGTCCAAAATGACTTAACACCCATAGAGTGAGGACATAACCATGGGGATAAACAGAATAAACATTCTATAATACACATTAAACTCCCAAGAATTTTAATAAAAAATTTCAATAAAAAATAGCCAAAAAGCTTAGGAGTTTAACAGGAGGGCTTCAAGGAAGGATAGGGAAGGAACACTTAACAAACAGTGGATAAATCATTAGCAAGAATGAAATTGGGAAAGATGAAATAATTTTTATGTTTATAATTATTATAAAGTTACAGCCCTGAACGTTAGAAACCACCGTTGTTCACTTCCATCATTCAATTACGGCCTTGGATCCACCAATTCTTTTATTGATTTGTGTCTGGCATCCTCAAAAAAGGAGATTTTAAAGCACAAATGTCAGATCATTGTTACTGACTTTAGGGCCAAACAATGAATGATGTTTGCACCAATTCCAGTCTCTTCCTGACTGCTGCGCATGCACAGTTGGTAAAAGTATGGAGGGCCAGATAGGACTTTTAATTTTCGGTTTTGTATGCAAATTTGGGAGATTGGGGGGAGGGGGAGGGGGTTCAAAATTTGTGTTTGGCCCTTGATAATATCGAGTGTGCACCAGCTAAGTCTGGGCCATTGATTATTAGTATAAAAATATAAAATAACATTGTGCTGAAGTCAATATCAACAAATTATCAAAATTCTCTCATCTTGCCGCAAAATGTATTATACTAACCTGGTCTATCAATTTTGTTATGTTCTGATTTGCTGTTTGTCTTGCTTCATCTGTGTCATGCCTGGAAACAGAAATTGTGAGAAATTTATATTCATGTCTGTTTGACATATCATTCCACGAATTTTAAATAAATGAAAACCAATATTGTTTTGGTGTTACTGTTTGGGGTTCCATTCCTCCTATTTTCAAAAAACAAAAGTCAAAATTTCCAGTCTCACTGTCCAATAATTTAAAAATGTCTGGTATTTGGGTTTCACTCAAAACAGATTTGGAACAAAAGCTTCGTTTGGATGGATGAAATTGTAAACAGAAAAATGCCGATAGGATCACCGATCCAATGTCGAGTTGTGACAGCACAAAAGTGGGTTTAATCATTATCAACTTATCATCCGGAAACCAATTGTTTACAATTTACTATGTGAAGGGTCACTGTGACCTTGACCTTTGACCTAGTGATTCCGAAATAAATAGGGCTCTTTCTTGCACCAATGCCAACCTACCTATGAAGTTTCATGAATGTAGGTGGAACCATTGTCAAATTATCATCTGGAAACCAATTGTTTACGATTTATTATGTTCAAGGTCATTGTGACCTTGGCCTTTGACCTAATGAGCCCAAAATAAATAGGGGTCTTCCACTCACCTAGGCCAACCTACCTATGAAGTTTCATGAATGTGGGTCAAACCATTATCAAGTTATCGTCCGGAAACCAATTGTTTATGATTTACTATGTTGAAGGTCACTGTGACCTTGACCTTTCACCTAACAAGTCCAAAATAAATAGGGTTCTTCCTCTCACTGATACCAACCTACCTATGCAGTTTCATGAACATGGGTCAAAACATTATCAAGTTATCATCTGGAAACCAATTGTTTACGATTTACTATGTTGAAGGTCACTGTGACCTTGACCTTTCACCTAGCGAGTCCAAAATAAATAGGGTTCTTCCCCTCACTGATGCCAACCTAACTATGAAGTTTCATGAACATGGGTCGAGCCATTACCAAGTTATCATCCGGGACCAATTGCTTTGATTTACTATGTTCAGGGTCACTGTGACCTTGACCTTTGACCTAGTGAGTCCAAAATAAATAGGGTTCTTTCTCTCACGAAGGCCAACCTACACATGAAGTTTCATGAATGTGGGGTGAACCATAGTCAAGTTATCATCCGAAAACCATTTGTTTACAATTTACTATGTTCAAGGTCACTGTGACCTTGACCTTTGACCAAGAAAGTCCAAAATTAATAGGGTGCTTCCTCTCAGCGATACCAACCTACCTATGAAGTTTCATGAACATCGGTTGAACCACTATCAAGTTATCATCCGGAAACCAATTGTTTACGTGTGCCCGCCAAATCGCCAGCCCGCCATTCATCAAACTATAAGTCGAGTTTGACTTCGTCACAACTCGACTAAAAAGGCATACATATTAAACAGAGTTTTCTGCAATATTCAAATTCTCAACAATTGCTTTGTAGGTAAAAGTACATTGTGTGCAAATCTTTTGAGTTTGTCATTAATTTTGGGATTCAAACATCAGTGTACAGTGGTCCCCATTTGATTAGAGCTCTCTTAATTGAATATTTAATTTAATATAACTTCCCAACACACAGCCATTTACAAATTTGACCAGTTAGCTGCATATAAGTTATAGAGTTGTTTGTTATGCCACCAACCACCAACCTCCGTAGCTGGTTTTTGCTGGGCATATAGTCGAGGGCTCCATCCTTACTTTCATACACACAATGGGGCATTTTGCATTACAACTCAAGCACCAGCTGTCAGAATTTTTTGATATGGTCATAGACCAGTATGGGAAAAGGATATCCATATATTGCAGGTTTCGTTGATACATACACTCCCCAGTTATGGTCCTTGTTATACATAGAACATTTTCCGTACAAATGCTTTGCATTACACCTCGATCATCAATTGTTGAATTTTGATGACTATCGGTATGGTGAGAGACCAGCATGGGAGACAGGATATCCACATATTGCGGGTTTTGTCCTTGCATACATATCAGAGTTATGGACCTTGTTACACCTAGAAACCTGTATGGGGGAAAGGATATCCAACTATTGCGGGTTTCGTTCATGCAAATATACAGAAGTTATGACCGCTGTTACATTTACAAAACTTTCCAAATGAATGCTTTGCATTATAACTTCAGCATCAGTTGTCAAATTTTGAGGTCCTTTGGTATGGCAGGGCAACAGCATGTGGGAAGCAATATCCAAATACTGCAGGTTTCATCCACATACACAAACCAAAGTTATATCCCTTGCTATACTTATAAAACTGTTCCTGTGAATGTTTTGCATTGTAACTTGTGCACTGATTGTTGTATTTTGATATTCTTTGGTATGGTGATAGGCCAGTATGTAGGAAAGGATATCCACATATGTGGGTTAAATCCACGCATACTTACCACACTTATGCCCTTGTTAGTCTCAGATAACTGGCCTATGAACTTTTTTGCATTGTTTTTTGTCCATTGAAATAATTTTTATTGAATGGCAGCAGAAAACTGAATACTTTTTATATCACTCATGTTGAATGGGTATGTAGGTGAAAAGGGGGAATTTAACCAAGTTAGTGTGCATGTCTGTTCATTTGTTTGTTCAAAATGGTAGACATCAATGCCATCTTGAGAAATGCTACCACTCCAATTTGCAGGCGCTACAGTGAGCAGCTTACGCTATCCCAGTGTTCTTAAGGATATCCGAGAAGCAAATTCAAGCACTATTTAAGCACTTTATAAGGACTGTGTTGACAATTTTCAAGGATTATTATTGCGTGTTACCCTGCATACTGTTAGGATGGCCTGTCACATCAAGTTGGTTTGTAGCATATTTAATAGGACACAAAATGAGGAAATGCCAAAAAGGAACATTTAAAAATATTATTTTACCAAATGCAAAATTCTTTTCACAACCTACCTTATAAAAGAGTAAATTCAAATTTTTTCTGCATTACCAAAACTCATTTGAAGCAGTAATCCACCAAAAAATAATATTTTAATGATGTTTGAAAAAAAACACTCAACTCGTTTTTGAGTCAAGTTGAAAGGCTTGTGTTTTTTCCCAAGCCCACTTCCAAAACACATAATTAATAATCTGTGGTTTGTCATCAAATCCTTATTTGAATATCAATAAAAGCTATATATTTTATATACGATTGCTTCCTATAACTATCCTAAGTGAAAAAAAAAAATGTTCTGATTTTTAGAAGCATATATCACTTGAATTCATATGCTTCAGGTATGCCATTATGAAATTAAATCAAAAGGAAAAGACGTGTAAAAACAGACGTAAATAGCAGTTTTTCATGACAGATGTTAATTTGCAAAGAGAATGATTCTAACTGGACAACATCTTTGGGAATTCTTCAGAAGGAGAGAAGTTTTTGTCACAAAACTATGATGTAACTGAAATTCAGGGAATTCCAGTTGACTGACTTTTATGCAGAGATGAAAGAGATGTGGCTCTCTGTGTGTGTGTATCCAACTGATTCTATGTCACCGCACATATACAGAGTGGATTATCATGAAAATTATAGTCTCACAGGTTACAGGTAAACTGAATTCAAGTACTTTTCAGGGAAGGTGATGGAAAATCAAGTACTTTTCAAGGATGTAAATGAATTCAAGCACTTTTCATTTGCATACAAATCCTGTATCCATGCATATGCACAGAATGACAAGCATGTGTGAATGTTGTAATCGATATGGCATGAGTGCCAGCAAGGAAGGATAGACAGAAAGGCCACAGGCCTCGAGTTTTATCCTTTTGCGATGGCACAAGTGCCATATTGATTAACCCATTCACACACACATATTGTTCAGTGTTTATTACATGCCTTCACATCTATAAAAAAAAAAAAATATTATTAGAAGGACACTTTGTGATTCATTTGACAGCTATCAACAAAAAGAACATATTTTATCGCCAACCAAATTTGCAAGAGGAACCCATGTTACTATTTCGGCCCTTGAATTCCACTGTGTTCTTTGTACCTACTGGCATACAGAACACATTGGAACTCAGGGGACATTTTTAGCTATCGCTAGCAATTCAAATTATAATTGCAGCGAATGATTTATAGAAAATTCCAGTGAAATTTTGCTTCTATTTAAAAGTAGTCCATGAACGATTTCTGTTCTGCACATATGTGCGGAACAGATTTTCATTTTCCACATGGTTTAGTGTAGCTGTAGATGGAGATTTCAAAGAACAGGCATGGAATAAATTTTTACTGTTCACTGGAGTTTAACAACACTTTTCAACACCCAGGGCGTCACTGTGTCAGACAGATATATGGGTGGGCAAACTCATAGTACCCAGAAAGAACCACCGAACAGGGAAGAGCAACTGTTAGACTCTCCAATTCCAACTCTGCACAAGCAGTGCTAGCAGTGGTTGCAGGCAAGTGTACCATCGATGTGCAGTATGCCCAAGAGGCCAATGGGGATTAAGTCAAAATTGGCCAGCATTATTCACTAAAGTCACCATTCAATTTCTGCTATGTTTTCATTTTTTGTCCCCTAAACATAGCTTATGACCCCTCATTGGAATGAGCTAATGCCAATGAGGGGCCATAAGCTATGTTTTTGATGCAAAAAATGAAAAATTTTTTTAGTATTCAAGAATTTTGTTTCAAAGTGTCATCTTCCTTTCATGTTAGGTAAAGGTTAGATGAATACTCCTATTAACTGAATAATTTTCACTTTCAAACTAACTATTCAATAACAGGGTTCCAATGTTTAAGTATGATAGTTACAAGTGCATGTAAAATAGTTCAATATCAAATTCAATGACAAGAACTGTAAGGAACCGAGTTTTTAAAATGTCTAACACTTGTTTTATTGATGTTCAGATTGTGAATCCAGTCATCTCTCCATCAAACATAACAAGACACAATTTTATTAAAATTCAAATACCTGTGCATATCCTGCTGCAGATCTAATTCAAAATGTAATCGTGCAAGCTTCTCTTGTTGTTCTCTGATTTGATCCATTTTCTCAAAAGTTGTTACATCACCTATTAAATGCAATCAGAATTTGGAATATTTATTTATGGTTGCTATCAGGACCACAACACCACTCTAAAGTAAAAGTTTAGTAGATAGAATTTGGATTTAAGCCTCAGAGAAATGGACATGGAAACCATGACTATCAAAATTACCATGGGGTAGTGTCTTCATGTTATAAAATAAGTTATTTATTTATTTATTTATTTATTAAAGCTCAACAATACTTTAACAGCCAAGGTCATATTGTGTCGGTGACAGTTTTACGGATGGAGGAAGCCGGGGTACAAAGAGAGAATCACCGAGCAACGACGAGCAGCTGCCAGCAATGGTTAGAGACATGCACACCACTGACGTGCAGGACACCTTAGTGCACAGCATCATCGTGCCCCATGTGGACAATCAGGGTTAAGTGCCTTGCCCAAGGACACAACGTGGGAGTCTGAATCAATCGCTCAGACTGTCACCCATCCAAGGACTAACTGGGCTTGACATTGCTTAACTTTGGTGATGTGACGAGAACCGGTTACCGCAATGCCTCTGCGCTCCCTCAAAATAAGTTAGGACAACTTATTCCAGTGAATATTCATTCCTATACTTTTTAAAGAAATAAGAACTAGAGTGATGTCATGCATACAGCCTGATTATCCCAGCAATGGCAATGCTTAGACACAAAATAGTCTGAGCCATTTTTTGTTAACCATTTACCTAACGAATCTGTCATATCTGCACTCGTGATATACAAAAATTGCTATTCAGATTTTATTTTTTCATTTCTCTACCCCAAAACAAACCTCATGACCTATTAATGAAACAAGCTTGGTGAGCTTGTTCCAATAAGGACTAATAAGCAATGGTTAGAAGTAAACAAGCCAAGACCAATACCGGGTCTGGACCTGCGTTGCTGAATGCAACTGATTACAGAGATGAACAGACTTCAAAGTATCGGCAAACAGGAAGTGGCTGCACGGCAGATCTGAAAATTAGACACACGATACAACTCATCATTATGAAGCAGCAGACCAAATATAAAATCATTCCCTTTCATAGAAGCCAAGAAAACTTTGACGGAAGAAGTGTTTCAAAAGGACTGACGGATGGAGTCGGGCGGTTACAAGACCTGCTCTGCCGCTGGTGACGCAGGTAAAAATGAAAAAATCTGATGTTTCAGAAAAATAATTTGTACTGTTGGCTTCAACTTGTGTTAGGTAATGGGTTAAAGATGCAGTACATAAAACATTGTTGGGCTACAGGAGTCAATTTTTTTTTTTTTGCATGTAATAAATCCCAATCCTTCAAAATGCATTTTGGGAATAATTGCCTAAACTGGAGTTATCGGTTGGAAACCAATTGTTGATGGATGGATGGACAGATAGATAGATGGATGGACGGACAGACAGACAATTAACTTAATATGACCGTTTTTACAAATGGGCGTATAAAAAAGTAATATCAAATTTGAAGAGAATCGTATTAGAACTGGATTTATCTTCTGGATAACATGGGGAGGAGGGAGGGGTGGATTGATTCCACCCATCTCCCCCGAAGTTTTGGAGACAGCATCTAAGTCCCTCACTCCCATTTCCTTCCAATCTGTATTACTTTTGCAACACAATAGAAGTATGCTGCAGAAGGCATTTCTTTATATTTCAAACTGTGAAGCTCAGGTGATGAGAAAAAAAGCTGCATACAAGTAAAAGAAATCATGTCTGTGAATGCAATTATTAAGTTGTATTGATCATGTAAGAACAAAAAATGACAAAGTATGTGTTAGAAGCCCAATTTCAAATTTAAAAAAACTAATTTCGAAAACCGTTCGAAAACCGTTTTGAAAAGGGTTAAATTAACGCAAATATTAATTGAAATCACTGTATACAGTGTCAGTAGACCTTGCCCCAAATGAAAAACAATGACGTTGTTACACAGTGTTTGAAGAATAAAAGGTACAACCTTGAAAAGCAAAACTTATATAAGAGTCAACATTTTTTCAGCATGTAGTCACTCTAAATCCTTCAAAATGCATTTTGGACCAAAGAAAAAAAGTTGCTTAAATGGCCCTGAGGGAGGAGGAGTGGGGTAGGAGGGGGGGGGGGGTTGTTATAGAAGTCAATTTTTTTCTGCATGTAGTCACTCTAAATCCTTAAAATGCATTTTGGACCAAAGAAAAAAAAGTGCCTAACTGGCACTGGGGGGGGGGGGGGGGGGGAGGGGGGCGGGGGGGGGGGGAGGTTAAAACAAAATCTGCATGTAGTCACTCTACTAAATACTTCAAAATGCATTTTTGAGCAAAGAAAAAAAAAATGCCTAATTGACGGGGGGTGGGGGTGGGGGAGGAGGGAGGAGCAGGGCAAAAACTTCAACACTGGATAATGGTGGTCATCAAACTTGACATAGATATTGCTGCTGCAGAGACATATACGAAAAAGAATTGAAATCTGTGAACTATTGTTTGGGTTATCCCATAAAGAAAGTTTGGACAGATGGATGGACAGACAGACAGATTGACGGAGCTCCATGTTATATCCCTCCCTTGTGGGGGGATAAAAAGTAACAAAGTATGTGGTAGAAGCCTAATTTGAAATTTAGAGAAACTAAGTTCGAAAACAGTTTTGAAAAGGGTTAAATTAATGCCAATATTATTTGAAACCACTTTATACAGGTTCAGTAGACCTTGCCCCAAATGAAAAACAATAACAGTGTTTGAAGAATGAAAGGTACAACCTTGAAAAGCAAAACTTTAAGCTGGGAATACTAAGTAAAACTGACTTGCAAAAAGGGTTAAATATTTCCTAAAACCGATAAAAGAAATCATTGATGTAAATGTAATCATTAAGTTGTATTGACGATGCAAGAATTAAAGTAAGAAAGTATGTGGCAAAACCTAATTTCCAATACAAAGAAACTAAGTCTGAAAACATGATTAAAAGGGGTTAAAATCATGCCAATATTAATGAAAATCACTGCAGAAAGGATCAGTAGACAGTAAACATTGTCCCAAATGAGAAGCAGTGACATTGGACTCAACTGTTTGAAGAATTAAAGGTGTAACTTTGTAAACAAAAAAACTTGAACCAAAAACTTCAACCTGGAAGTTGCAAGTTAAATTGCCATACAAAAAGGGTTCAACATTTCCCAAAATAACATGAAACATAATGAGAATGATACAATCAACAGTAATTAATATTAATAAGAAAAAAAAAACAGAGGCTCAAGAGAGCCTAAAACGCTCACCTGGCTCAAATTGTCAAAACAGATGAGTGTATCAGCATGTGATCAGCAACAAGAGCAATTTTTTTGATTTGCTATGACACAACCAAAGGCAACTGTTTTGGCCATTCATTTCTTATGGTCCTAGGAAAGCTTCCTAGCAAACTCTGTTCTGTGAAGTATTAACAAGAGCACTGTCTAGCGGGGCGCCATAGGCCCGTCAAAATTGGAACAGGCACAAGTTTCTCTGGGTAAAGTCTGAAATGTTTGTTGACTCGACTATGTCTCCCCCCCCCCCCGCCCCCTCCTCTCCAATCATTGCCCATTCCCCTGCCCTGTCTGGGGTAAAGGGTAATTCACTTGTTTTCACATTAATCGATCTGAGGTCTTCACAAAATAAAAAAAAATGGTAGCCTCCATTTTATTCATAAGATAACTTCTAAAGGGCTGCAAGGCTGCTGTAGAAGATTCTCCTTGCCGTTTACAATGGTAGTGTTCATTCATTGCCAGGTTAACTTCATTGATAATGATTGACGATAGGTGGCACCAAGGAAAAGGACATTTTGAGGATCATAACAGCTATAAACGGCGAGGATTCTCATCGTGTAAAAATAAAATGGTGTTATCTGCTCCTGTCACATGCACAACAACAATTGATGATCAACATGGGTGCAAAGTTTGAACAATAAAGCAAGTAAAATGTTGGAGTAGGCGACACAATAGTGTAATGTTTCAAGTACTAAAAGGGGGCATAACTCTGGAAATACAAAATGGAGTTACCTGCTCTTCTTCTCACATGCACAAAAGCAATTGGTGATCACCATGTGTGCCAAGTTTGAACAATATAGCATGTAAAATGTTGAAGGAGTAGGCGACACAATACTGTAATGTTTTAAGTACCAAACGGGAGCATAACGCTGAGAATACAAAATAGAGTTACCTGGTCATCACATGCACAACGGCAAATGGTGATCAACATGTGTGCAAAGTTTGAACAATACAGCATGTAAAATGTTGAAGGAGTAGGCGACATAATACTGTAATATTTTAAGTATTAAAAGGGGGCATAACTCTGGAAATTCTAAACAGAGTTACTTGCTCTTGTCACATGCACAATGGCAATTGGTGATCAACATGTGTGCAAAGTTTGAAGAATATAGCATTAAAAGATTGAAGGAGAAGGCGACACAATACTGTAATGTTTTAAGTACTAAAAGGGGCATAACTCTGGAAATCAAAATTGAGTTACCTGCTCTTGACACATGCACAACGGCAATTGGTAATCAACATGTGTGCAAAGTTTGAACAATATAGCATGTAAAATGTTGAAGGAGTAGGCAACACAATACTGTAATGTTTTAAGTACTAAAAGGGGGCATAACTTTGAAAATACAAAACAGAGTTACCTGCACTTGTCACATGCACAACGGCAATTGGTAATCAACATGTGTGCAAAATTTGAACAATATAGCATGTAAAATGTTGAAGGAGTAGGCAACACAATACTGTAATGTTTTAAGTACTAAAAGGGAGCATAACTCTGGAAAAACAAAACAGAGTTACCTGCACTTGGCACATGCACAACGGCAATTACTGATCAACATGTGTGCAAAGTTTGAGCAATGTAGCATGTAAACCTTTGGAGGAGTAGGCAACACAAAAATTGTTTACAGACAGACAGACAGACAGACGGGCGTATAAACAACAACAACCAAAAGAAATGTTTGTTTTGTTGTTTTAAACTACTGTGGTTCTCTCTAGTGTCCCCCACCACCAAAATTTAAAAAAAAAAAACAAGAAAAAACAAGCAAACTGATTTCAACAAACTTGAATTCGACACCCCTAGAGATGTTACATACCAAATATGAAAGGATTTTTACTGGTGGATCTGAAGAAGAAGAATTTTCAAGAAATTTTCTCATATTGCTCTAAGTTAAACTTTGGGCTTCAATAAAAAGCCCATATATTAAGCCAGGGACCTGATTTGAACAACCTTCAATCTAACCCTCCCAGAGGTGTTGTATGTCAATGACACTGTAGCTCAACTTGTTTAAGACATGAACATGTATAGTGTGTGACACAGCAATGACAAACATCTAGGTAATGACCTGATAACAAAGGTACATGTAAAGTATTGTAACGGTCTGTACATAAATGCTGGCCGTAGCCTGTAACAGATATATAGGTAAAGTATTGTAAAAGTGGGGTGACAGATGCTAAACAAGAAAAGAAATCTTTGAGTCCCAGAGTGGGTCTGACTGAACCCAAAAATATTTGTTCTCATAGCACAGTGATAACAAAGGCACCCAAAAACACTCGTTCCTGTCACAAGGTGATAACAAAGGTACCCCAAGAAGTTTCGTGAAAATCAGTTCATAAATTCAGACTCTAGCCCGAGCCGTATTGACATGTGCACTTACTGTGTATAAGTAGCATTGAACAAATCAAAGTTCATCTAATTTGCATTATTTCTGCATGAGAAAAAAACCTGTATTATATGTGATGTATTCCATGTGACTAAACATTCCTACAAAAATTTATTCAAATCAGAACTTTCATACAGAAGTTCTGTACAAAAAACTGATTGCAATAATTTTGGTACAAAAAGGCTGCTGGTGGCCATCTTGAATTTTGAACTGCACCCAAAAACACTCGTTCTCATCCTGCAGTGATAACAAAGGAACCCAAGAAGTTTCGTAAAGATCGATTGATAAATATGGCCTCTAGCCTGAGCCGTATAGAAGTTGTGTACAAAAACCGATTGGACCTACTTTCGGTACAAAATGGCCAATGGCAGCCAACTTGAATTTTGGACCGCACACAGAAACACTCATTCTCATGACATCCCAAGGTGATAACAAATGTACCCAAGAAGTTTTGTGAAGATTGGTTCATAAATACAGCCTCTAGCCCAAGCCGTATTGACACATGCACTTACTGTGTATAAGTAGCACTGAATGAAAGTGTCAATGACACTGTAGCTCAACTTAAGACATGTACATGTATAGTATGTGACACAGCAATGACAAACATCTAGGTAATGACCTGATAACAAAGGTACATATAAGGTATTGTAACGGTCTGTACATAAATACTGACCGTAGCCTGTAACAAATGTATAGGTAAAGTATTGTAAAGGTGGGTGACAGTCAGATGCTAAACTAGAAAAGAAATCTTTGAGTCCCAGAGTGGGTCTGAGTAAACCTCAAAACATTTGTCCTCATAGCACAGTGATAACAAAGGCACCCCAAAACACACTTGTTCCTGTCCCAAGGTGATAACAAAGGTACCCAAGAAGTTTTGTGAAGATTGGTTCATAAATACAGCCTCTAGCCCGAGCCGTATTGACATGTGCACTTACTGTGTACAAGAAGCACTGAATAAATCAAAGTTCATCTTATGTGCATAATTTCTGCATGAGAAAAAAAACCCGTACTATATGTGACGTATTCCATGTTACTAAACATTCATACAAAAATTTATTCAAATCAGAACTTCATACAGAAGTTCTGTACAAAAAACTGATTGCACCAATTTTGGTACAAAATGGCTGCTGGAAGCCATCTTGAATTTTGGACCACACCCAAAAACACTTGTTCTCATCCCACGGTGATAACAAAGGTACCCAAGAAGTTTCGTAAAGATCAGTTCATAAATTTGGCCTCTAGCCTGAGCCATATAGAAGTTGTGTACAAAAAACTGATTAGACCGAATTTCGGTACAAAATGGCCACTGGTAGCTATCTTGAATTTTGGACTGCACCCAGAAACACTCGTTCTCATCCCAAAGTACCCAAGACATTTCGTGAAGATCGGTTCATAAATACAGACTCTAGTTCGAGCCGTATTGACATGTGTACTTACTGTGTGTAAGTAGCACTGAAAAAATCAAAGTTCATCCAATTTGCATAATTTCTGCACGAGAAAAAAACCTGTATGATATGTGATCTATCCCATGGTACTAAACATTCACACAAAAAATTATTCAACTCACCGCTTTCATATGGAAGTTCTGCGCAAAAATCTGATTGCACCTAGTTTTGTACAAAATGTCTGCCATCGGCCATCTTGAATTTCGGACCGGACCCCAAAACACTCGTTCTCGTCCCACGGTGATACCAAAGGTACCCAAGAAGTTTGGTAAAGATCGGTTCATAAATACCACCTCTAGCCCGAGCCGTATTGGCATTTGCACTTACAGTACTGAAAGTAACACTAAATTAGGGACCTGCGAACCTTCGATTATTTGATTCGATTTCGAATCCTTGCAGCTATTCGATTCGATGCTGGTGTCATGGGTTCGAAATTTTCGAATCTCATCGGACTAGGTCGGGAAAACTTTTTCACGCCACTGTGCCGATACGTGTGTTTCTGCTCCGATAATAGGCTTGCAATCACGTTCGTTTATCAGTTAGTTAGGCGCGTGCATCGGAGTAGCACCCCCACCCACCCCCATCCGGTAACATTCCCGTTATAATATAACCTCGCAACTTGGTCTTAAATCAGCATGCTCGCATGATCGCATCGTATATGCATTATGCACACCACTGCGTGTTACGGGAGTTCGACGAAACCAGCATGTTTTACAGTAAAGTGCAGTATAATAGAATTACCCCCCTTACATTGCAATTTGCAATGAAGCGGTCACGCGTTTACATAAAGACGCCGACACGGAATGTATATAAAGCGGAGAGGTCAATGTGCGTTTATATGCGTTGTGAATCACTCGTGATTAAAGATCAGGGGAAGTTTGTAACAGCAGTTATTGTCGATACATGTGATGACCCAATGAAGTTGAATGAACGTACCAGAACAAGCTAACTTATATGATATACCAGGCTGCAGAAATGCATTTCGTTTAGTTTGAATGGTTTAATTTAGCTTTCGATATTTTAATTCGCGCGGGACGTGTGTTTACAAAAGTTCAGTATGGCCAAGTATGTTTCCGTTTCCAGCCAGTTATCACCGCCGGTCTATTATCCAAAAATGCCAACAATCCTATGGCACCCGAAACAACAATTGTCAGCATATACACGACCACTATTCGATATTCGAGATTCGATTCAATTCAAAATCCTCGTTCACATTCGATTCGAGACAAAATTTGATATTCACAGGTCCCTACACTAAATACATAAAAGTTAGTCTAAACTGCATAATTTACGCACAAGAAAAAAACCTGTATTATATGTGATGTATCCCATGGTACTAAACATTCAAACAAAAAATTATTCAAATCAGAGCTTTCATATGGAAGTTCTGTGCAAAAATCTGATTGCACCTTCGTCAAGATGAGCTAAAAACTGATTGCACTAATTTCTGTACAAGATAGGTGCCGGTGGCCATCTTGAATTTTAGACTGCACCCAAAAACACTCATTCACGCCCCACGGTTATAACAAAGGTACCCAAGAACATTTGTAAAGATCGGTTCATAAATGCGGTCTCCAGCCCAAGCTGTATAGAAGTTTTGTACAAAAAACTGATTTTATCTAATTTCGGTACAAAATGGCCGCCAGCAGCCATCTTGTTTTTTGGACTGCACCAAAAAACACTCATTCTCGTCCCAAGGTGATAACAATGGTACCCAAGAAGTTTCGTGAAGATCGGTTTATAAATACAGCCCCTAGCCCAAGCCGTATTGACATGTGCACTTACTGTGTATAAGTAGCACTGAATAAATCAAAGTTCATCTAATTTGCATAATTTCAGCACGAAAAAACCCCCCGTATTATATGTAATGTATTCCATGTTACTAAACATTCATACAAAAATTTATTCAAATCTAACTTTCATACAGACATTCTGTACAAAAAAACTGATTGGAAAAATTTCGGTACAAAATGGTTGCTGGTGGCCATCTTGAATGTTGGACCGCACCCAAAAACACTCTTTCTCGTCTCCCGGTGATAACAAAGATACCCAAGAAGTTTTGTAAAGATCGGTTCATAAATACGGCCTCTAGACCGAGCCGTACTGAATGGTTGATGCCGGACAGACGTCTAGACGGACGATGGGCCATGGCATAACCTCTAATTTGACAATGTCAAAGTTGAGCTAATAACAAAAAATGCTTTGACCCATAACTGTTTGAGTGCTATAAGCCACTATCAGGGCTTTCAGGAAAGTGAGGGCACCAAAACAAAAGCCAACATTTTCCTTGCCCATGTTTCATATTCAGACAAGCGCAAATAATATTTTGTTCATATAGATTGGTTTTATTACAAATTATTGGAGAGTGCTATGGGCACTCTCCAATAATTTGTAATAAAATAAATTTTGATGAACAAATTCAGATCACCAAAATAATCTAGACATCAACCAGTTAAAAGTCTATAGCAAACTTTTGGGTAATTTGGCTTCCATGGAAATATCGAGTTAACTCAACATAACATTTATTTATTTATTGACATTTTACGACATTTTCAACAGCCAGGGTCACATAGTGTCAGACAGTTTTACAGGTTGGGAACGCTGGAGTACCCGGAGAAAACCACCGAGCAATGGTGAGCATCTGTCAGACTCCCCAACATACTAACTTCACACAATCGGGGTTAGCACTAGCTGAAGGCAAGTGCACCATCGGCGTGCAGTATGCCTTAGTACACAGTTCCACCGTGCCCCCCACAACAGTAACATTTAAAGTACATGTACAATGACAATGGTTTCTAGTTGAGGCTTGGTTGCCAAGACTTCACTAAGAAAGCACAGCAACACTCATAAATAAGGGTGTCATGGACCAGCAAAATAGTGTGTAAAAGTGTTCAGTCCTTCAACTGGTTGAGTGCTAGAAGCCACTATCAGTGGCTTTCAAAAAATGAGGGGTTTCAGAGCAACAGCCAATGTTTTCCTTGCTCAGGTTTCATATTCAGTCAAATGCATGTAACATTTTCTTTATACAAATATGTTCTATTACAAATTATTGGAGAGTGCCTGTAGGCACTCTCCAATAATTTGTAATAAAACAAACTTTGAATAGCAATTCAGACCACCCAAAATAATCTAGCCCTCAACCAGTTAATGGTTAAAGGGATTGAGCTCTAAGACAGAACACAATGAGGGTGGAGTATGGGGGCAGGAAACAACAAAATGAGGTGGAGATCTTCCTGTATTTTGCCAAAAGTGTACAGGAAAAACTACACCAAGAGTCACTGATTCCTGTCCCTCATACTCTACCCGAGTTGTGTTCGGTATTTATACCATGATTAAACTGACGCCGATATTTTTAAGATCTTTTTCTTGCTTGACATTGTTTCACGACGAAGCATTTTATTCATGTCATAACGCTGCTCAGATGCATAACATCCAAACAGATGCATTCTTAGGACATTCTTATGTGTAATCAGACTTCTATGCGTGATGTATCTTGCACTTTTCCCAACATCTGTATTGCATTGTGTAACATTGAATATGCATGGCAATAATGGTAAAAAATAAATTTAAGGCCACACAAGGTAGATCTTCTGTTTCTCAGGTCATTTTTGTAAAATTTTTGAGAAATCTAATTTCACTGAAAGGAATTTACTTGAACCCGACTGTATGGTGACTGTTATTTGGCTACTGTGTGGGTGGATATCAGACTTTCCCTTTCAATCACCAGACCAGAGCAAATGTGAGGACACATGAAGCAAATCTGCTGTTATGGGTTAACTGGTGGTCCCTAACTGCGGAATTGCTTCTAGAGTTCTTGCATTTCTTCTGGACTAGCAAACATAAGTAATAGAAAGATCCAACCACACAGTGGCAAGAAGCAAATCACTTTTTGTGAAGTTTTTGTGATTATGGTGGTGACACTTGATTAGTGGTAGTGTATCACGATACATATCGTATTGTGGGGATATTATCATGATACGAATTGTATTGTGAGAAAACGTGTCACTGCAGCCCTAATATTATTCAAATTGAATATATTTCACCGATAAAATGTCCAGTCAATTAAATGGGTTCCACTATACTAGTCTCATTTACTAATACATGCACAGGTATTGCTAATAGGATTTTCAAAATCAAGACACATGAGACATGATTACAGGAAACTATTCTCACAGTAGAAAAATGTAATGAAAGTGTCAATGACATTGTAGCTCAACTTGTTAAGACATGTACATGTATAGTATGTGACACAGCAATGACAAACATCTAGGTAATGACCTGATAACAAAGGTACATATAAAGTATTGTAACGGTCTGTACATAAATACTGACCGTAGCCTGTAACAAATGTATAGGTAAAGTATTGTAAAGGTGGGTGACAGTCAGATGCTAAACTAGAAAAGAAATCTTTGAGTCCCAGAGTGGGTCTGACTGAACCCCAAAATATTTGTTCTCATAGCACAGTGATAACAAAGGCACCCCAAAACACACTCGTTCCTGTCCCAAGGTGAAAACAAAGGTACCCAAGGAGTTTTGTGAAGATCAGTTCATAAATACGAGCTGTATAGAAGTTGTGACAAAAAACTGATTGGACCTAATTTCAGTACAAAATGGCCACTGGCAGCAATTTTGAATTTTGGACCGCACCCAGAAACACTCGTTCTCGCCCTAAGGTGATAACAAAGGTATCCAAGAAGTTTTGTGAAGATCGGTTCATAAATACAGCCTCTAGCCTGAGCCATATTGACATGTACACTTACAGTGTATAAGTAGCACTGAATAAATCAAAGTTCATCTAATTTGCATAATTTCAGCACGAGAAAAAAACCCGTACTATATGTGATGTATTCCATGTTACTAAACATTCATACAAAAATTTATTCAAATCAGAACTTTCATACAGAAGTTCTGTACAAAAGACTGATTGCACTAATTTTGGTACAAAATTGCTGCTGGTGGCCATCTTGAATTTTGGACCACACCCAAAAACACTCGTTCTCATCCCACGGTGATAACAAAGGTACCCAAGAAGTTTCGTAAAGATCGGTTCATAAATACGGCCTCTAGCCTGAGCCATACAGAAGTTGTGTATAAAAAACTGATTAGGCCTAATTTCGGTACAAAAATTTCTCGTCCCAAGGTGATAACAAAGGTACCCAAATCATTTCGTGAAGACTCTAGCCCGAGCTGTATTGACATGTATACTTACCATGTGCAAGTAGCACTGAAAAAATCAAAGTTCATCTAATTTGCATAATTTCTGCACGAGAAAAAAACCTGTATTATATGTGAAGTATCCCATGGTACTAAACATTCACACAAAAAATTATTCAAATCAGCGCTTTCATATGGAAATTTTGTGCAAAAATCTGATTGCACCTAATTTTGTACAAAATGGCTGCCATCAGCGAACTTGAATTTTGGATCGGACCCCAAAACACTCGTTCTCGTCCCACGGTCATAACAAAGGTATCCAAGAAGTTTCATAAAGATCGGTTCATAAATACAACCTCTAGCTCGAGCCGTATTGAACTGTTGACGGACAGACGGACGACTGGCCATGGCATAAGCTCAAATTTGGCTTTGCCAAAGTTGAGCTAAAAATAGAAAACAGAGCAATGCAACTTGACAGGAGACTAGCAAACAAACAAACAAACAGGCAGAGGAAAACCTAACATTGTTCAAAATGATATAAATCTAACCAAATGCTTGTAATTTCCCAGAATGGAAATCTTGTAATAACTGTAACAGTCCCTGCTCCATGGCCCTAACATCAGCTACATCTGTCAGAAAGGAATGTTCTTTACATGGACGACTGACTGCTGCTTCATTCTTCACACCTGTTAAAGATTACGAATGAGACTTTTAATAGTTGGTGGAAAAGATACAATATTTTATCAGATAACTGAAAGATCTTAAACACCGAAATATGTTCTGAAAGAAAATATCACTCAGAGAAAAAAGAAGGGGCCTTAATCATTCACCTGACAAAGCTGTTCAAGGAAGTATTTTGGGCGACATTCAGTTACCCATGGTTCATCAACACTACAGAGGAATGAAGTCACAAAATTACTCTAGTGTTAATCAATGCCTGATGATTATTATAGATCTTAATGACTGCTTCCAATTATATTAGCTGTAGACAAGCACAGCCAAACTTCCATGGGTAGCAATGTCACTGTGCACCCCCCTCCCCCCAAAAAAGAAGAAGAGATCCCAAATATTAACCCAGGGACTCGATTTGCACAATCTTGAGTATGAAATGTTGTATACAATAAAACCTGTCTTGAGAGACCACTGTCTTCAGAGAGCACCTGTCTTGAGAGACCAGTGTGCGATTGGTTTCACTCTATATTGGACCTGTCATGAGAGACCACCTGTCATGAGAGACCACCTGTCTTGAGAGACCTCAAAAACTCAATTTTTCACCTGTTTTGAGAGACTGGAAAGTTAAAAAATTTATAGTAATTTATATATTTTTATACTTACCAATGACCCAGACTTAGCTGGTGCTATCTCTAAAATATTAAGGGCCAAACACAAATTTTACCCCCTAATCCCCCAAAATTTGCATCTAAAACCGAAAATTACATGTCCTATATGGTCCTCCATACTTTTACCCCACTGCGCATGCGCAGTGTCAAGGAGGTCTCGAAATTGCTGCCAAAAGTCATTCTTACAACCAGTGCCTGGTAAGCGTTATGTACTCAGCAGGGAGGAATGAGTTCCCAACTCATGGGAGGGCCATCCCCGTCTGGGTCATTGATAAGTATAAAAAATATATAAATTACTATATATTTTTGAACATTTTTATACTGTACCAATGACCCAGACTTAGCTGAATAGTAAAAAGGTTGGAGGGCCTAGGACATAAGGAAAATCCAATAGACTCAATTACCTATAACAGACCTATCCCCTTTAGGAGAAAAGGAGAGATAGTCTTACATGTATCTTTCTTATTTGTAACAAAAAAGAGAGACACAATACTATTCTGTAATTGAGCACAATAACATCAATGATCTCTATAAACATCTAGTATAACCCTTTATACTAATATTTTTTAAGGAAAGCCAACAAATGCGGGAGTCTAGTAAAAGTGTTCGAGGATTGTATATTAACGCTCAATTAATCACGTGATATATACGAATGCTTCACACCAATCAATGCTTAAAAAATATTACACAGATGAGTAAACATAGGCTTAACCTTAAAATCATCTCGGAACTGACACGGAATTACTAAGTCCAAGGGAGGTATTCCCTTGCTTTATACTATAAAGCAGGTGACCTAAGGGAACACCCCCCCCCCCCCCCTTTTCCCTTGCCCTGGATCAAATACTCCAGAGCAAAGAGGGCAGCAGGACAGAGTCACTGCCAGAACCGAAAGCCTATACACACATAGTTGCCACTATTTAGTAGACAACCTTCAGAGTAAAAAATAGCGGACCTAAACAATGTAGATCTGCAGAAAAGGACTCAATATTCTCAGATACAAAATCGTGAAAGTGGAGGGCTAACACTAATATGCAGCCCTCATTAAATCTGTAATAACCATATTAATAGCTTAAGCCCATGAAGAAGAAGAACTCTTACTTCATGAGCTTAAACTAAAACACAGACTGCTGAATAAAGAAATAACTAGAAAGTGTTTTAGCACACTAAAACATATGTCTCCCCTTCCTTTTGAGGTCAGAGGTCAAGGTCACATGCAGTTCATCAAGGTAGCAGACATGCGGTTTCATGGTGACACATCCACATGTCAAAAAAAAAAAATTCTGGTCTGGACAATTACTCCCTATTTGAAGTACATAAATTTGACCTTGAGGTCAAGGTCATATGAAGGTCATGATAACATGTGGTCTCATTGTGATACATCCACATGCCAATCATCTAAGTCCTAGGTCAAAAAACAAAAAAGTTCTGATCTGGACAATTATTCCCTATTTGAAGTACATAAATTTGACCTTGAGGTCAGAGGTCAAGGTCACATGTAGTTCATCAAGGTAGCGGACATGCGGTTTCATGGTGACACATCCACATGTCCAAAAAAAAAAAAAAAATCTGGTCTGGACAATTACTCCCTATTTAAAGTACATAAATTTGACCTTGAGGTCAAGGTCACATGAAGGTTATGGTTAAATGTGACATGCGGTCTAATTGCGATACATCCACATGTCAAATATCTAAGTCCTAGGTCAAAAAACAAAAAAGTTCTGGTCTGGATAATTATTCCCTATTTGAAGTACATAAATTTGACCTTGAGGTCAAGGTCACATAAAGGTCATGACATGCAGTCTCATGGTGACACATCCACCATGAGACCAAGTCCTAGGTCAAAAAACAAAAAAATTCTGGTCTGGACAATTACTATTTGAAGTACATAAATTTGACATTGAGGTCAAGGTCACATGAAGGTCACGACATGCGGTCTTGTGGTGACACATCCACATGTCAAATAACCAAGTCCTAGGTCAAAAAAATTCTGGTCTGGACAATTACTCCCTATTTGAAGTACATAAATTTGATCTTGAGGTCAAGGTCACATGAAGGTCACGACATGCGGTCTCATGGTGACACATCCACATGTCAAATAACCAAGTCCTAGATCAAAAAACAAAAAAATTCTGGTCTGGACAATTACTCCCTATTTGAAGTACATAAATTTGACCTTGAGGTCAAGGTCACATGAAGGTCACGACATGCGGTCTCATGGTGACACATCCACATGTCAAATAACCAAGTCCTAGGTCAAAAAACAAAAAAAATCTGGTCTGGACAATTACTCCCTATTTGAAGTACATAAATTTGACCTTGAGGTCAAGGTCACATGAAGGTCACAATGGTATGCAACACACCGGCTCATGGTGATACATCCACGTGCCAAATATCTAAGGCCTGGCTCAAAAGACAAACAAGTTTTGGTCAGGACAAAGTTTCCTTGAAAAAAGCACAAATCTGACCTTCAGATCAAAGGTCAAGGTCACATGAAGGTCACAATGGTACGCTACACACCGGCTCATGGTGATACATCCACATGCCAAATATCTAAAGCCTGACTCGAAATACAAAAAAGTTCTAGTCCAGACAGTTTACCTTAAAAAAGCACATGAATCTGACCTTCAGGTCAAAAGTCAAGGTCACATGAAGGTCACTATGGTACACTGCACACCAGTTCATGGTGATACATCCACATGCCAAGTATCTAAGGTGTAGGTCAAAAGACAAAAAAGTTATGGCCCGGACAAAGTTTGTGTGATGTTTCCCTTAAAAAAAACACATAAATCTGACCTTCAGGTCAAAGTCACATGAAGGTCACTATGGTACACTGCACACCGGCTCATGGTGATACATCCACATGCCATGTATCTAAGGTGTAGGTCAAAAGACAACAAAGTTATGGCCCGGACAAAGTTTGTATGAGAAGAAGAAGAATAAGAAGAAGAAGAAGAATAATATGCACTAAAACAATATGTCTCCCTTCTGGGAAGGGGAGACATAATCATAAGCAGAACTGATTGTAGATTGAATCCATCTGACCATAGAATGGACCACAATGTGGAGGAAGCTTCCACGGCATGTCCCACAACAGACGCCTGAGTAAATAGTCCACAGTCTTGTGGAGCTAGAGAAGCTACCAACAGAATTTGCATTGAAATAATTACACTAGAGCAAAATCTGTTGAATCAACAACGCAGTAAGATACGCATATCTTATTAGTCCGTCTAACAAGATCGATAGAGCGTTTATTGCAAACACTCGAAGACCCAAACATAATGACACATACGTCTGCAACTAATTGTTGAGATGCATCGCGAATAAGATGATTATTGGCCGTTCACCATGGTAGCAATCTGATTGAAAACTCCATATTGCCACTAAAGGACGGAATTTTACGTGAGGCCCTTGAAAGAACTCTTAAGGAGATTGTGCATCCTAGAATTCTTTTTCCTTGCAACGTAATGATAACGTTCTGTTAAGGTGATCTGCGTACAATGATGCGTCTAAGCTGACCCTGCTAGATGATATTGTTATTTCCAACATCGTGGTTGGAATTGACATAGACGACAGTAAAAAACAAAACTAGGTCCTGACCTGGTCGTCTAGACACAGAGAACTCTCAGAATGCTCTGTCCTGCTGAAGGCCTCGTATCCTTGGCTACCGGATGGGCATGACCTGGTCGCCGTAGAATCCCTGGTCGGCGATGTTGGTTGAATATCACAGGTCACGTAGCCAAGGTGCGGTCGCGAGTGCTGCCGTGAGGATGAGGAAGCCAAAAGAGCAGTCTCTCCGGACTGTCTATATAATGGAGCGTCCCAAACGGTGGACGTATGCTCCGACTGAGCAACGTTTTGTACCACAACATCTGGGCTCAAATGTTGTAATACAAGAGAGGAACTTCTCTCGCTCGCAGCCCGATGGACCTGGACGAGCTAGGAACCTGACTAATAGGCTTCCTCTGTACCATCCTCGTATCCGTCGTCACTGGGTGTGCAGATTGTATTTTATAATAGTGCTCGCATCACCCAAATCTCCTTCCTGGACTGCAACGGACGAAACCGGGTGCTGAGCCATTCGGTGAATGGTCGCGACACCGGGAGAGCTAGCAGACGCCAACGCCGTTGATCCTACTTGGGACTTCTTAGGCAATTGACGTATCTGTATGAGCACTTTACCGCTAGCTCTTCATTTGACTGTGACAACAGAAGCACACTTACAAAGACTTCACAGTAACAATACCTAGTTCATGTTACCCTATGAGACCTGTGGAGCTGCAGTCCTACGTGAAATATCCGCTGGAAGCTCCCGGGACGTTCATTCCTGCATTTATATAATATGCGAACGTCCCGACTGAAAAGGTCTCGTATCCTTGGCTAACAGATGGATTGACCTGGTCGACGTGTATTCCTCGGTTGGCAAAGCAGGAGCACCAGGGACGTTCAGTCCTGCATTTATATAATATGCTAACGTCCCCTGGAAATCTGTGGTCATATAGCCAAGGTGCGGTCGTGTGTGTTGACGAGGATGAGGAAGCCAATATAGCAGCCGTGTTGGACTGTCATGCGACGGAGCGTCCAGAGCAGAAGGAGTGGACGTAAGCTCCGACTAAGCGAACATACAACAACATCGCGGCGTAGATGTTGATGCAAGAGAGAGGGGGGCCTCTCTCGCTCACGGTCTGGGGGACCTGGACGAGCTAGCTACCAGACGGACAGGCTTCCTCCGTACTATCCTCGGATCCGTCGTTGCTGGGAGTGCACATCTGAAGTTTTATAGTGCTCACATCACCCAATCTGCTTCCCTGGACCGCAACGGACTAACCCGGGTGCTGTACCATTCTTTCCTGGTGAATGGACGCGACACCGGGCGGACTAGCGGGCGACAATGCCTTCGATAGAACTAGCTAACTCCCAGCAATTGTCGTAATACCTTGAGCACTTCCTGCTAGCCCTACTATTGCAACAATGGAGACACACTTATTGAAGACATCACGGAAACATCACTCTGAATTCTGAAAAAGAAACTGATAGTATATAGTAACCCTACGGAGAGAGGACCGTAATGGACCCCTCACCGCTAAAAAAATACCAAGACACCTGTCTCCAACGATGTCATATCAATCAACACACACAGAGCAAGAATTAATGCGACTACATTGACTATAAGAAACACAATGAACTTGTGAATTAGAGGAAGATATCCTCGCATTACGAATGAAGAATACTTTTTCCAACCAGAAAAAATATACACCGTCATATTACTCGCACTAACCCTTGAAATAAATATACATATATATTATAATTCATTATAACATTTCAAAAGAAAATAATTTTCAAAAAAAAATTTTTGAAAAAAGTTTTCAGAAGAGCCCAAGTTCCCAATGGGAACCTTGAGCCCAAAGGATCCCCAAAAAGCTTAAGTGTGGACAAAATGTTTTAGTGATTTTGAAAAATTAATGTAACACTTATGGACAATATTAATGTATCTTGCTGTGAACTAAATTAAGCAGAAGACAAGTAATCACTGTCAGAAGTAACAGTTGTCAACATAAGCAAAAGTGTCAACAAACCAGAAACATGACTCCTGGCACTGAAACAAACAGAGCCCAAAATCAGTTACCAATTTAAACACTATCTGATGTAAGACAGAGGCTTCCAGAGAAGAAACTGTAGAACATTAGATGGTAGATGCAGACCAAAATGCCTAAACACCCCTGGGGTGAGGACGTAAACATGGGGAAAAAACAGAAAATAATTCTGTTACCAAGCCAAAACGCCCAAGAAATTTTAGTAATAAACATTACAAAAAATAAGCCAAAAGCATGGGAGAATAGCTAGGGGATAATAAAGGAAAGGGAGAAACACTGATTAAACAATGGAACATTCATAGCAAGAATGAGAATGACCACAACAAGGTCATGCCTCGAAAATAGGTAACATGAATAATTTCGTAAAATAATTATAAGTTACAGCCCTGAACATTTGTTTCCTCTGTTTTTTCCTCTCCACCTTCTATTTCCACCATATATCTACCATTTCTCTCATAATTATGCGTCTGGCATCATTTAAACTGAGATTTACAAGCACAAATATCAGTCAGTTGTAACTGAATTGAGAGCCAAACAAAGAATGACTTTTGGTGGCAATTTCGAGACCTCCTTGACACTGTGCATGCGCAGTGGGGTAAAAGTATGGAGGACCATATAGGACATGTAATTTTTGGTTTTAGATGCAAATTTTTGGGGATTGGGGGGTAAAATTTGCGTTTGGCCCTTAATATTTTGGAGTTAGCACCAGCTAAGTCTGGGTCATTGGTACAGTATAAAAATATCAATTTTTGCAATTCAAGAGTATTAAAATCACTTAAGATCAATGCAATGTGTACAAAAGTCAATAGTTCAAAAAAGTAACCAGGACATCTGCCCAACAGTAAAATTTTCTCGACAATTGTTCCCTGAAACCTTAATATCTGAAATCATACAAAACCTGACAAATACAAAAACAGACTTTTCAAGGTACAACTGTAAATTATTATAAAAATAACTCATTTGAAAATATTGATAGAAAGAGAATACTTTGTTTGCATAAAGTAAGCAATTACTACTTTGGATGGACCAGCCCCTTCACATCATCATCTCAAAACAATTTTCGATTTATGTACTTTTAACTGTAATTTCTCAGACAATGCCTCTGCACTTGTAGTAAAACTGAATTAAAATAAAACAATAATAAAAACAAGAGGCCCCACAGGGCCTGAAACACTCATCTTGAACAGAACACAATATAAACAGAGTCCAAGAATGAGTCTACATTAAGCAATCAACCTCCATAGGATACACTGTCAATCCTTGAGTCCCTCAGGAATGACAAAAATAATCCGTGCATCATGCCTTTTCTTCAGCTGATCATAATGTAAAATGTAGAGCTCCCCTATGAAGCCCCTTGATACAACCTATGTGGATTAATCTTAGTTACACACCTCTAGAGGGAACTGAATACAAAATCTTTAATTCTTCAGCAACATGGCCAATTCCAGCTCCCAAAGGGAGCCCAAATATTAACCCAGACTCTCAATTTGTGGAATCTGACTTCCCTAGAGATGTTGTGTACCAAATATGAAAGCATTCTGACTAGTGGATCTGAAGAAGATGATTTTTGAAGAAATTCCCTCATATTGTACTAAGTTCAAATTCCCTCATATTGTACTAAGTTAAATTTCAGGTTCCCATATGGAGCCACCCAAATATTAACCCAGGAACTCAAATTGAACAAACTTGAATCTGCCCCCCCCCCCCCCTCCCCCTTAGAAATGTTGTATACAAAATATGAAAGCATTCCGACTGGTGAATCTGAAGAAGAAGATTTTTAAAGAAATTTCTTCATATCGCACTAAGTAAAAATTTGGGCTACCATAGCCAGCCCAAATATATACCTAGGGATCTGATTTGAACAAAACTTGAATCTCCCCCCCCCCCCCCTGCTCCCCTAGAGATGTTGCATACCAAATATGAAAGCATTCTGGATCTGAAAAAGAAGATTTTTAAAAATTATCCCCCATATTAAACAAAGTAGGAAGCCCAAATATTAACCTAGGGACTTGGTTTAATCAATCTTGAATCTGACCCTCAAAACAATGATGTATACCAAACATTAAAAGATACTGACTGCTGGTTGTTCAGAGGAAGATTTTTAAAGAATATTCCCCATATTACCCTAAGTTAAAAATTTGGGCTCCTGTATTGAGCCCAAATATAAACCAATGGGCTTTATTTTAACAAACTTGTATCTGACACCCCTATGAATGATGTGTACCAAATATCAAAAGATTCTGATGATAGGTTCTGGAGAAAAGATTTTTAAATTTTTTTGCAAATATGCTGACTCAGCATTTTTGCGATGCCCATTACAGAACACCCCAACAATTTTTTGTTACCATTCAATTCTACTGGTCCTAAGGATGCTTCATACCAAATAACAGCTCTCTGTTCTGTGTGGTTTGGGAAATATGGACGTTTGAAAATATTTCTATTTTTAGCTCCCAGGGTTCCTGTGGGGAAACAGGAATTTTTTTTTGCATGAGTCAAGTACTTATGACCCAATAATAGCACAAACCAAATTTGGTTCAAACCGAACCATCGGTTCAGAAAATAGAAATTTTGGGCGGGGCCAAAAATCTTACCCCTCCCATTACAAAGCTAAATATTGCTTCACGAACTTCGTTTGAACAAACTTGATTCTACACCTCAAAAGGAAGCTCCATAAAAATATCAAGTCATTGTACACACTGGTTCATGAGAAGATTTTTATAATATTTTGGAGCATTTTTCCCCACTCCCATCCTATAGGGCTGGGCATGTTGAGTTGAACAAAAATGCAATGCCCCTTTGGGACTATCACTCACACAAACTTTCACTTGAACTGGCCCAGTGGTTTTGGAGGAGAAGACCAAAACATGGTGTTGATGGACAACGGATGGAGAGCAATGAGATTAGCTCAGCATGACTTTGTCAAGATGAGCTAAAAACTTAAAAAAACAATTCTTCTCCATTTCTACAACAAATATTTTCTGGTTGGTCATTCACTGACTAGCGAAAACCTCAAACCTCTAATGAGACACCACCTTTCTTGAGAGATCACTTTTGAATTGCAAAGGGGTGGTCTCTCAAGACAGGTTCTACTGTACCAAATATCAAAAGATTCTAATAGATTGTTCTGGAGAAAAATATTTTTTCAATTTTGGAAAACATTTTATGGGTGCTATTTGAGTGATGCCCTTGGCGGTGCACCCTGTGGGCGCAGCAACTTTGTTTGATCAAACCTGAATTGACATTTAAGAAACATGCATATCAAATTCGACTCAATCCGGTCCAGTGGTTTATGAGAAGGCAATAATGTAAAGTTCATGCCAGGTGGATGATGGAAGATGGACGGACAGACAGAAAGTGATCACTCAACTGGTAGAGTGCTAAATTATTTTTGGTCCATAAAATTCCTGTGCATTTTTGCCTCAATAAAATTTATGGGAGAGTAGGCACTCTCCCATAAATTGTAACAAGGCAAAACCTAACAGATAAAATAATATCACTACCAAGCTAATATGAAGCACATGCACAGAATACGAGGCCTTTAAATTGCGGGACTGGCACTTCAGTATGAAGCCCTAAAATGGGTTTCCAACACTTTACCAGTTAAGCTCCCCTTGATGTTCAGTAAGGTGAGCTAAAAACTTGCCTAATGGATTAGCCAGTCATATTAAGCATATATAAGCATTCCAACTGGTGGATCTGAAGAAGATTTTTAAAGAAATTCCCTCATATTGCACTAAGTCAAAATTCGGCTCCCATAGGGAGCCAAAATATTACAAAAGATTAACCCAGGGACTTGATTTGAACAAATTTGAATTTGACCCCCCTCAGAGATGAAAGTGGCAGGTGTAAAAAATCCTGGAAAGTGTAAATCACTGAGCGAAGCAAGGCAAGCACGACTAACACAGGCCAGGGTCTGCTCTAGGGCTGTAGGTGCTCGGAGATTGATTCACACATTTATTTAACTAGTCCTGAAAAATGTTGATGTCAGTGATTGATTTAAATTTATGTTTCGAATATTTTCTGATATGTACTTTCATTTTCGCATGTTGTTTTAATACATTTTGCCATCATTTCCACAGTCAATTTCTTTTGCACACAAAGTACACTTCACTTTTACAACACAATTTATTTTCCTTTCATTATTTGAATCTATTTCTTGTAACCAGCCCCAGCAAAACTTATTTTTGATTCCTTTATCAACAAGCGATATATCCTCCTGTCCTTTCCATTGTTTACATTGAAAAGCATTGTCTTCAATGAGCACTGAATACACACAAGAAACAATAAATTCCTTTGGCTGAACTCTCACACAATTTCACTTATTGAATATGACTGTCCTATCAGCATTTAGTTCACAAACAAACTTGGTTTGACTTTCAACAATTGCTAAAACACAAAACAAGAGGCCCCAGGGGGCCTGAGGGCGCTCACCTGACATGGTAGTCTAAATATCAAACCAGGGATTTGATTTGAATAAGCTGCATATGCCCCTCCTATGAAAAGCATATACGAACTAGATGAAGCAGTTCTGCCCACACAATACACACAATTTTTCCTTCCATTTTCAGTTCCTGCACTTTTACGTCCTAAAATTGAGATAAACGCATAAAAACAGATTTTTTTTTAATTTTTGTTTGGAAATTTTTGAAGTCCCAAACAAAATATTTTGAGCCTAAATTTTTTTTTTCTTAAAATTGAGCAAAATGCATAAAAAACCAAAAAACTAATGTCTGGATTTTGGTCCAAAATTTTCAAAGTCCCACCCAGACCCCAAATTTTCAGTGTAAAAAAAAAAAAAAATTTTGTCTTAAAATTGACCGAAATGCATAAAAAAAAAAAAAAAAAATTCCGGATTTTGGTCCAAAATTTACTTAAGGCCGCCAAATTTTTTTGTCTTGAAATTGACCGAAATGCATAAAAAAAAACAAAACAAAAATTTCAGGATTTTCGTCCAAAATTTTCAAAGTCCCACCTGCCAGACCCCAAATTTTCAGTGTAAAAATTTGGTTTTATTTTGTCTTAAAATTGACCGAAACATATAAAAAACAAAAAAAAATGTCCGGATTTTGATCCAACATTTTCTATGTCCCACCCGGCCCCTAAATTTTCAGTGTAAAAAAAAAAATTTTTTGTCTTAAAATTGGCCGAAATGCGTAAAAAACAAAAACAAAAATTCCGGATTTTGGTCCAAAATTTTCTAAATCCCACCCGGCTCCCAAATTTTCAGTGTAAAAAAAATTTTTTTTTGTCTTAAAATTGACTGAAACGCATAAAAAACAAACAAAAAATTTCCGGATTTTTTCTAAGTCCCACCTGGCCCCCAAATTTTCAGTGTAAAAAAAAATTATTTTTTTTGTCTTAAAAATTGACCGAAATGCATAAAAAACAAAACAAAATTTCCAGATTCTGGTCCAAAATTTCAACGTCCAGAACAGGACCCTAAATTTTCAGCCTAAATATGAACCCAGGGACTTGGCTTGAACAAACTCGAATCTCACTCCCCTAAGGATGCTGCATACCAAATATCAAAATATTCTTATTGGCAGATCTGAAGAAGATTTTTAAAAAATATTCCTCATACTGCACTAATTTAAACATTTGGGCTCCCATAGAGAGCCCAAATATGGACCCAGGCAATTGATTTCAATAAACATGTGAAACAATCTTTCAAAGATGTTATATGTGAAATTTGAAAGCTTTTGGAGCAGTGGTTTGGGAGAAAAGTAGTCTTATATGTTTTTCCCATTACCCACAGTGTTAAAAAATGCTGACCCTGCACTTTTTCAAAGTCCTAGAAAAGTACCCCATGATAAAACCGATAGCAATTTTTTTTTTTATCATTCCATTCTGTTGGTCCTAAGGAAGCTTCGTACCAAATAAGAATTCTCACTGCCGTGTAGTTTTGGAGATATGGGCGTTTTAATTTTTTTCTATTTTTAGCTCCTGCGGTTCCCATGGTGCGAAGGGAAAATTGTTTTTTCATAAATTAAGTACTTATGACCCAATAAGCCCTCATATCAAATTTGGTCCAAATCTGCCTCTCGGTTTGGAAAATAGAAATTTTGGGAGGGTCAAATATTCTTGCCCCTCCCATAACGATGGCAAATATAGCCCCACAAACTTCTCTTGAACAAATCGGAGTCTACGCTTCAAAAGGAATCTGCACACCAAATATCAAGTCTCTGCTACTGCTGGTTCATGAGAAAAAGATTTTTTAAGATTTCAGCACACTTTTTGGGTGTGGCCCTACCAAGGGGCGAGGCAACTTGATTTGAACAAAATCAAATTGCGATGTCATAACAAACTATTATCTCAAATATCAATTAAATTGTTTCAGCGGTTTGGGAGGAGAAGATGCAAACACCATGTTCATGGACGACAGACGGTGAGTGATCACTATAGCTCTCCTGACTGAAAGTCAGGTGAGCTAACAATGGAACTACAAGTGGAACAGAAAAGTTTATTACTGGAAAAAACAGACTTCGGGTTGCATAAAAAAATAAAATTCAGAACACAGAAAATAGTCCCAGAAATTCCTAAATTTCTGAATTCTGTCAAATTCCAGAAAACGTTCACCCCTGCCCCCTAAAGATGTTGCATACCAAATATGAAAGCATTCTCACTGGTGCATCTGAAGAAGATGATTTTTAAAGAAATTTCCTCATATTGCACTAAGTTAAAATTCAGGCTCCCATAGGGAGCCCAATTATTAACCCAGGGACTTGATATGGACAAACTTGAATCTGACCCCTTAGAGACGTTGTATACTAAATATGAAGGGTTTCTGACTGGTGAATCTTTTTAAAGCAATTCCCTCATATCGCACAAAGTTAAAATTTGGTCTCTCATAGGAAGCCCAAATATTAACCCAGAGACCAGGGGTCAGCCGAGGGGGCGACGAGGGCGAAGAAGTCGCCTGGTCATTCCTAAAGTTGGCTTGGCTAACACTGGGGGCGAAATTCAAGTCGCCCTCCCAAAATTCATTGGGAGACATGGCAGTTTTGGGCATTTCTTATGTTTTATTTCCAAATAGAAACACTTCTGCATTCTGACGGTCATGATAAAATAAATAGGTTTGTGGTTGCGTTTAAATCCATCACATGGCTCTGAAAATAGCCCAGACTAGCCCAATTTGAGGGGATGTCCAACCTAACTTTGGTCAAATTTCATGTAATTTTCTTCCAAGTCTAAAAAAGACCCAAAATGAATAACCCCAATAAATTATATACCAAAATGCTTGGAATGAAACATAGAACATGTGGAAACTGGAATTTGCCATGGAACTGCTGCCATGTGTAGATAGCACCACCTGAAAGTCTGCTATGGCATAAGTAAGAGAACAAATGTTTTACAATAAAATACCTCAAAATAAAATAACTGCTGTATTCTATAAACATTGAAGCACATACTCAAACAAACCTTTTTCTAATTCTTGTAAGTAATAAAGATTGAGACCAAATGTTTTAAGTGGTGTGCTCACTGATTGAAGACAGACATTTTCTTTTGTTTATGTTTTGATTTGGGGAGTTCAACAAAGGTCAACTTGAAGGAGTCCACTAGAAGAAGTATGGGAGGACAAAAGAGTGTCTCCCAATATAAAGATGTATGTGTCACTGTGGTGGTTTGGAAAGAAACTATGATATTCTCCTATGTAGAATGCACTGCAAAGTCATACATTGTAGTTGAATCAATACATTTACAAACCCATTGCACTGTAACCCCTTTTATCCCTTGCATCAATTTGATAGTAATTAAATTGTTAAATTTGTCTGGTTTATCAATAAGTAACACAGCTTCGTTTACTCTTGGACACCAATACACTCATGATATCTGTTGGAGAAGAAATAAGAGCAACTGTAACCCGTCACTGCACTAAACCATCTAATGTACATAAAAGTACATTGTTATTCAAAACACATCAAATCAACCCTACATAACCATTATTGCATGTACTTTTCCAAAGGAGGCTTATAGGCATATTGAGATCAGGAGGGCACATCCAGTAGTTCTGACATTCATACATAGGTGTTCACATATTTTTTTCAAGAATGCATTACGTAAAGTAATCCCCAAAAGGTTACAAGTGAGCTCCATTTGACAAAAAATGTCCCGGGGAGTGCTCTCTTCCTTGTAGGACTCTACCTCCGGCACTCATGGCATATGCCTTTTTCTCAGGGTTTAACTCTTTTTTCTTTTTGAAGATCCTGGCAACACACATGTTCCAAACACTATCAGACAGGTATCCCTCCAAATAAGTGTGTCTGCAAAAATCATATTACATTGCAAAACATTCTTTTTAGACTTTAAGTTCTGGACCTTTCATGCTTCTTGCTTCCAACTATAACACTTAATTTATCGATTAATGGGTGAATAGAAAAACCCTGCCATAATCAACATGTTGAGTTCCAGAAGCCTCCATAACAGCTCCGATAAAAGTGTAAAACATCAGATTGGTGGCTTTACAGAATATTCATTAGCTTGTTGCTTGATAAGTAACAGGTACAAAATATTCACAAAAAATATTTTGTTGCAATTAATTTGAAGGTGTCAGCAGGTACTTTCCAACAAATTGTAACAAATCAACTAGTTATAAACAAAATTTTCTAACTTGAAAGAGTGAAAAAGGACCATAACTCTGGAAAAAATGTGTGGAACAAACACATGCTACAGCAGCTACAGAGGCATCGTTTCCCCATGATGCTCGATCACAACACCAAATATCCTTCAAATTGGAGTAGCAGTGGTTGAGATACAAGGGAGAATGTTGGTATGGGTTAGAGGACAGAGGTCTCCACGGCACTAGATGTGCCTTTTACTTTCCAACTTCCAGGTCCGTGGCATAATAATCACAAACACACCCACCTTATCAATTCATAATTTCAGTAAAATAAACGGAATTATCAATTTTATTTAATTTATAGATGATGAGAAAATATTGGCTTCTTTCGCCTTCTCGTACTATTATTACCACAAATATCTGCACTGCAGGCAGTATGATGCTGACAAACGAAACTGAATGCATGTGGGCTGGATAAAAAGTAACTCAGCACGGATAATGAAGAAATTGCGAATATTTCATTTGTTTAAATGCCAATTGCGGTTAATTTTGACTGTGGATTCGATAATTCGTTTGGATTTTGACCATCACGATCACGCTGACAGTGGTTATGTTTATTATGATATGCTAATTGGGAGATAGTTTCCAGTGAAGGAGATTTGTCACATTTGTCAGTGTAAAACAATGACAAAAGACACTGATCGACGCTTGTGTTGGTATAGTTAATTGCAAGAAAAAACTAAATTCACAGCATCGTCCAATCGCACCTTATTTAAAATCGTGAATGCATCATTTTCAACCCATCTTCAATCGGTCCTTTGCAGACGTCAAACACAGTCGCGGCAAATTCCATGGTTACTAGGAAGTAAATAACTTCACAACATCGGGGGAAATCAACACGCTCAATATAGTTCAGGTCACTTTGAATATACTTCGAGAAAAGGTGATTTCTGAAGCATTCTGCTTACTTTGTTATGAATATTGCCTTATTTTATGTGTATTGTCTCGATTTTATGCACTCGGTTATTTTTTTTGCAAGTGGTTCATGTTGTCTTTTTAGTGATCAATAATTCAGATTTTTTGTCAACAAAAAAGTTCAGATGGCCTGTAAACACTGAAGGGAATTTCGAACCATATTTTGCAGTCATGACATTAACAGCTCAAGTATTTGCTGTAACCTGTTTGCAAATCCGCTCATACATTGTCTTGAGCAAATAAAGAACGTGATCACGTCTTTTCATTCTGACGAACGCCCTAAATGAGTATTCCTGCAAGAACCACACTGTAATCACATGACCGGAATAAACTTCATTGAAACATGGCCACATCTGGAACATCCAAAATTTGTGTTGGTGGTATTGTATTCCAACATCAAAACACACCAGAGTGTGTGTCATAAAAATGCTTTCTCCTAGTCTGTAGTATGTTATCATCACATTGAGGACAAGGCTTTCGAATTACCGATCATTTTGTGGTTTCACCAGTTCGTTACTTATGCCATTGGCAAATTAATGTTCATCAAAATCCTAAAATTCACTTTTTTTCCTGAAAAAAATTATATGTACCTTTTCTATGCACTTTACTCATTATTTTGATATATAATTTGCCTTTCCTTACTTCTCTTATCTGTTTCTGAGGCATTGGGAAAAATGTCAACAAATTGACCAAAGTTACGTTGGACAACCCCTTAATGTAACTCGAAAGAGTTGTAATGGCCTATTGTGGTGTTTAAACAATTCGCCCTTACAGGTAGCAACCAGCACGAAAATGGCTTTTTAAAAATAGAATGTCCAGGCTGTGATTATAAATCACACATATTAGAGAGGATGAGAATGGCAAGTCTCCATAGCACCAATTGCATGTATCAATGTACGATGTCAGAAATGTCATTTTTCTGAACAGTGGCAGTGCAGTGGAAAAATCCAGTGCAGAAGAGAAGGGAGACAACTGAAATATTTGTCAATTACCCCTGATCACCTCAGAACTGAATTAACTCAAATTGTTAATAACGCTCAATTAATGAAGAATACTGAAAAAAATTTTAACTACACTTTTCAATTTAATTAAGACATTCAGAAATCACGGTAGACCCAGTTTCTTATGCAAATTTTAAATTAAATACTTTAAATATTTTAAAAAAAAAATACCTTCTGTGATGAAGAACATTCTCAAAATATGTGATAAATTTCACTTTCACTGCTCTTAAGTAAATTTAAACCAACTTGAGTGCTTTTGAAGAGAAAATGTACATCTTTGTTTTCAGTTACCTGGTTGAGTGCTAGAAGTGTCTATCATGGCTCCATTGAAAAGTGCTGGAAGCCACTTTAGTGGCTCAACACCATATACATTAGTTTGATGTTTGCTCAGAAGAAAATTGCTTTTATATAAAGGTGACTGGTTGCAATTTATTGGTGAGTGCCTATTGGAATGCTCCAATAAATTGCAAGAAAACAATAATTTATGAACAAAATCTTGCTACACTGTGGGCACTATTGCTGGTAGTGTGGTATCTTTGACAAAAATACCTTGGTATGAAATCACCTTTAAAAATAATTTAGATCTCAACCAGTTAATAAAACTAGCTTTTAAGTGTCAGTTCATCAGATTCACCACTACCACCTTGCCATAATATATATGTTTGGTTGAACACAATATGAATGAATGAGGACTCCCCTTAACTCTTTCTCTACCAGTGATTAAAATAGTTTCCATGCTTTGAATTTCACATTGTCTCAGATAAATAATGTGAAGGGTTGAGAATGTTAAAATTAGAACTGTATTGCCTGGCAGCAGCAGATTTCAAATTTTAAATTGCTCATTTGACAGTCAATCTACTAATCTACTTCACAGAGCCGTTAAATGTAGTGGCAAACATTTATGTTTTTTCTGACTTCTATCTCATGTCCACTGAAATCTCTGGAGGGAGAAGTCACTTCTCCCTAAAATCTAAAATCAGCTGCCAGACAGACCCCTGCCAGAGACTCATTTTGAACAAACTTGAATCTGCCCCCCCCCCCTGCCAACCTCCCGGAGATGTTGTATAACAAATATTAAAGGACTCTGACAGGTGGATCTGAAGGAGAGGATTTTTAAAGAACATTCCTCATATTGCACTACGTTTAAACTTTGGGCTCTGATAGAACCCAAATATTGACCCAAGTACCCGAATTGAACAAAAAACACTAGAGATGTTGTATTCCAGATATGAAAGCATTTTGACTGGTGGATAACACAAGGAATCGATTTGAACAAACTTCAAACTGACCACCGTAGAGATGTTATATACCAAATATCGAAAGATTCTAAATGATGGTTCTGGAGGAGATTTTTTTAATTTTGGAAAACAATTTGTGGGTGCTATCAGAGTAACGCCCCTTGTGGTGCCCCCTGTGGGAGTGGCAACTTTATTTGAACAAACTTGAATTGACATATGATAAGGAACAAGCATATCAAATCTGGTTCAATTTGGTTCGGTGGTTTATGAGAAGTTGATAATGCAAAGTTCACGCCAGACAAACAATGGATAGATGATGGAGGGACAATGTACAGACAACAGACAGAAAGTGATCAATTAAGCGCCTCCTGACTTGCAGTCAGGTGAGCAAAAAAGACAAAAGATCCCAGGTAGCCCAAGATACTCAAATGAATGGTAAACTCTCAAATCAATGGGTGCCCTTCAATAAATCCAAAGTAACAAATAAACAAGAATATTTATCTATTTGTTGGGTTAAATGACACTTTCAACACTGGGCTCATGTCATGTCCGATAGTTTCATGAGTGGAGGAAACCAAAGAACCTGGAGAGAACCATCAAACAGTGGTGAGTAAGTGATGGCTGTTTGGGCATCCAACTTACAAACACAGCACAAGCAGGGCAAGATGTGAGTACCATTGATTGTGTGCCTTAGTGCCACTGTGCTCCCATATAATATAAATGGAAAACCCACATCATCAGGTGTTCTATTACAAAGCCATTCAAAAAATAGAAAATGAATAGTGTTTAAATGAACAGAAGATTTAGGGCTCTGGAAATTTGTTTACATTCTGGTGGATTCCTGTAAAAGAAGTTGGTGGGAATCCAATTAGATTCCCTCCAAAATATATTTAAAATGGGGCCTCCTTGCTCTACAAATTTTCCATAGCTTAATATCCAACTAGCAGGTCAATCCATCGCAGGTCATGTAGCCCCCGCTCCTAAGATGGAATATTTCTAGTTGCACTGCATGTCAGTTTCCAGTTGGACACATATTGAGTCACAGAATCACACACTCTCCATTTATATAATAGAAAAGGATGAGGATCCAAAAAGTGAATCTGATATTCATGGACCACTGGTCCATAAATAGCAGATTAGCTTGTTGAATCATCCATCAACTTTCTACAGTTTAGGGCTGTCACGATTTTTTAATTTAGGAATCGATTAATCGTCGCAAATAATCAATGATAATCGATTAATCATACCTAAATGCCCCCCTCCCCTCCTGCTCTTTGAAGTCGATAAAAATGAAGTTCAAGTCAGATGATCTACCTCAAGAAAACAACGAAGACGATCTTTTTTTTAGGTACATTCAAAGCTTTGATGTTCTGAACTTTTGAATCGTCAGTGTAACAATCAAGACCGGTCGGCAGTTGCGAACTTCGCAACTGCCGACCGTTCTTGATTATTACACTGACGGTTCAAAAGTTCAGAACATCAAAGCTTTGATGAATGTACCTGAAAGACAATTGCTTCCAACAGCTTCTTTGGGGCTTAACATCGATGTTCTTAACTCTTTACCTTTAGAAACAATAGTTTTTTCATCAAATTTTCTTTTAATTATTAAACGTCTAAAACGGGATACAATTATTTACTGATTATTCGACAACGAAATATACTAATCAATTTTGCCATGACCGATCAACAGTTGATTAATCGATTAATCATGACAGCCCTACTACAGTTGCAACAGACTAGCAGTTAAGGATACAGGTATTTGTCAACATGCTGAGCTGAGTGACAAAGAAACAATTGGTAGAATGACTGCTCAAAAATTCTCATTATGATCAATAACAACACAAAATTCTACAACCAATCTTCTGCACGTGTTGCACCCATCTCAGAACTTGCCAGATATGTCATTGGTTCGAGTTCAGTGATTTGGAATGTACAGAAAGCCAAAATGAATCCTGAATTTTCATAGTCTTTCCAGAGCCCATTAAAAAAAACAAGAGCACTGCTGGACGGTGGCTATACAGTCGCTTAATTTAAATTCAGACATTTTGCATTGCAATATATACCTCATATATTTCAAATGTATCTTAATGCACTATAAAAACTAGAAAAATGGGATCCATTAGTCATTTGTTTTTGCTTGAGTTATTCTTCGGTCATGACAGCCATATAAAATTTGCCACCATTTATTGGTGTTTTAAGGTCACATACTTATGCACAATTGCTAATCATGACTGTGACAGTTTTATGAGTGGTGGAAGCTGGAGTAGCCAGAGAGAACCACCGAGCAATGACGAGCAGCTGTCAGCTCCCCAACATCATAACTCTGCACTGCAGCACAGGCAGGGCTAGATTGGCTGAAGACATGCACACCATCGACATGCAGTACATCTTAGTACACAGCGTTATTGTGCCCCCCATGTGGACAATCGGGGTTAAGTGCCTTGCCCAAGGACACAACGCAGGAGTCCGAATTGATCGCTCAGACAATCACCCATCCGAGGACTAACTGGGCTCGACGTTGCTTAACTTCGGTGATCTGATGAGAACCGGTTACCACAACGCCACTGCGCTCCCTTTTTAAGTTATTGCATGGACAAGCAAAAATCACAAAAAAACTCCAAGATGGCTGCCATGGCGGTCATACTAGATATGGCAAAAAAAATTGATTATGGGGTTGGGGATTATAGGAAAAAAAAAATTGCCTAATTGACATGGTGTTGGAGAGGGGCAGGGGGGGGGGGGTGTGGGGGGGGGGGAGGATTTTAATACCTCTGACAATTTTCATCAGATAATGGTGGTCATCAAACATGAGGTAGACATTGTGCCCAAAGAAATATATACAAAAAAAATTGATATTTGGTTACTAATGTTCAGGGTTGGCCGATTTAAATCAGGTTGATTTAAATCCATGATTTAAATCTGATTTAAATCATGATTTTTAAAAAAAAAATCACTGATTTAAATCAAAATTTCGATGATCATATATATATTGCTTTAAAACAAATACTATACACCTGATCCGGTGGACATTTCCTGATACAAGTTTATTCATTATTCCATCTCCCATTCCCACTTTTTCAACTGTTAAGTTTTAACCCTGTTCCTGATTTTTAGTCCAACTCTGAGTATTTGAGAAAATCTTTTCATATCAAAATGTCTTTCAATGCTGGGAGGAAAAAGGATCCTATCTGGACCGATTTCACACGTATTCAGAAAGGGAAAGGCTTCAGAGCTAGGTGCAAAGCATGTGACTTAGAAATACAGGGACTTGCGAATAGAATGAGGGAACATAAAGAAAATAAATGTATTGGATCAAAAACCAGAACAGTGGAAGACTTGGATTCTGACCTGGAAGTAGGGATTTTAGTAACGTGACTTTATCTGTTGTCAGAACGAAAACAATTTATTTTTTTGCATTCAAAGTGCTATAAAACTGAAAATAAAAAACATCCACCAACCCTATAGATGTGTATTTGTTTATTAGATATTTTTTAATAATGTGTGTAAGTGTCATTGGAGACAAAGTTATCTTCATTGAGATATTATTGTTGAAAGACGTCGAGTTGACGTTCGCTGTAAAAATGGCGATCTGTGCCCGTGTTTTTCAAGTCTGCTGATTTCGGGGTGCTTCACTTATGCAAATTTCTGCACAAGATGACATCATGTACCATCCAAATCTTTTTATAGTTGACCTCTCCGATCATTGGGTAAGACAACGGTGAATGTTGCATATTTCTGCGAGCAGAATATCCAAGTGTTCGGAAGTTTCAAAGTTTTCAATGAATTTTTTTACCCTTAAAATCAATTTTAAAAAATATGCAACATCCGGAATAATGAACTTGGATATCCCCTCTAACCCTCCAAATAATTATTTTATCATTTGTTTCAGCCACTTCGCATGGAAATTCTGTTGAAAATGGTAGGGCCCTGAATTTTCAGCGCGTAATTTCCAAGTTTGCCAATCCAGGCATGATGACGTCGTGACAACACTGGGATTCTCCCATACAATGACGCGTAAAGTGGGTCAAGTTTCACTTGCATTTATTTCAGTTTTCGTCGGTTAAAAGCGTGATTATTTCACAAAAAGACATTTAAAGGATTTATGCCATTGCTACAAAAAAATAAACAGCTTTCAAATTGAAGTTGACAAAATTGATAATTCATTGTAGATTTTGACTTTGATGCATTGTACTGGAACTTGCGGAAGCTGAACTTGATTTGAAATTGAACCGAGAATTGGCTGGCACTGAGGATGCAAATGCAATTCTCTTTGCTTTTTTAACTGATATTTTTTTGCCCTTTCATCATATGCCCTCCTAATTTGTGCTATATGCACCCCTTATACCAAGGGAGTGCTGTTTGTTGGGCATAGCCAATACCAATGCAGTCCTATTTTCTTCAGATGAGGTGCTAGTCACAAGGTGTTCTTCTACTTCTGGCAAATTGTTTTCAGGTGAGATTTTTGAAGACTGTTTCATGTACATATCTCAGGTTCCCAATGAGCTTTTTTTGGGGGGGGGGGGGGAATTGGGTGTTTCCTGAGAAGGAAGGTTATGCTCCCCATAGGGGTAGAGTGTGGGGTATTCCCCCTGAACTATCCACAATAAAGGACAAGGAAGCATTTTTTTCCAGTGAAGGAATAGTATCCCCCCCCCCCCTCAAAACTGCAATGCATGTGGGTAAAAAGAGCTCTAACCCCAACCCCTTGTGCACCACCCGTGAACATGCCCTCTTTCAATTTCTCCTACCTTTTGTGATGTGGGCATCAGCCGGTCACTGCCTAATAAGATACTCCTTTCTGTATCAGGTCTGACTGGCTGTGTGTCTGAACTGCTTCCAAGTTCCAACACTGCACATTTTTGCCACTGAAGAAAATAAAACTTACCTTATTGACAAATATTTCTCTTAAAAAATTTAAAAAAAATATAACAAATGAGTTGAACAATAAAAAAAAAACAATTTTAGAAGAAGCAGGCTCTTTGTAGTAACATTAACAAATTAAATTTAAATTTAATTCTCAGTTAAATTTTGTGCCCCTTCCTTGACTCACCCGCATACATCTGGGGTACTAGTTGGTGTGAAGAAACAGAAATGCTATGGTGTGGGGGAATGCTATCGGTACGTCTTTTAAAAAACAAATATCTGTGCCCAGACACAACCAGTCAGTAATCTGATAATCATTGAACCGAGCGATCTCAGTGTCTCTTCCTTTTTTAAAAACTACATGTATCTCAAATAAGGTGCTGCTCTTTTCTCAGGTTTTTTATGCCTTATGACCCCTTATTGGCATTTGCTCCTGTTAGTCATTCGATTAAGTATTTTGGATGTTGCTATATTTTTTTCTGTGCAAAGAAAGCTGAAATACTTATAATTACCGAAATATATGCACTTTGTTGTTTTGAAAGATGTATAGAAAAGCCCTAAAAAATAACAGTATTTTTTAAATATGTAAATTTGATATGCAAATTAATTTGGAACTGTTCTTATTAAATTTTACTTTTTCCTATTTATTTTACTTAAAGAACTTGTTATATGAGAACATAATGTCAGGTTGACTAATATTTCAAATGAAAGTTAAAAAATTTATAGTAATTTATATATTTTTTATACTTACCAATGACCCAGACTTAGCTGGTGCTAACTCTAACAAAACCAGGGCCAAACACAAATTTTGCCCCCCAATCCCCAAAATTTGCATCCAAAACAAAAAGAAATCATGTCCTAAAGGACCTCCATACTACGCCTCTACTGCGCATGCGCAGTGACGCAGACGTCCCGAAATTGGCGCCAATTATCATTCTTACTGGCAGTGCCTGGTCAGCGCTATGTACTCAGCGGGGAGGCAAGAGTTCCCAACTCCAGGGAGGGCCATCCCTGTCTGGGTCATTGGTAAGTATAAAAAATATATAAATTACTATAAATTTTTTAACATTTTTATACTGTACCAATGACCCAGACTTAGCTGAATAGTAAACAGGCTGGAGGGCCTAGGACATAGAGGAAAATCCAATAAGCTCAACTATATAGTAAAGAGGTAACCCCTTAAGGAGAAAAGGAGTATTAGGCTTTACATGTATCTTTCTTATTTAATATTAAATTAGAAAGATACACTACCCTTAATAATTGAGCACAATAACATTCATGTTCTCTATTAACATCCAGTATAACCCTTATACTAATTATTTTTAAAGCAAGCCAATAAATAAAGTAGTCCAGAGAATTGAGACTCTTTATAGTCATTTAAAAGTGTCCGAGTATTGTATATTAAAGCCCGTTTGACACTTGACATATACAAATGCTTCACACCGAGCTACACTTTAAAAATAAGACATGAATGAATTTAAACATTAATATTACACTTTAAAACCATCCCGGAAGCGACTCAGAGATACTGACTTAGAGGAGGCATTCCCTTGCTTTTCACTATAAAGCAGGTGACCTAAGGGAACACCCACCCCCCCCCCCTTCCCCTTGCCCTGGGTCAAATAGCCCAGAGCAAAGAGGGCAGCCGGACAGAGTCACTGCCGGAACAGAAAGCCTGCATAACTATAGTTGCAACTGTTTAGTGGACGACATTCTGAGCAACAGATAACGGACCTAAACAATGCAGGTCTCCAGAAATGGACTCAATATTTCTGAGATAAAAATTCGTAAATGTGGATGGCTGAGACCAATAAGCAGCCTTCATTAAATCTGTAATAGCAACACTATTAGCATAAGCCCAGGAAGTAGAAAGAGCTCTTACTTCATGAGCAGAAATCTTAAGCACAGACTGCTGAGAAGAAGATAAATCTTCATAAGCAGTACGGATAGTTAACTGAACCCATCTAGCAATAGAATGGACTGAAATATCCTTTCTATTAGGCATCAAAGACAGAAAGAAACGTTTCCGTCCCTTTCTGATAAACTGAGATCTCTGTTTATTGATACGTAATGCTCTAACAGGACAGAGTAAAGGCCTACGCCCGTCTGAAGACGGAAGAGCCTTAATAACAATAGGTTCCGGATATTTATTAGGAGCCTGATTCTTAGCTAAAAAACCCACATTAGTAGTGAAGGTGATAGTGTTCCCAACACTACGATAATGAGAATCATCCACCGATAGTGCATGAAGCTCACTGACTCTTCTAGCAGAAGAGAAAGCTAAGAGAAAAGCTGTCTTATAAGATAAGAATTTGAAATCTACTGTCCCAAGAGGTTCAAATGGCTTTTCCTTCAATTTAAGAAGAACCCAAGCTAAATTCCACTTAGGAATTAATCTAAGAGTTCTGGGTCTATTTATCGAAAAGTTTCTAACCAACTTCGATAAAGAGACATTAGATCCAATTTGTAAACTATCATGATGTGCATAGGTATCAGATAACATAGATCTATAACCCTTTATAGTAACAGGCTGCAGTTTGATTTCGTCAAACAAGTATACTAGAAAGTTTGCAATGTCTGGTATAGAGGGATCGAATATATCTACAGAATGATCCCTACACCAACGACGAAAAACCTTCCACTTAGCCGCATAGTTTAGCGAAGAGGAGGTCCTCCTACAGTTAGAAATCGCGTCCTCTGCTCGTCCTGTAAAGTGCTTGCCATGCAAGAAGGACCGCACAATGGAAAAACATGAAGGTTGAGACCTTGCGGGTTGTGATGGAGTTGGCGCGATTTCCCCTGCGAAAGAAGATCCTTCCGCGGTAGGTCCCACAACAGATTGTTGAGATGTGTCGCAAATAAGTCTATCATTGGCCGTTCCCATTGGTAGCAAATCTGATTGAATACTTGTTTGTTGAGAGTCCACTCCGACGGCAACAAGCGACCCTTTCGTGAAAGGGAGTCTGCTAGCACATTCAGACGACCCGGTATGTGACGGACCGAAAGAAGAACGTGATGTTCTAGCGCAAACAGAAGGATTCTTTCCGTTAGACTGAACAACGGAACGGAATGAGTGCCTCCCTGATTCCGTATATACGCCACTACTGTCGTATTGTCGGATAGGATTTGGACATGAGCATCGTGAATAATGTCCATCCAGTGACGTAACGCAAGCCAAATTGACATCATTTCCTTGATGTTTATGTGCTTGCACAGGAATTGCGGATCCCAAAGACCCTGGCATCTCGAACCCGTTGGGATTAATGATGCACCCCAACCTGTTTGACTGGCATCCGTCATAACGGTAAAACTCGGATCCGGCAACTGCAGCGGAACTCCTTGAGTTAACCACTGAATGTTTGCCCAAGTCTGAATCTCTTGTTTCACTTGATCTGACAAGAGAACGTCTACATCGAGCGAATGAATTTTCACATTCCAATTCTGAGTCAGGAAAATTTGAAGAGGACATGTGCGTAACCGCCCCATCGGAATGAGATCCGCGGCGGCTCCGCACAGACCTATCAGTCTCATAAATTCTCTCGCCGTGACTTTGTCTGCGTGCAGACAATAGCGAGCGTAACAACTGACTAATTTCGCTCTGGTTAACGGCAGATGAACGAGATTGTTGTGCGTCTCGAAGCTCATTCCCAGATGAGTGAATGACTTGGACGGCACCAGATCCGACTTCTCCTCGTTTACTATAAAACCGAGACATCGGAGCAATAGAAGAAGATTCTGAACATCGTTCTGAAGCGTTAACTCGTTGCCGTACCTCTGAAGAATGTCGTCCAGGTAGGCCGACGTTACCGCAGACGAATGAGCTCGGAAGTAGATCATTACCGAGTTCATTACCCGAGTGAAAGCCCAGGGTGCTAGATTCAATCCGAAGCACATCGCCCGGAATTGATACACCACTCCTAGGACTGCGAAGCGTAGATACTTTCGGAATGTCGGATGTACCATGACGTGAAAGTACGCATCCTTGAGATCTATGCTCGTTGCATAATCGCTCACCCGAATACTCGCTCTGACCGATCGAATCGTCTCCATATAAAACTTCGGAGCGACGATCAGCTTGTTTATCCAGCTCAAATCTATGACTGGACGGAACGAGCCATCTGGTTTCGGAACCAGAAACAGATGGCTGTAGAATCCCGGAGATTCCTGGTTTTCTACGACCTCTACCGCGTTCTTCATTAAAAGAGACTGCACCTCTGATAACAGAGCGTCTCTTTTCTGCGGATTTGACGGAAGATGAGTCCACTTTGGACTTCGAGTTAATGGAGGCTTTCGTTTGAAGGATATCTTTAGACCTTCCGAAGTCACTCCTCTCACCCAAGGGTCGTCCGTAATCGACGCCCATTCTTGTGAAAAGCTCGACAACCTTCCGCCAACCGGAACGCGATAGAGGTTTAAGCCATCACCTCCTGGACCTGCGAGGCCTGCGGTAGGAGAAACCACGTCTTCCACGACCCGCACCTCGCCCCGTCGACCTCGGGGCGTCCGACCGATTGTCCCGGCCTGAAGGACGTCCCGAACGAGAGTCGCTATCCTGACGGTCTCTCGAATAAGACCAAGAGGACGCACCGGAACCTCTATAGGAACCTCTCTTGGGCGCATTAGACCCAGAAGTGCCTGTCTTATTCGTGTCTGCTGTATCCGACTTCTTAGGAGCAGATTTGAACAACAGAGAATCCTTAGCTTTCTTTGTAATTTTTTCATAAATAGCGGAAAGCTTGCCGTCAAAGAGAAGTTCTCCTGAGACCGAAGCGACTCTAAGAGAGTTCTTCACCTTAGAATCCACTAGTGTGGATGTAGCTAGGGCTGCGTCCCATCTAACCAACTCCAGATTTGCCACTGAAATAAGCTACTGCCCTTGAAAGAAGTCTTAAAGAGGATTGTATATCCTGAAACTCTTTCCCCTGAAGGCGCAGTGATAACGCCTTAGTAAGGTGATCTGCGTAAGATAAGGCATCTAAATTGGCTCTGTTCGACGCAATAGCTGTTTCCAACACCGCGGTTGGAATAGAAGCTGACGACGGTAATGATAGCTCTAAGTCTTCCGCCTCGTCGTCCATACGCAGAGGAACTCTCGGTATACCCTGTCCTGCCGTATCGAATTTATTCCTTGCATTAATGAAAGGCAGGTTGAGAGTATTAGCGGACAAGAAACCTGCTTTCCCCGTCCTGGAAGCAAGTTTAAATATAGCGTCGATCAATAATTCAAATGTTCTTGCAACATTATTGGACTGCGACGGAAACTCGGGAGCGATGTCCCTGAACCGCTCAAAAAATTCAGAGTCCAATGACACTATAATTCTTTTGTCCGGAAGCGCAGCAGTCTGGCCCGACGGAAACAACTTGAGGGAGAAAGTGCCGGATGAAGTCCACGGCAGCTTTATGTTGTTCCGAAAGGGATAGCTCCAAGTCATCCGTATCCCTTTCACCATCTGGTCGGACCTCATGATGTTCCCGGTCGTCCGCCCTCGATGCTTCGGCGGAGCGTACCGACCCAGCGCCGTCGGATAATTCTCGATCCGACACCGTTTCTGTCGACTACTGCGATAAGCTGTGCTATCTGCACAAGAATGTCCGGCGTCGAGACCTGCGGAGGCGCAGTCTTTCGCTGCTTCGCCGAGGGCAGCTCCGCATCAGATGGCTCCCGCATACTTTTCCTATGCGAACGTCCGGAGTCCATCGGTCTCGAATCCCTGGCTGCCGGATGGTGTGACCTGGTCGCCGAAGAATCCTTGATCGGCGAAGCTGGTAATATATCGGCGGTCACGCAGCCAAGGAGCGGTCGTGTGCGCTGACGAGAAGAGGAAGCCTTAACAGTCTCTGCGGACTGCTTATACAACGGAGCGTCCCGAGCGACGGACGTATGCTCCGCTAAAGACACATTTTGTACCACAACATCTGGTCCCAGATGTTGTTGTACGAGAGGGGGGCCTCTCTCGCTCGCGGCCCGGCTGGACCTGGACGAGCTAGGAACCGGACTCAAAGGCTTCCTCCGTTCTCGCTTACTATCCGCCGTCACTGGGTGTGCATCTATTATGTTTATAGTGCTCGCATCACCCAAAATTTCCTCTTGGACCGCATCGGACGAACCCGGCTGCCGAACCATTCGGTGAATGGACGCTACACGCGAGCTAGCGGACGACATTTGTCTAATCTCCATGAGCACTTTTGCCGCTAGCTCTGAATTCATTTGTGACGACGGACGCACACTTGAAGAAGATAACATGGAAACATCACCCTGTTCTGGTTCCTCTGAAATAGAAACTGAGAGAGTAGAGTGACCTTGCGGAGAAAAAGCCGGCATCGCTCTTTCTCCAGAAACAACATATCGTGACACACGTTTCCAATGTTTCTCATCCCAATGTTCACATATAGGACAGGGATTAATGCGAGAACACTGACTACAATTAATACAATGATCATGAAAGTCAGAGGAAGATTTCTTCCTATTACAATTTGAACAACGTCCCTTCATTGTGAAAGAAGAACAATAAGTCCTAGTTACTCGCAAAAACCCCTGACACAAAGATACATAATAACATGATCCATTAATAAATGAAAACACAATTGCAAAACAAAATAATTTTGAAAAAATATTTTTTCAGCGAAGCCCAAGTTGCTGAAAAGTAACGTTGAGCCCCGATGGATCCGATGGCAAAGTGTGGTCAAAAATTTTAAATTTATATTAAATAATTAATGAGACACTTTCGGAAAATATAAATGTATCTTATAGTGAGATAAACTACAGCAAAGGCAAACAGCCCCCCTCAAAAAAGGCTGTTGCCAATGAAAACAAACAGTGTAAAAACACCAGAAAACATGACTCCAGGCACTGAAAAAACTGGCCCGGAATCAGTCATCAATTACACTCTATCTGATGCAAAACAGAGACTCCCAGGGGAGAATCTGTAGAACATCAGATGGAAGATGCAGAACACAAACGTTATACACCCATGGGTGAAAAAATAAATATGGGGAAAATAACAGAAAACATTCTGTAACCAAGCAACTCTCCCAGGAAATTTTAGAAATGAAATTTCTCAAAAATATGCCAAAAGCATGGGAGAATTGCAAGGGGGGACTTTAGAAGGCTAGGGGAGAGGAAACACTGAATAAGCAGTGCAACAATTAGCAAGAATGACAACAAGAGGCCCATGCCTCGAAAATAGGCAACTTAACATAATTTCATCAAAAAATTTTAAGTACAGCCCTGATTATTTTTTGTCACTTCTTTTTCCTCTCCTCCTTCTATCCTCCTTAGAATCACATTTTCTCCAAAAATTACGTGTCTGGCATCCTTTAAACTGAGATTTACAAGCACAAAGATCAGTGAGATGTTGACTGATGAAGGGCCAAACAGAGAATGATAATTGGCTCCAATTTCGGGACGTCTGCGTCACTGCGCAGTAGAGGCGTAGTATGGAGGTCCTTTAGGACATGATTTCTTTTTGTTTTGGATGCAAATTTTGGGGATTGGGGGGCAAAATTTGTGTTTGGCCCTGGTTTTGTTAGAGTTAGCACCAGCTAAGTCTGGGTCATTGGTACAGTATAAAAATATTCCATTCAAATGTTGGAAATAGTGTTTATTTAAAAAAATTGAAATATGCAAATTAGCTGTGAACAATATGCAAATTAGTTTGTTGCTATTGTTCCAGGAGGTGGCAATACACTTTTAGAGGTTGTAACATCAAATTACATGTAAATAAACAGGACCAAAGTAAAGGTTAATCAGTGGAAGTTTGACATTTAAAATATGTAAATTATATGCAAATTAATGGACTATTTTAATGTTACTTACATTTTTTTGATTTTCCAGATAGAATAATAGATTTTCCATGACAGACAATTGTGGATAATGAATGTTGTGCAAAATACACAACTTTAAAGTGTTTAAATTACAAAAATGAAAAATAGTTAAATTTTTTATGCAAATTATATGCAAATTAGATTGAAAAGTCTCATTGAAAATTTTTTTCAAAATGCGTGGAAGAATTGGTTTCCTCGATTCCAAAATATAACCGAAAATTTGATGAACCTACCTTGTGTACTTTTTATTTTATGACTGTTTTTGTCTTCATTATTTGCATTTTTCACCATTAAAATTGTCAGTTTTGGGCACATTTTAGTTCTGGGAAAATACTAGTAAAGCACTAAGCTCCAGTGACAAAAAAATCGGTCAATCACCAACCTTTAAATGGCCATATCTCGAAAAGTATTGAGAATTTTTTAATTCTGTAAAAAGTTTATTGTTTCTTAAGCTTGTAGAGAGATTTAGCATCAAAATTAAAGAGGTCTGTGCACTTTAAAAAAATCATGTAAAATCCCTACTGGAAGTGGTGACTGCTGTGGCTGCAGTTAGTGAGTCTGTCCAACCAAGCACATCTGAGCATTCAAATCAGTCTCAGCTTAGCACATCCAAGATATGTCACTCCAGCTCCGTTAACAGACACATTACTGAAAGTGAAAACCCAACTCATACAGTTGATCAAAGACCATCTTCAAGTACAGCCAGTTCAAAATGACCTGGCTCCCAGATGTTACCTTACACTAAGAGGATGAAAGCATCCAGTAATATTTCTAAGTTTGTTGTAAAAAATTCTTCGGCAGAGAAGGACATGCTTGATGAAGAGGTGGCAAGGATGGTATTTGCCACAAATTCTCCTTTCCGGATTGTCGAACATGATAGCTTCAAACAGATGATCAAGAAACTATGGTCTGGATATGCTCCCCCTTCTCGAAAGGATCTCGCTGACAAATTCCTTCCTTCAGTCTATGAGAAGGAAAAGGAAAAGTGTGCTGAGCAAATGAATGACAAGCATGTATGCATGGCCTTGGATGGATGGTCTAATGTGCATAATGAGCCAATTGTATGTGTCACTGTCTCAACAGACGACAGTAAAGTTTATCTGATAGATACAGTTAATACTTCTGGACATTCACACACAGCAGAGTATTTAGTATATCTAGCCGATCAGGCAATGAAGACTGCTTCTGAAGACTTTGGGTGCAAAGTACGAAGCATAGTGACAGATAACACAGGTAATGTCATGAAAATGAGACGGTTACTGAAAGAGGCTCATGGAGAAGTGAAGCTCATCACATATGGTTGCGCTGCACATTTACTCAATCTATTGGCACATGATTTGGAAATGCTGAATATAAAGGAACATGTTGTTCAAATAATCAAATATTTCAGGAATAACCACATGGCCTCGGCAAAATATCGACAAGAAGGTGGTAAGTGTTTAGTATTACCACAAGAAGTGAGATGGAATACAATGGCAGACTGTCTAGAAGTATACATAAACTGCTGGCACATTCTTATGAAAATTTGTGAGAATGATCGGGATGATATAGACAGTGACATCCGCAACAAAATCTCAAATCTAGGGATAAAGCGTTCTGCTGAAGATTTGCTTGAAAGACTGAAACCAATTGCAGTTGCACTAGACTGATTGCAGAGGGGCAGTTGCATGATAGCTGATTCAGTGGAAGTGTGGAAGCAGTTAGAAGTTGATTTACCAAATGTCCCGATTGTTAAGAAAAAATTTAAGGAAAGATACAGTCAGGCTATGACATCTGCACACTTCCTTTCTAATATGATCCATCCTTCATTTCAGGGCTTTAATTAAAGTAGTGCCAAGAGAAGTGATGCAATGGAATTTGCAAGTAAGAACCATCCATCCATCATTTCAATCATTATGAAGTTTCAAGCCAAGTCTTCACCCTTCCAATCCTTCAAGTCTGACAAAAAAGTGACTGGGAATGTTTCTGCTATAGATTGGTGGCGATCCCACCAACAAGAACTGTCTAAGGAACAGTCTTGCGATATCTCCAATCTAGTAAACAAGCTTTTCTCTGCTGTAGCATCATCTGCTGGTGTTGAGAGTTTTCTCTTCCTATGGACTGGTGCAATTAAAGTTGAGAAACAAACTTGGGACAGAGAATGCCTCTAAGCTTGTGTTTCTCTTTAAATCAATGAACCAGTGATACTCGTACATGTCATGTGAAGAGGAATTTCAACTAGAAAGACTAGTTCATAGTAACTTCAGACCATGTATGTGACTCCAGATGTCAGAAACACTGACTTAATTCTTATTGCCGTTCATGAGTTAACAACTTAACAGTCTTAAACTTCCAGTTATTGAAATATTTCAGTTGAGTTTCTGGCAGATGCCCAGGCAGTCCAACTTGTTGAGCTTGTTTTGAATTGTTTCTCTTTTTTTCGTTTTCTTTTGGAGAAAAGATATTCTCGAATATATACAATGAAAATTGATTGCCTGTCTTATCATTTTATTATTCTGGGGTGAACATGTAGTGTATCATGTATGGGAAATTGAGAATGGAATTATTTTATTACTTCAATTTTTGAGTGGAGCTACTAGTATATAATGTCCCAAGTAATTTATTTGAGACATGATATACTAGTGATTCTACTCAAAACACCCATGGAGAATATCTCTTTGAATAACATGAACACTACAATTTTGTTGAATCTCTTCTTGACAGAACATTTCTTCTATGATGAAAAAAATTTTTAAAAATCTGATTTAAATGAAAAAAATCTGATTTAAATAAAAAAAATCGATTTTTTTAAAAAAAATCAAAAAAATCAACAACCCTGCTAATGTTTAAGTTATTCCTTAAACAAGCATTACACGATATTTTTTAACAAAAGGCAATAACTCTCATAATTTTCATACAATATTGCTCGTCACTGAACTTGATGTAGACATTGTTGCTATAGAGACATATACCCCCAAAAAATTGAAATCCGTTAACAATTGTTCAAGTTATGCCATATACAAAGTTCAGAGAAAATGTTGATGGAAATATGCAATTTCCAAGACGAAAAGGCCCATAACTCTTGTAAAAATCATCGGATCATGCCCCCATTCAAACTTAACCTTTATTTTGATATAACTGAGGCATAAAGCAAGTTTGGTCCTGATCTGTGAATCCAAACTCCAGATCAGGACCAAACTTGCTTTATGCCTCAGTTATATCAAAATAAAGGTTCAGTTCGAATGGGAGCTTGGTTGCATGATTTTTACAAGAGTTATGGGCCTTTCGACCAGGGGTCAGCCTGGCAGCTGATTTTAGGGAGAAGTGACTTCAGAGACTTTAGGGAGAAGTCAGGACCCAGGAGGGAGAAGTCAGTGGACATGAAGGAGAAATCAGAAAAAAAACATAAAATGTATATGACATCGTGACAAAATAAATGAACATAGAGGACACAATTGTGGAGAAAAAAATAAATAAAAGTTATACAAACATACATACACACACAAAACTAAGTCAGATGGTATATAACAGAATGTAGGTTAAAATAATACCTCCTTCCCCCCCCCCCCCCCCCCACCCCACAAAAAACTGTGTCGTTCATGGTCTCTGAATACCCCCTAACTCTTTGCCTAACGGTGATGACTAAGGTTACCATGCAGTTTCGTCTTAGAAATTTCACATCATCATCAACATTTTGGTTTCCGGATGATAACTTTTTATTTATTTATGCATTTATTGGCGTTTAAGGTCACATACTTATGCACAATGGCTAATTGTGACAGTGACAGTTTTACGGGTGAAGGAAGCCAGAGTACCTAGAAAGAACCACTGAGCATCGACGAGCAACTGTCAGCTCCTCAACATTCTAACTCTGTTCAACCTCTGCTCAAGCAGGGTTACAGCGGTTGAAGACATGTGCACCATCGACGTGCAGTGCACCTTAGTACACGGCATCATCATGCCCCCATGTAGGCAACCGGGATAAAGTGCCTTGTCCAAGGACACAATGTGGGTCGCCCCGGACGGGTATCAAACTCGGGACCTCTAGCCTAGAACTCCAACAGTCTACCCCTGAGCCACCGCGCTCCATGGACCAGCCGTGAGGGTGACTAGGGCGATTATGTCGCCCTTCTAAGCCCAAAGTCGCCTAGAAAAATAGTTGAGGCGATTACAAGTCGTCCTCTAAAAATTGGCAAAAATGAGGAAAGGCTGAACCGAGTCATCCAAGGTTTACATAAAAACGATTATTTTCAAGAATCGAATGTGCTTGAGAGTCATAAATGGGCATTTTCATTCATCAAATAAGCGACCATTTATTTTAAATCAAGGTGAATCAATTGTCCATTGTCGCTTTTTGCACATTTTTTATTTCTATTTTGTTCCGTTTCAGTCGGAGCTTCAAGTGTCGAAACGAAAATAGGTGACTTACGTAACTCAACAAAACAACCCAGTTTGAAAGTAGGCTACGTCGCTTAGGATGCCAAAAATTCTCTGCTGAAAATGTATACACAACAGACGTATTTTCTAACACTGTATTTTTATTTCGTTTTGCTGACAATTGTCAACTGTTGGGCCGTCTATTCCCAGAAAAACACAAATGGAATTGAAACACCTGAAAAAAAAGCTTTAGTGATGACAAGAAAAGCTTTGTACAGTACAGGACACAAATGTGCATATGAAGGATCTTGAAAATGTACCTTCCAAGCAACCTTCCTACATCTGGTCCTGTTCACACTTTCAGACTTAGGAAATTATTAGCTTAGTAGACTTTGGTGAAAGGCGACCACAGGAGGGTGCTGGGGGGATTGGGACAAAGAACAGGGGAGGGGTCATGAAGGAGAGGGTAGCAGTGGGAGATTTTCAATCAATAATTACTTTGTGATTTTTTAACCTGGCATAGATGCATCATAGACAACTGGACCTGGATTAATCGGGTGTTAATGGAGGACCATGAGCTGAAAATATGAAGGAGCAGCAGTGGGTGGTACATAAATATTAATTTTCCTATGAAGTCTCCCTACTTGACTCTGCAGTCTCCCTATTTTTTCTGGAGGGAGACATGAAGTCTCCCTAAAATTCCCCCCTAGGCTGGTCCCTGCCACACTCCCGGTCCTGATCTATAAATCCAAATTCAAGTTATCACCCAGAAACCAAAATGTTGATGGAAATGTGCAATTTCTAAGTGGAAAGGACCATAACTCTTGTACCAATTATTGGACCAAGCCCCAAATTCGAACCAAGTTTGGTCCTCATCTATAAATCCAAACTCAAGTTGTTATCATCTGGAAATGAAAAAGTTTACGGACAGGTGGACAGACTGACAGACCAATCACATTATACAACCGTTTTTTCAAACGGGCTATGCCCATGACCCTCACTACCAAGCATGAGTTTCTAGTGTTTGATGAAAAGGATAATGTTCAATGTTTATGAAAGGATTATGAAATAAGACAAGAATTGTGATAATTGAGAATATGTTAATTTCTGTTCCCTGTATGCTGCTATGTTTTCAATAAGAATAATTTGAGTGTAGACTGTACTAAAGAATCAAGATATCCTTCCAAGTTACAATGAAACTGCTTCATAAATATGAACTGTAGACTGTGCTAAACAAATCTAGGTCATGTGCCTGTGTATCTGTCATGGCTGACCGATCAAGGCCAAAATAAGACATTCTCATCTAGACATTATACAGAGACATCCTACCAAGATACAATAAAACCTCTTCATAAATACGATCTGTAGACTGTGCTAAAGGTTTTCGGTCTTGGGCCCACATAGTTGTCACAGTTGACCGATCACGACCAAAAGGGGACATTCCTATCTAGACATTATACAGAGTCATCCTACCAAGCTACACTGAAATTCCTTCATAAATACGACCAGTAGACTGTGCTAAAGGTTTTTGGGTTTCAGGCTCTCGCAGCCATCATGGTTGACTGGTCGTGACCAAAGCGGGACATTCTCATCTAGACATTATATGAAGTCATCCTACCAAGTTACAATAAAATCCCTTCATAAATACGATGACCTGTAGACTGCACTAGAGGTTTCGGGGTTTTAGGCTCTCACGGCCATCACGGTTGACCAATCGCAAACAAAAGGGGGCGTTCTTATCTGAACATTATACAGAGTCATCCTACCCAGTTACAATGAAAACCCTTCATAAATATGATCTATAAACTGCGGTAAAGGTTTTCGGGTTTCTGGCTCTCGCAGCCATCACGGTTGATTGATTGCGACCAAAAGGTGACGTTCTCATCTAAACATGACCTCAAACCAGCATATATACCTTGTCTGTCTGACATGGATGATGACTGATTGGAAGAGCTCTCAGTTTTCCGCTTCAACTTTTCCTCAATAGACTGAGATTTACTCAAGCCACCATTTTTGTTCCTTCTTTCCATAATGATGACAATTAATATCAAAATAAGGAACCTGAAAAAAAAACTTCAATTAGTGAAGCATTTTACATCTGTCAATTTATTTTTTGGTGTTTTATGCCACATCAGCATCTAAGGCTATATCGTGGCAATGGAGAGTATGAATTATAAAATGGGTAAGCATTTTCCATGACAAAGAAAAACATATCGTAAAAATGTGCCGATGAAATATGAGGAATACAAATTAGTAGTGAACACAGTAATGAGAAAATGAGACCAGTTGTTGGAAGAATACTGTGCTGTGTAAATCAACCTGCTGAATGGATGAGAGGTTAAACAAATAAAAATAAAAACAATTTAAAATTTACTAAAAAGGTTGATTACCTTCAGGAGCAACAGAATTTTATAAGAATTTGTTGTAAAATGTGTCAATTAAATTCCTATTTTTTTTTTAATTGGTGTCTGGGGTCACATTCAGCAGCTTTGGCTATCTCATGACAATAAGATGAGGATGAGATCAAGTTTTATCCTATCATTTTTCCTATGCTGCCCACTTTTGAGGACTTCCTCCCCAGGTATTGGTTCTGGGTCCTATTTTATCAGTCAAACAGAGCATGTTTACCACAGTAAACAAGCACTGATATATCAATTAAAAAATGCTGATAGGATCACCAATGCAATGTCGAGTTATGGCAGCACAAAAGTGGGTTTAATCATTATGAACTTATCGTCCGGAAACCAATTGTTTACAATTTACTATGTGAAGGGTCACTGTGACCTTGACCTTTGTCCTAGTGATTCCAAAATAAATAGGGCTCTTTCTTGCACCAATGCCAATCAACCTATGAAGTTTCATGAACATGGGTGGAACCATTGTCAAATTATCATCTGGAAACCAATAGTTTACGATTTATTATGTTCAAGGTCACTGTGACCTTGACCTTGGACACAGTGAGTCCAAAATAAATAGAAGTCTTCCACTCACCTAGGCCAACCTACCTATGAAGTTTCATGAATGTGGGTCAAACCGATATCAAGTTATCCAGAAACCAATTGTTTACGATTTACTATGTTGAAGGTCACTGTGACCTTGACCTTTCACCTAGCAAGTCGAAATAAAAAGAGTTCTTCCTCTCACCAATGCCAACCTACCTATGAAGTTTCATGAACGTGGGTCGAACCATTATCAAGTTATCATCCAGAAACCAATTGTTTTGATTTACTATGTTTTGGGTCACTGTGACCTTGACCTTTGACCTAGTGTGTCCAAAATATATAGGATTCTTCCTCTCACAAAGGCCAACCTACATATGAAGTTTCATGAATGTGGGTTGAACCATAGTCAAGTTAGTAAATTGTAAACAATTGGTTTCTGGATATGTTCAAGGTCACTGTGACCTTGACTTTTAACCAAGCAAGTCCAAAATAAATAGGGTTCTTCCTCTCACCGATGCCAACCTACTTATGAAGTTTCATGAACGTGGGTCGAACCATTATCAAGTTATCATCCAGAAACCAATTGTTTACGCCTGCCCACCCGCTATTCACCAAACTATAAGTCGAGTTTGACTTCGTCACAACTCGACTAATAAATTTACACAAAAATAATAAGTCCATCACAAATAACAAATCTCAATATACCAGGTCATCCAACATGTACAGTACAGGCATGCCAAAACACCGCTGGTACCAACACAACAGGTACAGAGACAGGACAGAACCTGTCCCATCAAAACTGGTACCGGTACTGGGGCAAATCAACAATTGGATGATGTATCGCAATCGGCTGAGAGAAATTCGCATTTAAACTTCCCCAGTCCCGAAGATCGCACAACAAACAAGGCACCATGCCAATTAATCTGTGGCAACATCAAAGTAATCATAAAGCACGATAATCGTGCTTTAAGATTACTCTGATGTCACCTCAGAATAATTTCTTTGAAGTAGTCGATGACGTCGCCTTCATTGCCTTTTATGCGACGTTTGAACAGTCAAAATGGTTGTGGTGCAGACAGAACATGCACCTGTAGAGTGTTTTGATATGTTAATTCACAAATAAGTTAAAAGTATGCAAGTGTGCCATACACAATTATTAGCCTGTTTACCCTCGTTCAATTAGGAATTTCCAGATAAAATAATTTTGTATCGGTGTAGTACGATATCTTCCCCCCCTGTATATCTCCCCCCCCCCCCCCCACACACCTGGTTTATCTTCTCCCCACCTGAATTTTTTTACCATTCCATTTAATCACAGATTTTTTTCTCGATTTTGCTTCCGTACCTGTGTGTGACATTAGAAAAGTAATTAGGAGCACACTGAAAAACTCATCGGGCAGTGTGAGAGAGAGCTTGATACCCAAAAGGGGAAAAAAAACAAATTTAGCTCAAATTAGCATTGTGAGTAGAATTTTATACATTTTTGCCATTTCCAAGAGACATACGCACAAGCTGTTAACAGAATTTTTTCTTCAAATTACCACTGGGATATCACATAAAAAAAGATTTTTTTAAAAAACATGTTGCCAATTATTTATTTTTTATTTTTTTTGCTTTAACTACTATTTTGAAGAGAAATTTATCATTATTTTAATATTTTGAAGATCTTAAGAAAAAGTTGGTAGAAGAAAAAAAAATCAGGTTGGGGGAGGGGTGTGGGGGGGGGGGGGGAATATTGTGACCAGTTTATCTTACCCCCACCTGGACATGATGCTTCTACCTCAATCCACAAGTTTGAAGAGAATTTCATCAATATTTTCCATTTTCAAGATTCTTTTGCAGAAATTGTTAACAAATAATTCTTCAGGTGGGGTGGGGGGGAGTTATCCTGACCAGTTTATCTTAACCCCACCTGAACTTGAAGTTACATAAAAATTCATTTTTTACCTCAATCCATAATTTTGAAGAGAATTTCATCAATATTTTCCATGTTTAGGACTCTTTTGCAGAAATTGTTAATAGGTAATTCTTCAGGTGGGGTGGGGGAGAAGATATCCTGACTATTGGGTTTATGCCATTGCTAACTGTCTGCATGTGTTAAATGGTAATGCTGGTCCTTTTCTGTTTGAACCCAAGCAAGTGAGGAAACATCTTGCCAGTTGTTGACAAAAGGGTTATCTCACACCCTTCCCACTACGTGACCATAACTCTATCTTACCAGAAACACATTTTCTATCTGTGACCTACTTATTGAACTATAAATTTTAGTTATCAAGTCCTGTTCCAAAAAAAATATTGTTTTGGTCAAACCACTATTTTGTAGAGAATTTCATCCTATATTAAGATTCACATTTGCCACTTGTAAATTTGTGTTCCAATTTCCAGTTTCATGTGGGAGGTAAGATAAACTAGTCACAGTATCTTCTACCCTAGTCAAAATTTTTCTATTTTAACAACTTAAACATATGAGTATGACGAATCCTATATCTAAGTTGTTGAAAAAAAAACATTCAGGTTATTGTCTTCCTATTCATATGTCTTGAGTTGGAAGAGAAAAAAACTCAGGTTGTTGTGGGATGGGGGGGGGGGGGGGGGGGAAGATGTCGTGACCAGTTTATCTTACCCCCCACCTGACACTTGAAATTGCCAAATGAATGAATGGTAATTCACACAGACCAACCACACCTCCCCATTGTATAATTTGTATTGAGGAATCGAGTGGTCAAAAGTTGAATGAGGTTACGTGGAACTGTTAGTTGGATAAGGTGGAAGCTGGACCCAAACAGAGATAGCAGGTTTCAGAGAACAGCTACAGTACAGCCTACAATAAAGTGAAAACCTGATTGCGCTAATAACGAGCTATTTTGATGATATTTGCATCAGATTTGTATCTGAATATCATGATATTTTTATAGGAATATCACGTCAGTTGGTCTTGATTTGCATGTTCGAACACGCTAAGATATCAAAATAAAAAAACCCATATAATGTATTAACTTCCAAACCAATTTTTGTTATATTGTTTACAATATATTTATATTTATATTATTTCCAACACCTACACCACATCAAGATACAAAATTAAAAACACATGATTAATTATTAACAGTAATCATTTCCATTAAAAAGCACAAAGAATTAGTGAAGAGACATAAATTCTAAACAGCAAAAAAACAAACACTCAAATAATTGTTGACAACAATTGTTTCAATGCAATTACAAAACAAACAAGTACACAAAGACATGTTTTAATAAGCACAAAGCTAAAAAACAATCATGAAATTGAACAGAGCATTTTTCAGTCAGTTCTTTAGTTCGTAGTTCTGGGTGGATGTTGCCTTGCTTATGTGTATATAATTCTGGATAATTTTCGAATATTACGAAGGATTATGCAGGATACTGTTTACTGTGGAATTTAATTCAAACAAACATGTAAGTACTTCATATTTTGTTAATATTTATAATATATATATATTTTAAAATGTGTCCAAAATATATCACAGATGGAGTCGTTTAACCTGTGATTTGGAAATATGGTCTTTTGCACATCCAAACTGAGCTCTCAGTCTAATCAGATGCAGTTTAATAGCGGGGCTCAGGAATTTCTGTTTCCTTTTTTAAAATAAAGTTTAATCGGCTCATTTTATGCATTTGAGTATGCCATTTTGTTGCTTTCACAAATATTTCTATTTCATTTTACATCACCCCAATTCATGCTTGATATTGTCATTATCGAATGCAAAAGGAAGAACGCCTCCTCCCCCACCCCCTCCTTTAAAGATTGAGAGTCTTATATTTATAAAAGTTTAAACTGCAATGATGTAAACATACTCTCGGGGACACTCATGAAGCCGGGTAGGCCAAGGGAAATCTGAGTTTTAATTTCATCGATATCAATGAATACATCGACTACGTCAGTTCGTTTAACATAAAAAACTTTGCATGGCTCAAATCGTCCATTATTATTATAAGTACAGTGTGTGGAGAGTTTATTATCACTAAATCAGATTCCACCCACGCAATAATTGCAAATTTGTTGCAAAGCATAACAAGCACAGACAAAGTTTCAACCAATGGACCTCCGGGTTAAACCTGGAGGTCCATTGTCTAAAACATTGCTTGTGTTTTTTTTGTCCATATGTATAAAATTTGAAAGTTATAGTTTGGGCGATAACTCCACTCTGCAGGTGATTTACTTACAATCCACTCTCCACGTACTGTATTCCCACCTTCCTTTTCTTCTAAAAATTAACGAATGATAGTTATGAAAATACTGCGCCACGTGCGCGTTTGTCTTGCAATATTCGGCACAACATTTTGAAAATATTGCGTTAATGCTATAGGAATATCGCCAAAATACATGTAAGGCGATAATATGGCGTCATTAACAAAAGAACATCGCCTAACGGTATACTTTGTTACAGGCTGTACTGTAACATACATTTCAAAGAGTTCAGACAGTGTTGGACAGCAATAATTACACTTTAAGTATAGTACTTACATGTATGGTATTATTCTATAATACACTTTTTAGTTACCACCCGGTTTGGGATAATTCATGAAGTATGGCCGCCGTGGACTGCCCACTTTCCACAGGTGGCTAATATTTCCACGGATGCAATAATATTAGATTCCAAACACTAATTATAGGAAAAACCATCAAAAATTTAATTAATGAAACACCGGGTACAACCCGGTGCTACATTAATAAAAATTTTGCTGATGATGATTTTTATTACCTGGTAAACGTATGAGTGAACATCACTGCCCACCAGGGACCAGCCTAGAGGGGAATTTTAGGGAGACTTCATGTCTCCCTCCAGAATTGAAAGTGTCAATGAACTGTAGCTTAACTTGTGTGTTGTGTTTGATGAAAAGGAATAGAGGATAATGTTCAATGTTTATGAAAGGATTATGAAATAAGACAAGAATTGTGATAATTGGGAATATGTTCATTTCTGTTAAAAATAATATGAGGTGTAAAGAGCTGAGGGGTGGGTTAATATGACCTCACAGTTAATGTATATGGCCCTCACAGTTAACATATATCAACGAAAGTTAGCAAGTTACAGTGAAATTATTCCAAAACGAGTCATCCTATCAAGTTACATTGAAATCCCTTCATAAATATGGCCTGCAGACTGTGCTAAAGGTTTTCGGGCTCTGGGGTCCCTGCAGCCGTCAGTTTCCCAATTGCGTCCAAAGGGTACGTTCTCATCTAGACATTATATGAAGTCAACCTACCAAGTTACAATGAAATCCATTCATAAATATGACCTGTTGACTGTGCTAAAGGTTTTTGGGCTTTGGGCTCGGGCAGCCATCATGGTTGAATGATCGCAACCAAAAGGGGACATTCTCATCTGGGCATCATCTGGAGTGATCCTACGAAGTTACAATGAAATCCCTTCATAAATATGACCTGTACACTGTGCTCAAGGTTTTTGGGCTCGGGCAGCCATCAAGGCTGAATGATCGTGACCAAAAGGGGATGTTCTCATCTAGACATTATTTGGAGTCATCCTACTAATGGTGTCCAAAAGGGGCTGTTCTCATCTAGACATTATATGAAGTCAACCTACCAAGTTACAATGAAAATCCCTTCATAAATATGAACTGAAGACTGTGCTAAAGGTTTTCGGGCTTTGGGCTCGGGCAGCCATCATGGTTGAATGATCGCAACCAAAAGGTGACATTCTCATCTGGGCATCATCTGGAATGATCCTACGAAGTTACAATGAAATCCCTTCATAAATATGACCTGTAGACTGTGCTCAAGATTTTCGGGCTTCGGGCACCTGTAGCCATCATAGTTGATCAATCATGACCAAAGAGAGATGTCATCATCCAGTCCTTCAATTTTGAGGCACGCGATGGCGCTTGCGCACCATGGCGCACGCAGATTTCAAAACCAGCAAGCGATCAAAAGCGCGCCTCGTAAATCCTGCTCAAGTCAGTGCATTAATGACACACTGAGTCTGACCCGAAACAAAGCATCACTAACCCTTTGAAGTTTGAAGATCATCTTAGATGTGTGTGTGACTGTATTAACACGTGCAAACATCTGGTCATGACATAAGTTTGCTTGCCGGCACTTGAATGCCTGTCGGCTCTGGAACGTGTGTCAGAGGCGTGGTCAATGCCCTCTTGTCAGTTTTAGTTAACTGTTGCAAAATCTGTTATGCAGAGAATGAAAGAAAGCTCTGTAGGTGTGTCCAGTATGTCAGTCAGTGGCGTCATCAAGTTTCAATGGCAGTGGGAAAATTCCATTTTGAATCTGGAATATACTGTGAATTCTTGTGTACAAATGGATTAAAATCATCTATTATGATTTGATAATTTCCTGTGAAAATACCTTCTCAAAATATATTTGAACCTGAAACATATGTGCACTGGTTTATTGGATAAGCAGCCAGCAGGTTTGACTTTGTACAGACCTCAGTCTAATTACACAGTACAAGTTTTTTCTTGAAAATTTGGTAGCCGAAAGTGACAGTCCCACGAAATGCGGAACAAAATGTCAAGGTAGGTTTTCTTAAATTTCTTAACTTTATGGACAAAATCAATGCATGATAATATTACAATCTGGAAATTAGCGTGTTGACTTACAAGATGTGCTTTTTGGGGGGTTGGATACATCAGGAAATGGATGTGGAACGACACTGTTTCACGTTCATTTTCTGATGTTACATGTAGTGCGCCCCACAAAAAGTGCACGCCTAAATCCCAAAAGCAGCGAGCAACTACATGTGCACCTGGGTTTTTCAAAATCGAAGGACTGATCATCTAGGCATTATATGGAGTCAACCTAACAAGTTACAATGAAATCCTTCCATAAACACAACCTATAGACTATGCTAAAGGTCTTTGGGCTCGGGCAGCCATCAAGGCTGAATAATCGCGAACAAAAGGGGACGTTCTCATCTAGACATTAATTGGAGTCATCCTACCAAGCTACAATAAAATCCCTTCATAATTATGACCTGTAGACTGTTCTAAAGGTTTTCAGGCTTTGGGCCCCTGTAGCTGTCACAGTTGCCTAAACGTGTCCAAAAGGGGATGTTCTCATCTAGACATTACATGAAGTCAAACCTACCAAGTTACAATGAAATCCCTTCATAAATATGACCTGTAGACTGTGCTAAAGGTATTCAGGCTTCGGGCTCGGGCAGCCATAATGGTTGAATGATCGCAACCAAAAGGGGACATTCTCATCTGGGCATCATCTGGAGTGATCCTATGAAGTTACAATGAAATCCCTTCATAAATATGACCTGTAGACTGTGCTCAAGATTTTCGGGCTTTGGGCACCTGTAGCCATCACAGTTGCTCAATCACGACTAAAAGGGGATGTCATCATCTAGGCATTATATGGAGTCAACCTAACAAGTTACAATGAAATCCTTCCATAGACACGACCTATAGACTATGCTAAAGGTCTTTGGGCTCGGGCAGCCATAAAGGCTGAATGATCATGACCAAAAGAGGATGTTCTCATCCAGACATTATTTGGAGTCATCCTACCAAGCTACAATGAAATCCCTTCATAATTATGACCTGTAGACTTTTCTAAAGGTTTTCGGGCTTTGGGCCCTGTAGCCATCACAGTTGCCTAATCGTGTCCAAAAGGGGACGTTCTCATCTAGACATTATATGAAGTCAACCTACCAAGTTACAATGAAATCCATTCATAAATATGATCTGTAGACTGTGCTAAAGGTTTTTAGGCTTCGGGCTCGGGCAGCCATCATGGTTGAATGATCGCAACCAAAGGGGACAATCTCATAGGGGCATCATCTGGAGTGATCCTATGAAGTTACAATGAAATCCCTTCATAAATATGACCTGTAGACTGTGCTCAAGGTTTTAGGGCTTCGGGCACCTGTAGCCATGACAGTTGACCAATCACGACATAAAGCGGATGTCATCATCTTGGCATTATATGGAGTCAACCTAACAGGTTACAATGAAATCCTTCCACAAATGTGACCTTTTGCCTACGCTAAAGGTTTGTGGGCTTGTGCACCCATCAAGGCTGAACGATCGCGATCAAAATGGGACGTTCTCATCTAGACAATATATTTGGAGTCATCCAACCAAATTACAATGAAATCCTTTCATAAATATGACCTGTAGACTGTTCTAAAGATTTTCGGGCTTCGGGCCCCTGTAGCCATCACAATTGCCCAATCACGTCCAAAAGGGGACTTTCTTTCTCATCTAGACATTATATGAAGTCAACCCACCAAGTTACAATGAAATTCCTCAATAAATATGACCTGTAGACTGTGCTAAAGGTTTTCGGGTTTTGGGCTCGGGCTGTCGTCACGGTTGGTAGATCACGCCGAAATGGGGAAATTCTCATCTAGACATCATAAGGAGTCATCCTACCAAGTTACAATGAAATCCCTCCATATTAAACACATGACCTGAAGACTGTGCGCAAAAGTTTTGGGGTTTCGGGCTTGGGCAGCCATCACGGTTGACAGATCATGCCCAAAAGGGGACGTTCTCATCTAGGCATTATACAGAGGCATCCTACCAAGTTTCAATGAAATCCCTTCATAAATACGACCTGTAGACTGTGCTAATGGTTTTGGGCTCGTGCAGCCATACCGGTTGACCGATCGTGACCAAAAGGGGACGTTCTCATCTAGACATGACCCCAAACCTGCATATGAAATTTTGTGATGATCAGACAAGAACCGCAGGGTGTAGCCCGTGCTAAAGGAAAATGTGAACAGACTCACAGACTAACAGACTTCCGCACGCGTGATGGCAATAGCTTATCCTGACTTTGTCAAGTTAAGCTAAAAATAGGGAGACTGCAGAATCAAGCAGGGAGACTTCATAGGCAAGTGGGGAAAATTAAGAATATTTATGTACCATGGTACTACCACCCCTTCATATTTTTAGCTCGTGGTCCTCCATTAACGTCCAAATTCAGGTCCATTTGTCTATGATGCATCTATGCCAGGTTAAAAAATCACAAAGTAATTATTAACTGAAAATACCCCACTGCTTCCCTCTCCTTCATGACCCCCCCCCCCCCCCCCTCTTCTTCGTGCCAATCCCCCCAGCACCCTCCTGTGGTTGCCTTTCACCAAAGTCTACTAAGCTAATAATTTCCTAAGTCTGAAAGTGTGAACAGGACCAGATGTAAGAAGGTTGCTTGGAAGGTTCTTTGTTAGTTAATAAACAAATACATTCTGGGGTCAAGTATTTTGTAAATTAAATGTCATTCCGCATCATTTGTATGGCATTCCGGTGTTCAGGAGGAGACTTTTTTCAAGACCCTTCATATGCACACTTGTGTCCTGTACAAAGGTTTTCTTGTCATCACAAAAGCTTTTTTCATGTGTTTCAATTCCATTCGTGTTTTTCTGGGAATAGACGGCCCAACAGTTAACAGTCGCCAGCAAAACGAAATAAAAATACAGAGTTATAAAATATGTCCGTTTTGTATGCATATTCGGCATCCTAAGCGAGGTAACCTACTTTCAAACTGGGTTATTTTGTTGAGTCACGTAAGTCACCTATTTTCGTTTCGACACTTGAAGCTCTGACTGAAACGGAACAAAATAAATAAAAAATCCGCACAAAAGCGACAATGGACAATTGATTGTCGGGTGATTTCAAATAAATGCTCACTTATTTGACGCATGAAAATGCACATTTATCACACTCAGGCACATTCGATTCTTGAAAATAATCGTTTTTATTTAAACCTCGGAGCACTCAGTTCAGCCTTTTCTCATTTTGGCCAATTTTTAGAGGGCGACTTGTAATCACCACAACTATTTTTTTCTAGGCGACTTTGGGTTTAGAAGGGCAACAAAATCGCTCTAGTCGCCCTCACAGCTGGTCCCTGCTGCCCACACATGGATTACGACCAGTTCACGGCGACTGTATTGTATCACTCCTAAAAATGGTCACTAACGAATCTGCATGAGATTCTTAGTCTAACTGGTGCTATTTTAAGTTATGTTAAACAATTGTAGATGGCTCCAGGATGTTTTGTCCCAAAACCAGTTCGGCTCGAGGGATTTCGTACGAATGAATAAATACATGTTTATTTAGTGTAAAGGTAACTTGGATACTAAATATTTCTCCACAATTAGTGATATTTTTGTCGACTTTACCCCCATAAATTGCCTAGTTTTGTGTTCATTCTGATTTAGTAACATTCAATTTCCACCCTGTGCTATTGTTTCCGGTCTCCCTATATACCAAATCTGACTTCAAATACCGAATCTGACCTCAAATAAATTAATTATACGTTTTTCCTAATGGAATTGTCAGTTTTGAGTGGGTCTAGTGGGTATATAATTATTTTAAAATAAAACTGTCACAGTAAATGTACATGAATTTCATGTAACGGTAGTTATTGGTGAAACGGCGCAAGTTCAGTTTTCGAACATAACCTAATTTTCTTAGGAACAATATGTGGAACAGGAACCGGTACCTAATCTCAGGAATGCAAGAACAGAGAGAAAGTGCATTAATCTACGCAAGTGAATAAACTTTATTCCAATGTTTGCCCACCATAACAACACACTAATAACATTTTAACCCCCTATGCCTCTTGTCAATATAATGTGTAAAATGTGTCTTTTTCTCTCCTTTATCTATTTTCATTTAATTCACAGGAACAGTAAAGTAAATTTCAGCAGCCAAATATTTCTGCTTGATAGGTCTTATTTATTTATTAAACATTCACCAGATTAGTACTGATTACAACCTGCTGTTTAATGTTGTTTCAGTGAACTATTAATACAAGATGTAGTTTATTGTTACATGATTCCATATAAAGTTATTTTTGAAAGATAATAAATCAAACAATTTGCTTAAACATGTTATTTTCTTATTAAATCCAACTGAAGTGGGTGGGGTTGATGCTGTCACTGCGTACCGTACTATTGGGTGGGGACGTAAAATGGCTGGCTTCTGTGTAGGGAGAGGCACACCCTGTGCAGACTAAAGATCTCCCTGTGGTAGCCTAGTGCAGAGCTGCAGATATTCGTCCCACAACCCTAGCTGACAAAAACCGAAACAGTGAAATATCGCTAACGGGGGTCGCAAAGTACCACTTCATTCCCCGCAGGCATACAGCCATAAAAAACTTTCTCTACTAGGCGGGAGGAAATGACTGACTGACTGACCATCATTTTTTTCGGTCCGGTGGAGGAAGGGTATTTGGAATTCTAGGACAACCAGATAGGCGTTCCATAAAATTAGGTGATGCTTGAAAACTGAACTTGCGCCGTTTCACCAATAACTACCGTTACATGAAATTCATGGACATTTACTGTGACAGTTTTATTTTAAAAAATTATATACCCACTAGACGGACTCAAAACCGACAATTCAATTAGGAAAAACGTATAATTAATTTATTTAAGGTCAGATTCGGTATATAGGGAGGGAACGGGTCAACTCGCCACCGGGTCAACTCGCCACCGGGTCAAGTCGCCACCGGGTCAAGTCGCCACGGGTCAACTCGCCACGGGTCATCTCGCCACCGGAAAAAATAACTCAATACGGATTTGTGAAACACTATTTTTTTTTATTAAATGTTGTCATATTTTTTCATCATTTTTATTTAGTAATTTAGTAATTTTATTTAATAAAAGTAGACTATTTTAACATCGATGCTTTTTCAATTATTGGTGGTTACAAATACATAATATAAATAATATATACATCAAGTTTATTTTTGACATCGAGCACTAATTATTTATATAAAACATGCACATAACTAATTTAAGAATCTGAAATTGAATATAATGTAGCACAGCGCCTCAAAAATCCGGTCGACGTCAGTTCATGTTCTGAATACAGCCTCCATGCTTCCTCTAGTTTCTTGGATAATTTGGTGTATTTTAATCGCCGATCACCTTCTAAATCATTTGATGTAACGCTCATTTCAACTGTCTTGGATTCTTTCATCAAAATCGGTACCAGTTTGTAGAATGTTAAACTATGTCCCCGGCAATTCAACCTCCTATGCCATGCTGAAAAAAAAATCGAATAAATATTTAATTGGCGCGTCATTATATGAATGAACAAAGGACGAAAGGAGGGAAGGGGGAAGAAAGGAGGAAAAGAGCGAAGGAAGGAATGACGGAAGGAAAGAAGGAATGACTTTACCTTTCAGAACATGGTCCACAAAGAAAATTTAATTCAATAACTTCTCTCTGTGCCTGCATGTAGTCTTGGTACGATATTCCCATATCACATTTCCGATGCGTCCATCCCTCGCATCTGTCACAGGAGACAGCATGTTGCCTCGGCCTGACTTCTTCATTGCATTTGATACACAAATACATTTTGGTAGATTGTGAAGCTGATGGATAATGCATCCAATATATATGCTTAGTGATCGGTGCATCAAAAAGAGTAGTCACTATTTCATCAAAAGGTATGAACAATATCTCATGATTAGAGATTACTAAGTTTGCATTCAGGCATTGTGATAACAGCTTACCTATATGGTTTCATCGGAACAAATTACAAACTTTCATTGAGCCGTCATCACCTTTCATGGACCGCTGTTTTTACAATCATTGCAATCCAAACAAACCTAAACTATCTGCTAGTTTCTCATTTTCAAGTAGGAGTTATTCTTGGACAGACGTGGATTAAATAGTAAGTACATATTTGTTTGTTTGTTTTTTTTTTTGAAAAAATGCGTAAAGTAAGAAAAAAAAACTTTTAAAATCTTTTGGAAAAGTGGGTCAAGTCGCCACCAAAAGTGAGTCAACTCGCCACCAAATTGGTGGCGAGTTGACCCGCGGAAAGTACAGGTGGCGAGTTGACCCGGTGGCGAGTTGACACGGACCCTATAGGGAGACCCGTTGTTTCAAACTGGAATTAAGTATCACGGAGTTTAATCTTGATCGAATAAATAAACAATGGAACACAAGTGACAATGACAAACTGAACAATTATTCCATTTTTTCTGAAAGTACACAAAATCATGAATGAATGAAAGATTCAGCGCGCACATGACAAGCACGAAGTGGGATTGGAATCCTTGGCGACCCGAATAACTTTATATGCTAAAATGCCATGACAGACGGAAGTGAGGGCCAAAGACAAATTGTCCCGGTAGTCATTTTTGGACGAAACGTCCCGGAACGAACTGGTTTTGAAATATTTGGGTCAGGTACAATCGAATGTGTTCGTGGTAGTTTTGGGTAATTAGACAAGCACTCGATTTCACCCTAACCACGACCAGACGGAGACTACTCATGAATCGGGACAGAAGTGTGAAAAAACAGTGACATTCTCACTCTTTCAGATCTATATGGAGGTTTTGGTTTCTTCCCAAATCCAATCCCTAAATTGCGATCAGTCGGTGAGCTTCCCACTTTTCGCTAAATCAATCAGTAACGCTGAGGGGTTCAGGTCGTTTTCGGCTTGTGAAGTTTCGGACCTGGGAAGTCTCGACCCCGTCGGAGTGAAAATTTTCTGACCTGAGAACTTTCGGTCCCTATTGTTTTTGGCGATTAAAAGCTTGGGTGTTAGATTATTGATTAACAGACTAAAGACAATTATATTACTTTGGAAACTATATGACAGCAAATTAACAACAGATTAAACATAAAACACAAGTGAAGAGCCATGTTATCGAATAATCAACGAGATTTGTGTTTGGATTTTCTCCATTTGGAAAATGGAAATTTAATGCTCAAATTACGACTTTCTAGAAGTTTATAACTGTAATTTGTGTCTGTTTTTTTAAGATTTGAAATTCTGGAAAGTTTCAGTTTGATATAAAGTGGACCGTAGAATAGTTATCTCTACGTAAATTGGATCTTACCAGAGAACAAATTACCACAAATTAACATAAAACGAACATAAAGGAAACAATATGTGCTAAACCTAGAGGCCCCACGGGGCCTGAACACCCACATTGAACAGAACCAAATATAAACCGAGGCCACGAATGAATCCACATTAAGCAATCAATCTCCATAGGATCCATTGTCAATCTTTGACCCCTCAGTAGTGACTAAAATAGTCCAAGCATCACAGGAAGTGGGGGGGGGGGGGGGGGGGGTAGGAAAAAATATTTGCAGACACCGATGCCGATTTTTTGTTTTTGGCCAGTCAGAGGACCCACCCACCCCATGTAATTTTTTTCCAGTTTTACAATTTTTTTCCGGGTTTATCTAAATACATGCTTCTGCATCATCCTTCCCACCATACTGCACCATGACCCAATTTTATCATTCAGTATTGAGCGATTGACCTTGTACAGTAGGACAGGTCTTGAAAGAACATCCGTTTTATCAGACCAAAGTGGTCTCTTAAGGCAGATGGTCTCCCATAACAAATCAAATATAGAGTAAAGCTGATATGTCCATATAAAACATGGTCTCCAAAGACATCGGCCTCTTAAGGCATGTTCTATTGTAATTCATTAACACTCTTGAATGTCATATCATTAACTTTTTACCTATAGTTATCTCTCCATGTGTTCAGACATGTTGTAGAAACCAACAATATATATGGTATTCGACAGAGTTCAGAGAGCTTTGTAAAATATCATACAAATTGTTGATTTTTTACTACATGCATGAACCAGCATGGATTGACATGAAGAGAGATAATTGCGGATGAGAAAGTATACTTCAATATCAAAGTGAAGGGTGTTGATGTAGCAAAAAAAATCTCTATGCAGCCTGGCCCTAGAAGGTCTGGTACATGATTTTGTTGACACCTGTGTTCTTAGATGTGTTTGAAATAAATTAGCAGTTCAATCAGGTTCAATGTTTAGTAGTTTTTGTGTTACATACTTCCTACAATGGCAATAAGAGTCATTGGTGTTTTCGTAATAGGTCTGGATACATCGTTGTACAGAATTGTTCCTGCAACTGAAATCTGTAACTGTTCCTGACTTCACATAACTGTCTTTGCTCCTCATCTAAGCCAGCCGATCTCACCAGGATGAACATATTAGAAATCTAATCAAACGGAACACCCTCAAGATAACTTATCCTTAGAGTGCAGTGTTTGATCATTGCAATTAGTGATGCATTTTAACTTGCATTATTCAATATGTCATACATTGTATCACTATAAGCCGAATCATAGCTCAGCTGTAATAACAGTTTTGTAATCGTATATAACCCATGGTAGATACCCCCTGATAACTTGAGTGTCTTTTTATTGGTTCTTGAATGATACTTCACTGATTATGGTATACAATTTTGCCCAAAAGTGTCTGAAGAAAAAAATTGCAAGTATTGGAATTTTTTTTTTTTGTCCTTCTTGACCACCCACCCACCCCGGCATCAGTGTTTTGCAAATCCACCCCCCCCCCCCGAGCATCATGCCGTTTCTTCAGTTGATCATAATGTAATAAAAAGTGGAGTTCCCCCGTGGAGCCCCCTGATATACAATCTATGTGGATTAAAAATCTAGTAATTCACCTCTAGAGAGTACAAGTTTAATTCCAAGTTAATTTTATAAGGAGACATGTAGCAGAAGCATTAGTTCTAAATTTTTTATTATGTTTCTATTTTTAGCACATATTGTGTTCCACGATAGCTAGGGTTAATTTTTTCATATAAATCAAATACCTATTTCCCACTTATTTTTCAAGTCAAATTTTGTTAAAATTGGACTAAGAGTTCTCAACTTCCGAGCAGTGAACTAGTGATGCTGAATACCAAATATGAAAGGATTTTGACTGGTGGATCTGAAGAACAAGATTTTTAAAGAAATTTCCCAAAATTGTACCAAGTTACAATGTGGGCTACCACAGGGAGCCCAAATATTAACCCAGAAACCAAATTTGAGCATACTTGAATCTCACATCCTAGAGATGTTCTATACCAGATATGAAAGCATTCTAACTGGTGGAAGAAGATCTTTAAAGAAATTTCCTCATATTGCTCTAAATTAAAATTCGGGCTGCCACAGCGGGCTCAAATATCAATCCAGAAACCCGATTTGAACAAACTTAATTCTGGCCCCCCTAAAGATGTTGTATACCAAATATGAAAGGATTGGCTGACGGGTGAATCTGAAGAAGATTTTTAAAGAGATTTCATCATATTGCACTTAGTTGAAATTTTGGGCTACAAAAATAGAGAGCCCGAATTTGAACCCAGAGACCCTATTTGAACCACCTTGAATCTGACCCGCCTAGAGATGTTATATACCAAATATGAAAGCATTCTGACTGGTGGGACTGAAGAGGAAGATTTTTAAAGATTATTCCCCATATTGCCCTAAGGTAAAAATTCGGGATGGTGTATTGAGCCCAAATATGAACCACGGGGCTTCATTTTAACAAACTTAAATCCCCCCCCCCCCCCCCCGATGCTGTATAGCAAATATCAAAAGATTCTGATCATTGGTTCTGGAGAAATTTTAAAATAATTGCAAATATGCTGACTCGGCATTTTTTTCGATGCCACCCCCCCCCCCCACCACACACACCCCTACAGAACACCCTGACACAACCGATGGCAATGTTTTTAGCATTCAATTGAACTGGTCCTAAGGATGCGTCATACCAAATACCAAATAACAGTCCTCTGTTCTGTGTGGTTTGGGAAATATTGGAGTTTGAAAATATTTCTACTTTTAGCTCCTGGCGTTCCCACAGGGACACGGGAATTTTTTTTTACTTATGACCCAATAATACCACAAACCAAATTTGGTTGAAATCGGACCATCGGTTCAGAGCGTAGAAATTTGGAGAGGGACCAAAAATCTTATCCCTCCCATTACAAAAGAAAATTTTGCTTCACGAACTTCTTTTGAACAAAGTTGAATCTACACCTCAAAAAGGAGCTCCATACCAAATATCAAGTCACTGTACCCACTGGTTCATGAGAAGAAGATTTAAAAACAAACTGGAGCATTTTTTCCCACTCCCTCCCTATGGGGCTGGGCATAGGCTGAGTTGAACAAAAAACACAATGCCCCCTCAGCACCATCACTCAAACAAACTTTCACTTGAATTGGCCCAGTGATTTTGGAGGAGAAGCCCAAAACATTGTGTTGATGGACGACGGACGGACGGACGGAGAGTGATTAGATAAGCTCAGCTTGACTTCGTCGAGGTGAGCTAAAAAGTTTGAAAAGGGCAGGCGGTGTGTGTACGGGTATGTTTTACACTAGGGCTGAAAAGGTTGGCTCATTTTCACAACCGACTAACCGAGAGCTATAACCGATTTAATACCCGGTTATGCGTAGCCATTATTTCACCGAATCTGGGATCAAAACTATAGGAATTAGAAAGCAGTATTCTCAAAAACTATTCCATAGTTTGTATACAAACGAACGTTGTCGAGTACTTGACAACGTTCGTTTGTATACATACTTCTGAATAGTTTCTGCGGTTACTCAGTACTCACGGAAATTGCCGATCATTAATGAAGTCTTGAAGCCAAAGTCGATTATTTCTCAATATATACAACGCGGCTTCGAGGTGTATCTATCGGAGAAGCGGCAGATTTACTACGTTTTAACAGTGGAATGGCGATCACTATCGATATTTCGGGTAACCGGTTGACGTTTTTCTCAAATCGGTTAGGTAAGTAACCGGTTTCAAACCGGTTATCCATTTCAGTACTATCTCATACATGTGTGAAATTTTATCGAATTCTGGTGAGTATTTTGATGATAAAAGAGGATTTCAAATGTGTTGCGCGACGCAGAACAGTTTGTGTTCGTTAATTTGCCGCAGTTGACTTGCCCTACTAAACGTCTTCATTGCTTTTCGACCTCGCAAGATACGGCCCTAATAATTTTCTTGTGCAGTTCGGGGCAGCTTTCAAGGCCGAATGGCGTCCAAAAAAATTTATTTTACTTAAACTTTTTGACAATTATTTGTTTATTTTTTCGTGTTATTTGATTATTTTCAGTTATGTTTTTACTTTTATAAACGTATTTAATGATTTTTAAAAAGTTATTCTTGCAGGCCTATCATTCAATGATAATCTATGTTTTACACCGCCTGTTTTTCTGCCTGTGCATTTCTTATTAAACTGTTTTCTGAATGAAAGGACAATGAATATAAAAACCTAAAAGCTCATCAGGAGCTTGGTACTCACTTTGAAAAGTGCGACCAGTTGATTTAATGACGAATGAATGTTTTCATTCCTACATTTCTTCAAAACACCGTACCGGTATCCAATGAAAACGCATTTCTGAAACCTGGAAGGAAGTTGGTTGAAGATCTGATACCGTAAATAAACAGAGACCCAAACAACCACAATCTCAGTTTCGAAATTAACAAAGGTTTTTTGAACTGTGATGAGTTTCTAATTGTAGATATTAAGGTGGAAACTTAAATTTCAAGGCCCCCCTAGTGCCAGTGACGTGGCTAGAGGTTTCCAATTGGGGGTGGTGTAAGGTAGTGAATTTCCAGCTAGGGGAGGGACCGGGAGGTCCGGTCCCTCCCTCTAGTGGAAATAATTTACAACCTAATTTTACGCCCCAACATAATTGTTTATTTACTGTAAAACACCAATTGGTGCTTTCTAGTAAATAACTGCAAAATAATTTTATAGTTTCAAGTGATCCGGCCTAATGTTTTTCAATGTAAATAGTATTTATTATTTTGTATTGCGCGACAAATGCATTTTTTTCTGTTATTTAATGTATCTATTTCAAACAAAAATATTGTTTAGACTAAATAGTGAGAGTATTATTTATGGAAGCGTATTAGTGCCACATCTAAAAAAAATTACGCGATACTATAAGTCCTAATTAAGAGATACTAAGTCCTAATAGGAGATAATAAGATCAAATTAGGAGATACTAAGTCCTAATTAGGAGAGACAACCTCCTAATTAGGAGTAATAACTTCTAATTAGGAGATACTAAGTCCTAATTAGGAGATAATAACTCCTAATTAGGAGATACTAATTCCTAATTAGGAGATAATAACTCCTAATTAGGAGGTAATAACTCCTAATTAGGAGATAATAACTCCTAACTGGGAGATACTAAGTCCTAATTAGGAGATAATAAGCCTTTCTTAGGAGATAATAAGTCCTAATTAGGAGATAATAATAAGGTTAAGGTACTATATAAGGGGGGACTCAATCCTAATTAGGAGAGAGTCTCCCTTATATAGCACCTTACAGTGTTGTATTTTATTTTTAAAGAGAATTGCTGAGGAAAGATAACCACTGATACGCATCTCTCTACTAAGAAACAGTGGTGTTTGTAGCAATCTAGATGGGGGTTGGGGGGGGTTGGGGGGGGGGGGGGGTGTTAACTATATTTGTATACCACTCAAAGTTTTGCTAAGCACCAAATATTTGACACATCATTGTGAAATTTGCTTGTGACATATTTGCGATATTTTTGGTTTTGGTGGATATGATTGAGGAATGTATTGCGATGGTCCCCAGTGTTTACATTAGCTCTCTTGAGAGGTAGACTTTTCGTGACAGACATGGAAAGCATGTACCCCTTGATTTTCATGATGTTTTTGTGTACTGTCTACATGTACATGAGATGTGTAGGGTATTCAATCTTCATTTCAACACAAACCCTTGTGATTTAATGATTGAATATGTCAAATGCAAATGTAAGAAGACATTTGTCTGAAGCAGAAATGTGGCGGGCTGTAGGGGTGGTGGATCAAGGGGCCACCCATCGTCAGGTTGGTGAAGCCCTTGGTGTGCACCACACGGTGATCACCAGAGCTTGGGCAAGATTTCAGCAGTATGGTACACCAGTAAGACGGCATGGTGATGTGCAGAAACAGGGCAACATCTGCAGCTGAATACCGGTTTTTGATCATTCAAACCCGTAGGAATCGCTTTGCCACAGCAACCCAGCTTCGCAGTGCCCTTCAGAATGCATCCAGGGTAAATGTTTCGACGCAGACTATCCGGGCAAGGTTGCACGAATGTGGTCTCCGATCGAGAAGACAATGTATTCGCATACTGCTGTCCCAGAACCACCGCCATGCACGATATAACTGGGCCATGGATCACGTTGGATGGACCAGAGAAGATTGGCGACCTGTCCTTGTTACAGATGAGTCAAGGTACTGTCTAGACCATACAGATAGGGATTCTAGGGTATGGACAATACCCGAAGAGTGATTCCATTCAGCCAACATTGCTGAGCATGACCGCTATGGTAGAGGGTCAATCATGGTCTGGGGCGGCATCAGCAGGGATGGGCGTACAGAGCTCTGTGTCATTGAACGTGGTACATTGGTACATTGGTACATTGGTGAAATCCTGGATGTCCACGTCCGATTGTATGCAGGTGCAGTGGGCGATAGATTCATTCTGATGGACGATAATGCCCGTCCTCATGTTGCCCATGCTGTCGGGGAGTACCAACAGAGGGAGGAGATTGAGCGTATGGACTGGCCAGCAAGATCCCCTGACCTCAATCCAATCGCACATGTCTGGAATGAGTTGCAGCTTGCAATTTCAGCCCGTCCAGTCCAGCCAAGAAATGTCCAGGAGCTTGGTGCCATGCTGGTCCAAGAATGGAACAACAGCCCACAAAGAATCACCAGGAACCTGATCGGGAGCATGAGAAGGCACTGTCAGGCTGTAATTAGCAGTAATGGGTCTCATACTCGATATTGAACCCATACCAGTTCGCTCCGTCAACGATTTGGCAAATTGAAAAATTTCCTCTTTTACCAATAATATCCATTTTCCATGGTTATCGTATTCAAAAGCTAAAAAATATGTCAAACACAAATAAAATCTTAATTTCTGTACTTAAATCGTTAAAGGTATAATTAAATAAAAAAATATATACACCTTTCATTATAATATTTCAACTAAAACGTAAAACAGGTAGTTGGATATACTTGGTGCTTAGCAAACTTTGAGTAGTATATTTTGTCTATTTTTCATGTATTTTATTCTGTGTTATATCCATAATTTGTTAAACAATAACAATAAATTGAAATAGCCTTCCCCGCCCCCTCCCATCCCCCACCCCCCCTCGCCACAGTTATTTTGGGATTTGTTATTTATAGGTTAAGTCTATTGCCTCTGGTCCCATAATCCCTTTTTATGTTAAGCCCTTTGTCTGCTCTACATATGGGAAGGGGGCATAAGGTAGCATTTGCCCCTAAACACAGACTTTGACCCTCTTTTTCCCCCGTAACTGAGCAAAACACTCAGTGAGTGACAATTCAATGTCAAAATTTAATAAAACATGAAACTTGCAAAGTGTTTTTATTTTGTTCTTCCCTATCCACATGGAAAAAAATGTTCATGAAACAACCTAAAAAAACCCAAACTCCCTGAGGCCGAAAAGCGCCAAACCACGAGGCCAAACGAAAAGCAATTTTCCGCAAAATAACGAACACAAGAATCGATTGTGGTTAATTAAATAGCTGACAAAAAGTGAATTGGATAATCGCGTGCATAAATGGCTGGTTTAACCCTTTACCCAACGTAACGGCCAAAACCGGCCAGCGCTATTCTCAAAAATCGCTAATTAATTTTCAAAATATTTTCATTTTCTGTCTCAAAAACATAGGTTATGACCCCTCGTTGGAACGAGCTCGTCGAGCTCGTTCCAACGAGGGGTCATAACCTATGTTTTTGAGACAAAAAATGAAAAAAAATTAATTATTCAAGAATTTTTTTTGCAAGTGTCGTCTGCTTTTCATGTTAGGTAAAGGGTTAAAATTTTGCCTGTTCTTTATTTTATATATTTTTTATTTTTGTTTTTCAGTTAGCCCCACTTTAATTTTCTTTGTTGCCTATCTGCTATGTTGGGTGTTTTATTGTTTGCAAACAATCCTTCAGATGTACAACATATACTCGCCCGAAAAAGAAAGCAGAAATTGATAAAATTCCAAAAAAATGATTTCGTAGGTGTAAAGAGTATTAACCTGTTCACGAATAAGTTATATTGAACACAAAAACAGCTTTCCCCGTTAAAATTGCATTAACGTTAAATGACGTGCTGCACGTTTGTGAAAAGGCATGTTTTGCACGTGTAGAGTCTGAAAATTCATGCAGCAGTGTGAATCCTTGGGTATTTAATTGGTTGAGGGCTAGATTATTTTTGGTGGTCTGAATTTGTTATTCAAAATTTGTTTTATTACGAATTATTGGAGAGTGCCCACAGGCGCTCTCCAATGATTTGTAATAGAACAAATTTATATAAACAAAATATTTTTTGCGTTTGATTGAATATGAAACTTGAACAAGAAAAATGTTGGATTTTGCTCTGGTACTCTCATTTTTCTGAAAGCCCTGATAGTGGCTTCTAGCACTCAACCAGTTAAACACTAAAGTAAGGCTTTCCTATCGTTCACATTCAAACTTGAGCTGCTGTTAAAACGACTCCACATTAGCATGCCAAGATTGACAATGAATCAACGTCTCCTTGCCCTGGGTATGATTAGAGCTGGCAGAACACACAGAGAGGTTGCCCAGCATTTGAACTGCCACCGTAACACTGTAGACAGGCTAGTCCATCGACATGCACAACATGATGACGTTCGAGACCGACCCCGCTCCGGGAGACCCCGAGTTACCACCCCTGCACAAGATCTGTATATCAGTGTCGTTCATCTCCGGAACCGGCAACAAACGGCAACGACGACAGCCAGGAACATCCCTAACCTGAGACGGATACATCCTCAAACAGTAATCAACCGGCTGAGAGAATACGGCTTACGTCCTCGAAGACCTGCAATTCGTCCGATTTTGACGTTACGTCACCGTCGTGCTCGACTGCAGTGGTGTAGACAACGTCACAGGCATCCCTTACAATGGTGGCGACGTGTTTTATTCACAAAAGAATGTCGTTTCCATCTTTCATCATCAGATGGCCGCCAGAGAGTGTACAGACGTCGAAACGAACGCTACGCAGATCCATGTGTCGTGGAGCGAAACCGTTATGGGGGAGGGCCTCTCATGGTGTGGGGGTGGCATCACTGCCCGTAACAGAACTGAGCTGGTCATTATTGATGGCAATCTCAATGCAGCCAAATATCGCGATGAAGTGCTTACACGTGTTGTTGTCCCATTTCTGCAACGTCACCGCCCCGGCGTCATTCTACAGCAGGACAACGCCCGACCCCACGCAGCTCGTGTTGTTCAACAGTATCTGCAGCAACAACAAGTGGATGTTCTTCCCTGGCCCGCAAATTCGCCCGATATCTCACCCATTGAGCACGTATGGGACGAAATGAAACGTCAGCTACGCCGGCTTCCCCAAATCAGTGGCGGCGCTACGGGGGGGGGGGGGGGGGGGGGGGGGGGCATTTGCCCCCCAAACGAAGGCTTTGCCCCCCCCCCAGTTGCCCCCCAACCATCTCGCATGCATTTCCATCCACCCTCGCACACAAACACATTCAGTCACCCTCTCTCTCACACACACACACCCCCTCTCTTTTTTTATTCCCATACACACTTAGCCCAAAGCCTCAGGCTAGCTGATGAACACATCCAGGCAGTAGAGATTTAAAGACTCGGATGCAGATACTTATAAGTTATAATTAAGTTATGAGCCAACAAAGGCATGTCTATCCATATCCCTTGTCTAAAAAAATTCATGGATTTCGCATTATGACAGACGGGCATTATCTCCCTTGCACTGTCCCCCTCTCCCTCTCTCCCCTCCCTCCCTCTCTCCCCCTCTCCCTCCCCCTCTCCCACCCCTCCCCTCTCTCTCTCTCTCTCTCTCTCTCTCTCGCACAGACACACCAGACGCGGATCCAGGATTTTTTGAAAGGAGGACCGCTAATTACCATTACATTTAGTCGAAACTTGGACCCAAAGTCCGTAATATAATTTTTTGGTTTGGTACGTCCACAGGACGTACCAAACCAAAAAAGTATATTACGGACTTTGGGTCCAAGTTTGGACTACCTCATAACAAAGTAATGATATGATCCTTTACATATTTGCCCCCCTTCATGGCAGTCTGCCCCCCTAGTTGCCCCCCCCCCCCCACAAAAAAATTTCTGGCGCCGCCACTGTTCCCCATGCACCGTCAACGCTTGTGGAACTCCAAAGACAGCTTACCAAAATATGGAACAACATCCCACAACACTTCCATGCTAACTTGTTCGCTTCCATGAGGCGTAGATGCACAGCAGTAGTCGATGCAGACGGAGGTCATACCAGATACTGAGTGTGTGACTTTTGTGTTTGACCCTTAGTGTCTTTGACTCTCCATGGCACCAAGAGGTATTCGTCGTAGCGTAATGAAATTTCCCGTGTTGATCACAAATTGATTCATCTGTGATTGAATAAAATTTCCATGATTGAAAATGATATATATCTTTTTTTAGTGTTATTTTTTAGCATGCACACTTTCTTTTTTGGGAGAGTATAGTTGTTTTTGTAATATGCAAGCGAGCAACGAGGTCAAAGTTTTGGGATTTAGTTTAATTTAGTTGAGGTTAGGTTGGTTTAGTTTAGTTTAGTTTAAACAATATTTATTAAAAAAAATATTGCATGTATTAAATACAATTTCAGGGAGACCACTATCAAAACCTCCTAGCTTACTGTCGAATCCCATCCAACAATCTGTGTCTACGCCTGTTGTACTTGTTATATTGTACGCAATCAATTCAAATCATTCTTACTTCTTCATGTGTTTGTACCATATGATGTAACCATCTAACATATTTGTTTGTTGTTGTCAACCATTCTGATGTGTCGCTTAACTTAGCGACCACTTGATCTACGATCGCAGCAACTAAGTTCAACTTATATAAAATGGAAAGGGTCTCGGCCTCCAAGCGACGATATACGAGCTTCTCCGCTGTATAGTACCACCTAAAGGAGTAATCTAATCTATAAAACTGCTCGGGAGACGACTTACATATAAGCTTTAGGCTTTCTTCGAATCCCTCTTTTACACAGTAACAAATTGTGTCGAATCCCTATTTTACACAGTAACAAATTGCCCTGTCTTTAGTTGCTTCATGAATAATACTGTATTTCTTGTTGTTCATATTTTTTGTTACTCAACTATTGTATGCATTTATCAATTATTGAATAAATATTGTTTAAACTAACATATTCGTTTCAAATAAATATTGTTTGAACTAAATACAATTTGAAAACATTTACATAACTAATGATGTTCATATAATCTTGTGTCAATAGTTGTTCAAGTTGGATTCGACAGCAAGCTTTGAGCTAAAATAAGTCGTCTCAAAAGACTGAGAAATTACAATGTTCCTCTTTAAGTTTACAGTGATGCAACAGAGGTATTTACAGAATAAAGAACAGTATAAAAAATAAGGAAGATGAGATAATTTTGTCAGTGCCAGTAGTCCAGTAGTATGTGGAGATGAGTTATGAGTGGCGGGCGCGTAGTTTTAGACTGCCAGCGACGAAATCAGTCAATTTGTCCAGTCCTTGACAGTCCTTGACAGTCCTTGACAGGATACTTCCTTTTCATCACATAACAAGTTCCATAATTATTTCACCTCATATTCTCTAAACCCGTGGGTTCCATATTGTCACCCTTGGGGTTTAAAAGAAATGAAACCTGTATTATCAGCGAAAGTTGTTCCGGAATCAATTTTGTGTATTAGGTACCCTTCACATAAGTTAAATCGTTGGGAATCCACAGGTTGCAAAACCCCGATTCCATATTTTAGTCCTTGAATTGATACCCCCAACCGCGGGCGCCGGTCAAGCATCACCAAGACCAGGTAGAAAACCCCGGTCTTAGTGATACTGAACCAACGCCCACAGCCGAAGGCCTCACTCCAAGGACACTTCTCCCATCCACTGGAACGAATTTTAACCATAACAATGCTGACTTTCGAATACGCCTTTATGAGTGGCGTGGCTGGGTAAAGATCAGTGCCTGAACCTTTTTGATTTCGAGATAAATTGCTGAACCATGTTGAAAATTTTGTTTGTTCTCTTAGGTGTTCTGATCCAAACAAAAGGATATCCGAAGTTATATGATTTGGTAACTGGTTAATTGATTATTGTTTGCTGGCGAGCTCGGTCATACAATGGGGCGGGCATTCCAGTAAGAAGTGGTGTGCTGATACAACATGGACACAGTTACAAAACGGGGTATCGGATACGTGGTTATTACAGAGGTCTTCATTCAGGTTACTGCAGTTCAATCTCATTCTGCAATGATATATCTGGCTACGGATTTACTCTGGATAGCAACCTGAGACTAAACAGCCACGTAAACTCCATCAAGGTTAGAGCTACTAATTGTATTAATTTTATGAAGATGATTAGAGTTTGAGGTAAACATTGGGGAGTAAATAAAGGCGTTCTTCCCAAGCTTTACAAATCGTTTATACGTCCATACAGTACTAGAATATCGTCGCCTGAGTTCTAGAATGTTCTATGTCCCATAGGGGACATAGAACATTCTAGCACTCAGGCGACGATATGGTGCATTAATAACAAGGGGCATGAACAGAACAAACATCCAAAAGCTGCAGAGAGTTCAAAACCATGCCCTGCGTGTGGCACTGTGCAATCCCATGGGGACATCGATAAAGGAACTTTATGAGCCAGCAAAAATAGAAACTACTGAAATGCGTCTAAAAGATTTACAAAACAAAACCCTCAGCAGACTCCAAGATTGTGAATTAATAGTAGAGCTAATCGATCACCGAGCCATCAACAGAAAAACTAAATGAGCTAAAGATCAAAAGAAGGGAGATATAGCAAGTTATCATAATTAAAGTCGCGTAATTAAACAAATCTTGGGATCTATCAAAACGACTACAAAACAAAAAAGTCAGTACCCCTATAAGTTACAGAAAACTATACAACAGGAGTTTACAAAGTGCGTGCAGTCAGTAAGGATTTTCTCGCTACTCATTGAGAACTCTAGGACTGAGTCTGTGTGGGCCGCCTCGCAACTCTACCTGAGGGGAGTTGGCTTCGAAGAAACCCACCCTTGCCCCCATTAATAGAAACAATCACACAACAGTCATAATATACAATAGCGGATTCCTATCTCTCTCTACCCATAACACTCCTAATTGAATACCCTCTAATTTTCTTAAAACACCCTCATCCAGAAGACACACAGACAAAGTAGACGGAGCATAGGAGAAATTGGAACAACCTTCTTGTTAACATACACAGGAAACCAACAAACACCAAGCAACGATTGAAACAAGCTTGCCTGGCTGGGATCAGTCTACATTTTAAATAAATAAACATATGAATAGAGATATAATAACCCTTTTAAGGGTGTGCATCTGTGAGTTTTTTCCCACCATAACCCAGTCATCTGTCCCCCCTGAAGGCAGATCAGATGACCAAGGCTCAGCATCCACTCTCCCTTATTGGCTGATGGATGACTCACAGCTTAACTTAGTGTTTAGGTCAGCTGCTGTGCTCTTTCTCTTCCCATGGCACTTATTTTCATCATGCGTGTTCCTCAGTATCATTGTTCCATGATTAACGCCTCATACTCTGCATTTTAAACATTTTTCTTGACATTTTTAGTTGCGATTAGTTTTCTGTTTAGCTCAGAATGTCATGTTTAACTTTGTGTTTAGCTCACCTGCTGTGTTCCTTCTCTTCCCATGGTGCTTATATTCATCATACATCTTCTTCATTATCATTCTACCATGGTTTAACGATTGTCCAGTGAATTTCTTAAAATGTTTCTTCCAATTTTGAACGTTTAGTTTTCTGTTTAGCTCGTACTTCGACATTTTCAGTGGGTTAAATTTTTTGTTTCCATCGACTGCTGACACCCTTTTCATCCCATGGCCTTTATAATGCTTATTATCATCCTACCACTATTTAACCCTCATCCAGTGTGTTTTACACCTTTTTCTTACCATATTTAGTTACGTTTACTTTTCTGTTTACCTCAGAATTTCATGTTGAAGTTTGTGTTCAGGTCAGCTGCTGTTTTCCTTCTCTTCCCATGGTGCTTATATTCCATCATATATGTTCCTCATTATCATTCTAGCATCATTTAACCCTTGTCCAGTGAATTTCTTCAATTTTTTCATCCCATTTTTAATGTTAAGTTTCCTGTTTACCTCACACTTAGACATTTTCAGTGTGTTAAAGCTTTTGTTTAGGTCAACTGCCGACACCCTTTTCATCCCATAACCTTTATATTGCTTCCGTATGGTGCTTATTATCATTCTACCATTATTTCATTCTCACCCAGTGCATTTTAAACTTTTTTCTTAACATGTTTTAGTTACGTTTACTTTTCTGTTTAGCTCAAAATTTCATGTTTAACTTAGTGATTAGTCACCTGCTGTGTTCCTTCTCTTCCCATGGTGCTTATATTCCTCATATATGTTCTTCATTATCATTGTACCATGGTTTCACCCTTGTCCACTGAATTTCAATTCAAATTTCTCTTCAACCTTTGAACATTGAGTTTTCTGTTTAGCTCACACTTAGACATTTTCAGTGTGTTAACGTTTCTGTTCAGGGCAGCTGCCGACACCCTTTTCATACCATGGCCTTTATTTTGCTTTTATATGTTGCTTATTGTCATTCTATCACTATTTAACCCTCACCCGATGTGTTTTAAACCGTTCTCTTAACTTTTTATTTATTTTTTTTACTTACGTTTAGTTTTCTGTTTAGTCAGAATTTCATGTTTAACTAGAGTTTATGTCAGTTTCTGTGTTTTATTTTTAGGAGGTTGTGTTTAAGTCAGCTTTGTCGCATGTTATAAGCCTGTTTGATACAGTTCTTGTGTTTGCCAAAGTTACTATCAAAGAGGAATGTTGGTGATCTATAGGGCGTTGGTGTCCTTCTTGTTATATTTTATTATGCACTGTTAGTGTCTTGAGGAAGCTTCCTTTCGATTTTGGACCAGTCGGCTGAACCATGATGGCCGCAAGTCGCCAATTCTTTATGGCGGTCATACTGAATTTGGTTTCCGTCCAATAACTAATGAATACTGACTCGAATCAGTTTCATTTTTCTCGTTATGCATTTGTGGTGTCTAGAGGAAGCTTCCTGTTGATTTGGGATCTGCTAGCCAATTCAATATGGCCTCCATGGCGGCCACATTGAATTTTGGTTTCCGTCCAATAACTAATGAATGCTGACTCGAATCATTCTTATTTTCACCTGCGTCGCCAGCGGCAGAGCGGGTCTAGTAACCGCTCGACTCCGTCCGTCCGTCAGTCCGTCCGAAACACTTCTTCCGTCAAAGTTTTCTTGGCTTCTATGAAAGGGAATGATTTTATATTTGGTCTGCTGCTTCATAATGATCAGTTGTATCGTGTAAGCAATTGTCAGATCTGCCCTGTAGCCACTTCCTGTTTGCCGATACTTTGAAATTTTACTGTACCAACTGAACATTGAAATTTTCCGCCAAGGTTTTTTAGGCTTCTATGCAAGGGAAAGATTTTATATTTGGTCTGCTGCTTCATAATGATGAGTTGTATCGTGTAAGCTATTTTCAGATCTGCCGTGCAGCCACTTCCTGTTTGCCGATACTTTGAAATTTTACTGTACTCACTGAACATTGAAATTTTCATTCAAGGTTTTCTCGGCTTCTATGCAAGGGATTGATTTTATATTTGGTCTGCTGCTTCATAATGATGAGTTGTATCGTGTAAGCAATTTTCAGATCTGCCGTGCAGCCACTTCCTGTTTGCCGATACTTTGAAATTTTACTGTACCCACTGAACATTGAAACTTTTCGTCAAATTTTTCTCGGCTTCTGTGCATGGGATTGATTTTATATTTCATCTGGAGCCTGATAATGATCAGTTGTATAGTGTATGCAATTTTCAGATCTGCCGTGCAGCCACTTCTTGTTTGCTGATTCAATTGCATGCGGCGACGCAGGTCCAAACCGGTATTGGTCTTGGCTTGTTGAATTATGCATTGCTGGTGTCCAGAGGAAGCTCCTTTTCAATGTTGGACCAGTCAGCTGAGCCAAGACGGCAACCGGTGGCCAATTCATTATGGCTTTCATAGCGGCCATCTTGAAGATGGCTTCCGTCCAATAACCAATGAATGCTGATTTAAATCAGTGTTATGTTTTGTGGTGCATTGTTGGCTTCCTTTTGATTTTGGTAATACCCTCGAGAGACTTACCTACCCTTTTATGACACCGTCGGGGGCATATGCCAAGCTTCGCGATGCTCTTGTTTATAACTGTTATGGATAATTTGCTGGGGCTGCTCCCAAACCAGCGACTGCTTGAATTTTTTTTTTCTAAAACAGCCATCAAACTCCGGTTTCAGTATTAACATAAATATGCCCACGTTTTCAAGAAAACACAGAGCAGAGTTCTTGTAGTTATGTACAATTCATACTCACCTTCCAGGTCGAGGTTCTTGGGGGTCTGACCCTACTGCCAAACTAAATGAGATTATTGGCCCCCGCTTCCGACTCTCGTGGATTAATAAGCAAATAAAGTTATTCGAGTCACAAGGGATTTAAAATTCATTCATGCCAGATTCGCCAGTACGATCGGAAAATTCCTCGCTAAGAAATTATCCGTGAAGGCTAAGAAACACGAAAACATCAGCGTTTTAGCCGATGCAAAGATCGACACCGTGTTGGATAAGATCTCCATGGCATTGAAAGATGATAGGATTTTGGACGGCGAATACGTCGACATATTGAACCGTTCAAAAAACAAAAAAAAACTTATATATATTAAAAAAAAAAAAATAAATGATTAAAAAATATATACGAAAAAACAAACAAAACAAATGTATTGCATCAAATGCAAGAGAGTTACCGATACGGTTAACGTTAAAAAAGTACTGACGAAAAATAAAAGTCCCATGCTTCGCGGAACATGTAAAGTGTGCGGTTCGACCAAGACGCAATTCGTCAAACGCGGTGCTGGTCTGACAAATAAATTGATTAATAATCTACCCATCGAAATGGATCTGCCAGGACATCAATTCTCGGGACCCGGCACAAAATTAAATACGAGACTGAATCGAGATCTGACACCTAAATCTTGGAACAAACCCATCAATAGGGTGGATTCGGCCGCTTATGCACACGATCTGTGTTACGCTAAACATCCCAACGTCGAGACTTGTAATCGAATCTGCGATAAAGACATGTTGACGAAGTTGAAAAATGTATCACATCCCACTAGGAGAGAGAGACTCGAACGTTCGCTGGACGGTAAAGTGATCGATACCAGACGTCGATTCGGATGGGACATAAGAAACGTCCAGAATGCATTATTAACAAGTGCATTGGCGAACGAACTACACAAACCCATCACGCGTAAATTTCAAAGGAGAAGGGTATTTGTAAAGGGTCTGGATCAGATCTGATCGGCCGATCTGGTCGACATGAAATAGCATTCGAGATGGAACGAGGGCGTTAAATACATACTGACGGTCATCGACGTGTTTTCAAAATACGGATGGATGAGACCTCTGAAGAATAAATCGGGAGCTTGCGTGACCGATGCTCTGAAGAGCATATTTGCACCATCTTCTCGAAAACCGGATAAATTGTGGGTGGACAAAGGGAAGGAATTTTACAACAGTCATGTTCATCCATTGGTAGGCCTCTATTCCGTCGAAAACGAAGGGAAAGCTAACGTGATCGAACGTTGGAATAGAAGTATGAAGAAGAAAATGTATAAGTATTTCACAGCCAACACGACCAAGAAATATATCAACATCCTAGACGAACTGGTCGAAGAATACAACAACATGCGACACAGATCGATCAAGACGACTCCTGCAGAAGCTAGCGATCTTCGAAACGAAAAACGCGTCTTTGCTAATCTCTATCCTGAAATGATCAAGATCGAGAAGAAGTCCAAACCGCCGAAATTTTCAGCCGGCGACCGAGTGAGAATCACTTCTTATAAGTCACTCTTCGCGAAAGGTTACACTCCTCGATGGACCGAAGAAATCTTTAAGATCATTAGAATATTTTACACTGATCCAGTCACTTACAAAATAGAAGCGTTAGAGGACGACGAAAATGACAGCAGAGGAACATTTTACAAACAAGAACTGCAGAAGACTGCATTTTGAAGAACCAACCCTTCACTTTTTTCCCCTTTACGCGTATATATAGTAAGGGAAAAATAAATAAATAAAATAAGATAATAATTTAAAAAAAAAAACAATTTATAAAAATAATAATAAAAAAAGCAAACAAATTAACACAACCCCCCCCCCCCCAAAAAAAAAAAAAAAAACAAAAAACAAAAAACAAAACAAAACAAAAAAACAAACAAAAAAACATGACAAATATATTAGATATAACCCAAGGTATATTGAGAGACGAAAGCATTGAAGAATATGAAGTTCACAAGTACGAACCCGTGACTGGAACTAGTTTGAACAATGCCGGTGAAATAAGAATCAACATCGAGACGCAAGATCTGTTCGTTTATCCCAGCGAAAGTTGCCTAGTGATACAGGGACGTCTCACCAAGGAAGACGGAAGTGATTACGCAGATGACGACATGTCACTCTAGCCAATGATGGCATGATGCATCTGTTCAGTAATACAAAATACATGCTCTCGGGACAAGAGAAAGAATCTGAGTTTCATCCCGGACAAGCCACCACGATGTATGGACTCTTGACGTATCTGGACGATTTTTCGAAATCTAAAGGACTCAATCAATTGTGGGTGAAAGACATCCTCGCCGACATGAGTCCAGTCAATACTGGTGCCGCTCTGAGATTCGACTACGTCGTCAAGACATCGAGACACAGAGGCACGTTTTCGTTCAGGATACCTCTGAAACACATATTCGGATTCGCGGAAGATTACGATAAGATTCTCTATGGATTCAAACACAATCTGACGTTGATTCGAAAAGGAAATGGTGAAGCTATCACGAGACCCGCCGCAACCGATGCGGGTAAGATACATCGGAACAAGATATCCTGGTTCATTCCACACGTGTTGCCTTCGGTCGTGGAGAAAGTACGTCTCTACAAGATCATAGAATCGAAGAGTAAATTACTGGTGGGATTTAGAATGAGACAGTGTGACACGGCTAGTATTTCACCGTCCAGCAATCACTTCAGTTAGAGAGTGACCGTGAAATCTGCTTCGGAAAGACCGCGCTTCATCGTAGTGGCATTTCAGACTGACAGGGACAGATCTCAAGAGAAAAATCCTTCTCTGTTCGATCATTGAAACTTGAGAAACATGCAGGTATTTCTGAATGCCACGAGATATCCTGCAATCGATTACAACACCTCTTTCGATAAGAATGATTTCTGCAGACTATATGGCGACGCCGCGGATTTCAGAAAGAAATATCATCGACTGGACAAATTGATGAGCAATCCTAACATTACTCCCACCGAATACAAATCGATGTATCCCCTGTTCATATTCGACGTCAGCAATCAGAGTGAGCGACTCAAGAGTAGCGTCTTAGACATTCAAATCAGAATGCAATTTGACAAGAACGTGCTGAGGAGAACCGAAGCTTTTGCCCTGGTCCCGTCGGATAGAGAGTTAGAATTGGAATCGGACAGACAAAAGATGTCCATCGTTGGATGAAAATAATAAATTAATAATAATTAAAAAAAAAAGAAGGAAAAAAAAATTATTATGAAAAGTTTAATAAAATCCTTAAAAATCTCACAATAAATCGTTTACAAAAGCAGCATTTTTTTTCATACTATATAAAAATGAAACATTTGAAAGAGTGGATTCGAATCGAACGCAAGGACGTGGAACCGAGATGGGATGGAATGGTCGAGATTTTCATAATTATCGTTTGAGGGAAAAGGAAGAATTCAATCTCATAAAATTGTTCAAAGAAGACATTATTAAAGATAGGATTTTAATCTGTAAAAAATGTAAGAATCGTCAGATATCGATTCAATCTCAACAAACTAGATCGGGTGACGAACCTACCACGGTATTTGCTAAATGTATAAATTGCAATTGCAAAGGGTGGAAAATTAAATGTTTATTGAATATAAATACCAAAAAAAAAAAAATATATAATTGGATAATATATAATTGGATTTTTGAGACATTGATGAATATTCAGTCTCTCAAAATCCAATTATATATATATTTTTTAGAGTTGTCTCCCCACATCACAAAAAAGAGATTATTTTTTCTTTTGTTTTCACTGTTTGTTCAGAGGATCGAGTTCGATCAATAGAGAGACTACTGAACTGACAGCTTCAGGATTATCGGTTTTCGTCTTGAAATTTATCCTGTCTCCCATCCGCACCTTGAGAGGCGTACCGAAGATGCTAGTGTTCGAGTGTTGTTCCTTCTTCTTTTCGACTCTGTACCTCTTGTCGCATTCCACACCATTCACGACGAGATTGACGATTGCTAAAATTTGCTTTTTCGCTCAAGTTCATAGAAGCCAGACTCATTTGAATGATATCGCCTCCCGCCGGCATGGAATATCCTATCAGACCGTGCTGCTGTCCATTACCTCCGTAAGGAGCATTCAGCTTTTACTGCATCTAACGCACCGCTCTCCTCGGCCCAGACGATGATCAATTGTCTGGCGTATTTTATCTTTTCCACAGCTGAGATCAGAGTGCAAGCATCCGACATGTGGGTGGGATCTGGCAAATTCGTTAGTGCGTGTCCTCCCATGTGCAGTTTGCCTTCTATGATATCGTCCTTTCTCTAGACCGTATTTTTGTCCAAGTACCATCTGCTGACTGCTGGAATAGTATTCTGGCTCGTCGTCGAGACCGAATAGTTTGTAACCGTTCATCTTGATGCCTGCCTCCATTTTTCCTCCGGATTGTTTGTTCAGTTACAAGTCATCGACTTGAGATTCCAGATAGGATTGAGAATCCAGTAGGGCAGAATCAACGTAACCTTTGTTGACCGCCGTCAGTAGGTAATAAATGAGAGATAACTACCATTTTTGTACATGTACGTGTACAAACTACGTTTACCAACGTGGGATTCAGTGTTAAATCGCACGCTTGTTCACAAAAATGTTCAATGGTCTTTGAATCCCCTGTTTTTTTGTGACTCCTAGATCGCACTATTAACGTTCAAATACTCGTGGTAAACGTTGAATGTCACGCGTTTTTTAAAAAAGGTGAAATTGTGCATTTACACTTTTTTTTTTCACTTTAAAAATTTTTGTCAACGTTCCCATCGCAGATCAGACCATCGATCCATCGTTGGTGAACGCGAGCAAAATTCTGGGCTAGCATAAAAAAAAGAGTTTGTAGATTCTAGACCAGTGGTCGAGAATGCTCAATTGTTTTGAGGCGGTGGGTTTTTCCCATTTATGACGTCATTAGGGGAATTCCCATAGTGGGATTTTCCAAACTCAGCTAATTAACCAATCAGATTGCTTGATTCTCCGCTAATTGACCAATCAGATTGCTCGATTCTCATAAACTTGATCATACAGAGTTATCTCCCCTCGTCGTGGGGTGGGGGGGAATACCCGGATTTTTTTTTTCGCCAAAAAAACTTAACAGACAACTGTTGAACGCTTCCATTTCTGACGTGAGTGGGGGGAATACCCGAGGAAATAAAAAAAAAGTGATCGATATACATAGGAGAGAAAAAAACATAAACATAAAAATAATTATACATTTAATTTTGAAAATAATAAAATAACTTGCATTAGCATACTTAAAGGAACATTAACAATCAAAAACGAAAAATGTTTTTACAGATGGATTCTAGACGTCGAGATCGAATTTTAGGGGAGTATGAACGTGCTAAGAAGGGCATTCAGTCGGCTGACAGAAGCAGACGTTTTGGTGAGATGGAACTCAAACACGAAGCCACAAAAATATTTAAACCCGTGACGGAGGGTCAAGAGCGAAGCAGGAAGGAGATTGTCGAAGAAGTGAGACCCATAAAAGAGAGTTCTCTGAGAATGGGTTCGTTGCCTCTTAGTTTTGGAAATCAGCATTCCTGTCAATCTACACCGGATTACGTTCCCACGTGGATTCAAACAGAGAGCGAGTTTGATGATACAGCTTCGCCTATCACCACCGATAGCGTCACATCGCCTGATGATGATGGCGGTAAGAGAGATCTGTTGTATGGATTTTATAAGGATTCGGAGGGAAGAATTTTTGTAGGAGACACAGAAGTAGATATTGGCGATGATGAATTGATCGTGGGTTCGGACAGATACGAATTGACTGATGGGCTGCGCAGATTGCTCCTTTACGACAAGCCTAGCGATTACACGGGATCAGGATTTTGACAATTACGGCGACATTCTGGTTCAGACCCACGCCATGAAGAGAAATAACGATGCCAGAGAGACGAGACCCAAAGCCAACAGAGGTTACAAGTGGACGAAAGTAGTGAAACCCATATGGGATATGAACAAGAAGTTCGTCGAATCGGTGACTGGCAAAGGGGTGAAAACCACTTTTCTTCCGAGCGATTCTGACGCTCTGTCTCAGAGATTGAGTTTGTTGATGGCGAGCAGACGGCTGGTAACACAGGATTAGATAATCAGATAGTTGCTATATCTGACGAATTGTTAAGACAGAAGGTTTTGAATAAAAACCACTATAAAAGGCTGATGAACGAATTGAAGGATTGATGTGTATATAATAAGTAGAGAGAAACAAACAAACAAAAATAAAACAGTAAATTTTTTACACTAGAATAATAAAAGTATTTAAAAACAACAAAACGATTTACCAGTGAAAAAAACAAAATATATTATAAAAATAAAATATGTTGGTGATAAAGAACAGGGGATACGTCAGAACTTACGTTCAAGGCGGTTCTGGCATCGTCGATTCTATAATGCGAGCGTTCACGAGCGATGCGGGTAGAACACTCGCATCGACCGCGTTTGAGGTCGGTAAGAAGATGGCTTTGGATGCTGATAAGAAAGCCACTTCCGAAGCCAGTGGTAGGATAGCTTCTGTGGCTGGCAGAGGGCAGCTGATGCGTTAATCGACAAGTTGATCAGTCTGCCAGCGAAGCGAGCTGCGTTAGAGCGAACGCCGAAAAATTGGAAAGATTTTAAGGATGCTGTGGTACCCATACAAGATTTAGCCAAAATTACGAGTGGATCTGGATTGAAGAGAACTCACAACGGTGTGATGTAAATAAATAATAATATTAAAAACTGAGTTTGAAAAACATAAAAAATTTGTGTTTGAAAAGAATCTAAAATAACAAACAAAAAAAACCAAAACAAAACAAAGATGAACATTAAAGATATGTCTTGGAACGACGCCGTGACCAAGAGGTCGAATAATGAGTTCTTTCCCAAAAGCATAAGAGGCTTGATAGTGGGAAAATCGAATTGTGGAAAGACTAATCTGTTGATGAATCTGTTGTCCCGACCCGACTGGTTGGATTACGACAGATTGTTCGTGTTTGGCAAGAGCTTGTTTCAACCCGAATACAGATTGCTTCGAGAGTGCATGGATCGTAGATTGCCCAAGGACTTCATAGCCAGAATCTTTGACAGTAGGGAGGAATTCGACAAGAGTGAAGCTCCACTTTCGACCATTTTGGACGGTGCGGCGATGGAGCTGATGAAGAGAAATGCATCTTCGAGCATCGAGTGTCGATTTTATGAGAATGCTAGCGACGTTCCGGATCCTAGAGAACTGAAATCGGAAGATAAGAATCTCATGATTTTCGACGATCTGCTTTTGGAGAGACAGAACCGATGCAAATCGTATTACGTTAGGGGTCGACACAGCAACGTGGACTGTTTCTACCTGTCGCAGAATTATTTTTTATTGCCCAGACAGACGATAAGGGAGAACGCTAATTTTCTATGTCTCTTTCGCTAAGATCTCAAGAATCTCAATCACATCTACGGCGATCACGTCGCAAACAACATGAGCACGGCGGAATTCAGGAGATTCTGCAAGAGGGTTTGGGATGGTGGACTTTACAATTTCGTCATGATCGATTTGACAAGCGAGTTTAATCGCAGAAAATATCGGTGCGGATTCGACAAGTTTTATGTTTCTGATGATAATTAGATAGAGCGTGAAAATAAAATTTAGAAAATAATAAATCTTCAAATAATTAGTTTTGAATAAAAAAAAAATAAAATTAAATATAATGTTCGAACATGGAGAATTGTTAGAACGGATAGCCGAGAATACGGCTGCAAAACAATCCATTCAAATCGTGGTAAGTGGCGATTTGACTCGATTCACTACGAAATTCGAACCTTCCATCGAATTGAATAGAGAGAAAAGATACGAGATGGCGTTGGAGAATCTGGAGACTTATTATTCCTTTCCCAACATCACCGAAAAGAATAACTCGTTCAAGTATTCTGACGGAGTGGATTGGTTGGAGATTCGAATTCCCAAAGGGAGTTACGACATAGACAATTTGAACAATTACATTCAGACGCGAATGAAGACGGATGGAAAGGGAAGCAACAAGATCAGACTCGCTCCCAATCCTAATACCTTACAGATGATGTTGGATTTGGAAGATAATTTTCGAGTGGATTTCAACACGGACGATTCTATAGGCAAGATGTTGGGATTCGATCGAAAGATGTATCGAGGCCACACGGCATCTGAAAATACGGTCGACATTCTTGCAGTCAATAGCATTCTGGTGAACGTGGACGTGATTGCTGGAAGCTACGTGAACGGTAGCGCTCAACCGACGATCTATTCCTTCTTTCCAAATGTGTCGCCGGGTTATAAGATCGTGGAGCGACCTCGAAATTTAGTTTATCTACCAGTGATTTTAGACACATTGTATAGTCTCAAAACCACATTGATGGATCAAAATGGTGAACTGTTAGATCTTCGCGGAGAGAGGGTGACAATACGATTTCACATAAGAGAAATATAAAAGCAAAAAAAAAAAAAAAATATTGTGTATATATATAGATAACAAAAATAAAATAAACGCAATATTAATTTTACAAAATTATTTTAATATAAATAATTATTATTAAACAAGAAACAATTGAAGTAAATATATTTAAAAAAAAAAGAATTATGACAGAATACGTGATTAAAAACATGAACATATCTGCAGGACAGAGGAAGAAACTTAAGAGAGCGTTAACAACTCGAGGTGAGGCGGTGAGATTCAAATTCACTCACGAAGATCTGACGAGAGGCGGTCAGGATTCGATCGCCTGGACCAGAAGTCAAATCAAAAGGATGGAGAAAGCGATTCACGATGGAAGAGGGTTGACGGTGAGATTGAGTCCCGCTCAATTGAGATACAATTTGAGAATGAAAGGTGGTTTCCTACCGCTATTGGCAGGAATCGCAGCAAAAGCATTACCCTTCGCCGCAAAGGCACTACCCTTTCTCGGAAAGACTCTCGGTGTGGGAGCTCTCACGGGACTCGCTAGTTCGGCAGTTGAGAAATTAATGGGTGGCAGTGGACTGTTTTTGAAGAAGGGAGGAGTCATGTGTTGCGTCCATATAGACGACAGCGGTAAAGGATTGTATCTAGAACCCGTTAGACGTGGCAACTCTCTGAGAGGAAATGGTCTCTATCTGAAGAGTGGACAGAACGTTGAGCGACTCGGCAAGGGTTTGTTGCTCGGTGAGAATTCGCCGTTAAGAATATACCGATTTTGAATATGTTATTATAATATAAAATTATATAATTATATAAAATATAAATCATAGAAAGTATAAAATAATATATTTAAAATGGATAAAAAGGTGGAGAAACAATTAGACGATAATGACGAATATCGCGAGACAGAGTGCGAAGAAACAAAAAAAAAATGAGATCAAAAGATGATCTCATTACTTTTATTTTTTTTCCTTCTTCTTCGCTAAAAAATCAATCTCTCTATTGTTTATATTTCCAAGTCTGTTATTTGCATGTTGACACTCGTGTTTTCTCCTTTTTCGAAAACGTGTTGAATGTTTATCTTTACTCTTTTGAGTTTTTTTACATCGGTGAACTCGCTCTCACCACCCGATTTCTCCACGAGTTCGCGTGAGATGTTTGGAAATATGTAATTTCCATAGGGCAATGACAAATCGTCCTTGTCGAATTCTCTATCTTCGGCGATGACGATGTTCTGCAGATCGCTTTGGTACTCGTAAATCAAATCGAGCGTGGCTTCGTCCAATTTCAAAGGCATCTTATATCTGTCGTATTTATGCTCTAGGCCCTTCGTCTCAACCTTGTTCAATTCGATGGGATCGTGTCATTGTAATCTATAGATTTTATGACCGAATTTCTTATACGTTTCGACTCGTTTCAATTTCAATTCGCATCTTTTAGGTGTTGTTGTCCTCATGATCGATTATTTGTTTTTTTTTTGTTTTTATGAATTCTTGCAAATAATGTATATTTTAAATTTTGTATTTAAATAATAATTTGTTAAAAAAGTTTGTTTATTTTTTTTGGCTCTTTATATATATATAAAAAAAGTTGTTTTTTTAATTTTTAATTTTCTTTAATGTAAAATTTTTTAGTAAAAGTTTTTTTTCTCTTTATATATATAAAAAGTTAAATTTTAACATTTCAATCTCTCTATTGTTTATATTTCCAAGTCTGTTATTAGCATGTTGACACTTGTGTTTTCTCCTTTTTCGCAAATGTGTTGAATGTTTATCTTTCCTCTTTCGAGTTTTGTTACTTCAGTCAAATCGCTCTCACCACCCAATTCCTTCACGAGTTCGAATGAGATGTTTGGAAATATGTAACGTTCATAGAGCAACAACAAATCGTCCTTGTTGAATTCTTTATCTTTAGCGATGACGATTTTCTGCAGATCGCTTTGATAGTCATAAAACAAATCGAGCATGGCTTCATCCAATTTCAAAGTCATCTTATATCTATCGTATTTATGCTCAAAGTCCTTCATCTCAATCTCGTTCAATTCGATGGGATCGTGTCATTGTAATCTATAGATTTTATAACCGAATTTCTTATACGTTTCGACTCATTTCAATTTCAATTTGCATCTTTTAGGTGTTGCTGTCATGATTGATTATTTGTTTTTTTTTGTTTTATGAATTCTTACAAATAATATATATTTTAATTTTTGTATTTTAATAATTTGATGAACGTGACGTGATCAGATATTACCATCTTTTAGTCGAACAGATTCGATCGTTTGTAGTGATTTAACGAATGAAATTTTTAGATACCGTGTCGTAAATGTATTTCTCTTGATCTTTTGACAATTTTTTGAACAGAAATAATAACTGCAAATATCTGTTATATTCAAATACGTCTTTTTCGCTATCTGCGAAAAAAGACGATGCAAAACAAGATATCAAACGTAGTTTGTCTCTCTTCATTAGAACGTTTTCAGAATTTAAGAATTGTTCATGTTCAACTATTTTGTTCTGAAAATGAAAGATTTGTTGTAAGAAAGAATCTATCAATTTCTCTTCTTCGTTTTCTTCGTATTTCGATTTCAGAGGTAATAAATCATTGTCTATATCGTTTCTGTGCTTATCGTGCGAAGGACGTAAGTTTTGTTTTTGTTTTTGCAAAGAAGAAGAAGAATGTTTTGTAGCTCGTCTGATGAAAGTAAGATTTCCTTTGCCCGAACGCAATGTGTTTAAATGTTTCGTTTTATACAAAATATTTTTACATGATTTGTTTTCCAAACATTTTTCTAAAAAAGTAGATTTGGCATATAGGTCATTTTCGAATTGAATTATGGTTTTATCGGTCATGTTTTTTTCTTTTTTTTCTTTTTTTTTGTTATTTTTTAAAAAATTGATTTGGACAAAACTGATAATTATGAAAAAATTATCTTACAATTTTGATAAATAGTACCAAAAATTTCTACAAAAAAACAATTTATCAAAAATATTTTTAGTTCGCTTTTTTTGATATTTTGTTTTTTGTTTTTTTTGGTCGAACGAAAAAAAAAAAATCTGCAAAAAAATGTCTCAAACTAATCAAAATTGCAGAAAATGTGATTTAAATTGCACGTGTTCGAAAATTTTTGAGACGTCTGTCATCGAAATTATGATCTGGATCCCGCTTGGTATTTCACCGCACCTGGTCTGGCGTGGGACGCTCTGTTGAAGACCACCGAAGTCCAATTGGAATTATTATCTGACGTGAACATGTTGCTCATGTTCGAAAGGGCTGCGAGAGGTGGCATCTCGATGATCCCTCACAGATATTCTGAAGCTAACAATCCCTACATGAAAGAAGGTTTCAATTCGAAACGGTCGACTAAATACATACATTATTGGGATGCTAATAATCTGTATGGCTGGGCTATGAGTCATCCTTTACCGATTGGAAATTTCGAATGGGTGAAGGAACCAGAGGAGATGCAAAAATGGAGAGACTATCCTTGCATTTTAGAAGTCGATTTGAACTATCTGGAAGAATTACATGATCCACACAACGATTATCCGCTGGCTCCTGAATGAATGGAACCAAACGAAGGAGACTCATTCCCAATTTATTTAACAAACGTAACTACGTCATCTACAGCGAGAATTTGAAATAGTACGTCGATTACGGGATGAAATTAGTTGACATACCTAGCATCATTCGATTCGACGAAGAGCCTTGGATGAAAAAATATATCAATCTCAACACGAATCTCAGAATTCGAGCCGAGAACGATTTCGAAAAAGATTTCTTCAAACTCATGAACAACTGCGTGTACGGTAAATCGATGGAAAACATCAGGAAGAGAACCAACATTCGACTTGTCATGTCTGAGAAAAGAGCTAAAAAATTAGTGGCGAAACCCAATTACAAACACCGAACCATATTCAACGAAAATCTAGTGGACGTTCACATGCAAAAGACGCACCTGAAGTTCGACAAACCGTATTATCTCGGACCGATCATCTTAGATATCAGCAAGCGATTGATGTACGAGTTTCACTATGATTACGTCAAACGAAAATTTGGTGATAAAGCCAAACTACTGTTCACCGACACAGACAGTTTAGTTTACGAGATAGAGACAAAAGACGTCTACCGAGATATATCTCCAGACGTGGCCGAGTGGTTCGACACGAGCAATTATCCCGTCGATCACCCGTCCAACATTCAATCGAACGACAACAAGAAGGTGTTGGGTAAATTTAAGGACGAGAGAGGCGGTAAACAAATCGTCGAATTCGTGGGCTTGAGACCCAAACTGTATGCTTATCGTCTAGAAGATGATGAAGAGATCAAGAAGTGCAAAGGAGTTAAAGCGTGCATGGTGAAGAAAAACATCTCTTTCCAAGAGTATAATGATTGTCTGTTAGGAAGTGGTCCGGTGTATAAGACTATGAAATCGATTCGAAGCGAAAATCATGACTTGTATACCGAAATAGTCAACAAGATTTCGCTAACGGGCGATGACGATAAGAGATTCGTGTTAGATGATAAAATAAACACTTTGGCACTCAGACATTGGACTTTGGATCTAATTTTAGATGATATAATTGTGGATGATTGGATTCTATAGATATGAGTAAGAATGATAGGATTCCAGAAAATCAAGAGGAATTAGACAGATTCAAGATTATGGAAATCGATAGAGACATCGAGAATGTTAGTTTAAAAAGAAAAAGAAAAAAATTTAAAAAAAATAACGTCATTTTAGTGAATTATAATAAAATAAATAATTAAAAAAAATATATACGCATTTATGAATAAGAAAATAAAGATATCCGTAGAAGGTGAAGTCCTACCTAACGAACCCCTATCCAACATCGATCTGTTGAATGCGGCAAAAGATTTGAAAATCAAAGATTTTCTAGGCGTGTTTTCCAGAGATGCCTTGCCGAAGAGAAGACCTCGACAATCGGAATGCGGAATTTTAAATCTAGACAATTCATCGGGTGAAGGCACTCACTGGGTGGCGTGGATCAAGAACGGAAAGAAGAAAAATTATTATTTCAACAGCTACGGAATCTCGTCGCCAAAAGAAATAAAGAACTATTTCAACAAATTGATGGTTCGTTACAACACGGAACAAGTGCAATCACCAGATCAAGTGTTTTGCGGTCACCTGTGTCTCTACGTTCTCAAGAGATGGCCTGAAGGAGATCGGTTTCAAGACATTCTCAATGATTTATATTAGAGAGAATTTTTTTCAATTTTTTATAGTATATATAAAGATAAAAAATTATTTAAAAAAAAATTTAATCGAATAAAAACGAAAAACAAAATAACATAGTTCATTTTTAATAAACTGCGTTTTGAATATATTTTTCTAAAAACAAAAAATCCCACAACAACATGCCAGTCGATAAATTTGGTAGAAGTGACGACGAAAAAGTCAACCTAAGAAAGAAGAGGAAGATGTTGGAAGTCGATGATGGTTACGACGTTGCCAACTTGGACGAACGTTATGTTCGGAGATACGAACCTCGAGAAGAACCTTTGAACATGAATGATAAGAAGTTCTACAATCTTCCCGAGCTGATAGATCTCGCAGATGCTGCAACTAAAAAATACGTCGACAGGGGGAACGCCGATTTCGAACGAATCATGCTAGATAATTATGTGGATAAAACCATGACCGACGATCTCGATCTGAAATCCAAACGTTTGGTGAACATCGCGAATCCCATAGATTCCACCGATGCCACGACCAAGAAATACGCGGACGACTCTCACACGAGATTCAATGAACACCTGAGAAATAGATACGTTCAGAAAACGATGCACTCGGAATTGAACGCCAATTCTAACAAGATAACGAATGTGGCCACTCCCACGAATCCCAAGGACATGGCGACCAAACACTATGTAGATATGGAACAGAGAAAGTCTGACAGACCTTCGACAGATTCAATATCTTGTTGAATCCCGCAGTATTCAACAAGATATTGAATCCTGTGGGATTCAACAAGATATTGAATCTGTCGAAGGTCGATGACACAGATGCAGACTCAACCGCGGTCAACAAGGGCTACGTAGATTCTGCCGTGATATGATCACAAGAATACCTAGAATCGCAAGTGGACGATCTCTACCTGAACAAAGAATCTGGCGGAACCATGGAGGGTGGTATCGACATGAACGGTAAGAATTTATCTGGACTCAGTCACGATCCCGAATTTGATTCCAGCGTGGTCAGCAGGAAGTACGTGGACGACAACTCGGTCTGGAGAAAGGGTGACATCATGGAAGGTAAACTAGACATGGGTGGACACGCGCTCCCGAATCTACCGGATCCCAGGAACATGATGGATGCCTGCACCCTGATTTCGGTGGTGGAGAAAGTCAAATATGCTAGACAATTGATCACTGTGTGGGCCGAAGAGGCCGGCACCTTAGATGAGGGAAAAGCTGAGTGGTCTTTCGGAAATGGAGGTAGCGGATCGAAACATGGTCAGGTGGGATATCCCATGCCGCTGGGAGGTGAAATCCTTCGATTGAGTCTGGCTTCCTCGGATTTGAATAACAGAGCGGGCCTCAATCTCATGGTGAATGGTGTAGAGAGCGATAAGAGATACAGCGTCGAAAAGACTGAGAATCAACACACGAATGTTAGCACGTTCGGCACGCCTCTCAAAGTGAACGCCGGAGACAGGATTAATTTCGTTATGAAAACCAATAATCCCGAAGCCGCCACTTCTGTGGTGAGTCTATTGATCGAACTAGTTCCTTTGAACAAACAGTGAACGCGTGGAAAATAATGAATTAAAAAAAATAATGTGTGATTATTAAAAACAAAAAAAGTAATGAGACCATCTTTAGATCTCATTTTTTTTTGTTTTCCTTCTTCTTCACTATTACCATATATTATAATAACGTTTCCTTTTTTCTCAATTTTCAGCGTCGATTCTTCTTTTTCTTTTTTTCTTTTTTTTTGTGATATGATACGTTTATAACAACATTTTTGTTTATCTGAATCATAATTATGAACGAATGTTGTGCATCTCTTGGTAACACTCGCATCATTACCATTCTCTTTAGAAGGTAGTGGTGACGGTGGAAAGCATCTCATTCTTTTCATTTCCAACCGTCTATACCGCTGTTTATCTAACCATTTTTCCACATCTTTTTTTTTGTTTTTTTTTGGCTTGCAACACAGGATGGAACATCTGATGGAAACGGAGAGACGATCGCACAGGATCGAACAATCTAAGATCTGTTCGAGTTTTAATATCTTCATCACGAAATATCCTTTTTGTTTCTCTCAAGTGAATAGCACGCGATCTTTTAAATAATTCAGAACGTAATCGTAAAATCTTTTTTTTTCAAACGCGAAAATGGAATGTGTATTTCATTTTCTACGTGACTACTTATGAATTGTAACATTTTGTACATCGAGAATGTCGAAAAAAGACGATTTTTTTCTCAGATGAAACTTTTTTCTTTGTTAAAAAAATATCATTAAAACGAATTTATTTTTTTTTACGATTTTTTTGCGTTATTTTTTTTTAATGATGCAAAAATAAGTAAAAAAAACCTCAAAAATATAATCCAAAATTGCAAAAGAAAAAATACCAAATAAACGATGCCACTAATATATCAATCTCCAGAAAAGTATTCGATCTGAAATGTTTTTTTTTCTTTAGTAAAAGAATTTTGTCACTTATGACGATGATTAAAATTGCATCCTTTTTTAATTTTCTATCCATTTATGATTACAATTTATACACTTTGCGAATACGGTTGTTGGTTCATCACCAGATCTAGTTTGTTGAGATTCGATTTTTATTTGATGTTTCTTACATTTGCGACATTTTAAAATTGTATTTTTTATAATTTCTCTGTTAGATCTTATGAGATCAAACTCTTCTTTTTCTTTTAAACGATATTCGTCAAAATCACAACTATTCCATCCTTTTTTTGTGTTACATTCTTCATATTCAATTTGAATCCATTTTTCGAAGTATTTTTTTTTAACGTCGTAGTAATCTTTTCTGAACAGACGATTTGTTGTTTTCGTGTCAAAAACATCCATTTTGTTTTCGAGATTTTGGTTTTTAATTAATCTTACATCCACATTTTTAACGTTTATTAATTTTTTTTCACACACTCGTCTCTCATCGAATGATCGACATCTTATTTCCGTCCGATTCGAATTGTAATTCTCTGTCCGACAGGACCAGGGCGAAGGCTTCGGTTTTTCTCGGCATGTTCCTATCGAATTGCATCTTGATCTGAATGTCTAAGATGCTACTCTTGTGTCATTCACTCTGTTTACTGACGTCGAATATGAACATGGGATACATCGACTTGTATTCGCCGGGAGATATGTTAGGGTTGCTCATCAATTCGTCTAGACCGTGATACTTCTTTCTAAAATCAGCGGCATCGCCGTACAGTCTGCAGAAATCGTTCTTGTCGAACAACGCGTTGTAATCGATTGCTGGATATTTCGTGGCGTTCAGAAACACTTGCATGTTTCTCAAATGGCAGTGATCGAACAGCGACGCATTCTTTTCCTGAGACCCGTCCCTATCAGTCTGAAACGCAACCACGATGAAATGCGGTCTCTCGGAAGCCGATTTCACCGTCAATCTCCAATCGAAGTGATTCGTGGAGGGAGGAATGCTAGCCGTGTCGCACTGTCTCAGTCTAAATCCCACGGGTAATTTACTCTTGGATTCTATGATCTTGTAGAGATGTGCTTTTTCCACGATCGAAGGCTCCACGTGCGGAACGAACCACGATATTTTGTGTAGAGTTATCTTACCCGCATTGGTCGCAGTGAGTCTCACTATTGCATTGTCATTTCCTTTTCAAATCAACGTCATATTATGTTTGAATCCGTACATGATCTTGTTGTAATCGTCCGCAAATCCGAAGATGTGTTTCAAAGGTATCCTGAATGAAAACGTTCCTTTAGGTCTGGACGTCTTGATGACGTAGTCGAATATCAAGGCGGCGCCGGCGCTAGCAGGGCCGACGGTGTCTTTCACCCACAATTGATTAAGTCCTCTGGATTTCGAAAAATCATCAGGATACGTCAAGAGTCCGAACATCATGGTGGCCTGACCGGGATGAAACACAGATTCTATCTCATGTCCGGATAGCATGTATTTTATGTTACTGAATAGATGCATGATGCCATTATTGGCTAGAGTAACCGTGTCGTCGTCGGCGTAGTCGCTCCCATCTTCCTTGGTGAGACGTCCCTGCACCACTATGTAACTCTCGCTAGGATGTATGAATAGATCTTGAGTTTCGACGTTGATTCTTATCTCTCCCGCATTGTTCAAACTCGTTCTGGTTACCGGTTCGTATTCGTGAACCTCATATTCTTGAATACTTTCATCTTTCACTATGCTTTGTGCTATATCTAGTATATTTGTCATTTTAAAGGATTTTTAGTTTATTAATTAACTTGCTTTCTTTATCTAAAAAATATTTTTTAATTATTTTTTATTATTATTTTTTTCTCTCTTATATATATGTGTGTAAACAAGAAAATGTTAAAGAGAGTAAATAAAAAAAATTTGGTTTTCTTTATCAAAACTTTGTCTTCTGTAATTGTTGTTCGTAAAACTTTCTGATGATCTCTTCTCCATCCAAAGCTTCGATTTCATAAGTCACCGGATTGGTGTGAAATATTTTGATTATCATGAAGATTTCCGAGGTCCATCGAGGAGTATAACCCTTTTCAAAGTGCTTCTTATAAGCGTAAATTCTCACTCAATCACCGACCGCAAATTTCGGCGTTCTAGACTTCTTCCTGATCTTAGATCTCTCAGGATATAGATTCGCATAGACCCGTTTTTCGTTTCGAGGATCGCTAGCTTCCGTGGGAGTCATCTTGATCGATCTGTGTCGGGTGTTGTTGTAATCTTTAACCAGACCATTCAGAGCGTATATGTATTTCTTGGTCGAATTCGCCGTGAAATATCTGTGCATCTTTTCCTTCATCGTTCGATTCCAACGTTCCACCATTCTGGCTTTCTCTTCATTTTCGATCGAGTAGAGGACTACCAATCGATGAACGTGCTTGTTGTAGAATTCCTTTCCCTTATCCACCCACAATTTACCCGGTTTTTGAGAAGACGAGTCGAACACGCTCTTCAGAGCCACGGCGACGCAAGGTCCCGATTTATTCTTCAAAGCTCTGATCCAACCGTACTTGGAAAACACGTCGATAACCGTCAATAGATATTTGATGCCCTCGTTCCACCTCGAAAACGATCTCATGTCGACCAAGTCGGCAGACCAAATATCATCCAGACCCTTCATGAACACCCTTCTCTTTCGAAATTTACGCACTATGGGTTTGTGTAACTCCTCGGCCAATTCGCTCGTCAATAATCATTTCTTCTTCTTTTCAGATGCACTTTTTTTTTTTGAACGCCCCATCCGAATCAACGTTTCACACCGATCAGATTGCCGACCAGCAAACGTTCTATCTTCTCTCTCCAGGTCGGATTCGATATGCCTCTCAATTTCCCCAACATGTTTTTATCGCAGACGTCGTTGCGAGTCTTGGTGTCGGGATGTCCAGCGTAGCACAGATCGTGATCATACGCGGCCACGTCCAATCTATTCACAGGTTTGCTCCAAGATTTGGGTGTCAGATCGGCGTTGAGTCTCTTGTTCAATTTCGTTCCGGGTCCAGTGAAACTGTGACCGGGCAGATGCATTTCGAAAGGTAGATTATTGATCATTTTATTCACGATGCCTTCACCTTTGCTCACGTTCTTTTTTTTGATGAATCTAGTCTTGATAGAACCACACACGTCGCGAATTCCGCGAAGCATCTGTCTGTCGTTTTTAGTTCGCACTTCTCTAGAATTACTCGTCTCGGTAACTCTCTTACACTTTACGCAATACATTTTTTAAGAGTTATTTAAATTAATTTTGTTTTTTATTTTATATATAAATTTAATAATTAATTAATTCTGTTCTTATATACATATTTTTTTTTCAATCGCTGCTCTTGAGTTCTATCATCTTACTGAATTCCATCCTGGCCTCTTTCCTCCTCTTTTCCACGAGAGAATCCTTCATCTCTTCCTTGATGATATGATGAGTCTTGATTCTCATAGCTTCTTTCATGGCATCGTATTTCGTTTTCTTGCTCAATATCACGAAGTATTCTCCGTCCGATATCCTACCGTCTTTCAACGCCATAGAGATCATTTCGGATATCGTGTCGATCTTGGAGTTGGCCAAGACGCGAATCTTGTCGTGTTTCCTTGCCTTCAGATATAATTTCCTACTCAAAATGTTTCCAAGCGTGCTAAACAATCCGGTGGCGAGAGCCACTCCTTCTATGGTCAACATGATCGGAATGCCGACCGCGGTCGACAACAATCCGATGCTGGCCACGTGTAAACCCATGGAAATCATGATGAGTGTCGTGTCGATCGCGTTGACAAATTTCACGAAACGCGAATACTTCTTCTTGAGAGAACGACGAGAATCTCTCTCTCGAGTTAGATACTCTTGGATTCTATTGATTTGATCAATGCGATACCTCTCTCCTCTTTCTCTTTCTTCTAGTGACGGTGCCGTCGGCAAAACGTCGATCGGCTTCTCATCCTCATCGTCCACTAACGTCGGATACAATTTATTTCTGGTTCTCATTTTTATATTTTTTCTTTCTAATATTAGATAAAAAATTTTATGTGTGTATTTATTTTTATTTTCTATTCTCCCTTATTTTATATCAACGAAAAAACTTAGACGTATGCTTCATTGAACAATAATTTCATGATGCATCCCTTGTCTTCTAAAGTCAGACTTCTACACGCCAATTTCAGTTCTTCCGAAAGTGTAGGCTTGTCTTGATTCTTACAGAAGACTAATCTCTTCCAAAGCGTGATCACATCGTTGAATCTAACGCGTTCGAACGCCGGTTCGAAATACTTGACGACCATATCTTCCCTTTCCATCATCAGACACGAATGATTCTCGTGATCAAAGTCTAGACGATCCCGACATCCGACGCATCGTTCTAACAAGATGGGACATAGTTCTTCATTCACGCAGATTGCGTATGCTCTCATCAGTATGTTTAAAAGAAACCTCGCTCTAATAGTCTGGGAAGCACACATGATTTACGTTTTTTATTATCTATTCGATTTGATATATTTATTTTTCTAAATAACTATTATTTATATATTTTCTTTCTCTCCTATATATATCGATCACTTTTTTTTATTTATTTCCCTCGGGTATTCCCCCCACTCACGTCAGAAATGGAAGCGTTCAACAGTTGTCTGTTAAGTTTGTTTTGGGGAAAAAAAAATCCGGGTATTCCCTGCACCCCACGACGAGGGGAGATACTCTGTATGGTCAAGTTTATAAGAATCGAGCAATCTGATTGGTCAATTAGCGGAGAATCAAGCAATCTGATTGGTTAATTAGCTGAGTTTGGAAAATCCCACTATGGGAATTCCCCTAATGACGTCATAAATGGGAAAAACCCACCACCTCAAAACAATTGAGCATTCGCGACCACTGGTCTAGAATCTACAAACTTTTTTTTTTGATGCTAGCCCAGAATTTTGCTCGCGTTCACCAACGATGGATCGATGGCCTGATCTGCGATGGGAACGTTGACAAAAATTTTTAAAGTGAAAAAGAAAAGTATAAATGCACAATTTCACCTTTTTTAAAAAATGCGTGACATTCAACATTTACGACGAGTATTTGAACGTTAATAGTGCGATCTAGGAGTCACAAAAAAAACAGGGGATTCAAAGACCATTGAACATTTTTGTGAACAAGCGTGCGCTTTAACACTGAATCCCATGTTGGTAAACGTAGTTTGTACACGTACATGTACAAAAATGGTAGTTATCTCTCATTTATTACATACTGCCGCTGAGTCTTCGTCATCATTGTTGATCGCAGACATTAAATATCTTGTTCAATCCCGCATCCAGATCCGATTTCATTACTAACTCGACGACGTTATTCTTTCTCAATTCTATGTCTACGTATTGTTTGGTTGCTGCATCGTTTGGATTTGTAGGAACAGGCACGTTTGTTATCTTGCTAGAATTTGTGTTCAATTCAGACGACATCACTTTAGCAACGTAGCGATCTCTCAGATATTTACTGAATCTTGCGTGAGAGTCGTCCACATATCTTTTAGTGGCGGCGTCGGTCGAATCTCTAGGATATGCTACGTTCATCACTCATTTAGATTTCAAGTCTAGATCGTCCGCCATGCCTTTATCAATGTAATTATCTCTCATCATCTGCTGGAAATTTTCGTCTCCTCTATCGACGTATTTTATAGTCGCAGCATCCGACGGATTAACCGGTTCGGGAACATTGTAGATTTTCTTATTGTTTAAGTTTAAAGGTTCTTGTCGAGGTTCGTATCTTCGAACAAATTGTCCGTCTAATTTGGCAATGTCACCATCAATAAATTCGAGTGTAACTCTTCTTTTCTTTCTAGAGGGACCTTCACTATTGTCAGCGCGACCGAATTTATCGACTCTCATGTTTTGTTTTCGTATTTTTCTTTTTCTTTTAATTAGGAATATTATAAGTTTTCTTTTTTATTATTATTATTATTTAAATATAAACAACTAACAATTTTTTATTATAAAATGATTTTTTTATTATAAAAATAATTTTATTATATATACAGTTAAAACTAGAAGTCCTGTCATGAAATGCGCACAAATAGCACGTTGATATGCGCGTTAATGTACGCGTTATGGCCCAAGTAAAGCTATCAAATTCTGTACATAGGGCCTGTGCACAAGCAATGTTTCAGCCAATGGACCTCCGGGTAACCCGGAGGCCCATTGGCAGAAACATAGCATGTGTTTGCTATGAGTAACCAAGAGAACCTGCCGTGCTTTGGATGCCATCCGATATGGCAATTCCAACGCGCAATTCCAACGCGCAATTAAGCCTAGATAAGCGCACTATTCGTGACAGGACTTCTAGTTTTAACTGTATCTCTCTCTATATATATATATAAAAAAACAAACAAAAAACAAAAAAACAAAAAACAACATATTTATGAATAAGAAGAAAATAAAACGCATATTCGCTAAAGGTGTCATCTTACCCATCGAACCCCTATCTAACATCGATCTGTCGAAAGTTGCAAAAGATTTAAAAATCAAACATTTTCGAGGTGTGTTTTCTAGAGATGCCTTGCTGAGAAACAAGATGACATTTCGGAATGTGGAATTTTAAATCTGGACAACATCGGAGGTGAGGGCACGCATTGGGTTGCATGGTTTTCGAACGATAAAAATTATATTTTCGATAGCTACGGAATCTCACCGCCGATGGAAATAAGAAACTATTTATCATCAGTTATTTACAATACCGAACGAGTGCAAGTGCCGGATCGAGTGTTTTGCAGTCACCTGTGTCTCTACGTTCTCAAGAGATGGTCAGAAGGAGATCACTTTTTCTCTCTCTATTCTTTTTCTTTAATTTATAAACTCGCATTTAAATTTACGTAACTCATTCTCTCTAGTTTCGACAATTACAAGAAAATAGCTTGGTATAATGTCCATGTGCAAAAGTGTGTATTTTATCATTACATATAAATCTCTTATCGTCGTCGGCCGTCAATGCAGTCTTATTGATTTCTTTGGTGTACATTCCGTGCTTTTCGCTTTGAATCACAGTCATCTTTTTATACACTGTCGAACCTTCGAAAAGACACTCTTTATACTCGTTGAAAGTGATGCTTTTATTCGTCACACACGCTTGAACACTTTTACATCTCTTGATCTCTTTGCCGTCGAGGAGATAAGCATACAATTTTGGTTTCAAACTTACGAATTCGGTGATCTATCTTCCACACCTTTTTATTGACTCCAGTTGGAATCGCAGATGGATGATCGTCGGGATAATTACTCCTGTCGAACCATTCGTCCATGTCTGGCGCTATGTCCTTGTAGACGTTAGTAGTCTCTATCTCGTAAGCCAGACTGTCCATGTCAGTGAACAATAGTTTGGCTTTCGAACCGAATTTCGCTTTGATGTAATCATAGTGAAACTAGTACATCAACTGCTTGCTGATGTCTAAGATGATCGCTCCGAGATAACAAGGTTTATCGAACTTCAGATGCATCTTTTGCATGTGCACAGCCACTAGATTTTCATCGAATATGATTCTATGTCGATAACTGAGTTTCGGGATTAATTTTCTAGACTTCTTTTCGGATGCGACGAGTCGAACGTCGGTTCCATTTCTAATGTTTTCCAGAGATTTCCCATACACACAATTGTTCATGAGTTTGAAGAAATCTTTTTCGAAGTCGCTCTCAGCCTGCATTCTTAAATTTGTGTTGAGATCAATGTATTTTTTCATCCAGGGCTCCTCGTCGAATCGAATGATTCGATGCACATCGAGCAATCTCATCCAGCAATCGATGTAACATTTCAGATTTTCACAATAAACCATGTACTTGCATTTGTTATTTAAATTGAGAACGAGTTTTTCTACACCGTTTACTTCTATTCGTTCGGGAGCCAGCGGATAATCATTGTGTAGATTATGTAACATTATCGGATAGTCCAAATCGACCTCTAAAATACAAGGATAGTGTCTCCATTTTTGTTTTTCTTCCGACGTTTCGACACATTTGAAATTTCCGGTTGTAAAGGATGACTCATGGCCCAACCGTACAAATTATTAGCGTCCTAATACTGTATGTATTTATTCGGTTCTCCCGAATCGAAACCTTTTCCCATGTAAGGATTATTAGCTTTGGAATATCTGGTGGAAATCATAGATACGCCACCCCTCATGGCCTTTTCAAACATGGGCAACATGTCTACGTCACTTAATAATTCCAACTGAACCTCAGTCGTCTTCAAGAAAGCATCCCAAGCGAGTCCGAGTACAGTGAAATACCAAGCCAGATCTAGTTCATACTGTCGACGACACATTGATCGAAAATTTTCGAACACGTCTGCCAAGAGAAGCACGTCATTTTTCAAATAGAGGTCGTGATATTCTCTCATGGATTTCATCTCGAACAATTTCCACACTTTTTGTGCGCGTTCGTAATCGTCGTCAGAAACGTGAGACTTAGTCAATTTCGAATGAAAATCTTCTTTAGGAGGTAGAGCGACATCGTCGAATTTCTAAAGATCACTCATGTAATCATAAGGGTAGACGCCTTTCCTCAACATGACGTCATCCAATTCTCACCGATTGTTAAAATGTTCACTCGTGATTTTAAATGTCTCCCTATTCAAACTGTCTACTAATTTTTCCAGACCGGCCGACATGAATTTATAACTGTCGATGAAACGTATCACTCTACGAATGGGAATCGATTCATCGTCAACCATCTTTTTATCGACGTCCTTCCATTTGGTGAATGAAATGTATTTTTCGTCGTTTTCTGCGATGCAGCTCAACTCTCCCTCGCTGACACCCATATTTTTCATGAACAGATGACTGTCGTAGCCCGAGAGCTTGTGAAATATTATCAGATAGAATTCCGCGTCTCGAAATCTCAAATTACATTTGTTGTGAGCGGCGCCGCGAAACAGACCGGTGTAATGATCGTGATCTCTAACTTTTTTATTATTTTCACAATTAGTATCGAACGGTTATCCACAGATGTGACATTCGGTGGTTTCCCAGTATTCTTCCCGTTGCGTTGATTTTTTAAATTTGTCGTATAATCCTTGTATTTTCGATTGTAACTGTTCCACGATTTTTTTAGCCACGAAAGCATCATTAGAGTAGACGAATGCACCTAACGATTTTCCGTCGTCGAAAGAACATTTCACATAATAACAATAACCCAAAGGTACGTGATTCTAAAGTTTTTTGACGTAACTCCCATGCTCGTCGGGTTGACAAGAATTGATTTTCACCATTAAACATTCGAAATCAGCGTAGTCGACAAATGGCGGTTCTTATCTTTTTTTATTGTTACAAACATCCACGTAAGTGTTAGGTTTAGGCATTTCGACGACAACACCTTGCTTTTCGCTACAATATTCTCGATGATGCGTCAACGATTCTTGACAACGAAACGAATTCATACAGTTAAAACAGAAAAATCTCTCGCAATTATGTTTACTAATCTGCTTAGACAACAGTCGATTCATGTCTTTGAGCCAACAATAATGTTGATTGTCATCCTCAGAAATCAACAGCAGATTAACAATGTTTTCTCTCTCTTTGTGCGAAGTCAGTCTGAGAGGATAGACTATTCCTTCCACATCGTCTCCGTAGTATCCCAACACGTTCACTGCCACGGAGATATTTAACTTTTCGAATCGCTCTGCATCGTTCAATCCCGTCGGGAAAAGCACTCCCAGCCAATCGAGATTTTCACAACTCTCGATGTACTTTGAAACTCTATTGGCATTCTTTTCCACGGGATACAGGGTCGATGTGATCGCCCATTTAAGACATTTGCTATCCTCTCTATTTTTCACGTTAACCAGAGCTTTTTTATTGTACAGAAAATGAGGTAATCCTATATAGGAAGACGTCGCCAAAGGATCATGTTTGTCCACATGAAACTCGAGACTTAATACCTTCTCGAAGATCCAACCACTTCCCCTCTTATAACTTGCCATCGATTCCAACATTTTATCTTTCATCACTTCGTACACATCGAATAATTCATCAAATTCAAATACACTTTCCATTTTGGATTGAAAATAAGCATCTTGACCACGCTCTCACCCGTTTTCGCGTCGACCTTTTTCATCAGACAATGCAGGATCATCTTTATTTTTAAATCCCTATTCAGTTCTCTTCGTAACACATCCAACACTCCATTCTTCACCCGTTCAGTGAACGATTCGGGATCGAGATTCACGAAATCGGAAATCATGTCGAAAGTTTTGAAATGTCGTCCAATGACGTAGTCACTTTCAATCGGAAAGAACGATTTTTTCACTGCCTTGCTCACGATCGCTCTTATCGCATCGACTCCCTCGTCCTTATCCAATGCCTCCAAGATTTTGCAGAGCATTTTGTTTTCCGACGAATCGCCATCTCGAACCACGTCGCTTTTCATTTTTTTTACTTCCAGTCCCTTCTGGAGACCGCGGTTCAACTTTTTTTGTTTGACAGTCTCGTTCTTATTCCCATTAGTTTCCACGTGTCGAGGTTGTTTTGTCTTCACATCACAACTTCTCGTCATGATTCGAGTTTTGGCCTCCGTCGCAGGCCTTTCGTCCATCCCCTTCCCACATAGTAAACGATCGATGCATTCTCCTTTCTTCATGAGTTTGACACCTTTCAAATTCAAAGACCGACGCACTTTGTCTTGTAAATTAACCAGCGGTTGTTCATAAGTGTCGGCAAACAGAAGGTTAATCAATTCTCTCTTGGTCTTTTTATCCACGTTGCGATTTTCAATTCCCAAATTTCTACAGTACCGTTTCAACTGGGATACGGTAGAGAAACATAACTTTGCCACGTCTGAGGGTTTTTTTTTGTTGTTTTGGGCATTTTGAATGTTAAATAATTTCTTATCTTTTTAAAAAACATATATATATTTTATCATTTTGAGTTTTGTAAAAAAATTTTTTTATTGTTTTTAAATATATATGGATATAATTTTATTTTTTTAATTTTTAATGGAGAGAATCAATTTTTTTTCTCTCAGAGCGCGAATTTTGTTTTTTTCAAACGCGGGAATCAATTTTTGATCTAAAACGCAAATATCACATGAAAGGAAAGGATTCAATTTCATACAACACAAATAGAAAAATAGCGCACACATTCAGTTGCCATTTCATTCTCACCGACGATAATAGCGAGAAAAAGTCTTTAGATTTTTCAAGTTCACTGTAGAATAATGCACGACACGTGCCGATCACAATATACATTCCACAAAAGAAAAAAAGAAAGAAAACACCTGCCTAATGGTTTTATGTAAAGATTTCATTCATGAGATTTGCAACGGTGCCTTCAGTGAAAATAGAAAACGAATAAAATCTTTGTTTGCCTTTCCTTTAAAATAGTCTCGTCGATATTTTCGACAATCATTGAAACATTTTTACGATTCTCATTTATAATTCACATTATAATTCACATCACATTCGTGCAAGGTGTAATATTGCTTCGATAATAATTATTTTTTTTTCTGTGAAACATATATTGAGATCACGACAGCAAACTTTTCACACACTGAAATACAATCCTTCAATGCTATCTTAATACAGTACCTTTAATTATCACAAATAAAACTGAATACCTGTGCAAGCAATCTAAAAAAAAATTGATTCGTGCATTTGAAAAAAACAAAATTCGCATTCTGAGAGAAAAAAAATTGATTCCGTCCATTAAAAATAAAAAAGAAATAAAACTACATCTAGACATTTAAAAATATTAACCCTAAAAGAAATCTACGACTGATTTTCGCGCAACGTCGCATCCACGACGTGAACATTGATTTTGAAATCGGTTTCCTTTTGATAGACCCATCGAAACACCACGTCCACGGCCTCGAACATCAGTCGCTGTTGTTTTCCAACGATCAGATTCGGTCTGCGAACCATCGTCTCGGAAACGCCGGGAAAAATCTTCCTTTCGTAGAACATGGTGGACACGCGGTCTGGATCAAACCTTTTCCATGTCCACCGAGAAAAGGTTTAATAAATCGTCATGGGAATCATAATCAAATCCAGATTGGTCGCACTCAGCTTCAAAGCAGAACATATTTGTCGAATTCGTCCGTCAAACCATCACATTCCACGTTCGTCAATCGAATGGGATCGTGAGATTCTAACTTGTAAATTTTACTGCCAAATTTTGGGTATATTTCGACCCTCTTCAGTTTGAATGAGGATTTCTTTATTTCAGGTGCCGCTCTCGATTTCATGATTATTTTTTATTTTATCGTGAAAATATTTAAATATTGTGTTTTTTTAAATGGTAATAATTATTAATTCTAAAAAAAAATTTTCTTCTTCTTATTTATTTAATGCTCAGGCATCAATTCACGCTGAAAAATTAAGTCATATTCCCCTGTCGGTCGGCAAAACGAAATATCAAAATGATATTTAGAAATCGATATTTCATCGTAGGTTCATTTCCACTGTCTTCGATGTTCAGTGGCAGCACGTTTAATGGGCCGATAAACATTTACATGCAATCATCACAGAGTCAGCACATCAGTAATGAATTCCAGAGTCCCAAATACAAACGAATTCGAATAATTGATAGTGACAGTGACTAAATCAATTCATTAAATCAGCGGTTTCAAAGTTTGACTTTCTCATTCACCTTCCAGCGAAAAGCCGAAATCACTTTCAAATTTCTTCAGTTCAACTTCACACGTCTTCAGTGCATTGAGTTCAAAAAAAAATAAAATGACGTGTCTTGTTATTGAAAATAAGAAAGTGGTGTTTTTTGTTATTGTTCTATTTCTTTGAAACACATTGCGATTATTTCAATTCGCCAGCCTTGGTAAATCGTAAAGTTAGGGGAGAAATAAGACGGGACTACTTTTTGTGCGGATATTCACACATTCCAATGGTTGGAGTTTGGTTGTTGTAATTTTTGTATGGACGCCCGTTCGGCACATAAATTTTGCGCCTTAATGGCAAATAAAGGCCACAAACTGGAGAGTTTGTAGTCGTAGAGCATTAAATAAAAAGAAAATTCACGTGAAGATCCTCATATTTCTTTGTAGCCACTCACGAGATATTTTCGGTATTTATCAAATTTTCGTGAATATCCTCTATATATATATATGTAGAAAAAAAATAAAACAACAACTTTTACAGTTTTTTTTCTTTAATGACAAAAAAACAATCTCATCCATCATTCGTCTCACAACACACAATTATACACATACAAACACACACAATTGGACGCACACATGCACGAACGCGCGAACGCGTGCGCATCCTCCGATAACCATCCTCCTCCCAATCGGGTCGCTTCCATAGAGTCGCAACACTCGAACGACGATGAAACTCCACAGTCTCTATTCTGGCTCACCGGAAAAATTCACTCCACCCAAACGTCGTGCGTTTCCCGCGAAATCCCCCGTTCCGGATCGAAACCTCAACGAGCACTTTCCGCGTTCGTTTTCCACAACAAAAAAATTCAGATCCCCATGGGAAATCAGTGTTAAATTCGAAAAAAGTGGGTATTTTCCGCCCGGAATTTTTAAAATTCCCGAGCCAGTAAATCGTCGTTTCCGAGAAACATCCGGGGCCTTCCTGGAAAGAAGTCGATCGTCTCTCGAAAATGCCCACGTTTTCGCGAGGTGATCGATTCCTTCCGGGGAAACCCCTAAGTTATTTTTAGAAAATAACCCAGTTTTGTGACGTCACTGGAATTTCTGGCACAAAGTGAGCAAATGAGACAGAATCCCCCACTATGCTCTACTCACGAGCATCGCACTTATTCTTAAAATAACATAACATAACTAACATTTATTAGCATAAAACATCCTCTTCAGGACAGTATACGAGAATCTGACATGAACAAAAGTAGTACTCAAAACATTACAACATCATCCACCGATTTTCAATGATCAAAGTACTATATTTTTATTAATTTGATACTCGAAAGAACGTAGAGATGTGAACTAGAATTTCCCATACACATCACTAAATATATCATAATCAACTGGCGAAAAATCCTGGTTGACGTTGCAGATTTTTTGGCATAAACTGGGGGTTCTATTTTCAAATATTAATTTGACTTTTTCAAATTTACTCATAATTACTTATATGCAGTGTGTACACGGCTTTGATGATGTATACAGTTAATCAGGATCTGAGGATCGACAGGAATATTTGTCATTTCGATTACATCATTGGTGCAGGAATTCGCGTTCATTTTGTGTGTTTTTTCATAAGCACTGCCTTGTTGACCACATCACTCGCTGATTTGAGTCGAGAAAAGCTAAAGCGGGGTGTTATTGCCAAATTGACAGTCTTTAGAATGATGTAACACGATTTTAAAACGTGCATGAAAACATCTGTATTCAAAAACACATTGACTGGAGATCTATATTAACCCTTCTTTTACAGGTCCCCCACCCCGCGAGAATCTCGAGAAATGGAGCAATGCTTGTTCGCTGCAGTAAACAAGTTCTGTTTTACTGGCAAAATAGGACGCGGAATCAACGGCTCTAAAGTGCGTCGCCTGGATACTAGAATGTTCTATGTCCCCCATGGGTAATAGAACATTCTAGCACTCAGCCGACGAGTGGGCAATATTGGTTCAAAAGATTGGCTAAACTTCACTTCAAACCTATGTTGCAGTCATGATGTAGCCAACGATGTATATATCTAGACGACACTAAACACCAACAAATATATAAATTTACAGGTTGCCCGGAACATATATTTGTTAAGCGTTTTGTTGGGGATGTGGGGGGGGGGGGGGGGGGTGCGCTACACTGGTGCTATTTATTATAAATGGACAATAAGACGCTCACTTCACCCCCATTGCCCACGTGGGGGCATGGTGACGCTGTGTACTAAGGCGTACTGCACGTTGATGGTGCACCTGTCTTCAACCATTGTTAACCATGCTTGTGTGGAGTTAGTATGTTGGGGAGCTGACAGCTGCTCGCCGTTGCTCGGTGGTTCTCTCCGGGTACTCCGGCTTCCTCCACCCGTAAAACTGTCGAGGTCATGATTAGCCATTGTGCAGAAATATGTGACCTTAAAACACCAATAACTAAATAAATAAATAAATACAATAAGACGCTAATTTAAAAAAAAGCATCAACTCTCAGATATTGCTTGTGTGTGCAAAAGTATGTAACAAAATTCTTGTATGCAAAGTGTAAGACACCAGAAGCAACGCGAAATTACTTAAATCTGTAATTGAAAAACCTTTAACCCTTTACCTAACATGAAAAGCAGACGACACTTCCAAAGCAAGTTCTTGAATAACTAATTTTTGTCTCAAAAACATACGTTACGTTCCCTCATTGGAACGACCTCGACGCGCTCGTTCCATAGAGGTGTCATAACTGATGTTTTTGAGACAAAAAATGGAAAATATAATGAAAATTAATTGGCGATTTTTTAGAACAGTCGAATTTCCACAAGAATTCCGAAGACATAAACGGAGTTGCCTGACAGTTATTGGAAGTAAACACAACAGAGTGATATAATTTCTGAACACACGAGAAAATAAATTTACCTTCGTTGCTGTCCAATCGAATGACCACCAGGAACAACAACAACAACAACAACAACAACAATAACTGTGCATTATTTTAACAATAATTGTGCATTATTAGATCAACACTTTTGTGTTATTTTAGAAGGGAGTGCGGTGGCTCTGCGGTTACACCATTTGACTTCAAACCGAAAAGGTCTACGGTTCCATTTAACAACTGGACTTGTTGAATATCCGAACAATTTATTACTATATTATTATTACAGCACACTTTGAGAACACTGCGCACCTAATTTATCCTTTGATGCGGACTGTAGTTTCCACATCTCAGATGTTTCCAGCCAGCAGCGGTTCATAAGGTTACTTCCCTTGTTTTGCATCTTTTCATGACAGGCAACCAGAGAGGCGTCCTTGCTCTGGTATAGATTATTTTAAAGCAAGGACGCCGATTTGAACGTCGTGTATCAGCTAAGAACGGGGAGAGGAGGGGGGGGGGGGGTGGGGGTGGTCTGCAGGAAAAAAATTGCAGACCCGAGGCTGAAAAAAGTTTTTTCCGCACTCTGACCACGAACCACCCATAAATGTGCCAAAACAATGTTTTTCCACCAACATTTTAGACACCCTCACCCCTCAGTACAATTTGACAGTGACTACTGTAGAACACAAATTTTTGGTTCCTAATTTCATCCTAATCCAGCCTTATCCAACCTAATACACTGTCCATTAAATCAAGTTGCATGTGGTCTCAAAGGGTGTACTTTGGCCATAAACAAACCTAACGACCGAAAAATACAAAAACAATGCCACAAACACAGTTGTAAAAGCTTTATACAGGTAATTTTGACAATAATCATCAATGTCCACAGACACATGGGTGTACATAAGCACTCAGAAAACTGTGCTTTATTATTCTGCAGGTGACACGATCCGTGTATTTATTAGTGGAATATTGAGGGTATCACAGCATTAAATATTTTCCCATAGGCGACCATTATAACGTTCAAGCGAAAACAATTATGATCGCATCTCTTTAATTTTGGCATTCAAATATCTTTGTCAAGTATAGCCCTTCAGACAACTTTTTCTGACCCGAAAACAGGGCTTCGTGCTACAAATAAGAGAGAAAACCTGACCGGAAGGGAAGTACCGGTCACGTGCACCTATTTTTCAGAGAATTCCCAACAAAACCACACCAAAAGTCAGTTGTATTTTTTAAGTCCAAAAGTCATCAAATCACCCTCTTTATTCTTCTGGAATATTCAACAATAATGCAAGATGTCATTAAAATGTTTCAAATGTTTATTCAAACAATATATTTCCCCAAGGCTGCTTATTTTTAGAGATTGTATCACTTCCGATTGGCAACATTTCAAGGCGGTTAACTCAAATATTTACTGCAGCGATACCTGAAACGGGCCACAGTCACATTGATGATTAAGGAAAGATAGAGTTACTCCTCTTGTATCAATACACGATAAAAACCGCATTTGCCAAGTTCCGTGATGACCAGGTATAGATTGTTTTGGACTGTTTGGATTTTCTCTGTTTTGGGTGATGCTTGTGAAATAATAACAACACATTGATTAAAGGCAGCTAGATATTGTTACATTTATTTCTTCTATTTTTATTTTTTCTTGATACTAATTCATTCATACTATTTTTATTTGTTCTTGTGCATGGCAATAGCCACGTTAGCACTGTATCATAGAGATGAATAACTGTTTTGAACCTTTCATACCATTACATCAATTTGTTAGGACCAGATGCCCATCAGCTTGTTTATAAGTGATATACATTTAAAACTAGAAGTCCTGTCATGAAATGCGCACAAATAGCACGTCGATCTGGGCGTTAATCTATGCCTTATGACCATAGTAAGGCTATCAAATTCTGTACATATGACCTGTACACAAGCAAAGTTTCATTGACAGAAACATTGCCCGTGCTTGCTATGAGTAACCAGGAGAGCCTGCCATGCTTTGGATGCCATTCGATATGGCAATTGCGCGCAATTTCTACGCGCAATTAAGTCTAGATAAGCGCACAGTTCGTGACAAGACTTCTAGTTTTAACTGTAGCTACATTTAACAGTGGTCATTGTTTCAGATTGTGTTTAGTTTTGCACCAAGCTGTGATGTTATGATGCTATTTAATTTTGAAGTTTTCATAGTTCTATCTGTAATCAATGCTGATGAAGATACAATCGTTACATCATAATGTCTCAAGTCAGTCTCATATGACCAGGGAAAATCATTATGTGCTGGTCCGAAACCAGGTCGACAGTTTTAAAATAACAAATGCAATACTTCGAAATTCCGTTATACGGAAATCTCACACAGCAAAGAATGATACGAGTTCACAAATTTTAAAACAAAACTCACTCCAGCTTATGAATTACGCTTAAGTGTGGCATACAGTTTTGCATGCGAATATGATGTTGAAAGGCGGCGCACTCGGCAAGAGAACTTGCCTTCTGGTTACATATTTGTATTACTGAAAATCCCTGCCTCAAACGTGAAGACATTAATCCTACTTACCTCAAACACCGTTCCCAACGAAACGATAATTCCATAAATTTATTTAAAAAAACAAAAAAGGCCTATTACTCGAAATTTTGCTTGTGCTTATCAGTGTTTTTTCTTAGAATTCTATTTATCTGGACAAAACTCCCAACACGTTTGTTTTCTCGGCAGAATATTCTACCTGTACACGGGTGCGATACCAGGTGTCTACTTTGGAGGTTGGGGTGGGTGGGGTATGGATTTTTTTTCTGGGAAGGGCCGAGCATTTTGATGTCGTAAGCATATCACAAAGATCGAAGTTTTGAGTTGGAGAAAAGTATGAAGGCGGTATCCCTCTCCCGCTGGTGGACTGTGTGTGTGGGGGGGGGGGGGGGGGGAGGTAGTATATTCCCCAAAGAGAGTATGGCTGAACAATATGCCCCAAACGGCACTGTGTGGAGACATTCTGAGGCTCGAAAGAACGCCAAGGTCCAGTGTGATATCATTGGTATGTCATCTGTAATTTCATTAGTTGATGCAGCATGTAGAATTCAGGTTTCTTCGTGGGTTGGGATGTGGGAATTGGGGATTGTGATCCACGCCAATAACGAAACTGCTTGTACTGTCGCATTTCGCCCTGAAGTCGCCCATCACCAGAACTTGAATGACGAGCTAAAACCACCTGCATAATACACACATGATGGAAATTGGTACAGCACCGGTAGAGTTTGTTGGGCAGCATCTGACGTCCAGGGCCACAGAATACGGAAGCAAAAAGGTTTCGAGCATTCTTTTTATGTTATATTCTTAGGTAAAGCCCGAAGGTGTCAATTCTATTGAAGATATATATGTAGTTCGGTAACATACTGCTCGAAATGATAGCATAAACCCTATTCCATCTGTATGACATTTCACAATATAAGTAATTACTACCCTTGGGGTTCTGAGATAGTGTAATGAACGACGCCTTCTCTCGGGGCATATATCAAGAAATCCAATCGATGAGTCAAGATATAGCCCAGAGGTGAGGTCGAGACTTCTCAGAATCCATTAGGTTGATCGTAATCCATTTATCTTACAATATCTCATCTAACCGACGAAAGATGGTTTCAGCTCGCCGAATGGGCCCTGGGGTGGTCTGGGGTTATTCAACCATAATGGCGATGTTCTGATTTTTCTGGTGTGTCTGTGCAGCATAGAGGATTGGACGTTGGGATTGCTTTGCAAGTATAGTCTGTCACTTTGATTATGCGAGTGTATGGAAGCCATCATTACAAGTATAGTCTGCTTCCGGTCGTCAGTCGTGCTGTTTTCTGTCCAGGTTGAGGTGGGCGGTAAGAGTCTTCAGGCGAGTACAGTCAGCCACTAGTTTTGAAAAAGGTTTTGTAGGGCCATATCGTCTCCGTCTGGCCGTGGTTCTAGAAGAAGGCAACGTCTCCGGTTACTGGTTGAGGCACACCGGCCGATGTTAATACCCAAAGTCAATATCTGAGGTCACGAGTCTAGTTCTACTAGAAATTCGACGCTATTGTGGCCTGGAACCAGTCTATTCTCCAAATAGCTCATTCCCTGTTTTTAGATTCACTTGTCTGGAATATTTCAGACGGTTACCTTTCAGCCAAACCTGTGGTTCGCTGTTCCTACCAACTGATACATTCAGAAGAGTGAATGTAAAAAAATTCCTAAGGATTCATTTTCTGTGTATCAAAGCTAGAAATGTTGCCCAATCGAGACTTGATTTGATAGATATTTTGATGACATTATTTGTAGTTCCACAAATTATGTTAATCTCTTGATGTTTTCAAGTGGAATTGAGTACTAATTGAATAGAATATCTATAACTGGGGTAGGGGAGAATACCTGCTATCTTTGTAAGTAAAGACACATCATATTACATCAATGATAGACTGCGCGCAAATTTCTATCAAAAGTAGGTAAACAAATAGCCCATTACAGAGTCGAATTCCGAACAGAACTAGAATGGTGGCCTGAGAGCTCGCCACAAGGTAAACAAAACGGTACCAACCATCCAAACATAACATGTTTGGGAATGCCCAGTTTTTGTCAGTCCAGAAACAGTTATGAGTTTAAAGGTAAATAAATATAAAAATCGAGAAAAATATCTAGCTGTGTTTCGCTGGCCACCCTTCTGCACCCGTCCGCCCTTTGGTGGGCTGAGAATAGAGGATTCTAAAAACTACTGAGTAGCTTAGTGGAAAAAAATAGTATAGAAAGACATTTGTGCGAGGTGTATGCATATGGTTTCCGTGTTTGATGAGTGGCTGTATCAGGAGGCTGTTTTTCCCCGCAGATATCGAGTGTTGCTTGTTTGCCTCGTATTTGCATTTGCCGTATAGTTGTGGGTAGATGGGACATCAGGGCGGGGAGGAAAACACTCACCTAAATGTGATAGGCCCCTATGCACTTTGCAGCCTGGCTGCCTAGTGACAGGAATTGGGTGGCCAAGTCCCTTTAATCTTTTACTAGTGCCTTATCTGTGGTGTTTACGCTGCTGCTGGTGTCTGCCCAATCGAGACTTGATTTGGCCATGCTCGTTCCAATGAGGGGTCATAACCTATGTTTTTGAGACAAAAAAAATGAAAAAAGTAGTTATTCAAGAATTTTGTTTGCAAGTGTCGTCTGCTTTTCATGTTAGGTAAAGGGTTAAGGCACACGTGTCACCGCTGATATATTTCAGTCTGTGGGTGCCCTTCTATGACCGTGCCCACCCCCCCCCCCCCTTCCAACTTCCAAATGCTTTCTACGCTACTACTACCAACTACACATTGAGGTGATTTCCATTATAGTCCTGGCTTCCAAAATAGGCAACAAAGTCTTCGATGAAAAATAACATTAATCAATTTGACTTACAGGTTGCTGCCTAACAAGTCTGGGAAACCATATGGCCCTATGGCATTACAGCTCTTTATCCAACGCAGCGGTCAAAACCGACCAGCGCTATTCACAAAAGTCACCATTCAGATTTTTTTGTTTCATTTTTGCCCCGCGAAGATAGCATTTTTGAGGTAAAAAATGAAATTTTAGTTATTCAAGAACTTTTTTCAGGTGTCGTCTGATATTTGTGTTGAATTAAGGGTTAATCCAATTCTATACCTTATTATATAAATCCCACTATTTGAAGCGCAATCAAATTTACGGTGACTGTTGGGGACTTTTTCGGGTGTGGAGACTCAAGTTTCAGAACCTTAGGATGTTCTTGAAGATTGCCTGGGCCCATTGAATGTGTGGGCGACTAAGAATTGACTGGGCATCAACTGCTGGCTGAGAGAGTTTTAAGTATTTCAAGTTACCTGAAGTTACCGAGTGACAGGGGAGTCACGGGGAGGAGGGATGTAGGGGGTATCTCTCCCAATCCCGGTCGAAATTTTCATTTGAAGTATTTATTTCCACTTTATCCTAGTTTTATGAGCCATGCATGCGCACTGATCCCATCACCATCACAATAGTATCAATAGATTGTTACGTATATACACTACCACCATGGCTGGGCAAAACTTGACAACTGAAATGCTACGACTGGATAATTTGAGCAAACTTCATCGGAGAGGACAAGTGTGAATCATTTGCCATTTGGGCATGCTAGCACACAAAAAATCCAAAGAAGAACTAAGACGGCGACCAAAATGGTTGGCAAAACTGGTCTTCAAAAGGTGAAATTTGATTATCATCATGTAAGATAAGGAACGGATTGTTTTCTGATTGAGACGACACATTCTAACAGAAATAGACCACGACTAAGTATTATAACCAACCAGAACGGATATGCTGATGAGAGAAAGCTCCCTGCTAAAATCCTTCTCAGTCTTCACTTTCGTCTAATACAACATCGTCAGCGTTGTGGCAGCTCTCTCTCCGACAGCCACCACTAGCAGTGACACATTTGAGTCCGTGCTTTCAACACGAGCACTGATTTGTTCTACATGGATTCATTGAAGAAATTAAGCACTTACAACGAATGAATTTTAAAAGACTATCTGGTGCTGACTCTGTGTCAGTCATGACAGGGAGAATTTGGAATCTCTAAGCTTCCAACTCCATTCGGTTGAATCGAGTTGCATTTTACCACGACTGCTCCATATGACAACTTATAAATGGACACTAAGACTAAGGAAATGTGCTGCTGGTGGGAGCTTTTGAAGTTCAACTATGGTTTTACTCGACGAAACCAATGTCATGAACTTGGAGTACCTCAGCTTGCCGAGAGTATACCTTTTTCCCAGCTTACCGGCAATTCACAACCACTCCGACCAACAATTTCTGGAGAAGACTCTAGATCAGCGTTTCGAGAGGGAGGAACTCTCTCTCAATTGACAGGTTTGTCTCTAACCCTTTTTATCATTGAATATTGACCTTTTAAAATCGGAATCTCATCTCAAACAAAAACCTTCTTTGTTACCTTCATAGAGCTAACGTTTGGTCAGGGCTTCATCCCCTTCATCACCAGACCTACAAGACTGACGCATAGTTCTGCCACTATTATTGATCATATTTTCTCAAATAATATTCCCACCAAAACATTGTCAGGGATAACCGATGTTTCTGACCATATTGGTATCTTCCATTTTGAAACTATTCCAGAGAGGTCGAAAACACAATCTCAAACGTAAAATTAATGCTGAGAGTATTGCAAATATCAGAGCTATTCTAGAAGAATGCCACTTCTCTCCAACTATGGAAACTAGCTGCCCCGACTTTGTTTATGATACATTCACCATGAATATATATCTTAACGCGTTTGAGAATGCATTTCCCCCAGAGCTAGTAAGACTAGATAAACGTTGCATAAAACGGCAACAATGGATGACGAGAAGATTAATAATTTCATCAAATAACAAAGCGAAATTGTACAATAAAAAAATAAAAAACCCGAACGATATCAATATCCAAAACTACAAAAAGTATTGTAGAATTTTCAATAAAGTTAAAAGACAGAGTAAAGCCATGTACTATAGCAAAATACTGAATGAATCCAAGTATAATATTCGTGAAACCAGGAAGATTTCGAACGAAACAATTAGAAAAACAAAACAGACATCAAAACTACCCTCTTTCTTCATTCAAGAAAATCTGGAACTGAATGATCCATATGGGCCATTTGTTTCGTAAACGTAGGGCGGCGAACATGCAAAAATATAGGAAATACTGAAAAATCATTCGTGATTACATGAAAAATTCCGTTACAAACAACTTCTTCATAAGTCCGACATGTGTTTTCGAAGTCCTACATGTGGCTAATTCCTTCAAATCTAAAACAAGCAAAGACTATAGAATGATATAAATACTGAACTTTTAAAAAAGATAATAGACCTAACAGGCGATCCTTTAACACATATTTTCAATTGTTCATTAGCGGAGGGAATATTCCCAAGCAAATTGAAAACTGCCAAAATAATTCCGATTTTATAATCGGGCGATGAACACACCTTCACGAACTACAGACCAACCAGCTTGCCAACTTTCTCAAAAGTACTTGAAAAACTTATGTCAACTAGACTAATCAATTTTTTTGACCATTTCTGTGTTCTGAATCCTAACCAATATTGGTTTCGGAAAAAACATAGCAATATTCACCCAGTGCTGCATCTGCTAAAACACATTGGACAGAAAAATAAGGCCAGTAAAGATAACACGCTGGCTATCTTCTTGGATTTATCAAAGGCTTCTGACACATTACAGCGTGATATCTTGATAAGTAAACTGAATAGCTATCGTATAAGAGAATTAGCGAACGACTGGTTTAAAATCTACTTGTCTGTTGGACAACAGTATGTTAGCTATAATGATAACAGATCGGAAAAGGCTGAAATAACGCACGGTGTTCCCCGGGGATCAGTTCTTGACCCAATACGTTGTTTGCATTATATCAGCAACATTTCCGAAGCATCCTCATTGCATCTTCTCTTGTTTGCCGACGATACAACAGCGTACTCATCGGGTCACGACACTTGTACTCTGACGGACCTTATAACTAGAGAACTTGAAAAGATCTTTGGTATTTTGCGAACCAGTTAGTCTTAAGTGCCCGCAAAACCGTGGGGGGGGGGGGGGGGGGAGTAGGTGGAAGGGGGGGGGGCGGGGTAGGACAGTAGAAAATTTGCAAACGTCATGTACCATTTTTTGGTTTAGCCCTTTTAACACCCACCCACCACATTGTGCTATTTTCTACTGCCATTTACAGACACCCACCATCCTTTCCCGTTGAAATTACAAGTTGCTTTGACAAACATCATAATTGGTATGGAAAAAAGTATAGTTCCGCTGATTAGTTTGATTCCACCAGTGATTCCAGGTACTTGTTACAACTTTGTATTACCCAGAAAGGTTAGTTTCACTTCCTGTTTGTAAAATGAGTTTTCAGAAATCTTAAAAAAAACTAATCCAGAACAGCTCAATGTCCATGAAAGTATGAATGATGGCCTAAGGTATGTCTAACCCCATTCCCCAGATTTGAGGTAAATAAAATATGTTTAAATTATTCCCCTGATTTGTACCATAGGAGTAAGCTAAAAATGACAAAAAAGTCAATCCATTCTGATCCATTTATTTATTTTCTAGTCTGCATGATTGATTCCATAACTGACTCCAAGTACTAACCTTGTTAGTATGGTTTATTTATTTTTTATTTTTATTTTTACCTAATTCTCAATTAAAAATCGGTTGAAAATAATATTTGTCAATTTTCCAAAAATCTCAAGTTACCAATGACACATGTGGTAAAGTCTTAATACACATTAATAGTAAGTTAAACTATACTGAATATTATATTGTGACTAGGTCATGCAACAGTATTTGAAATTTGAAAGCGTGTTGGAGCTATTAACCAAGTTGAAACAGGGCAGTTGTCACAATCAATTCACTAGCACTCCTTCTCCGTCTCAATACTAAAGCAATGGCGAGTAAAAAACAGAAAATATTCTCAAATATCCTTTTAACATTTGAGTGAATAAGTGAAGTCCTTGAAGTGAATAGAATAGTAGTTGATATTAGCACATTTTACATTAATTCATGCTGTATGTGGTGCATTATAAAGCCTTTTCCAAACAAAATTGTCCGGCATATTTTCTACACTGAGAACCAGACACCCACCCCTCCACCAATATGTGTTATTTGTGACAATGCACAGATTTCACCTCATATTAACACTTACAAAGGCTCCTTGTGTTGCAGTTAACCTATTAGGGTTCATTTATAGCATTATCCCAGTGGTTTGGAACATAAATAATGATATATTGCAAAAAATTATGAAAAATTGCATAATTTGAGAACGCACGTTTTTAGCGTACCCATGAGACCCGCAAATTTTTTGGTGACCATCCAGTAGGAAAAACAAATATAGTTAGGTCAATCCAACCCAAAGTAACAGACAAAGACCAGTTGAATCAAATATCTTTATAAACAATGAGAAAATAAGTACTGTAGGGTCGAAATCAACTGAAAAAGGGATTAAATATTTAGGAATACACATTGATGAAACTTTAACATAAAAGGACCACGTAAATAAACTTCTTTCTTTTTATTCACAGTTTTCACAGTAAATTACACCAAACACATATATATATGTACAAAACAAAAATACAATGTGTAAAGAATGATTTCTTCCGATCAAAATTCAACATGGGCTTGTCTGGTTATAGAAGGCACTTGGATTTAACTAATTGTTTTAGATATTGTCTCCCACCTCAGTTTGATTTTGTTTGCCTTGCCGAACGAGTATATGTGCTGTTTTTTGATAAATGGAGTCGGGGGTTTGTCGTCCAACAGGGGTTAATTCCATATTACTTATTTGCTCTCTCTGTGGTGGTTGTCTCCACCAGTGATTAGAGTGTCAGGTAGCACGAGATCTAGTAACGGTTGATTGAATTGTCAAGTTTCACTGAGGGAAATGCACACACCAGCGATTTCCTGAATCGATACAAGATTTCAGAGGTTGCATGATTTTTTCGTGTTGTGTATGAATTGAAGTGGGTGATCTGGACCGTCGAAAAAGTCAGTTCGAGATAGGATTTCACTGGGGTAGGTTGTTTAGCTTTTCTCTGGAAGGTTTGGGAAGAGCCGGCTGGTCATGAGTTTAAATAGTAATTCCTTGGAGTTCCGGAATGAGAAACTAAACACCGAATTCTCTGTGCCATTGGTGAGACTGGGATAGTTATTTAGGAATTTATTTGGTATTCTTTTTTCTCCGTTTGTCGGATCAATGGAATCAGAGTTAAGTAAGTTTTAGAGTAGTTTTTTTTCTCTGGAACTCCGGGAATATTTTTTTTGAAGAATTTCGCCTTCGACAAACTTTTGTCGAGTGTGAGTTCTTCTTGTTGGGTAGTCACCGAGTGTGCGGGGTGTCAGAGATGGCAGCGCGGAGGTGACTCCTTAGTTATATGTGGAAGACTTCACACTCGACGAACTTTGGTTCTTCGAGGGTGAAAGCTTCTTACTTGATTGAGGCCTGATTATTGATATTTGGTATGACACCTATGGAGGAGCAGCGGTAACTCCTCATTTATATTGGAAGACTTCACACTCGACGAACTCTGGTTCTTCGAGGGTGAAAGCTTCTTACTTGATTGAGGCCTGATTATTGATATTTGGTATGACACCTATGGAGGAGCAGCGGTAACTCCTCATTTATATTGGAAGACTTCACACTCGACGAACTCTGGTTCTTCGAGGGTGAAAGCTTCTTACTTGATTGAGGCCTGATTATTGATATTTGGTATGACACCTATGGAGGAGCAGCGGTGACTCCTCATTTATATTTGGAAGACTTCACACTCGACGAACTCTGGTTCTTCGAGGGTGAAAGCTTCTTACTTGATTGAGGCCTGATTATTAATATTTGGTATGACACCTATGGAGGAGCAGAGGTGACTCCTTATTTATATGTGGAAGACTTCACACTCGACGAACTTTGGCTCTTCGAGGGTGAAAGCTTCTTACCTGTGTAGTCCTGACCATTACTATTGGGAGATGACATCTATGGAGGAATGTAGGTGATTCCTCATTTATATTTGGAAGACTTCACACTCGACGAACTCTGGTTCTTCGAGGGTGAAAGCTTCTTACTTGATTGAGGCCTGATTATTGATATTTGGTATGACACCTATGGAGGAGCAGCGGTAACTCCTCATTTATATTGGAAGACTTCACACTCGACGAACTTTGGTTCTTCGAGGGTGAAAGCTTCTTACTTGATTGAGGCCTGATTATTGATATTTGGTATGACACCTATGGAGGAGCAGAGGTGACTCCTTATTTATATGTGGAAGACTTCACACTCGACGAACTTTGGCTCTTCGAGGGTGAAAGCTTCTTACCTGTGTAGTCCTGACCATTACTATTGGGAGATGACATCTATGGAGGAATGTAGATGATTCCTCATTTATATTTGGAAGACTTCACACTCGACGAACTCTGGTTCTTCGAGGGTGGAAGCTTCTTATGACAGTTCCCTTTGGTCATTGGTACGTCCTCTATGGGAGAATAGTAGTCTCCTAATATTATATTAGAAAATCTGGGTGGCCTGGACATAATAAAAAGGGCCTTGTTTATCGGATTCTTGATATTTTTTTTTCTCTAGCCTCCAAATTTCAGCCCAATTTAAGATAGTGAAACAAACGCTTTTTGGATATGTAATAATGTTTAATTTCATTCAATAAATTATACCATAACATTTCTTAGTGTTGAATTATTGTTACCTTGCTACATCTTGATGGTTTGTAGTTTTTAATTTCAGTCTAAAGGTGGGTCATCTACCCGAGAACTTTATGTGGGGCTCCGACCTACCCATTATAACTGCGATCCCTTTTCCTTATTTTAAAGCCCGGTCGGAAACGCAAATGTTAAATATCTCTTATAAAATAGTTCGACCATCTGGGGTGATGTGGTTTTAGAAACCGCACCGCCTCGGCTGATCGAACTGTTTTTGGGAGGGAGAAATTGAATCTAGACTCGTGTTGGGTTGGGGATAGTGGATTCGTCACAGTTATTGGCGTCGCCGACAGGATATTTTATGATACCATAAGACTGATGTATAGAAATTTAATACAGGTAAATTGTTTAGTATTGGTTCAAATTTAATATGGCTACGGGAATTTCGGAAGGGCTGGATGAATACTTGGGGGCATCTAAAAAGTTAACTGATTTGGCTACAAATCCAGATATTAGCACACCAAGGAGATACCCCATGGCTGAGGCTCTAGATTTTTTTCAAGAAACACCAGAGGCCACTCCTACGTCTTTTAATGAAAATGTAGAAATTCAAGTGAGTGAAATTCCAAAACATAATGGTTTGGACAATGGAATTCATAAACAGGTAGGAAGTTCTGCGCGTGAATTTTGTAGAAGAAGAGCTTCGGGTGCCATTCCTAAGAAAGTTAAAACTCCTCTTGCGAGGGTCAGCTATCAAGATAAGGGTGATCGGGCGTTAGTGGCACCGGGTGCGGACCTTCCTGCTCTTAAGGAACGTCCATCCAAAAGTGGTGAACAATATAACGGGCCCAGAAAACCGGTGGTTACACCAGAAACATTTAATGGGTCCACCAATGTGGTTGATTGGGTGACGCATTTTGAAAAATGTGTAGAAATCAATGAATGGTCAGAGGTGGTGGCTTGTAGATTTTTGGTAGTTTCATTAAGAGGGGCCGCATTGCAATTTTACGAAGATCTAGATAGTAATGATAAGATTGGCCTAAAACAAATATTAAAAAGTTTGATAGATCGATTTGATCCCTTTAGAGGTACGGCAATTTATAGGTCACAATTGCGTTCAAGAAGGCGAACCGCTCGAGAAACACTCCCCGAGCTGGCTAGTAGTATACGTAGATTGGTAAAGAAAGCTTACCCTTCAGCCCCATCCATTTTAAGGGACGATTTGGCAAAAGAAGCTTTTGTTGAAGCCATAACGGATAAAGACGTTCGGATGCAGGTGTTGCGTGGAAAACCCGAGACGTTGGATGCCGCGGTTCGTTTGGCATTAGAGGAAGAATCATATAGGAGAGTGGAAGTTGCTTCCACTGTCCAACCTTCTGACAACGAAGCTGTTAATTCCGAGCAATTGGAATTATTAACTCAGACGCTGACTGATCTGCGGTTTCAGATTGATGATTTGCGCAAAGAACAAAGGGAAATGAGACGCGAATTTTTAGAACAATTGGGGAAGGAGGATGGAATTGACAAAATAGTGGAAATACAAAATACTCGGGAAGATTTTTCTCGTGGACGTGGTCGAGGAAATGTTCGTCGGAATTATGGGGGTCGAAGAGGTGGAAGGTGGAATAATAGGCAAGGTTTAAAAGAATAAGAGCTGGGGTTGGGGTCAAACCTCAGCTCCAACAGAATGGGGCCCACCCTGAGAAAAAGATTGGTCATTTTTTTCTTCCCTTAACCATTTGTGACAAAGAGGTAAAATTTTTGCTGGACACTGGATCAGCCATTAGCATATTAAGTACTAAGGTATTGGAAGAGGTATTTGGAAAGGATTCTTCAGAATTACAAGCAGCTCCTAGAGAGGTTTGTGGAGCTAGCGGACAACCCTTGCAGGTGCCAGGAGTTATCAACCTTCCCATTAATATAGGTAATAATAGTTTTGATCAAGAGTTTTATGTTGCCGAGTTATCATTTGAGGGAATATTGGGGGTTGATCTGATGACTGCCCTAGACTTAGACATTTATCTGGGAAGGAATTGTGTTAAATTAGCAGGAAAAGAAATTCCCCTAAATTTTGGCAATAACAACGATAGTAATGAGGTCATGCTTATTGAAAATGTAACTATACCTCCATCTTCCGAGATTATAATTAATGGTAAGGTAAGTAATGTTTCTCTTTTAGAGGGAATTTGTGAGGTAGATCAAAAATTTTCAGAAAAACATAATGGGATTATGGTTGGGCGAAGTTTTGTGGGTACTTCAAATGGAGATGTTGTGCCAATGAGGTTAGTAAATACCACCGGGGTACCCCAGTCCTTGAAAAAAGGTGAAACAGTGGCAGTATTCCAGCAAGGGGAGGTTCTGGGAAATAGTGTAATTCAAGAAAATGTAAAACAAGAAAATGTTGATAAGTATTCTCTCCAGCAAACAATTGATGAAACTGTTTTGACTACGGATCAGGTATTTCAAGTTAAAATGCTTCTTGATAGAAATGAGTCGGTTTTTATCCGCCATGATAAAGATTTAGGTCGAACAAGTATTATAAAACATGATATTGACACGGGTAAACATCCACCCATAAAACAAAGAGCCTATAGACTTCCTGTACATAAGCGACAGGAAGTTGATAGGCAGTTACAAGAAATGTTAGAACAGGGGATAATACAACCCTCGGATAGTCCGTGGGCGGCCCCCATTGTCCTGGTTAAAAAAAAAGACGGTAGCCTACGCTTTTGTGTAGACTATCGTAAGTTAAATGCTGTAACTCGGAAGGATGCATATCCCTTGCCACGCATTGATGACAGCCTTGAAGGAATGCAGGGGGCCAGTTGGTTCTCTACATTAGATTTGGCTTCAGGGTATTGGCAGGTGGAGATGGCTTCCTCAGCTCATGAAAAAACTGCCTTTAGTACAGGTAAAGGGCTTTATGAGTTCAAGGTACTCCCTTTCGGGCTTTCTGGGGCTCCCCATTCCTTTCAGAGGCTTATGGAGCTCGTTTTGAAGGGCCTTCATTGGAAGACCTGTCTGATATATCTGGATGACATAATTATTTATGCTAAAACTTTCCAAGAACATGTAGAAAGGTTGGAAGAGGTGTTCACAAAAATTAAGGAAGCTGGTTTGAAACTCAAGCCTTCTAAATGTGCTCTTTTTAGAAAACAGGTATCTTTTTTGGGCCATATCGTGTCCTCAGAGGGGATACGGGCTGACCCAGAAAAGATAGCTAGGATTAAGGATTGGCCGATTCCAAGATGTGTCAGAGATATACGCAGTTTTGTCGGTTTGTGTTCTTATTACAGAAAATTTATTTTGAACTTCTCAGATTTGGCTGGTCCCCTGTTGGAATTAACTAGAAAGAATGTAAAATTTGAGTGGAATAAGGCTAGAAAAGAATCTTTTGAAATTTTAAAGAATAAACTATGTGAGAGTCCAATCTTGGGATTTCCAAATTTTGAGCAAGAGTTTATTTTGGACACAGATGCGAGTGATCAGGCTAGTGGGGCTGTGTTGTCTCAGTTAGTTAACGGACAGGAGAAGGTAATTGCATATTTTAGTAAAGTGCATTCTCCTCCAGAACGTAATTATAGTGTCACTCGGAAAGAGCTATTGGCAGTTATTAAAAGCATTAAAAATTTTCGCCATTATTTGATAGGAAAACACTTTACTCTGCGCACCGATCATGGATCTTTGAGGTGGTTGTTTAATTTTAAAGAACCAACGGGGCAAGTGGCTCGTTGGCTGGAATATTTGAGTGGATTTGACTTTTCTATCATCCATCGTAGAGGAGAGCAACATAAGAATGCCGACGCCTTGAGTAGGATATCTTTGGAGACTAATGCTATTGATTTGTCTCCAGGAGGTGTAATTTCGGTTGATGATCAGATGAGTGATCCAATATTAAAGAAATTGTTTGAAAATAAAACAAATGATTCTAAGCCGTCGGCTGAGCAAATGAAGGGTGAAGAATTAATATTTAAAAAATATGTAGCCCAATGGGAACAAATTGTTGTTAGGCAAGGTATGCTTTATCGAGAATGGTTGGAATTTGGAAAGGAAAATAAATTTTTGTGGATTGTTCCTGGGAAACTAAAACCTGAAATTTTAAAACATTGCCATGATTCCGTGGTGGGAGGCCATTTAGGTATGATGAAAACCTATTTGAAAATTAGGCAAAGATTTTTTTGGATTGGTCTAAAGAAGGATGTAGAACAGTGGGTGCAGACTTGTGAGGTGTGTCAACGTCGGAAAAGTCCCAACAAAGCGTTAAAGGCCCCCCTGGTTACCGACCGTGTTTCGGAACCGATGGAGAGGGTTGCACTTGATGTATTGGGTCCCCTACCGGAATCTGTGAGTGGAAACATTTACATTCTGGTTGTTTCTGACTATTTCTCTAAATGGACTGAAGCCTATGCCATGCCTAATCAGCGTGCAAGTACAATTGGAGAAATATTGGTTAAAGAGTGGATATCCCGTTTTGGTATGCCTAAGTTTATCCATTCTGATCAAGGGGCCAACTTTGAGTCTGAATTGTTTTTGGGAATCTGTAAATATTTTGAGATTTCCAAGACAAGAACATCTCCATATCACCCTCAGTCTGATGGCCAGGTTGAGCGCTTCAACAGAACATTGATAGCTATGCTAGCATGTTTTGTTGAAGATAATCATAACGACTGGGAATACTATCTACCTTTTGTTATGATGGCTTATCGTAGTGCTGTTCATGAGACCACGGGCCTTACTCCAAATATGATCCTTTTTGGGAAAGAAATCCGATTACCTATTGAATTTATGGCTGGTAAAGTTCCTGATAAGGATCTTAGTCGAGTTCAATATGTGATGGATTTGGAAAATAGAATGGCAACCATTTTCCAGTTTGTGAGCAGTAAGTGTGAAACTGCTATTAAACATAGGAAAAGGTTGTACGACCGTAGAGTTCATGGAAGACCTTATGAGGTTGGTGATAAAGTGTGGCTATATATTTCAAAAATAAAGCAAGGTCAAACCCCCAAATTTGCTAAATATTGGTTTGGGCCATTTGTGGTTAAAAAGCGACTCTCTGATGCAAATTATGTTATTTGTAGAGAGCATGGTGGTCGGCTGCAGGTGGTCCACTTTAATAGATTAAAAAAATGTTTTGAACGACCTAATATGGGAACAAGTGTAGACAATTCAGGAGATTCTGGTAGGTTACCTTTTTCGGAACTCATTGATCGGGAGGAAGATTCTGACCAGTCGGCTCAGGGCAGTTCCAGCAACTTAAACAATCCTGCCCCTAGCGGAGATCCTGTCACCCACCGGGGGCGAAGGGTCCGTCGTCCCCGCTGGTTGAACTCAAATGAGTACGATCTGTCTTAAAAAAAAAAAAAAAGATTTGTATTTATTATTCTGGAATGACCCCGGTCTAAATTCGGTGATTTTATGATTTAAGATTTGGCTTAATGAATTCATTTGGCGAGAACTCTAGCTCACGAGCAAAGATAAGATTTGCTAAATTTTTGATGTGGTGCCCAGTGATCATGGGAAAATTGTTAAATTACCCGGAGTGTGCCTTATATGTCGATGCAAGGGTTAAATTATGTCTTCCATTTGGAAGTTGTAATTAATAGGCAAGGAGGAATGGTGCTGGGGATCCAAGGAAGGGTTAATGGGCGGAGACAAAATAAACTGCAAATTCATTTGAATTTGCTGTTCGATTCATTTGGAAACTTTTGAATCAGAATTGTTTAATTTTGACTTTCAAACAGTCATATATAGGACAAGTTGTAGGGTCATTGGACCGGTGGTTATGTCCTATGGTAGTGGATTGGATAAAGTAAAGATTGATAAATGATATAGTATTCTCATGGGTCACATAATGTAGGGAAAGGATGGAAATCAATTGATTCCATGGTTTCCCTTACGGGGTGTCGTAATGGAGGTGTTCCATTAGGAAAAATTGTGTAAACGAACACCCTAACTCAGCGCAATTCTAAAAATGTAAAAAAATTACCTTAGTAATCTCAAAAATACTAGCGCTATTTGTGTTTTGTAAATGTGACCCCTGGGAATTACACTTGGAAATGCTCGTGAGCGGGAGCATTATACGCTAGTGAAATTGAGCCAGTAGAAGAGTGATTCCAAATACGTCGTTTATTTTGGTGTGACTTGCATGGCGCGCATGTGGGATGGGCATTTGGGGTGGGGGTTAGGTATGATTGTGTCTGATGGGTGGTGGTTGATGTTGCTAGGGTAAGAATGGGTTTCGTAAGTAATTTATGATGGCGTCGCCAGTATGTAACTTTTCGTAAGTGATGTGTCCGTGGTAAATATGCAAGACCACCAGAAATTTACGACTTAAAAATTTGGATTGCTTGGAAACCTATTGGTTGCAGTTTGACTGAGTCACAGAAAGATTGTTTTTTTTTTTTTTAATACTGGAGGTCATTCCTTTCATGTAATGTAACTAATAAATTACATAAATTAATTTCAGCTGTTGGAAACAGAAAATTGCGAAATTTTGTATACTGCTGTGGTGTTCCTTTTTTTTGTTTTAGGTTGAGGGAGGTATTTGATGGCGATGAATCCAGACGATACTGATGTTGTCCATTGACATTGAAATTATGTATGTGTATCATGGTATTTGATGGCGATGAATCCAGACGATACTGATGTTGTCCATTGACATTGAAATTATGTATGTGTATCATGGTATTTGATGGCGATGAATCCAGACGATACTGGTAGTTGTCCAGTGACAGTGAAATTATGTATGTGTATCATGGTATTTGATGGCGATGAATCCAGATGATACTGATGTTTGTCCATTGACGGTGAAATTATGTATGTGTATCATGGTATTTGATGGCGATGAATCCAGACGATACTGGTAGTTGTCCAGTGACAGTGAAATTATGTATGTGTATCATGGTATTTGATGGCGATGAATCCAGACGATACTGATGTTGTCCATTGACATTGAAATTATGTATGTGTATCATGGTATTTGATGGCGATGAATCCAGACGATACTGGTAGTTGTCCAGTGACAGTGAAATTATGTATGTGTATCATGGTATTTGATGGCGATGAATCCAGATGATACTGATGTTTGTCCATTGACGGTGAAATTATGTATGTGTATCATGGTATTTGATGGCGATGAATCCAGACGATACTGGTAGTTGTCCAGTGACAGTGAAATTATGTATGTGTATCATGGTATTTGATGGCGATGAATCCAGACGATACTGATGTTGTCCATTGACATTGAAATTATGTATGTGTATCATGGTATTTGATGGCGATGAATCCAGACGATACTGGTAGTTGTCCAGTGACAGTGAAATTATGTATGTGTATCATGGTATTTGATGGCGATGAATCCAGACGATACTGGTAGTTGTCCAGTGACAGTGAAATTATGTATGTGTATCATGGTATTTGATGGCGATGAATCCAGACGATACTGATGTTATCCATTGACATTGAAATTATGTATGTGTATCATGGTATTTGATGGCGGTGAATCCAGATGATACTGATGTTTGTCCATTGACGGTGAAATTATGTATGTGTATCATGGTATTTGATGGCGATGAATCCAGACGATACTGGTAGTTGTCCAGTGACAGTGAAATTATGTATGTGTATCATGGTATTTGATGGCGATGAATCCAGACGATACTGATGTTGTCCATTGACATTGAAATTATGTATGTGTATCATGGTATTTGATGGCGATGAATCCAGACGATACTGGTAGTTGTCCAGTGACAGTGAAATTATGTATGTGTATCATGGTATTTGATGGCGATGAATCCAGACGATACTGATGTTATCCATTGACATTGAAATTATGTATGTGTATCATGGTATTTGATGGCGATGAATCCAGATGATACTGATGTTTGTCCATTGACGGTGAAATTATGTATGTGTATCATGGTATTTGATGGCGATGAATCCAGACGATACTGGTAGTTGTCCAGTGACAGTGAAATTATGTATGTGTATCATGGTATTTGATGGCGATGAATCCAGACGATACTGATGTTGTCCATTGACATTGTATCATGGTATTTGATGGCGATGAATCCAGACGATACTGATGTTGTCCATTGACATTGAAATTATGTATGTGTATCATGGTATTTGATGGCGATGAATCCAGACGATACTGGTAGTTGTCCAGTGACAGTGAAATTATGTATGTGTATCATGGTATTTGATGGCGATGAATCCAGACGATACTGATGTTATCCATTGACATTGAAATTATGTATGTGTATCATGGTATTTGATGGCGATGAATCCAGATGATACTGATGTTTGTCCATTGACGGTGAAATTATGTATGTGTATCATGGTATTTGATGGCGATGAGTCCGGGCGGTACTGATGTTGTCCATTGACATTGAAATTATGTATGTGAGTCATGGTATTTAATGGCGATGAATCCAGATGATACTGATATTTGTCCATTGACATTGAAATTATGTGTGTGTATCATGGTATTTGATGGTGATGAAACCAGACGATATTGATGGTTGTCCAGTGACAGTGAAGTTGTGTAGGTGTATCATGGTATTTGATGGTTATGAGTTCAGACGATATTGACAGTTGTCCATTAACATTGACTCTTGAATGTGAATTGGTTCTTGTAAACCTTCCTAATTTAACTTTGCTTTTTAGGATTTAATTTTGACTCCTTAAAATGGAGGGTCTGGTGATTGGACACAGTTTTGTGGCGAGATTGTACCGATTTTTATTATTGTGCCCAGAAGTATGGCATTGTACCATACCGTTTGCCTCCGTGAAATTTGTTGGGATACCTGGGGGAAAGATTAGCCATTTGCAAAATATTAATGTCAGAGGGGCTAGATGGATAGTTCTTCAGATTGGGGGTAATGATATTGATTGCGTTACATTCTCTTTTGAATGTTTCCTGCGGGACCTCCGAGAATTGCTAAAGAAATGGAAGCTTGCTGGGGTGAAGAAAATAACATTAGGTAGTATATTTCCTAGAGTAAAGCCCCGAAATGTATCTTATGAGATTTATGAGTTTAGACGTATGGCTGTCAATGATGCTTTTAAGGCTGTAGGTGATGAAGATATTTTATATTTTCACCATCGACAGGTTTATCCTCATCATTTTCTGTCAGATGGTGTACATCTCCGGCCGAATGCACAAAAGAATTTTTGGGATAGAATAAAAAGGAAAATTCACCAGATGTTGTAATTTAAAACCCCCTAGTCAGGGTGATTGGGAATGTGTTGATGGTTTATTAAGTGGGAAAGAAGTGATTAATGTGAAAGTTGGAGATATTTCACATTGACCTTGATGGCAATTGTTGGCTCTGTTGATGGTTCGATTGGGCATGGTATGGTGATTCCTTGTTGGGCTCACTATGCTGCCCAAGCGAAGCATTAATTGCAACTGTTTTGAATTGGAAATATGGAGTTGGCGATTGAGAAATAGAGTTCCGGGATTCATAAAAATATTGGATAATTGTTTTCTAATCTAGAATGATTCAAGCGCGCCAACAATAAATGGATCTTGTGGCTGTTGTCTGGGTTGTCGTGATGAAAAGGATACAGTAGTGTGCAGGGTTTCCAAGATAGTTTTTGGCGCTGCGAGCAGCATCATCTGGACGATGATAAAATTCATATGTAGTAAATTATGGGTAGTGTTCCAATGAAGTATGGTCCGTTTAATTGTTTTATAAATATATAAGTTATAGTGGTGGCTTTCTTCGGATCAGGGATTTAACTAATCCAGGCGGTAACATCTCTTATCGCATGTCAGTGATCGTGGCGGTAAGCGGTTTCAATTTTTATTGAAATTGGTCGGTGGTTGGATTTCTGTATCCCAGGCCTGCCTACCGCTGTATAAAACATAAAATGTGATGGCGGATTATTCCGTCAGATGTAGCACTTCCCATGCCTAAAGATTTAATCTAGATAGTAGGTATGAACAGATCGTACTCAATTTTTTTTTTCGGACCCATTTTTTTTTGTGTAAATATAGTCATTATAAATCATTAATCATTTTTTTTTTATTTTTATCTTTATTAATAAGAAATCAAAAACACTATCTGAGCCATCCAAAAACGAGGACGTTTACCTTGGGGTGGGGGTAGTGTGCTGTTTTTTGATAAATGGAGTCGGGGGTTTGTCGTCCAACAGGGGTTAATTCCATATTACTTATTTGCTCTCTCTGTGGTGGTTGTCTCCACCAGTGATTAGAGTGTCAGGTAGCACGAGATCTAGTAACGGTTGATTGAATTGTCAAGTTTCACTGAGGGAAATGCACACACCAGCGATTTCCTGAATCGATACAAGATTTCAGAGGTTGCATGATTTTTTCGTGTTGTGTATGAATTGAAGTGGGTGATCTGGACCGTCGAAAAAGTCAGTTCGAGATAGGATTTCACTGGGGTAGGTTGTTTAGCTTTTCTCTGGAAGGTTTGGGAAGAGCCGGCTGGTCATGAGTTTAAATAGTAATTCCTTGGAGTTCCGGAATGAGAAACTAAACACCGAATTCTCTGTGCCATTGGTGAGACTGGGATAGTTATTTAGGAATTTATTTGGTATTCTTTTTTCTCCGTTTGTCGGATCAATGGAATCAGAGTTAAGTAAGTTTTAGAGTAGTTTTTTTTCTCTGGAACTCCGGGAATATTTTTTTTGAAGAATTTCGCCTTCGACAAACTTTTGTCGAGTGGGAGTTCTTCTTGTTGGGTAGTCACCGAGTGTGCGGGGTGTCAGAGATGGCAGCGCGGAGGTGACTCCTTAGTTATATGTGGAAGACTTCACACTCGACGAACTTTGGTTCTTCGAGGGTGAAAGCTTCTTACTTGATTGAGGCCTGATTATTGATATTTGGTATGACACCTATGGAGGAGCAGCGGTAACTCCTCATTTATATTGGAAGACTTCACACTCGACGAACTCTGGTTCTTCGAGGGTGAAAGCTTCTTACTTGATTGAGGCCTGATTATTGATATTTGGTATGACACCTATGGAGGAGCAGCGGTAACTCCTCATTTATATTGGAAGACTTCACACTCGACGAACTCTGGTTCTTCGAGGGTGAAAGCTTCTTACTTGATTGAGGCCTGATTATTGATATTTGGTATGACACCTATGGAGGAGCAGCGGTGACTCCTCATTTATATTTGGAAGACTTCACACTCGACGAACTCTGGTTCTTCGAGGGTGAAAGCTTCTTACTTGATTGAGGCCTGATTATTAATATTTGGTATGACACCTATGGAGGAGCAGAGGTGACTCCTTATTTATATGTGGAAGACTTCACACTCGACGAACTTTGGCTCTTCGAGGGTGAAAGCTTCTTACCTGTGTAGTCCTGACCATTACTATTGGGAGATGACATCTATGGAGGAATGTAGGTGATTCCTCATTTATATTTGGAAGACTTCACACTCGACGAACTCTGGTTCTTCGAGGGTGAAAGCTTCTTACTTGATTGAGGCCTGATTATTGATATTTGGTATGACACCTATGGAGGAGCAGCGGTAACTCCTCATTTATATTGGAAGACTTCACACTCGACGAACTTTGGTTCTTCGAGGGTGAAAGCTTCTTACTTGATTGAGGCCTGATTATTGATATTTGGTATGACACCTATGGAGGAGCAGAGGTGACTCCTTATTTATATGTGGAAGACTTCACACTCGACGAACTTTGGCTCTTCGAGGGTGAAAGCTTCTTACCTGTGTAGTCCTGACCATTACTATTGGGAGATGACATCTATGGAGGAATGTAGGTGATTCCTCATTTATATTTGGAAGACTTCACACTCGACGAACTCTGGTTCTTCGAGGGTGGAAGCTTCTTATGACAGTTCCCTTTGGTCATTGGTACGTCCTCTATGGGAGAATAGTAGTCTCCTAATATTATATTAGAAAATCTGGGTGGCCTGGACATAATAAAAAGGGCCTTGTTTATCGGATTCTTGATATTTTTTTTTCTCTAGCCTCCGAATTTCAGCCCAATTTAAGATAGTGAAACAAACGCTTTTTGGATATGTAATAATGTTTAATTTCATTCAATAAATTATACCATAACATTTCTTAGTGTTGAATTATTGTTACCTTGCTACATCTTGATGGTTTGTAGTTTTTAATTTCAGTCTAAAGGTGGGTCATCTACCCGAGAACTTTATGTGGGGCTCCGACCTACCCATTATAACTGCGATCCCTTTTCCTTATTTTAAAGCCCGGTCGGAAACGCAAATGTTAAATATCTCTTATAAAATAGTTCGACCATCTGGGGTGATGTGGTTTTAGAAACCGCACCGCCTCGGCTGATCGAACTGTTTTTGGGAGGGAGAAATTGAATCTAGACTCGTGTTGGGTTGGGGATAGTGGATTCGTCACATATAAATAGAGTGAGTATATATCGATAGCTCTGTAATTCTTTAAAACTTCTGTATACGCGGTGTAGTTGGGTAGCCGGTTTTCAAGACTACATGAATATATATATTTTTTTAAAAATTTGTAAACATGTATACAGTATGTCGGATAACTGAGCTTCTGTTTGCATTCCTAATATTACTTCCTAAGGGCTGACCTGAACATTTAAATTACAAACAGTATTAACCTTTTCTATGAGTTGAAGTAAAACTGTTTTTGAATGTGAACAATCGTAAAAGAGATGTGTTATTGATTCTTTTGAATTAAAACAAAAGCGGCAGAGCCGAGTTTCTGAAAGACCACTACGAAATAGTTTAGAATTGGTGTATAATAAACGATGATTTATTTTGAACTGTAGTGTCTGTAAATATGAGTCACTGGTAGAAGTGAATGTTGTCTTGTATACATATTGCCATTTGTCTGTGCTTATTTCATATCTAAGCTCATCGTTCCATTTTGAACTGTAGTGTCTGTAAATATGAGTCACTGGTAGAAGTGAATGTTGTCTTGTATACATATTGCCATTTGTCTGTGCTTATTTCATATCTAAGCTCATCGTTCCATTTTGTTTCGGATTTTCTTGCAGGTACAGCTATCTTGTTCAGGAAAAGGCCGTAAAAATCTTTATTAACTTTGGCAGTTGACTTTAAGCGGGATACTAATACATTCTCCACAACATAAATTATTTGTGTACATTCTTGGATTATTTTTTTCCAGTTTTGGGGTATTAAATTTATCAATCCCAAATATGTAGTGAACGGGATATCTAAGTTGTATTTGGTTTTAAAGACGCCATGTGTTTAGAAATTTCTGTTAGAATCTACAATATCGTTTATAAAAAACACACCAGCTGCAAACCATTTTTCTAAACGATAGCATGCATTATTTAATTTGATACTTTTATTATAAAATATTGGTTGTGATAAAATATCCTTATATGTTGATATAGAATAGTCTTGAAGGAGTGACCACGAAATTATAACATTTCGCTAGAATGAGAGCATTGATTCCGATAATTTTTGTAGACCGGCTTTTGTAAAATGCCAAACATTGTTGAATCCAAATTTTTCAAAGTTAACAAGTGCCAGTGTTTCCACTGTGATGAGTTTTCCGGGTCTAAGAGCTTCATAACCTAAATAATTTTTAATGAATTACATAGGGTTTTAATGTGCGGGATTTTGAGACCACCTTTCTCCACTGTGTTTATCATGGTAGAGCGTTTGATTTTGTCTTTCTTATGTGACCAAAGGAATGTGAAAACCATTCTCTGGAGTTTATCGATAATCCAATCGGGTGGGTTGGGAAGGACTGTGAGAGAGTGTATGATAATTGGAAGAGCAAGAATTTTTAACAACGTAGCTTTTCCAACAAGGGTAAGATTTCTTAACGACCAATCATTTAATAGTTTCTGCATTTTTTCTAATTTTTCTATAAAATTTTTATCCAGGTAATTTGTATTACTTAAATTGTATTTTATTCCCAAAATAGTAAAATCTTCAACGTGATTCCATTTTATCGGTTTGTCCGTTTTTAGTTCCACACCGCAACCCTTACGAGAACCGATACATACTATATAAGTTTTGTCAAAATTTATTTTTAGACCTGATAAATGAGAAAACTCGTCAACAATATTTAAGGCTGCGTTGAGTGATTTTTGATCATCGTCAAGAAATAAGGTGCTGTCGTCTGCTTACTGGTTAATTATATATTCAGAATTGTTTATTTTTATACCATTTATTTCCGAACTAAATTTTAACCTAGCACTCTGTATTTCTACACACAGGATAAACAGGTACGGGGAGAGTGGGCCCCCTTGTCTTACACCTCTTTCCACATTGAAAAACTCTGAAAGATGACCATTGTTTAAGACACAGCTGGAAACGTCACTATAGAAAGCCTTAAACCAACGAATGATTGATGGCCTGAAATTGTAAAAGTTTCGGGTTTTCTCAATGTAGTTCCATTCAAGAGAGTCGAAGGCTTTTTCGAAATCCAGTAATACTACCATTCCCGGAATATTACTTGATTTGCACTTGTCGATTAGGTCAGTAATTAGACGTGTAGATTCCCCAATAAACCTCCCTTTCACAAAACCCAACTGACTTTCAGAGATAAGTTTGGGTAGGACCATTTTTATACGAGATGCTATTGCCGAAGAGCCAATTTTAAATTCAACGTTTAGAAGAGAAATAGGTCGCCAATTTTCAATGTACAGTTTAGATTTTCTTTCCTTTGGAATGCATGTTATTATACTTTGTCTTTGTGTAATTGAGAATGTACCGTTTTCGTAACCAGCATTTAGCGATTTAACCAAAAAAGGACCGAGATCTTTCCAGAAATATTTGTAAAATTCGGAAGTAAATTCACCTGAGCCGGGCGATTTATTGCATTTCATGTTTGTCAAAGCAGCTAAGCATTCAGAGGCTGTCAATGGACCATCTAGTAAAATATTGTCTTCGTCGTCAAGTTTCTTTAGAAACGGGTTATTATTATCGAAAAACATGTCATCTGTATATACTGACGGAGTATTTATTTTGAAGCTATATAAATTTTTGTAAAAACGTTTTTGTTCTGAAATAATATCTGTACATTCTGTGTTGTCATCTTTAATTAATTTTGCTATTAATGTTTCTGTATATTGCCTTTTCTGCAAATTACAAAAGTATTTTGTCGGTTTTTCCCCTTCTACTTTCCACTTTGCTTTAGTTCTTATTATAATGCCTTTCACTTTTTTGAATCGTAATTGCCTCAAGGTGGAGTCCAAAGATAGAATCTCACCTCTAACTGTTTCATCCCCACTATCTAATTTTATATGTAGTTCTTTTAATTTGTTTTCTATATATGTTTCAGAGTTTTGATTTTTTCGTTTCAAGTAAGATGCATATGAAATTGTTTTACCGCGTATCATTAATTTTAGTGTTTCCCCAAAAAGCTGATCATTTATAGTGAGCTTAACATTATGTGGGTTGTTAGATATATCACTTTTACTATTTATACAGTATTGTTTTATTGTTTCAAAAATGGTATTTCTAACAGCTGTTGTATATTCTGGGTCAGATAATAAGCTATTATTAAATTTCCAAAGTCCTCTACCTTTTTCTTGTTTTATAAATTTGAGAGCGACGGATACAGGAGAGTGATCTGAGCGGTAACTAGGCTCAATGTCAGTTGACTGAACTAGGTCCTGCAGGTCAGAAGTTATTAAGAAATAATCCAATCGAGCAGACTTATCATTTGGACCCCTTCACGTGAAACATTTGCAGGATGTTGTTGTTGTCTCCATACGTCATTCAGATCTAAAAGTTCCATGTAATTAGATACACATTGTCGGGCCTTTACATTGTTCTTATTTTTGTAGTTTTTGGTGTCGAGGCGATAGTCCATTGGGATGTTCCAATCACCACCAATTATTATAGAAGTGTTCCCTACGCTTTCTATTTTATCGAAACAATCGTTATAAAAATCGGGTGAGTCATTGTTTGGGCCATATACTACTGCAATTGTCATACAATTATCCTGAACCACGATGTCTAGTATAATAAAGTTCCCAGCAGTGTCATAAATCTCATTTTTTATTTCGTATTTAAATGTGTTTCTGAACAGTATAGCTGTACCTCGCTTGTGATTTGTATTCGAGCAGAAAAAAGCATCTAAACCCCATTCGTGCTTCCACGGTAATTTGGTCTTCTTACTGGAATGGGTGTCTACTAAAAGGGCAATGTCACACATGTTCCTGCAGCGGGGGAAGAAATCCCTTCATTTTACAGTATCTGAAGCGAGACCCCGGCAGTTCATACTACAGAAGTTGATCTGACTCATATTTGGTTAGTTTTGTAAATAATCACAACTCTTTCGGCAAGGCAAACACTTATAACATAAATGAACGAAGGATTTAATTTATATTTCACATCGTGGTATACTGCGTTTGGGTTTTTTTTGTAAAATAATAACAAGAGGAGAGAAACTCAAAGTGGGACATGTTTTACCACTTTTACGTCAGGTATAACTTTGGGAGAGTTTAAAAAGACACTCTGGGAGGAACAAAAAAATGAGATCTTAAAAACAACAACAACCCTCCCCCCCCCCAAAAAAAAAAAACCAAACAAAAAACCCATACATCTGGGGGTCAACAGCATCTTCACCTATGTGATACGTGGTCTGTTTGAGAAGGCAAGAGGTGGAGGGCGAGAGAGATGGAGAGAGAGAGAGAGAGAGAGAGAGAGAGAGAGAGAGTGAGAGCGAAGGGGAGATAGAGATGGACAGAGGGTGAGGGTGAGGGAGAATGGCAGGAATATTTTAAATCGAGAAAGTGAGAAAGAGAGGGTAAGGGCCAGACAGAGTGATAGGTATATAGACAGAGAGACAAGGGTATATTTGGAGTGATGTGATTAAGAGAAGGGCATATATACATATATGCTTGCATACTTATACCCATCATAGATATATACATGGACTCCCTACATGACATCGACTATATACATATACGCTACATATCATATAAACATATAGATGCTATACATTATATATGGATTATAAAACTGTAACTTGTACATATGAAATTAACTGTATCCACTAAGTCGCGTTAGCATCACCGACTATATGTTTAAGATCGTTGCAAGCGACTAAAATAAGCTATGTTAAACTCGCGTCGGACAACCTCAGCCATTCTGGACCGAGAATAGAGAGTATGGCGAGTTATGGCCTTCAGTCCTCCAGTCTATAACTCGAGGGATTGGCCTGTAACCCATCGTGGAGATGGACTGGCGCATGGTAAGAAATAGGTGGAAAGATAGAGACAGAGACATAGAGGGAGAGAGACAGAGAAACAGAGGGGGAGGGGGGGGGCGGTAGGAGAGTGTAAACTGTAACTTGTACATATGGAATTAAGTGTATCCACTAAGGCGCGTTAGCATCACCGACTATATGTTTATGATCGTTGCCAGCGACTAAAATAAGCTATGTTAAACTCGCGTCGGACAACCTCAGCCATTTTGGACCGAGAAGTTATGGCCTTCAGTCCTCCAGTCTATAACCCGAGGGATTGGCCTGTAACCCATCGTGGAGAATGGACTGGTGCATGGTAAGAGATAGGTAGAAAGATAGACACCGAGACAGAGACATAGAGGGAGAGAGACAGAGAGACAGAGGGTGGTGGCCAGTAGGAGAGTGGGGGAGGGGGATGGGTAGGTACCTACAGGAGGAAAAATAAACGGTAAGCGACCAACAGATAGAGGGACAGACAGACAGAATATTTGAAATCATCTAACGAAAGGCATATATACATATACGTATAAGCATTTGATTCCTGTATAATGTATAGCATGCACACACACACACACACATATATATATATGGATGCTATACATTACACAGGAATCCAAAACTGTACCTTATACATATGAGAGTAACAATATCCACTAAGGCGCGTTAGCATCCCTGACAGAAAATTCAGGATCGCTGCCATCTAGTAAATAAGCCATTCCAAACTCACATCACACAGCTTCAGTTTTCCTGGACAGAGAATAAAGAGTACGGCAAGTTCTGGCCTGCCATCCTTCATTCTGTAACCCGATGGGTAGTATTGTGGCCCGGAGACGGACTATCCAGCGTGCTGATGCTATGTCGAGGGGTAACTTCAAGCTAACAGCAAAATATAATAGCAATTTTACCTTGGTTATTAAAGAATATGAAAAATGTTTGTTGACACTAAGAAAGAGGGAAAGAATGGAAACGGGGAGATAGGGGAGAGAGAGAGAGAGAGAGCGAGAGAGAGAGAGAGAGAGAGAGAGAGAGAGAGAGAGAGGGGGGGGGCAGACAGACAGGCAGGCAGGCAGGCAGGCAGGCAGGCAGGCAGGCAGGCAGGCAGGCAGGCAGGCAGACAGACAGACAGACAGACAGACAGACAGACAGACAGACAGACGCTTTGACAGACAGACAGACAGACAGACAGACAGACAGACAGACAGACAGACAGACGGCTTTGTTTAGTAGAAGCTGTCCGACTGGCTGAAACGGTTGCCAGAAATATCGGTGGTTGTGTTTCCAGATAAGTGGGTTATTGGAGTAGAAATGTTTAAAATGTCACTTTCTGTTTTGAACCTTTGAATCTTTCCACCGATTGTCTTGGCAAGAAGTTTCCCGTTAGAGCACCATGAGTTTGTTATACCTGGTGTTGCGTAAGCCTTTTGTAGGAGCTGATAATTGAGTCTAGTTACATCCTTGGTAATGCTCATTCCAGTATTTTTTAGTTTTTTCCTGTTTGTTAACACTTCCATTTTTGAACGACGTGATACAAAATTTACGAGAATAGGCCTATGTGGTCTGTTTGGCGAGGGCTTGTTAATCCTATGAGCAATAGAGATGTCAGAATGTATTAAACAAATCTCTAGCTTGGAGTTTAAAGTGTTCACTACGGACTGAATGCACGCATGAATCGACTCACGGGGAGGCTCCTTTATTCCATAAATGCGCATATTGTCTTTCCTAGTGTACTGTTCTAGATCGTTTATTTCTAGTTTTTGAGCGTCTAACTGTGTCCGTATCTCACTGTTCTCATCCCTCAAAATTTTGTTTATTTTCGGAGTATTATCCTGTTGGTTCTCTAATTCGAAAACTCGACACTCCAACGCTTCCATTTTCCGGCTAAGTGACTCTATAAAACAGTCTTTTAGTTTTAAAAGATCATTTTTCTCAACACAGTTTTCCGAGAATAATTTGAAATTTTTTGCCCTTTCGAATCCCAATGTGTCAATTCGGCTTGCAATAACTTTTAACTGGTGTTCAAATATGTTTGAGTTTATCGTTTTCATTTACAGGGGTAACATCAACAGACGCATCGCTGACACTGTCTTTCCTTAAGTAGTCACTCATTGTCAGTTGTTTCTTTGTTCTAAGATTGCCTATGCAAATTTTGCCCCAAATAAGGTGAAGACTGTATTGCCGACGGATGTCATGCGAATACTATGTCATGCTCTAATACATAGTCACCTGGTGTATGGATTCCACATCTGGAGAAACTCGAAGTCCGTGAATAAGGTGTTGTTGTTGCAAAAACGTTCTCTGCGTATAATACACAACGAATGTTATAATGCCCACACAGATCCACTGTTCTTAAAAAGCAGAATGTTGAAAGTGAACGACTTATTTAAACTCCATGCGAACCTATTTGTTTTTTTACTTCCTCAACGGTAACCTCCCCCAATCTTTCGAAAACTTCTTCGGTTTCGGCTGACGTAGTGTCACATCCGCTCCAAGCATGAATTGGCAGTATATATTTTGCGACAACACTACATGCTTTTCGAACAATGTCTCTTATATTCCACATGGTGCCACTTTTGCTCGACTTCCTCGCTTTTAAGTTAAAATGAATATCTTGCAACTCTTTCTTCCAGTGGTTCACATGGAGAACAAGGACTTCCGTGTCGTCAGCGGCGACAACCACATCCCGTCGAGGTGCAAGTCCCAGTGCGACAGAGTAATCAGAGTGTCTGCGTCTAAAATGTTATGAACAACATGACCAGATTCTCGAAATATTTCACTCAATAAGTGTATAAAGTTCTGTTTGTTGTTCTGATTCGAGAGAAAAGCTTCCTGATTGCCATAAAGTTTTGTGTCTCTGGTCGGTGGTACATTGGCGCAAGTTTTGAGCACTCTTGTCGGGTGTTCTTGATCTTTAAGACATGACTCGTTTCCATGTCCTTCAAAAACAAATACGCACTGTTCATACTTAGCGCGAATGCGATTCTCGTATGCTTCAGCCTGGTCCTCATAGGTTCTGGTTTTCAGTCACTTGATTCTGTACAAAAGGGCCCCGCCGTCCAAAATGAATGCAGCTCCACTTGACAGCTTCGAAGTTTCCACAGAATCAAATAGGGCATTCCCTAACTGACTCTTGTTAGCCTTCGGCATCATGATGTCTTTAAAAAGACAGGTGGGAGTTACATAAAGTTCATGGTCAAACAAAATACTGTTCTATGTTATCCTCCCATTGCGCTATTGAAATTAAGCTTCAGAATAGAACACGAAGATCTACGTCTACTCTCTGGTTATCAATTTTGACACCAGGAGTAAAATCGCTGAAAAGTCGAATCTCTTAATTTTTTTTAAATTGTCGCTGTAGAAACATCTATTCCATCCAACCTTTCGTGAATCTTTGCCCCAGATAACTCAGTTGATCGCAGTTATACCTATCTAATTCATAAGTGATTAGCTCATAAGACAAATATCTCAAGTTCGGTTCGTCGAGATCGAAAGGTTTGTAGGTATCAAACCACTCTTGGATTCGCGACAAATCGGACTCGCGTCTCTTCCCCCTGCTCCAACTCTATATGCTGTTCCCGGGACACTTGCCTCGTTTTAGTCAATTCTGCCATTGCTTCAAATATTTGAGTACACTTATGCATACTGTGAGTCCATTGTTGCCTAACTAATTCACTCATTCCCATACACCTCGCCAAACCACGACGACTTTTGATTGATTAAATGAGAACATGCTCAATGATAAGATCACTCGAGAGCCCTCCCCAGAACTTACATGTTCTTCGATTGGAATTGAACCCGGACTCAGAAAAACAGTTATAAGTAGGTATAAGTGGCGGATTCCGTATCACTTTGTACATGTTCTGTACACGTACACGTACATGTATGGTACACGTCATAGGGATTCAGTGTTAAATCGTGTACACGTCTACAAAAATGTCGTTTTTTCATGGTGATACAGAATCCGCAATTGTTTTGGGGCTCACAGATCGCACTTTTGGCGTTCAAACACCCGTTGGCGAACGCGTAGATTCGACACGTCGCTCAAAAAATGAAAAATGTACGAAATTGTTAATGTACATTTTCTCAAAAATTTTTGTCGACGTTCCCATCGCGGATCAGACCATCGATCCATCATTGGTGAACGCGAGCAAAAAACGTTTTGTGGATTCTGTATCAGCATCAAAAAAGCGGTTTGCCGATTCTGTATCACTACGTTCGCCAATGGGTGTTCGAACATCAAAAGTGCGATCTGATCGGGGAAACCCATTTGCCGATTCTAGATCAGGAAAAATCGACCTCAAAACGTTTTCTCGACGTTTGCCAACGGTGAAAAGTGAGCGTAAAGTGCAGTTACTCATCGAGGATTTTTTAAAATTTTGTTTTAAGACCGATTTGGGTCTCCGGCACGTGGAAAAAAAGGGGGTTTGCGGGTTCTGAGACACCACATTCGCGATCGCGTTTCGGATGGTCTAGGGTGTGATTCGATCGGTGAAAACGATTCAGCGATTCACCTTGAGAGTTTTGTGGGGCGAATAGTGATAGAATCGGTTTTGAGGCGAGGAAATAAAACGTGATTGATATATATAGGAGAGAAAAAAATATATAAATAAATAGTTATTTAAAAAATAATATCGAATCGAAATAGATAAAAAATTCGTAAATCATGAACAATTCCCAGATTTTGAGAGCAAGGTTTCTTTTAAAAATACTGATGAGAGCTTACGCATTCTGCGTGAATGAACAACTAGGCCACCTCTTGTTAGAACGATGCATCAGATGTCGGGATCATCCAGACTTCGATCACGAGAATCATTCATGTCTGACGATGGAAAGGGAAGATATGGTCGTCAAGTATTTTGAACCGGCGTTCGAACGCGTTCGAATCGACAAAGTGATCACGTTTTGGAGGAGATTAGCCCACCAATTCGGAAGAACTGAAATTGGCGCGTAGAAGTCTGACTTTAGAAGACAAGGGATGCATCATGAAATTATTGCTGAATGAAGCATATGTCTAAGTTTTCTCATTGATATAAATAAGGGAGAATAGAAAATAAAATAAATACACACATAAAATTTTTTATCTAATATTAGAAAGAAAAAACATAAAAATGAGAACCAGAAATAAATTGTATCCTACGTTAGATGACGACGAGGATGAGAAGTCGAACGACGTTTTGCCAATGGCGCCATCGCTAGAAGAGAAAGAAAGAGGAGAGAGGTATTGCATCGATCAAATCAGTAGAATCCAATTGTATCTGACTCAAGAGAGAGATTCTCGCCATTCTCTCAGGAAGAAGTATTTGCGTTTCCTGAAATTCGTCAATGCGGTCGACACGACACTCATCACGATTTCCATGGGTTTACACGTGGCCGGCATCGGATTGTTGTCGACCACGGTCGGCGTTCCAATCGTGTTGACCATAGAAGGAGTGGCTCTCGCCATCGGATTGTTTAGCACGCTCGGAAACCTTTTGAGTAGGAAATTATATCTGAAGGCAAGGAAACACGAAAAGATTCGCATCTTGGCCGACTCCAAGATTGACACGATATCCGAAATGATCTCGATGGTGTTGGAAGATGGTAGGATATCGGACAGAGAATACTTCACGATATTGAGCGAGAAAACGAAATACAATGCCATGAAAGAAGCCGTGAGAATCAAGACTCGTCAGATCATGAAGGAAGAGATGAAGGATTCTCTCATGGAAAAGGGGAGGAAAGAGGCCAGGGAGGAATTCAGTAAGATGATAGAACTCAAGAGCAGCGATTGAAAAAAAAATATATATAATAAGAACAGAATTTTTAAAAAAGAAATATTAAATTTATATATAAAATAAAAACGAAATTAATTTAAATAACTCTCAAAAATGTATTGTGTAAAGTGTAAGAGGGTTACCCAGACGAGTAATTCTCGAGAAGTACGAACTAAAAACTACAGACAGATGCTTCGTGGAATTTGCGACGTGTGTGGTTCGATCAAGACTCGATTCGTCAAAAAAAAAGAATGTGAGCAAAGGTAAAGGCATCGTGAATAAAATGATCAATAATCTACCTTTCGAAATGCATCTGCCCGGTCACAGTTTCACGGGAACCAGAACGAAATTGAACAAGAGACTCAACGCCGATCTGACTCCTAAATCTTGGAGCAAACCCGTGAATAGGGTGGTCGCGGCCGCGTATGATCATGATCTGTGCTACGCCGGACATCCCGACACCAAGACTTGCAACGATGTCTGCGATAAAAACATGTTGGCGAAATTGAGAGGTATATCGAATCCGACCAGGAGAGAGAAGATAGAACGTTCGCTGGTCGGTAATCTGATCAGTGCGAAACGCCGATTCAGATGGGGCATTAAAAAAAAGCGCATCAGAAAAGAAGAAGAAACGATTATTGACGAGCGAATTGGCCGAGGAGTTACACAAACCCACAAATTTCGAAAGAGAAGGGTGTTCGTGAAGGGTCTGGATGACATTTGGTCCGCCGACTTGGTCGACATGAGATCGTTTTCAAAGTGGAACGAGGGCGTCAAATATCTATTGATGGTCATCAGTGTTTTTTCCAAACGCGGTTGGATCAGAGCTTTGAAGAATAAATCGGGACCTTGTGTCGTCGAGGCTCTGAAGAGCGTATTCGACTCGTCTTCTCAAAAACCGAATAAATTGTGGGTGGACAAGGGAAAGGAATTCTACAACAAGCACGTTCATCGATTAGTCAACCTCTACTCGATCGAAAACAAAGAGAAAGCCAGCATGGTGGAATGTTGGAATCAAACGATGAAGGAAATGATGCACAGATACTTCACAGCGAATTCGACTAAGAAATACATATATGCTCTGAATGGTCTGGTCAAAGATTACAACAACACACGACACAGATCGATCAAGATGACTCCCGCGGAAGCTAGCGATCCTCGAAACGAAAAATGGGTCTACGCGAATCTATATCCCGAGAGATCTAAGATCAGGAAGAAGTCTAGAACGCCAAAATTTGTGGTCGGTGATCGAGTGAGAATCTATGCTTATAAGAAGAACTTCAAAAAGGGTTATACTCCTCGATGGACCTCGGAAATCTTCGTGATAATGAAAATATTTCACACCGATCCGGTAACTTATGAAATCGAAGCTTTGGATGGAGAAGAGATCATCGGAAAGTTTTATGAACAACAATTGCAGAAGATGAAGTTTTGATAAAGAAAACAATTTTTTTTTTATTTACTCTCTTTAACATTTTCTTGTTTACACATATATATATAGGAGAGAAAAATAATAAAAAAAAATAATTAAAACTATTTTTAGATAAAAAAGCAAGCCAATTAATAAACAAAAAAACCCTTTAAAAATGGCAAATATACTAAATATAGCACAAAGCATAGTGAAAGATGAAAGTATTCAAGAATATGAGGTTCACGAATACGAACCGGTAACCGGAACGAGTTTGAACAATGCAGGAGAGATAAGAATCAACATCGAAACCCAAGATCTATTCGTCCATCCTAGCGAGAGTTACATAGTGGTGCAGGGACGTCTCACATGGAAGATGGGAGTGACTACGCCGACGACGACACGGTTACTCTAGCCAATAATGGCATCATGCATCTATTCAGTAATATAAAATACTTGCTATCCAGACAAGAGATAGAATCTGTGTTTCATCCCGGTCAGGCCACCACGATGTTCGGACTCTTGATGTATCCAGATGATTTTTCGAAATCCAGAAGACTTAATCAGTTGTGGATGAAAGACACCGTCGGCCCTGCTAGCGCCGGCGCCATCGCGATATTTGGCTACGTCGTCAAGACGTCCAGACCTAAAGAAACGTTTTCGTTCAGGATACCTTTGAAACACATCTTCGGATTCGCAGACAATTACAACAAGATCATGTACGGATTCAAACACAATCTGACGTTGATTCGAAAAGAAAATGACGACGTGATAGTGAGACTCACTGTGACCGATGTGGGTAAGATAACTCTACACAAGATATCGTGGTGCATTCCGCACGTGGAGCCTTTGATCATGGAAAAAACGCATCTCTACAAGATCATAGAATCCAAGAGTAAATTACCTGTGGGATTTAGAATGAGACAGTGCGACACGGCTAGCATTCCACCCTCCATGAATCACTTCGATTGGAGATTGACAGTGAAATCCGCTTCCAAGAGACCACGTTTCATCGTGGTTGCATTTCAGACCGATAGGGACGGGTCTCAGGAAAAGAATGTGTCGCTGTTCGATCACTGCCATTTGAGAAACATGCAAGTGTTTCTGACGCCACGAGATATCCAGCAATCGATTACAACACATCGTTCAACAAGAACGATTTCTGCAGACTGTACGGCGATGCCGCTGATTTTAGAAAGAAGTATCACGGTCTAGACGAATTGATGAGCAACCCTAACATATCTCCCGGCGAATACAAGTCGATGTATCTCATATTCGTATTCGACGTTAGTAAACAGAGTGAACGACTCAAGAGTAGCGTCTTAGACATTCAGATCAAGATGCAATTCGATAGGAACATGCCAAGAAAAACCGAAGCCTTCGCCCTGGTCCTGTCGGACAGAGAATTACAATTCGAATCAGATGGAAATAAGATGTCAATCATTCGATGAGAGATGTGTGTGAAAAAAATTAAAAACAAAATAAAAAAGTAATGAGTAATTATTAAAAAACAAAAAAAAAACAAAAAAATAAAAGTAATGAGATCTAGAGAGATTGAACATCTTTCTAAATCTCATTACTTTTTTTTTGTTTTTAATAATCACTCATTATTTTTTTAATTAATTATTTCCACGCGTTCACTGTTTGTTCAAAGGATCTAGTTCGATCAGTAGACTCACCACGGAAGTGGCGGCTCCGGGATTATTGGTTTTCGTAACGAAATTAATCCTGTCTCCAGTGTTCACTTTGAGAGGCGTGCCGAACGTGCTAACATTCGCGTGTTGATTCTCAGTCTTTTCAACGCTGTATCTCTTATCGCTCTCTACCCCATTCACTGCGAGACTGACGACAGCTCTGTTATTCAAATCTGTGGAAGCCAGACCCATTCGTATGATTTCACCTCCTAACGGCATGGGATATCCCACCTGACCATGTTGCGATCTGCTACCTCTGTTTCCGAAAGACCACTCGGTTTTTCCCTCCTCTAACGTGCCGGCCTCCTCGGCCCACACGGTGATCAATTGTCTTGCGTATTTGACTCTTTCCACCACCGAAATCAGGGTGCAGGCATCCGTCATGTTCACGGGATCCAGTAGATTCGTGAGCGCGTGCCCGCCCACGCCTAGTTTACCTTCCATGATGTCACCCTTTTTCCAGATCGAGTTGTCGTCCACGTACTTCCTGCTGACTGTGCTGGAATCAAATTCGGGATCGTGATCGAGACCGAATAAATTGTGACCGTTCATGTTGATCCCACCCTCCATGGTTCCGCCTGATTGTTTGTTCAGGTAGAGATCGTCCACTTGTGATTCTACGTATTCTTGTGATCGTATCACGGCAGAATCTATGTAGCCCTTGTTGACCATGGCTGAGTCCGCATCCATGTCATTGACCTTCGACAGATTCAATATCTTGTTGAATCCCGCATCAGATCCATTTTCATTTCTCGTCTGTCAGACTTTCTCTGTTCCAGATCTACATAGTGTTTGGTCGCCACGTCATTGGGATTCGTGGGGGTGGCCACGTTCATTATCTTGTTAGAATTGGCGTTCAATTCAGACTGCATCATTTTCTGAACGTATCTACTTCTCAGATGTTCGCTGAATCGTGCGTGAGAGTCGTCCACATATTTCTTGGTTGCAGCTTCGGTGGAATCTATGGGATTCACGACGTTCATCAAACGTTTAGATTTCAGATCGAGATCGTCAGTCATGGCTTTATCCACGTAATTATCTAGCATGATTCGTTCGAAATCCGCGTTCCCCCTGTCAACGTATTTTTTAGTCGCAGCATCTGCGAGATCTATTGGCTCAGGAAGATTGTAGAGCTTCTTATCGTTCATGTTCAAAGGTTCCTCTCGAGGTTTGTATCTCCGAACGTAACGTTCGTCCAAGTTGGCAATGTCGTAACCATCGCCGACTTCGAGCGTCTTCCTCTTCTTTTTGGGTCGACTTTCGTCGTCACTTCTACCAAATTTATCGACTGGCATGTTGTTTTGAGGTTTTTGTTTAAAAATATATTTCAAACTCAGTTTATTAAAAATGAATTATTTCACTTATTTTTTATTTTTCGTTTTTATTCGATTAAAATTTTTTAAATAATTTTTTATCTTTATATAATCTATAAAAAAAATCTCTCTCTAATGTAAATCATTGAGAATGTCTTGAAACTGATCTCCTTCAGACCATCTCTTGAGAATATAGAGACACATGTGACCGCAAAACACTTGATCTGGCAATTGCTTTATTTCTTTTGGCGACTAGATTCCGTAGCTGTCGAAATAATAATTCTTCTTCTCCCCATTCTTGAACCACGCCACCCAGTGAGTGCCATCACCCGATAAATCGACAAGATTTAAAATTCCACATTCCAATTGTCGAGGTCTTCTTTTCAGCAAGGCATCTCTGGAAAACACGCCTAGAAAATCTTTGATTTTCAAATCCTCAGCTGCATTCGACAGATTGATGTTGGATAGGGGTTCGTTAGGTAAGACGACACCTTCTACGGATATCTCTATTTTCTTATTCATAAATGTGTATATTTTTTTTAAAAAATTTATTTATTTTATTATAATTCACTAAAATGACGTTATTTTTTATGTTTTTCTTTTTCTTTTTAAACTAACTCTCTCAATGTCTTTATCGACTTTCATAATCTTGAATCCATCTAATTCCTCTTGATTTTCTGGAATCCTATCATCCTTAATCATATCTGGAATCCTATCATCATCAATCATATCTGAAATCCTATCGTCTAAAATTAGATCCAAAGTCCAATGTCCGAGTGCCAAAGTGCTCATTTTATCATCCAACATGAATCTCTTATCGTCGTCGGCCGTCAGCGAAAACTTGTTGACTATTTCGGTATACAAGTCGTGATTTTTGCTTCGAATCGATTTCATAGTCTTATACACTGGACCACTTCCTAACAGACAATCTTTATACTCTCGGAAAGAGATGTTTTTCTTCACCACGCATGCTTTAAGCCCTTTGCACTTCTTGATCTCTTCATCTTCTAGACGATAAGCATACAGTTTGGGTCTCAAGCCCACAAATTCGACGATTTGTTTACCGCCGCTCTCGTCCTTAAATTTACCCAACCCTTTCTTATTGTCATTCGATTGAATGTTGGATGGGTGATCGACGGGATAATTGCTCGTGTCGAACCACGCTGCCACGTCCGGAGATATATCTCGGTAGACATCTTTCGTCTCTATCTCATAAACTAAACTGTCCATGTCGGTGAACAGTAGTTTGGCTTTATCACCAAATTTTCGTTTGACGTAATCGTAGTGAAACTCGTACATCAATTGCTTGCTGATATCTCAGATGATCAGTCCGAGATAATATGGTTTGTCGAACTTCAGGTGAGTCTTTTGCATGTGAACGGCCACTAGATTTTCGTTGAATATGTTTTGGTGTTTGTAATTGGGTTTCGCCACTAATTTTTTAGCTCTTTTCTCAGACGTGACAAGTCGAACGTCAGTTCTCTTCCTGATGTTTTCCATCGATTTACCGTACACGCAGCTGTTCATGAGTTTGAAGAAATCTTTTTCGAAATTGTTCTTGGCTCGAATTCTGAGATTCGTGTTGAGATCAATGTATTTTTTCATCCAAGGCTCTTTGTCGAATCGAATGATGCGATGTATGTCGACTAATTTAATCCTGTGATCGACGTATTGTTTCAAATTCTCGCTGTAGATGACGTACTTACGTTTGTTAAATCAATTGGGAATGAGTTTTTCCTCATCTCCTTTGATTGGTTCCATTCGTCAGCAAATAATCGTTGTGTAGATCGTGTAATTCTTCTGGATAGTTCAAATCGACTTCTAAAATGCAAGGATAGTCTCTCCATTTTTGCATCTCTTCCGGTTCCGTCACCCATTCGAAATTTCCAATCGGTAAAGGATGACTCATAGCCCAACCATACAGATTATTAGCATCCCAATACTGTATGTATTTATTCGATCGTTTCGAATCGAAACCTTCTTTCCTGTAGGGATTGTTAGCTTCGGAATATCTATGGGAGATCATCAAGACGCCACCTCTCGCAGACCTTTCGAACATGAGCAATATGTCCACGTTGGATAATAATTCCAATTGGACTTTGGTGGTCTTCAACAGAGCATCCCACGCCAGACCGGGAGCGGTGAAATACCAAGCTGGATCCAGATCGTAATTTCGATGACAGACGTCTCAAACATTTTTAAACACGTCTGCCAAGAGCAGAACGTCGGTCTTCAGATAGAGATCATGATAATCTCTCATGGTTTTCATATCGAATGATTTCCACACGTTTTTGGCGTGTTTGTAATTATCGTCGGAAATGTCGGATTTGTATAATTTCGAATAAAAATCTTTCGAAGGTAGTGTGGTGTCATCGAATCTCTTTAGATCACTCACGTAATCGTAAGGATAGACTCCTTTCCTCAACATGACGTCTACTCGTTTTCCAAAATGTTCGCTCGCGATTTTAAATTTATCCTTGCTCATGTTATCGACTAATTTTTCCAGAGCGGTCGACATGAATTTAAAACTGTCGATGAAACGTATGCTTCTATGAATGGATTTCGTTTTTTCTTCCAACGTCTCTCTGTCGATTACTCTTTTGTTCTCCATGACCTTCCATTTCGTGAAGGAAATGTATCTTTCTTCGCTGTTCGCGATGCAATTTAATTCTCCATGGGAGGTGACGAGATTTTTCACGAACAGATGACTGTCGTAACCCGACAGACTGTGAAATATCACCAGATAGAAAACATCGTCTCGATATTTTAAATTACACTTGCTGTGAGCCGGACCGCGATACAGACCCGTGTAATGACCGTGGTCTCTGACCTTCTTATTTTCCTCCGAATTCTCATTGAATGATTGTCTGCATATGTGACATTCGGTGGCCCTGTTATTTTCGTCCTGCTGTTCTCACGTGATGATCATTTTTGCCGGAATTTTGAATTTGTCGTATAACATTTGAATTTTCGATTCTAACTCTTCCACGAACCTTTGATCCACGTCGTCATCTTCGCACTGTTTCGTACAGGTGAAGAGACCCATGTCGTGTTGCGAGTCGAAAGCACATTTCATGTAAATGCAATAGCCCGAAGGCATGTGTTTTTGATATCTTTTGACGTAACTTGGAAGAGCATCGGGTTGGCAGGAACTCATTTTTACGGTGAAGCATTCGAAATCGGCGTACACGACGAATGGTACTTTTAACCTTCTATTGCGATTTTCAAACTTCACGATGGTGTTGGGTTTGGGCATTTCAATGGTGACACTTTGATTTTCGTTGCAATATTCCTGATGTTTCGCTAACGATTTTTCACTGCGAAACACGTTCATGCAGTTGCAACATAAACATATCTTTCCTTTATGTTTATTATTTTGCCTCGACAGTAATCAGCTCGGATTTTTAACCCAACAATAATGACGATTGTCACCATTCGAAATCAATAATAAAATAATCGTCTTTTCTCTTTCAAGATACGAAGTCTGTCTGAGAGGATAGATCGCTCGTTTTTCATCATCGTATCCCAAGACGTTCACCGCTACGGTGGGATTTTGAGCCTCGAAACGTTTGATGTGTTTTAACTGCGTTGGAAAAGTCACTCAGGTCCAATTGAGATTTTTAGAAGTCTCCTCGTAACGAGAAACTCTATCGGAGTTCATTTTGACAGGGTATAAAGTGGAGGTGACTGCCCATTTAAAACACTGATCATGTTTATTTCTCACGTTGATCACAGCATTTTTTTATCTAAGAAATACGGTAATTCCACGTAGGAAGACCCTTTCAACAAATCGTTTTAGTTATATGAATTTCGAGTTTCAACACCTCATCGAACGTCCAATTACTACCTTCATGTTGATAATTCGCGAGAGACGTCAACATCTTCTTCTGTCCTGCGGATATGTTCACGTTTTTAACCACGTATTGTGTCATAATTCTTTTTTTTAAAATATATTTTCTTCAATTGTTTTTTTGTAAATTAATATTGCGTTTATTTTATTTTCTTATTTATATATATACACAATATTTTTTTTTTCCTTTTATATTTTCTCTTATGTGAAATCGTATCGTCACCCTCTCTCCGCGAAGATCTTTTTTTCCATGTATCGGAGGCCGAAATCGGTTTTTAAAAAAATCCTCGATGACTAACTGCACTTTACGTTCACTTTTCACCGTTGGCGAACATCGAGAAAACGTTTTGAGGTCGATGTTTCCTGATCTAGAATTGGCAAATGGATCGCACTTTTGATGTTCGAACACCAGTTGGTGAACGTAGTGATACAGAATCGGCAAACCGCTTTTTGATGCTGATACAGAATCCGCAAAACGTTTTTTGCTCGCATTCACCAACGATGGATCGATGGTCTGATCCGCGATGGGAACGTCGACAAAAATTTTTGAGAAAATATTCATTAACAATTTCGTACATTTTTCACTTTTTGAGCGACGTGTCGAATCTACGCGTTCGCCAACGGGTGTTTGAACGTCAAAAGTGCGATCTGTGAGTCCCAAAACAATTGCGGATTCTGTATCACCATGAAAAAACGACATTTTTGTACACGTGTACACGATTTAACACTGAATCCCTATGGCGTGTACTTATACCTACTGTTATACCACAACGGATAGATTTTCCGTTAGCAACTCCAACAACCTCTTTGGATATAAACGGCAGCTCTTTGCATAATGTTTGTGACCTGTGGCTGCAAACAAGTTGAGCATCTTGCTAACAGAGATCAAATGGAGATGCCGGTCACACGTTCTCTCGGCTCCGTTGAAGTTTTTCAGAATTTCTATATATTCTATGTTCTGGATCCATATTTTGGCTGTTCTCGACTTCTCACAAAGTGCAAATTTGAGTTCAGGCTACAAATGTTGCAGATGAATAAGGTCGTCCGAATCTGAGACAAAAATAAGAGATACAGAGTCTTTGAGGAACACGTCATACAGGTTACAAGCTCTCCAAAGAGTGAAATTCATTGAATTACCTCGTTCGGTGCCACCTTCAAGAGAAGGGAGTATCTCATCCGTTTTGACAAACATACTCTCTTCAGAATGTTCCCCTTCGGTGGATTTTCCTGCAATACACTGCTCGTCAATGGTACCCGATGGAGAACCTCTACTTTGCGGAATCAAACGGCTAACAGTGTTATTCAGTGCGCTTTTGTCAAGAAAGTTTCCCCTTAGAGCGCGTGAAAATACCTTAGCCATCAGTATATGTCCGACGCTGTTCGAACCGTACACATTTTCGAGAGCTTCTTCCAAAACCAGAGTCTCTCATCACCGACCCAATACTATCATCATTAGATGAAACCCGCCCAACCTACAAACATTTGTCAATGATTTAGACTGGATTGTGTCCACAGATTTCAGCCACAACGGCTGGTCAAAATCAAAAATCACACAAGGAGCTTCGATTCCTATTTTGCCTGCCTATTCCTCAATGAATTCCAAAGTAAAGAACACGCACGACTCGTTCTATAACTGTCAAGAAGAACACTTCCGACTTGACCCGCTTATCTGTGTAGAATATGTTAGAGTGTACGTGCTCCATAAATCCCGGCCACCAATTGGACTGCTCTTCTCTGAAACACCCGGCAGCCAACGACATTGTCACAGTAAGTCTCCACTCAAGACCGCTGGTGAGATATATGGATAAATCAATTCAACAGAAGGTTTGAACTTGATTGCTGCCAACACACTTTGACCTGTCTTGGAGTATTCTAGGATAGCAACGCCCTTGCCACCCACGATCTCGTCGACTCTCTGACGTTGTTGTCGGGTTATGACTCGTGGACATGATGTACTCTATGTGTCATTGTCTGGTGTGGAGACAACAATCATTCTCATACCGTCGACCATAAATGGTAGCAATATTATGGTCGACGTTGCCTGCTGCTACCCACTGCGTAAAAGCATCGGGAAAATATTAAGATAATATCGTGTCTAAATTTTCCGTCTGAATTTCAGATTGTTTATAACGTCGCAAGTCACCATAACTTACCGATACCCCCAAGTTAGCTAATTCTTCTACAAGCCACCTTAAACCAAACACCTGGTCCATTTCTATACCAACCTCCAACAATGTTGGTGTTATCACAGACATAGGCCTATCGGGTTTCACGATACTGTGACAAATAGTGTTTTGTTTCCCCTCAGAAGGTATCAGTATTGCTATGAAGATATGAAGCAATCGCGGGATGCATTTCTTCCCCTCTTCAACACTCGATATATGTTTGTCTGTCGGGTATTTATTCCTATCAAACTCTGTTTCAAGTAGCTGAGATGTAATCACCCTCGCCGCGGTTAAAACAACTCTCTCTTCTATATTATCCAAGCCAGAAAATAAGCAGATTGTCATCTGCAGAATGAGGTCCCCGGAGGGTGAAGTTAGTGATGCTACCCTGCATAGCAGGGTAGCATCACTAAATTTACCCTCTGTGAACCTCACTCTGAATCAGGGTCTCAAAACTAAACAGAACGAGGTACCCAGACGATAAATTGGCCTATTGTATGGGATAACATCATCAAATTCACCCTCCGGGGACCTCATTATGTAAATGTCAGGCTGCTTATTATCAGGCCTCATATTATCTTCACTGTCTCTATACAATTTATCATTGATCAAATAATCGACCATATTTCTGAAACAGTCAACGTTTCTGCGCCCTTCAATCTCAGCGAAAACTATGCGTCGACCACACCTCTCTTCCAGTTTGTGTTTGATGTGTTTGGTCGAATAACATTCCGATTCCTCTGCCAGCTGAACCATTTTAGAATGAAGTTTAGATAGGCTGATCAAGTCAGAGGATGCAGCAGAATTTTAAACATGAACATACATATTCAAACGCATCATTCAAGGCTGTGCACGATGTTCTTCCAAGTGATTTTCTGGACGTCGTGTCTTCTGCTCTTTCACCAATGAAGAGGGAGAAGCACGCACATGGTAAACTACTTCAGCGGGAACTAAATCAATGCAAGTAAGAAGTCTAGCTTCCATTCTAATTGCCCATGGATCTGCCCTGACACCACAGTGTTTTAATATCAGCCGTGCTCTCTCTGCGCGGCGTCGACCCGCCGTAATACCGAAACTGTCCTAATTTTAATATTTTCTACATTCGGTATTTTATAAATCCCCGTTGAGGTTTAATAACAGTTGAAAGGTTCATTTTAATGAAGGAAGTGACTGATTTTCTTTTCAGTTTTGTTAACCCTCAATGGACTGGGCAACCTTCTGAATTCCCATTGGACTACAACCTGTACGTGTCCAATTGTTACCAAGACCTGTCTAGATATCACTACCCAGGCTTTTGTCCATTGTCAGCACGACCTTCTAAAGATGGCATGGTCAGGGCACATGCTCTGAAATTGCAAAGCCCGAAATAGGTCTTCAAATGTTAAGGTGAGTTTAGAACAAGTCACAAAATTGCTGTAGATATGATTTGTGGTCGTGCAAATGCCACTGTTGAGTTCATTGACAGAGTTATTTGTAGCATTGTGGATGAATGATATACTACAACAGCATCTTATCTTGTTTTTACTGATGTGAATTCCTCTTTGGTAATATCAGCAAATCTCAGTCAAGTTAGATACTGAATTCTGAATCGATACCGAGGTATACCCCCTACAAATACCGAAACCGAACTCAAAACTGCAATACCAGCGCATTATACCACCAATCTCTAGAAGAAGGACTCTCGGTTCTCTTCCTCACCGAAGCTTCTCTTTCAGTGAGAACACGCCGGCAAATACCATGACCTAAAACGTTTCCCGCTGGGTTCGTATCGCGTTGCATCTTCAAGTACTGTCAATTCAGAAAAAACACGCTTCTCACTAAATTCTATCAGAGAGTTCAAAACCCCTCGCCCGAAGTTTTACCAAACAAGTATCATTTGATTCAAAACTACCATCACACCTACGTGACCTACCGATGAAAGAGAGAACGCATGAATCGGTTTGAAATATGACCCCTTCACTCGACGATGTGCACACTATAATCAACAAACTCACTCCGCAAAAACACAAATAATGAGCAAAAAGTGTCCTACCCAGGGAACAGACTGGAAGACTTCTGCGTACGTTAACACAACTAGGCCTCAACAGAAGGCGAAAAACAACTGCAATAAAACTAAAACAAAGACAAAGGAACCCACGGACGAGGTTTGCGATCTTAATTCAAAAATCTGATAGCCATAAGAATTCAACAACTGGGGACGTGACAACCGTTACGTATTCCCAGTTCCTTATTCTACTTTTGTTATCAACCGATAAACTCTGGTACTGGGGACGTGACAACCGTTACTTATTTCAAGTTCCTTATTCGACATTCGTTATCAACCGATAGGATCGGTTGATAACGAATGTCGAATAAGGAACTGGGAATAAGTAACGGTTGTCACGTCCATTCTAGTACTCTACTGTGCGTTTTGGCTTTGAGATGCAGGAGTGAAAATAGTAACTAAGAGCACGTGGAATTACACGTCACGCGACGCGATTATACTAAAGAGCGTTGTACAACATCTTGAAGCGTCTGGTCGTTTGAGCATCTTCATGGAAATATCGGTGAACTTGAACTATATTCAACGAACATTCCATCTAAATTTCACAGAGGAGATAATAGTGATAGACGCTCTTTATACGCTTTCGATGTTTAAAAAAAAACCCTTAGCAATTTCGGTGTGCGTGACACATTATTCTTCACTCCTGCATTTAATTCGATGAGATTTCAGGGATTTCGTATTTGGAATAGGCTTCTGATAAATAAACCTCATTCCTCCTTTCTCAGTTTTCGTTTTATGGTACCCTTTTTCAAAGCGGCATAAAAGTTGTAGTTTCCACAAACTGATTTCAGCGGATTTTCGATATATTGTTATATGAACCCTGAACGTCAAAATAATACCGCGATTAGCTTGTTAGCTATATTTTCATGATCGTAAGACAGATGAATGACTATAAATTAATGGATCTGCAAAAACAATGGGGGGGGGGGGGGGGCACATGCCCCTGCTTCAGTATACGTCGCCTCTGACGACAATTATCATTGTGCATTAACCCTTTACCCAACGTAACGGCCAGCGTTATTCTAAAAAATCGCCGATTAATTTTCATTATTTTTTTCATTATTTGTCTCAAACACATAGGTTGTGACACCAATTGGAACGAGCTCGTCGAGCTCGTTCCAATGAGGGGTCATAATCTGTGTTTTTGAGACAAAAAATGAAAAAAATTAGCTATTCAACAATTTTGTTTGCAAGTGTCGTCTGCTTTTCGTGTTAGGTAAAGAGTTAAGTAATTGTTGAAACAGACTCTCAGTTATCATTTCCTACATCAGTTTGTCAAAAAACCGTCGACACTATCATACATTACATTAACACCTCTACTAGACATATCTAGTTTCCCGCTTTGAATTCTCCGCTATGGGGTAGCCCTTTTCAAAGTGATATAAAAAATTTTTGCCATGGGCGGATTTTGGATTTGTTATTGCACGAACTCAGCTTTTACGAATGATACTAAATTTAGCTTGTTAGAACTTTTTTCGAATTCGGCCTAATTTTCGGCTCTCAGCGCTGGATTTTTCCAGATAGATGTATGAGGACAATCGATGAAGCTACCGTTTATGGGACCGGGCGGGCGACAAACGTCAATATTGCTTTGCAGCTCACCAAGAAAAAGGAATATGCTTACGCGTTGAAAGCTCACGTTTATCGACACGCAAATAAACACTGGCAAAGGAAGCTTTCAATCAATTGTTTGTTGAAGCGCCATACTCAGGTATCATTTCACAGGCTGTGGAAAAATCACATTTGCCCTTGACCAACTTCAGGGAACATTCCACAGTGTCTTTGACCACATACAGATATTAAGAATCAGATGGGACAATGCCTCTCAGCGTTCATGGGTATGGAAATATCCCAAGGTTTACATTTGTGGAGGAAGTGAGCAAATCCTTGACTATGTCACGGCTTCCCACCAACATTTTTTGCCGGATAACTTTGTTCTTTATCGATGGTTGTGCAGCCACTTAAAACATCACAAAGGAAAAGGAATGCCCCCAGAGCAACTGCCCCTACTAAAAGATCTTGCGACTTTTCGACTCATTTCATAACAAAGCTATTCTATAACCACAGACTTACCACAGAAAGGGGTTTCATTAGGAAGATTCCGTTAGTGGGATTCTACTATCACATAAACACATCTCGGCACGATCAACAGTCACTCATACGCAATGTACTTCATCGTGTATTGGTCAAGGAACTGTACTGACTGATTCGAGCTTAGATGAATGGAGAGATCTGATTGAGCGTACTGTGACTTGGTCGAGGACAGAGGTTGAGATAGGCCCCCTGAGATGGTCAACAAGTCACTAATAAACGTGGCTGTAGTGGGGTTGGGGGCAGTAGTACTAATAGCCGATATCGGGACTGATAATAATGCCTGGACAGACAAGATAGAAGCAGTGGTCTATGGGCCATGACGGTCATGGCATGGTCCATTAGCTAAAAACCGCAGAAGAGATAGGAGCCATATGGGAGCCATGAAGGTCATGGCTTAGGAGCAATATAGGAGCAATTGTAGGAGTTAGGAGCCATGTAGGCCATAGTCTAGGGGCCAGTACCCGTATGTGCCTATGTGCGGCATGTGTTGTGCACACATTGTGCATTAGGTAGGAACCAATACTTATTTCTGTCACATGTGTTATGCACTAGCACACAAACACATATTGACACATCCAAGGTTTGTCCATGTGTCGTGTGCACAAGCACACAAGCACATCTCGACACATCAAAGGTGTACCTATGTTCGGCATATTTTGTGTACTAGGACACAGGCACGTTTCAGAGATGCCACACCTAACTTGGACCAGAAATTGTCCAGGTAGATACGGGCTAAGGAGGAGTTTGAAAGAACGAAAAACGTTTTGGCCTAAGGGAGAGGTCGAGACTTGTTCAGAGATGGTTAGTAGCCAATAAGAGAACTTCAGGTTAGGTGTCATGGTGTTTTAGAAGAATACATTATTCGATGGGGACGATGGAAGCTAATCATAGGACAGAGGGCGTTAACTGTGGACAAAGCAGTAGCAGTGATCTACAAGCTATGAAGGCAACAGTCAAAAATTTACATCGGTGGCCGAGTGGTGTGCGTGGTTCAGTATAGTTTCGCTAGTCGCTTGGTGCCGAATGAAACTCTCTCGGCGTGGGTTCGAACCCCCGCCATGTCACTGTAAACAAAACCAGCGTCCTTTCTTAATTCTATGGCATCCGGAAAATTTGAACGGCATATTGCATCGCAAATCGCGACACGATACCGCTAAAATCTCACCCTATGATAGTTTAATACATTTTGAATTTGGTCTCCGAAATAAATATGACGAACGCGGGCCACAACAACGAATGCGCCTCTGCCTGAGCATCAAAAGATCAATTTTGTTTAGCCTTAACTAATGTTTTTCACAGTTATTGTAAGGTAAGAAGGCAAAATATTTTCACTCTTCTTCTTGACTTCTGTACTCTTATACCTTATTGATCATCAGTAAAAGTGAAACCAAAATCATATTTCTTACTTTATAATATTTATTGCATTTTTCATATATATAGATATTGCAGTATATACAGCAATATACAAAACAGAACATATATTGAATAATACGAAGAGTCATTTTTTATTGACGAAGCTGCATGTGTCGAAAAGAGAACTGATATCTTGGAAATTTATGAAAAGAAAATTAGAGAAAAAGGAATTGACGAAACCGGTTTCTTCATTGAACTCTGTATTGGCAACGGATTCTCATGTGATACATTTTCACTGAATACCAGTTTATCAAGTGGCCTTAGTAGATTATATGATATTCGAACATCGCGTGTTGATATGACATACGGCAGTGCAATAGGGTCAGGACCTTTTCGTTTAAAAATGTTTTTACAGATTATTAAACTGTTTTACAGATTAGTAAACTGTTTTTACTGATTAAGATTACTAGAAGTCTGGTTTTACGGATTAATAATCTGTATTTATAAATTATTAGGAGACTGTTTTTACATTTTATTAGATGACTGTTTTTACAGTTTACTACAAGACTGTTTCTACAGATTAATAAACTGTTTTTACAGATTAGTAATCTGTATTTACAGATTATTAGTAGACTGTTTTTACAATGTATTAGATAACTGTTTTTACAGATTATTACAAGACAGCATTTACAGATTAATAATCTGTTTTTACAGATTAATAAACTGTTTTTACAGATTAGTAATCTGTATTTAGAGATTATTAGGGGACTGTTATTACAGATTCTTAGGAGACCGCCTTTACAAATAAACTAGCTATTCGATAATTGGTTAGTAGTATAGCATGTACCCGGTCGTGCCCTATTACCCTGACTATTGTGGAGCAGCTATTGGTAAATTTCCATAGGAACCGGACTTTTGAGGGAGCACATAATAATATGTAAATACAGATTACTAATCTGTAAAAACAGTTTATTAACCTGTAAAAACAGTCTTGTAATAATCGGTAACAACAGTCATCTAATAAATTGTAAAAACGGTTTCCTAATAATCTGTAAATACAGATTATTAATCTGTAAAAACAGTCTTCTAATAATCTTAACCCTTTACCTAACGTAACGGCCAAAACCGGCCAGCGCTATTCTCAAAAATCGCCAATTAATTTTCATTATTTTTTTCATTTTTTGTCTCAAAAACATAGGTTATGACCCCTCGTTGGAACGAGCTCGTCGAGCTCGTTCCAACGAGGGGTCATAACCTATGTTTTTGAGACAAAAAATGAAAAAAATTAGTTATTCAAGAATTTTTTTTGCAAGTGTCGTCTGCTTTTCATGTTAGGTAAAGGGTTAATCTGTAAAAACAGATTACTAATCTGTAAAAACAGTTTACTAATCTGTAAAAACAGATTATTAAATGAAGTGGTCCTGGCCCTAATACGCTGCCGCAATAACACACTTCATTCATTTTTTCAGTCTATTTTTACATTGCTTTCACGTTCAAAACAGACGATTGGCAGCAGTGATTTTCTGATGAGAAATTAGATTTTGCACTCTGGAATGCAATAATTCCGCTTCTGGTCAAAGGAATAAACATAAGAATTAAATCTAATTGTTCGATATCCACGAAGCAACGAAACAAACTGTTAACCCTTTACCTAACATGAAAAGCAGACGACACTTGCAAAAAAAATTCTTGAATAACTAATTTTTTTCATTTTTTGTCTCAAAAACATAGGTTATGACCCCTCGTTGGAACGAGCTCGACGAGCTCGTTCCAACGAGGGATCATAACCTATGTTTTTGAGACAAAAAATGAAAATATTTTGAAAATTAACTGGCGATTTTTGAGAATAGCGCTGGCCGGTTTTGGCCGTTACGTTAGGTAAAGGGTTAATCCTTTACCTAAGGAATCAGCCACACTGCCCGTGTAATTTACACATTGAGAAGTTGAGAGAACATTTTAAACAAAATTTCAACAAAACCATATGATCTGACGCCTTACTGGAATGATCTCATCCAGCCCATTTCAATGAGGGGTTACCTGATAGTTTGTTTGTTGAAATATGTTGAAAAACAAGCGAAAAAAATAATAACAGATTTCGATAGGGTGTGCGTTGGGTAAATGGCTAACGCGCAAATCTACAGTGAACTGCTTTGCGGTTCATGGAATTTTTCTCGTAATCATTTTGTTTCAGAACCTCATGGGTTTCAAAAAATTATAATTAAATTATCGTTTGTTCGAAAGCAGTGATGAAAGAAGCTCAATGAAGTCCAGTCAATTAAGTCAAATTATAGCCCAACCGCCAAAAAATTGCTATACAAATGTTTGTATTGTTTTGGGACAGGAATTAGTATGCAAAATAGCACATGAAAAATCCCCGTTAATCCCAACATGGGAAATGGTTATTTTGGGGGGAAAAATTGAAAAATTAAAAAAAACCAGCGAAAATTGGAATTTGCTCAATACTCATTAAAAGAGTTAAAACAACAATCATTTCCGTGGTACTTACATAAAAAACCGTATACAATATTATACTTGAAATCCCAATTACTGAATACAACAAAATGTGTAATTTTGGGGAGAAAATTGTGAAAAAATAAAAGAAAATGTACGAAAATTGGAATTTCATCACTACTCGTTCAAACAGTTCCAAGCACAAACACTGCCATCGTATTATACACTAAATACCAAATTGAACAAATTCCAATTTTCACTGATTTTATTGAATTTTTCAATGTTTTCACCCCAAAATAACTATTTTACCGTGATGGGATTAATGGGGATCTTTCATATGTTATTTTGCATACTAATTCCTGCTCCAAAACAATACAAACATTTGTATAGCAATTTCTTGGAGGGTGGGGTATAATTTGACTATTTTTATTTTCTCGCGAAGAAATAAGTCATCAAAAACATAATTTCCCGTTGCGGGATTTTGGGGGATTTTTAGTATGTTGTTATTTAGATATATATGTTTCGTTCAAAAACAAAATCTTTTGTATAGCAATTTCTTGTGTGTTAAGTATCAGTTTGATTGTACTATAGGACATATCTTCACCAAAGGTTTTCACAGTTGAAGTATGACACAGTTTTTATTGAAACCCTTTACCAAACGTAACGGCCAAAAAACATAGCTTATGACCCTTCATTGGAACGATCTCGTTGAGCTCGTTCCAATGAGGGGTCATAATCTATGTTTTTGATGCAAAAAAATGAAATAGTTATTCGGGAATTTTGTTTGCAAGTGTCGTTTTCTTTCGTGTTAGGTAAAGGGTTAATTATACTGAAAGTACTATTACAAGTCCAATCATTTTGTCATCGGTATTCAAAGAGTCCACTTTAGGTTTTATGGAGAGTTTGCAGAAAATAAATTTATACTCTAATGAGCTCCACTCTGTTGATTGCCCTCTGTAACACGTCCAGTTCATTTTTCAATGATGATGCTATAGCCTTCAGGGTATCTGTCTCACGCAGTGTCTGTATCGAGTTGGTGAATGGGTCGTAACGCACCTCATACGGCCTGCTTATGTTGGCTGCATATTTTCTGAAACAAAAAAAACCGTTAGTTGAATTTCGTTCTGGGCAGTCATGGGTTGTAAACATTTGTAATTGGTATTCTGCTTGAAATTCGACCTTTTCTAAGAAGGCCCGAATCTAGGATCTCAAAATTTTCAGACATGGTGAGGCGAGAGTTGAAGTGTTTCGTCAGTGCTCCCCGGTCGTTGATGGTCGATAAGAACTTGAAACCTAACCCAATATACTTCTTTAAAACAATAATACATGAAACAGAAAGTAATTCTTTAAAATATTAATAATAAACTCATACAAAGGATATATAGAACCAGGGCCGTATTATTCATAAAGCTCACTGGGCTGAAGCCTAGGGACCCGCATGGTCAGGGCACCCGCCATTTGTTTTTGCTGAGACACTGTTACCAGCGCCTTAGAGCTCCAATGGTTAAAGGCACTTTGCACTTTTCGCCGTAGCGATACATGTACATATGTATTTATCCATATATATACTCTCATAAGTATACTATATATATATTTATATACAGTACATTATCTTAATGCTTATTTAAATACTATGTCAAGTTGTGAGTAGAATTCTTCAGGAGACCCGCAAAATGGATATATGGCTATGTTCTGCGGCATAGTGCCCAGCGTATCAGGGTCAGACTGTCAGCTATCGTGGGGTGAAAGACGGAAGTGCCGGAGGGGACCCTGTCCCGAGGTACCTAAAAGCCTAGGGGCCCGGCCATGGGTTAATACGACACTGTATAGAACTTAAGGGTATTTTTGTATAATGCAAATTGTGGCTTTGTCAAATGGTCAGCTTTTTTCATATAAGCGGCTTTCTGAGATGCTGGCATTGGGGCATCCTACCATTTCTCCGACAAACAACAGAACATTTCTACAGAAATAGTCATGGAGGTGGGGGGGGGGGGGGGGTCGGATCGCACCGAGGTCTCCCTTCTAGCTTCGGGTCTATTTCTTAGTCCGAGTGACATTTTCCACTGGAGTAAATAGCTTTTTTGGTGAGCGGTTGAGACCACATATTTTTTTGAAGAAGATACAACGATATATTTCATACACGCGGGAATGCCAGTGGAAATGTGTTAAATGTGTAACCTCCATTTTAACAATTAGAAAAAATGAAGGTCTGAAAAGCGTAAACTCCTTTACTGTGGTTTCTGGAAAGGAAGGCATGTTGAAGAGAGGATAATAACATCTACGTTCACAATAATTAACGAAGAAAATGTTTTAATGCGCTATTTTGTGGGGAGGTTGGTGTACGGGAGGTTCGTAGAAGTTCTTTTACGTCTATATCATATTGACGTTTCGAAAAGAAATGTGGCACCGGATGGGGCACAGCATATGGTTTGTAATCATCATCTAATCCAGTTATCCCTAATACAATCGATTGTCACGGGTAGAATTACACCAATGTTGACAGACAGGTAGGTGGTCAACTGTCCTGACTGAAAGTAGTAGAGCTGTTTTGAAGCTGTGTCACAAACGAATCAAGAGGTTTTAATGACGTTTCAGTAAAAACGCGAAGATCATTGGTTCACTCCGGGGTGAAATATACACGATATGAACTTTCAAATACAAGTAACACACTGGACGTCACATATTATTGGAATCGGTTCAAAAGACGATTCCAGTTAGGAGATAAACGTCTCTTGTTGAGTTAAACATTCGAGAATTTGACCATGGAAACCCATTTGTGGTTTTCCATAGCCAAATTCCCGAATGTCTAACGAATCAAGAGACGTTTATCTCCATTGTAATTCCTGTCATCGTTAGAAGTGAAAAACTGTCCAAACCCGTTTTATTTGAAGAAAAACAATAAAAAAAATATTATTTTCGATCTCGGTCTATTTACCATGATCGAATTTACAAAATGTGTTCGATTCGTGACTCGAGTGACGTAAGAGTTCATGAGGGAGAAGGGAGATCGCGCGAAGCGTGGATACAAACATGCTTTAATTGACCAGCTTCCGGCAATCAGAGTACGGAAAGAGTGAATTAACCTGAGATCAGAGCACGAAACCAACCGACTCTCAGCCAATCAAATTACGGGCTTAGAAAGAACAACAAGGACAAATTTAACTGATGAATTACAATAATATGTAACTACATTGAGCTTACAAAGCTAATCTCGAGAAGTCGTTCAAGCACAGCTGTTTTTGCGGTCAAGTCTGACGTTTATAATGATTATATTTCTAAAATATTGTAAATGGGTTTGAAAATAGAAGATGACACAAATACGTAAAATTAGCATCACTCACATCGGGGTTCTGCATTTGAAATAAAAACATAGCAATACACATTACACAACTTCTGATGTCGATTAATACTTGTGCGGAGTTTCATAGTTGGATCTCTTATAAGTATGGAGTTACGTGATTCACAGATGTAGCTTTTCAGTGAAAAGTGTCGAAAATTTCAAGTGGCGTAAAAAGGTCAAAAATGGCATTAAATTTGAAAACAAAAAATACGCGTCTTCTAATGTATTGAGCTCTGCAAAATACTACAATTTCACGAAAATCCTCAGAATTTTACTTTTCTGACGTTAACGGAAATAACGTCACACGAAAATCCGACCGTAACCGTTGATATCACAATTTTAGATATGGTTTTGTTGGAGAATATATTTCCAAAATTTCGAGACGGGGATTGATATCCGAGTTCATATTAAAAGATCAAATGAAAAACATAAATTGAACGTTGTTTTGGAGGAAAGGCCTGAAATAAAAAACACAGATTTTTAATGCCGGGTGACAGTTAATAATTGTGCCAAATTTGGTGAGTGAAGCTTCAGAAATGTGGCGGTAGTTAGGTAAAGGAAGAAAACATGAGAAAAAGGCTAACGATTGCTACAAGTAATTCAACTTCGTGACTTAATGACGCACGTGCCTTGAAAATATAAAAAGGCGCATATTAGGCCTTAACAACTTAAAAATCTGTTTCTCAGGACCTCCCGCATGGTCCTTTTGGCTACCGCATGCTCTTTTTTATAACCAATGTAAACGTAAAAAATAAGAATTAAATGGTTTATGTCTTATAGTTTTCCCAAGTTAATAAAATTGATGGATTTGTCCTTCGAGTGCAACAAGACTTTGCAATGCTTTAGCATTGCAAAGCCTTCTTGTACTCAAGGGACGAAATACACCACCACCCATGCTATTCTGTGGATTACGAGGCCAAAAACATCAAACAAATCAAGAAGATGAACTTTTGATGGCAAAGAAATAATAACAGAAATAAAAAAAAATAAAATAAAAAACCGCCCGCCCTCATGCAATTTTACAAAAAATGGCCTGAGAAACAGAAGATCTACTTTGTGGGGCCTTATATACATTGTTTGTACTCGAAAACGGCTGCTTACTCCCCACTCCCGAAAAAACAACAAAAAAAACCCAAAACATCGCAAGCATTACCGCTTCCTAACAAAATCATTGGCATTGCCATTTCCTGAAATTCCACATTTCACGTTTTGTGTTTATAGAAGATTGTCAAAGTCAATGGGGACACTAAAAATCCAGCACTGCAGAAGTATCAGAAGAGCATCGCAACATTTTGTTGGAAATTAGGCGAAAGTCTGAGAACAAACATCTCTGCTGAACACGATTGTTGGTTATTCCTCATTTAGATTGCGAATTCGACCACTGTCCTAACTGTCATTGCGTACGGTACCCAATTTATTTTCGTAGCAGACAGGTAAAGTAAAAACGGGTTCCGTCTAAACACAGTGATCAGAATTTCAGTCTGAATCATGTTTTTCAGTCCAAGCAACCCGTTTACGACAGTAATCAGGGTGTAATAATTCGAATTTTCATAGTTGCCCACGGTGCACGGATAGAAAAAGCTGGGGACGAGGATAGAACAAACATCAGACTGGTGTGATACCTGAAGCACTGGCAAAATCTTTCATTTTTAGCTTGGATGGACCGAGGTCATAGATGGAAGAACAGATGGTGGAACGAAGACCGCAGAAAATGGTTTTAATAAAGTACTATGTATTCACGTGTTGCTTTCCGGATACTCCCGCTTCCGCCACACGTAAAATTGCCAGACATCGGTCGCCCTGGCTGTCGAAAGTGTCGTTAAACCCCAATAAATAAATAAATAAATAATAAATAAATAAACAAATGAATAAAAAAACCTGTCAAATTTCATTATTTTTTCTATTTTCTCCATAAACATGGCTTATAATCCATCATTGGAAGCTCGCCCCAATGAGAATACCATAAGCTATGTTATTAAGACAAATAGTGAAATTTGCCGTCATTCAAGAAATTCTTTTACCTGTGTTGTCTTCTATTAGTGTTGGGCAAGGGGTTAAAGAAACTGTATTGCCATGATTCTTGTGGCACAAACGCTTTTCTCATAGGCTAACGTATCTACCCAGAAAGAGAGTGAGATCAAATATTAGAGTTTAGGGAGGAGACGTTTAAATAGGCTCAGCCTGTTCGCCAAAACCTCATTTCATATTTTGAATGAAATAAAATTACTGTTTAAAATTTTTTTTTTAAAAATTAGAAATTGAGTAAGCAAGCGTATCAAATATTAGAAATTGAGAAGGACACCCTCATCTGTTTCCCATCCTGCGACTCCTCCTAGATATTATATGCCCATATTGTTGAATTTCGTTACCAGAGACTTGGGGGCAGGGAACATAGGGGATAGGGTTCCGCCTCTGCCGTCGGCTGCGACGGACTGGGATACCGTGTCCTTTCAACTGTTTGCATGGGACAGTGCGAAGGGGCGAAACTACCAGAAAATTCGGTTGTGGGTTCGTAATGTTTATGCGTCGTAGACTTCGTGCGACAAAATAGGCAACTGGCCAGAACATTGTTATATTCTATGTCCCACTGGGCGGGTAAGGTCCTGTAACCGATGTGCTTCGGTTAGACTTCTACCAGCATCGCCCGAACCTCACCCAGCCAATTTTATATGATTCCGGATAAGGCGGCCAACAGGTAATCGTTACTAACTTTTGTATGGTACGAACCACCTGATATCTTGCGCAATGTTGTTTGTTTGCTTTAAATCGGTTATTTACCCCAACTCGAATCCTTTGCGAATTGTAAAGATTCCCAGGTCCTAACTAGATGCCGTGAAACATGGAATTCGTGGCTGGCTCGGTTATATGGTAGCTGGCTAGATGGCCGAGCCGCTTGAGCCATCTCATTTTCATGGCGGCTAAACTGGCTGGATAGGCTTGAAGTTTTGAGAAGTTCGTATATATTTCCATCGCTAAGCTAGCGGATCTTGTACACAAGCATGGGTGTCGCTAAAGGGGGTTCGGGTGAAGTAGGATACTTGCTTATTAAGTGACAACTTGAAAAGCTCACGCAAAAAACAATTCCAAGAACTATTAGTTTTCAGCTATAACTCATCTGACAAATATATCAACTTCACCCTGAAGGCATGTCTTCGACGAAGGCATGTTTTCATGATGCAGGTGGAACATTTGATCATTCGGGACATGAGCCATCACAGTCGGGACAAATCAGGTCATTTTCACGACGCACCTGCATACCATAAAGGTCTGCGTATATACTCTGTGACTTTGTTACATTAGTTGTATGCAAGGAGAGACCCGGATTCAGCTGTTCAAATCTAAAATATTCTCGCGGCTGACAAATTTAATGACAGCAGGCTAGAAGAAATTAGCGTCTGGCTTTGACTTGGAATGTTCCTGGTTGGTGGCGGCGGCTTCGGGGTCTAATTCTTACATTGTTCTTTAAAGAACATAATATTTTCAAAAGTTCGGAGACAAAAGCATATGGCGGGAAAGAAAATTACTACGGAAATAGTAAGATTGGAGTTACAAGGCAAGATAATATATGAATTTTTTAAAATAAAAGGCATGCGAAGGACAAGCGAAGCTTCAGCTGACTTACCTCCAGATTGAATCTGGTGATCCATTAGCTGAAACTTTGCTTGTTCTAATTGTGCGGTTTTAGAGTTGTTATCCACCCGCGATGCTTTCGTATTAATTAATTAATTAATTAATTTATTTATTTATTTGTTATTTATTTATCTATTTACTTATTTGAATTTAAGTCACGTTCAGCATCGGTCTGTATTACTATTTATTTTCGATTTATTTATTTTTTGAATTTAAGTCACTTTCAGCATCGGTCTGTATTGCGACACTTGCACAATGACATGTTTATGCAATCATTCAGGCATTCTAAAATCAGATGGGTTAAAAGTCAACCCAAATGAACTGCGTTGAGTGAATATGAACACTTTTGGGTTCATATTCACTCAGCCCAGTTGATTTGGGTATTTTTTTTTAACCCTAACTGATTTTAGAGTGTAAATATATTGCCCACAACGGAAGACTAGCATCCCCGTCGTTTGATACTGGGTCCCCTACAGTGGAGGACTAGCACCTCGTCGTAGCATTCCGGGTCATCTTGTTCTAAGTATGTTGACCACAGTGGAGGACAAGCACTCTCACCCTTACATACCGCGTCCTCTTGTTCATAAGTATCTTGTCTACTATGCAGTAGACTCGCGTCCAGGCGTTGGTTACCAGAACCTATTATATCAGTAAAACAGAACCTGCCTTCCACACAAAACAAACACTGCTCCACTTTCCGGGATTCACACAGTGATGCTTTTGTTCTAGATTTTTTCCCTACAATGCATAAATAAACCATTTAATCAATTATTCCGAAAAGAAAGCACTCCAAAAGCCGTGCCATGAAAGATTTATTGTCGGATCCCGCATGCATGAACACATCCTTACTTCTGACAAACATTCTGTGCGGGAGTAAATTAGAGAGTCGAACCTCTTAAACATAATATATTAGACTGATTATAACAACTAATATCCGAAACAAACCATCAATAACGCTTTGATTTGTGTATTGTTTACGTGTCCGAATATCATTTTGGTGAGAAGTAGTTATTTGCGTAAAAATGAATAACCAACACAAGTGAATTACTCAACTCGGTTGGTAGATTTCGAACTGTCCATTTGTTCCACAGTGTGGTCAACAGAGTTCTGGAACCTCTTTTGATATAGAGTTCACTGAGGGCGACAGAGAAAATAATGTTGACGGTGGTGTTTTATGAGATCAACTTCAACTTTCTTTCTACTCCGATACCAATAAACGCCAAGTCGAAACACTTGTCTGAGGTCAAACTATTCATCGGGGTCGTTTGATGTATTTATTTATTTATTGGTGTTTAAGGTCACATATTTATGCACAATGGCTAATCATGACCGTGACAGTTTGATGGGTGGAGGAAGCCGGAGTACCCGGAGAGAACCACCGAGCAATGACGAGCAGCTGCCAGCTACCCAACATCGTAACTCCGCACTGCGGAACAGGCAGGGTTAGATTGGTTGAAGACATGCGTACCATCGACGTGCAGTACGCCTTAGTACACGGCGTCATCGTGCCCCCACACGGGCAATGGGGATGAAGTGTCTTGCTCAAGGACACAACGCGGTTGCCGCAGGTGGGATTCGAACCGAGGACCTCTCGGCTTGCAGCCTGCACCTCTACCTACTGAGCCACCGCGCTCCCAGGGTGATTTGATGAACGTCACCTTTATACGTATTATATATCACGTGACTCCCCCTTCTCTGATTAGGCCTCCACGCTACGGTATTCGAAACTGAATACCGTATCGATGTTAAAAAAATACCGCGGTATATCGGTATATCGAAAGACTGTTCAGATATACGAACATACGTTCCATAATCGAGACTTGAGCAATCACAATCGGAACAAATCAGCATGCCTTGATGATACATTTCGAGTAATCCTTTCGCCAACACAGATGATATCAAAATTTATTTTTTTAAATATTACTTTATCGAATTTTTCAAAACATTTCAACAAAACTATATCATGTGACCCCTCATTGGAACGAGTTCGTTCCAAAGATGGGTCACATGATATGGTTTTGTTGAAGTTATTTGAAAAATATTTGATTAACTGCACAATATGTGTATTACATAGGAGGATGCGGCCAATTCGTTATTATCGCATGATAATATTATTCGTTCGGTACTATAGTTAAAAAAACTCAGGACATCTTGAAAATTGAATTGCGGTAAATAAATGCTGATGGTAAACCAATATTTTTGCAATTACATCGGTATTCAATCGATACTGGTTTGAATACCGGTATGTATCGGTTTATCGGCATACCGTGCAGCCCTAGATGTACTATACTATACTACTCAAAGTCTGCTAAGCGCCACATACTTGACACATCATTGTGACATTTTCTTGTGACACATTTGCGATATTTTTGGTGGATATGATTGAGGAATGTATTCAGATGGTCCCCAGTGTTTACATTAGCTCTCTTGACAGGCAGACTTTCCATGACAGTCATGGAAAGCATGTACCCCTTGATTTTCATGATGTTTTCGTATACTGTCTACACGTACATGAGATGTGTGGGGTATTCAGTCTTCATTTCAACACAAACCCTTGTGATTTAATGATTGAATATGGCGAATGCAAATGTAAGAAGACATTTGTCTGAAGCAGAAATGTGGCGGGCTTTAGGGATGGTGGAACAAGGAGCAAACCATCGTCAAGTTGGTGAAGCCCTTGGTGTGCACCATACGGTGATCACCAGAGCATGGGCAAGACTTCGGCAGTATGGCAAACCAGTCAGACGACATGGTGGTGGCAGAGACAGGGCAACATCTGCAGTTGCAGACCGGTTTTTGATCATTCAGGTCCGTAGGAACCGCTTTGCCACAGTAGCCCAGCTTCGCAGTGACCTTCAGAATGCATCCGGGGTAAATGTTTCGACGTAGACTATCCGGGCAAGGTTGCACGAAGGTGGTCTCCGATTGAGAGGACCATATATTCGCATTCAACTGTCCCAGAACCACCGCCAAGCACGATATGAATGGGCCATGGATCACGTTGGATGGGCCAGAGAGGATTGGCGACCTGTCATTTTTACAGACGAGTCAAGGTACAGCCTAGACAACACAGATAGGCGTTCTAGGGTATAGAGAAGATCGGGAGATCGATTCCATGCAGCCAACATTGCTGAGCATGTCCGCTATGGTGGAGGGTCAATAATGGTCTGGGCGGCATCATCTGGGATGGACGTACAGAGTTATGTGTCCTTGACCGTGGTGCAGTGACTGCACAGCGGTATATTGATGAGATCCTCGATGCCCACGTCAGATTGTATGCAGATGCAGTGGGTCATAGATTCATTCTGATGGACGATAATGCCCGTCCTCATTTTACCCATGCTGTCCGGGAGTGACGACAGAGGGAGGGGATTGAGCGTATGGACTGGCCAGCAAGATTCCTTGACCTCAATCCAATCGAACATGTCTGGAATGAGTTGCAGCTTGCAATTTCAGCCCGTCCAGTCCAACCAAGAAGTGTCCAGGAGCTTGGTGCCATGCTGGTCCAAAAATGGAACAACATCCCATAAAGGACCATCTGAAACCTGATTGGGAGCATGAGAAGGCGTTGTCAAGCTGTAATTAACAATAATGGGTCTCATACTCGATATTGAACCCATACCAGTTCGCTCCGTCAACTTTTTGGCAAATTTGAAAAATTTCCTCTTTTACCAATAATATCCATTTTCCATGGTTATCGTATTCAAAAGCTAAAAAATAATGTCAAACACAAACAAAATCTTAATTTCTGTACTTAAATCATTAAAGATATAATTAAATAAAAATATATATACACTTTTCATAACAATATTTCAACTAGAACGTAAAACAGGTCGTTGGATATACTTGGTGCTTAGCACACTTTGAGTAGTATATTAAAAAAAAAGTAGGGGATATCCAAACTGATGATTATATTTTCGGAAAATGGTATTGGATACGCGTGATTGGACACATCAATATGTTACCAAGTTTAGTGTGGATCATGAATGTCACCGGCCCACGAAAACTTCGTGCAGGTTTTCACACGAGCGCCGCGTTAATGTCTGTGGGGTACGTTTTGAAATTTTCATTGTAATGGACGGACTTTTTCGAAGGCCTCATCGTTCTTTTCTTGGTATAAATTCGTTCATCAATAGTTTTTTGTCGAAACGTAACTTTTGAGGTATGCGAAGACTGACACGTGACGAACATAGGAGGGAGGCATAACCATGACAAGCAGAACAGCATTACATGTCACCCAAGGGTGTTACACAGGGCAGTACTACCGTGGCAACAGGTTAGCAGCTCATGTGGTGCCATTTGTGCGACGTCACGGCCGTCGATTCATTTTTCAAGATGACAATGCAAGAGCACACAGGGCCCGTGTCGCTGCAGAGTTCCTCCAGGAGCAGAAGATCACTACACTGACTTGACCAGCACTAAGTCCAAACCTTTCTCCAATCGTGCACGTCTGGGCTATGCTTGGCAGGCGCCTACGACAACGCCAACAGCCCCCTACCAATGTCCAGGAACTCGCCGCTGCACTGCAGGAAGAATGGAATAACATCAGTCAAGCTGATATTGGACGTTTGGTGAGGAATATGCCACGTCGGATCCTCTCTTGTCTCGCGAACCGAGGAGGATTTACAAGGTATTGAGGTCTTGGACTGAATGTGGTAAATTCTCTGACTGACCGACCACGTCTTCTACAGCTCAGTGCGTGGAATGTGTCCTTGTCAGATACCCAATTATCGCTGAAATCATTCACCAGATGTCGCAGGGCAATGCCACAACTGTCTTTTTGATGAAAATATAAATATATTTCTTCATATATCTCACTTTTATCAAATATCCCCTACTTTTTTTAATAGTATATTTCCGATAGTTTTACGTATCGGGGGTGCTATAAAAGCTGTGCACTGTTCCCATGCACTGTATAGTTTCTAAAAATAGCCGTGGAATATTCATCGATGCTCGTCTGACGGAACAACGCGTCCCTTTCAAGAGATTTTCTTCCGGAATTCTGTCTCGTTATTTCCAAGTTCAAGAATGAAAAGAATGAAAATGTCTATCTTGAGCAAAGTCCTTGACAATAGGCGATGTGCTCAGGAATCGACTCTTGAGGTGTAGCAAGATTCTTCCCGAATCTTTCCTATATAATATTATAAAAATTGCACAGTATGTCGTCGACTACGCCAAATGATTGTCCACGAGGAAGAATAGCCCACGCGTCTCCGCCGCATGGATTATTTTTCCCCAGGGACCATTATTTTAGCAGTGGCAGCTCCAAGCCGAGCAATATTATAATATTTCACGTTAACCTCTTCGAGGATGAGCTCTTGGGTTTTATCGTACTAAAGAATACAATTAACAGCAATGTGGGCATGATTAAATTATTGCTGATTTTTCTCACTTATATGTCGCATTTTGTGTCATCTTTAATCGAATACTACTATTTTCTTTACCCCAAAATGTATACATACCGAATTGAAAGCTTTATGGATTGTTGTGTGTTCAAGAAACAGAATATTATCACAAGGAATTAAATACATTGTTTGGCTACAAATGTGGCTGAGTAGCACCGCTCTGTCCGAGTCAAAACCAGGGGCGTATTGTGTAACTGTGAGGATGTAGAATTGTGTGACCCCCCAAATGATTTTCCACTCCGGACATTTTCTTTAGGATTGGAGTGTGGATATCAATTCGTTCTTGCTGATACTCACGTACTTCCTTACGGGACTAGATTTTCTTCTTGGACTAACGTCACACACGCAATTGGGGGTCTGTAGCTGGATGGGGATGGTGGATATCCAGCATGGCCAATTTAGAGTCCAGTATGTGGTAATTAAATAAGAATTTGGGAAGACCATGCATCACGACCACCACATGTATTTATCCACAAACAAAGTTCCCAAGTTAACCCTTTACCTAACATGAAAAGCAGATGACACTTGCAATCAAAATTCTTGAATAACTAATTGTTTTCATTTTTTGTCTAAAAAAACATAGGTTATGACCCCTCTTTGGAACGAGCTCGATGAGCTCGTTCCAAAGAGGGGGGTCATAACCTATGTTTTTGAGACAAAAAGTTAAAAAAATAATGATAATTAATTGGCGATTTTTTGTGAATAGTGCTGGTCGGTTTTGTCCGTTACGTTGGGTAAAGGGTTAACTACAACCCCCATTGACAAATAGTCCAATCCATGCCTTGATTATGTAGTTGGAATTTCTTTTCAGTCGCGACTATAGTCATGGCAGTCGGGACAGATTGGATTTACAGCCCCCAATCGCTCACATTCTCGACGTCCCTGTTCAAAACAAACATAACTGAGAATATATTCTAGTTAATACTCCTGCACGCACTATCGGGCGCTTCCAAGTCTCGTGGACTATACCATTTACCATGGAAAACCAGTATATTTCCAAGTCCAGATGATTAGTGAGCCAAATCACACGCATTTCCACACCTTAATAATTACCGTAAAGTCCTTATAAGCCAACGAAGGTGCTGCTGTTGAATTGAATAATACGCAACAAATCAACTGACCAGGCCAAGTGCACCACGTGTTACTCGTAGCAAACTCACCCCTTCCCCACAAATCGAATACCACATGTCACCCCGTCATCCACAGGAAAAGCTCAACCCACTTAACATCAACTATGCGTGGCAACTATGCTGTCAAATGAGTTTCAGCATATGTGGACCTAATACCACGTGATATATAAATAAGTTTATTCTGTCTACCAAGGTACTGCTCTATCCAGAATTTCACTTGATATAACTTCAGTCGCACAAGACGGAAGAGAACAGAGGCAAAACAGTTAGTGAACCTTTCAAAAAATGTAACATTTGCATTTTCAAATATGTTGACCTTTTCGATTATGCCATTATGGCTAATTACAATCCAGTCAAAGCATCGGCATTGCATCTATTTGATGAACAACTGTAAACATATAATAACACATTCTATCCTATTTTCACATTTAATTAAATTAAAATTACACGATATCCTTCGACTTCCTTGTGGGATACTGTCATGCGCAGATTTTAGTGGACAATAAAAACACAATAAAACTATATGATGTTAAGGCCTTACAAAGTAGATCTTCTGTTTCTCATGCTATTTCTTGTAAAAATTCTATGTTGGCGGGCGGTTTTTTTAATTTTTTTTTTTTACTTTTGTAATTATTTCATTGCCATCAAAAGTTCATGTTCTTGATTTGTTTAATGTTTTAGGCCTCAGAATAGCATGGGTGGTGGTACATTTCGTCCCTTGAGTGCAAGAAGGCTTTGCAATGCTAAAGCATTCCAAAGCCTTGTTGCACTCAAGGGACAAATTTATCAATTTTATTATCTTGGGTAAAATATCAGACATAAACCAATTAATTTCTGTTTTTCTAAGCTTGCATTGGTTATAAAAAAAGATCATGCGGCAGCGAAAAGGAAAATGCAGGAGGCATGAGAAACAGATTTTTAACTTTTTTAGGCGTAAGAATAATACTTTTAAGTGACCACTTTCAAAGGTTTATGTCGGCGTATCCAATATGATTAATGCATCGCGGGTGTATGTATGACAATATGTCAAATTGTTGTTTACAGAGAAGAAATCTTTTCTGTAAGACATTCATCCGATCAGTAACATAGCTGTAGTGGGTTATGGACGTCAATATCAAACGTGAAGGTAGAAATGGACCTCTAAATGTTACGGGCAATATCAGACACGGATTTGTAAGCCGACAGAAATGGCGATTTCCCGAATGGGTGGTAGACTTGTGGGACGGAAGTCCATCAGCAAATAGTAAAGTCAATTTTGCAGCAATTTTTGCTCGAACAATATATTATACCATGATTACCTATTCTACTATATATAAAAAGCTTATGACATAAATTTTAGCTTTACATACCAAACGTGGTGAACACGCCAGCAATGGGATTTCAATAGATAAAATTTACACCTACAGTGGAACTACATGCAAGGTGACCTGAATGCAAACTTGTCTAAATTTATCGCTCGTCGCCTCGCGAAGAGTGAAATGAAAGCTGCAATAATATATTACGTTTTAAATGAGTTCAACCAAGAATATACTAAAACTATTAACAGACATGCGTTGTCTCACGTTAATAAGGCATCCATAACTCGAAATAGTATGTTATTAAAATGAAAAAGGCCCCGTGATTAGCGCGTTTCTTTTTCCATTTCGTTTCGGCGATAAAACTGACAGCGGAAATACCGCCCATCGGTGCTCATGTAAACAAAAACAGATTCGCATGTATGTACGTCTGCTGCTCAGTAAAATCGAGAAAATATAATAGCGATGCTTAATAATCTGACGATCATGGTGTAAATAAAATATACTCTAAGTAGCTTGGTGTTCCGTAGGCTTGTGGTTAACACACTTCATCACTCGCGGCGAACATTTGGTACACCAGGATACTATGGGTATATTCTATATATAAACAATAAAGAGGTAAGAAGGATAAGTAATAATTTAACCCTACGGCCCACCAGGGCTGTGGGGTTAAATTATTACCAACCCCCCAACCAAACTCCAAGAAAATCCATTTCCTTGCAGCAGACTGCATTATATAAATGCGGGTCAGCATTATGTCAAAGGCCGGACGTTCCAGATTTGTGTGTGGGAATCGGTGAAGGGGAAGTGATGTCATGACCAAGTGTTCCAGTGAGGTTATAGTAGCCCACATGAGCGGCCGTGTTGTGACATCATCGCCATGGCCATACGTGGTGTTAGTGCGCATGTTAGTGTTGTTAGTGTGACAAGTGTTTCCGTCGTCCATTCGTTGATGGCACGTTTTTGCTGTGGGCCTGGAAGGCTTCTGTTAGATTCATTCGGAATCTTCTGCTTCCATCGATGTATCTTCGAGATATGTTATTATTTAACCCCTAACAACCCCTATTTGACTGTTTCGGAGTATTCTCCATTAGCATATTAGCATAGATGATCCCTTCCAGTTGAAACAGTTTTATCTTATTGTTACTATTTTTAGATTTTCTAGATTCTCTATTAGACTAGTTCTAACCCTATTACAGGTACTCCTGCTTTTTATTCCTGGCAACATAAGTCATGTTTCGTTTACCCATATTATGAACTCAGATCAACTTTCTGCAACTAACTGACGAATCAGATTGCTCCATCTTGATATTAAAAAGTCATTGGACGTAATGGTACAGCCTACCAGTGTTATGTCAGTCTTCGAGTTTGTCGTAAGAGGCCATGAAGGCCACGAGAAAAGTACTCACTGAGGTAGAATCAGTCATTCCTCATATCCTCATCTCATGAGGGCCATAATAAAATCCTCCAATAAGGGCTAACCGCCAATCCCTCTTATCCCCACCTGGGTATTGAAGTTCATATGCAGTCCATGGAATTCCGCCTATGATCTGACTATGGTTGTAGAATAGTATGATGGCATGAGGGCCTTGAGGAAATTCCACAATGAGGTCTTACAACTAGTCCCTCTTATCCTCATTTTGGAGGATACTTATGACATAATGATGTACGATTTGAGAACACCTATTGGAGGATACCTTTGGAGGATACGTTTTGGAGGATGTCTTATTTCTTCATCCGGGTATTTTCCGCTACATCCGGGTTATTCAGTTGGAAAAAATATAAAGCGGATGATCTCGGCTTTCGGCTCATTTCTGTTTTGACCAGTGATGGATAAACATCACATACTATGAAATGTCTCCTGCTCCACAAACGAACCAAGGAACTTACAATGCTTCAGGTGTGGAAAGATATTTAAAAGGAGAGACCATCTAAGAAGACATAAGAAGTACTATTGTCCCAAACGGGTCACCCATTATATTGAGACGAAAAACAGTGATCCGCAACCGATGATAGAGAGAAATAAAAAACTATTAGAATGTTTGTGTGATGCGGACAAGGCAGGGAAAGATACTGTTTTACGAGCAACGCGTGAAGATTTGATTACCTGTTTGTGTGGATGAGCTTTTAACATCGTTGAGTGCATCGAAACGCGATGCTCTACAAAAACACGATAGTGTATTGAACCTTCTGACATATGATGGAATTTCAACCGAGAATTCTGTTACGGAAATATAATTTTGTCTCGTATCTCTTCATCACATGTCCTAGCTATGAAGAAAGTATAAATAGGATGTGCAATGCACCAAATACTCATTTTTCTACGACCACTAAAGGGTGAAGACACGAAAATTCATTGCTGTAAATATTGTGGAAAGGTGTTTTACAAATCGAAAACATGCACAATACGATGATGGTTATTGTCCACATGTGACCCCAAAAAAGTGGGGGAAAGCAACCAAAAAAAAAAAAACCAAAAAAAAAAACCCCGGAACGGAAAGACTGAACAAAACTAGAAAACTAGTGCGATTCCCATCTATGCTGATTGGCGTGAAGCCAAGGCTATGATCAATACGATCAATACGGCTAATAATGATGATTCGATACAATGAATATGTGATTGTGGAAAAAGCATATTAGATTTTAATGTACCATTCACAAATCGAGAGAGGCCAGTTTATTCCATACAAACACCAAATCCGTAGGCTAACCTTACGAAAAGGATAAACTATCTTTTAGAGAAAACAATGGCAAACAAACAATATATATATTTTTTAGGAAAAGCTTGTCAAACCCGTCTTCAATGTATTATACGACATCACCAGTCTATAAAAATGACGTGGCAATTCTGATTTGACTTCTAACCTTCGAACAGAGAAGATGCAATGCAATCCTGTCGTCACTGTTCGCCAATAAACTATTCACCAATGGAAGATTTGGAATCCTAGGAATCGGAACAATCTGAATGTCTAGAGGAAGAAGAACCAGTGGACGATTCTACTGATTCAATGGAAAATATTTTCAGAAGTGCCAACGGAGAATACCAAGAAGATGTTGAGAAATATAGCGAGTATAGAATGGATAAAAAAAAGTACAACTGAAGCAGCAGACACGGCAAAACAGTGTCGGAGAAGCCATTGGTGCGCAATACATTACTACACTGGTGTACATCAAGAAAATTCAAAAGAGACTGCTGAGTGTCGTCATGAAGAAGAGGGGTACGACACTGAAGAATCCCATAAATACGCCTTGGAAAAGCGATATTTCTGTTCGATAACCTCATGGCAGATGCTCATTCCAAGAGGAAGGTGATGAAGATGAAGAAGAGGATTAGGAGTCAAGAAGAAAATGGACTCGTCACTAGAGAAATGTGTATAAAAAGAACCGACCTCGGCATTTAGCTCAGATGTGTTCTGAGCGTCGAAGATTAAAGATGTATGTGTCAACAACAGTGCAAAGATTAAAATATGACTCACACATTCAGATCTTACTTCCCAGGAGTTGCTCCAAGTGAATCGTGTGGTAGATGGAGTCACGGGAAGAGGCCTAGACCAGTATGTAGGTGTTGTGTGAAAGAAGCAAAGATGTGTAGAGACGCGTTATGGTGCGTGCCGATTGTTAACCAAAGAGGAGATAGAGAACGAAGAGTCAAGGCTCCTTCAAACGAAGAAAGAAGTTACCACTCTAAAATTAAAACAAGAGGACGGCCCTATCGAAGAACAAACTGAGGAAGTCTGAAGTTCAAGAGAATGGACTAGGGACGTGACTAATGGTTTCCGAATGGGCGTGGGTGTAGGGTATTGAATTCCAACTATAGGGAGGGACCTGGAGGGGGAACCCCCTCCCGGTCCCTCCTCCAGTTGGAAATTCACTACCAAGAAAAATTTTGAAATTGAAGCCATGAAAGGGGGCATAAAATAGATTCTAGTAACTGAAATGCCAATACAGTTATGGTAGAATTATCAGGTTATTATTATTTGGTATTATTCTGGGAATTGAATATGTGCGAAACAAATGCCCAAGCTGCGAACTTTGAGCAATTCACACTGTCCTAACATTAAATCAGATCTTATGCAGGGATGATAAATTTTCGATGTTTCATCATTTTGTAACTGGGAATGATGGAATTAACACATGATTACAATTTTACATGATGTGATTTTCTTGAAGTGCATTACGAGGATTTTTTTTTATTACGATAAGTAAACGTACTTTAGAAATCTCGTACCGATTGCCGTCATGTACACTAATGAAGCTCGATATTGCGTACACTGTATATGTAAGACAACTGGAATTTTTGCCGATTTGAAACCGAGTTGGGATTTTGGGAAGTAAAGGAGACATCAGCATCACCAAAGAAGCTTTAAAATCCAGATAGATGTAATTTCCAACTATTCATGACTTTCCCTCCGAATTTCCAACTGTAGGAAATTTTGGCCAGGATTGGGGGGGGGGGGACTCCCCCCCCCCCCCCGCACACACACACCCTCTGTCGCCACGTGCCTGGACTGGACATAAGGAGAATAAACTTTCCACTCAAGCGACAAAGCAGCCTGCGTGAAGAGAAAGAAAAGACATTCTAAAGACAAAACCCAGCAAGAACGAACTGAAAAAGGCTTAAGTTCGAACTCATAAGAATGATGATCGACGATTGACCAATCTAAAGATTGAACCAAGAACGAAGTTTCAGTCCAACCCAAGAATGGTGTTGCAACCCAGAAGAAAGATGCCAACCGAACACAAGCAAACAAACGAATGAATGACGCCAACCCGTGGAAAGCAAGAGAAATCAAAGCTCTCAAAAAAGCCAGCTACCAGCTTTCAACGCTTGAACACGTTTAGCCCTTTACCCAAAACAAACGATATCAAATTTTATTATTTAAAATATAATTTTTTCCATGATTTTTAAAAACATTCACCCAAACCATATCATGTGACCCCCTCATGGAAACGGGCTCGTCGATCTCGTTCCAATGAGGGGTCATATGATATGGTTTTATTGAAATTTTTGGAAAAATAATATTTATTCTTCTGCTAAATTTGCCGATTACGCGGATGTGGCCGATTCGTTAGGTAATGGGTTAATCCAAAAGTGGAAGTGGCTGAAAGACAGCCAATTCGGCCATGTTACTTCCCGTAGTGTATTTGTCTTCTTCACAATTATGTAACTGCTCAGGTCGATGTATACTATTATACAAATACATTCGTTCGTCCATTCATTCAAGAATAAAGACCTAGCCAGATTTAAACAATAGGAAGAAGTTCCCCTGGAGACCAACAAGAAGTATTTGATTGGATGGTTATCAATCCCTCCAGGAAGAAGATTGTGGAAGAACTACAGACCACGCAAAAGATTTATTCGGCGAAGTTCAAACCTTGGGCAATTATCTCTGAACTAAACAGGGTGATTGTATCTCATGAACAATGAATCAGAGATCAATCGAATGTAAAATATTCCCATGTTGTTTTTTGTCAACTACCCATTCGAAGTACCCGGATGAAGAGGTCATCGTTAGACAGTTATCCTTCAAAAGGTATCCTCCAAAAAGTATCCCCAAAGGCGATTTCGTATGAGGGCCATGAGGAAATCCTTCAATGAGGTCTTAAAACAAGCCCCCTTATCATTATCTTGGTATTGGAGGATACCTATGACATGGTGTCCATGTCACAGGTATCCTTCAATACCAAGAAAATTATAAAAGGAGTTTGTTTTAAGACCTCATTGACGGATTTCTCTGGCACTCATACGACAAAAAATGGGATTCTACAAACACCGATATAGAAGGAATTCAAGGGACTGCCTATAGACTTCAATACCCAGACGAGAATAAAAGGGACTTATGGTTAGACCTTATTTTTTCATGGTCCAGATGAGATGAAGAAAGACCAATTGTATCTCTTTGAGTAATTTACGCATGGCTCTGATGGCCCCATACAACAAACTCGAACACTGGCATAACACAAGTAGACTATACCGGTATGTCCAGTGACCTTTCAATTCCCAGATGAGGATAAGCGGCACAGGAGGTTAAACCTTATTGAGGGACTTCCCCATGCTCCTCATATGACGAAAGACGAGCGTCTCGATCTAAATACCATATGTGGTGATGGCGGATGTGTGTGTGTGTGTGTGGGGGGGGGGGGGTGTTAAACTAAATGGAGCATCAATCTGATTGGTTAGTTCGTTGCAGAAAGGTGATCTGATTGGATAATCTGGATAAACGGAGCATGACCTACGGTGTTAGGAGCAAACACTGGAGTACCGGGAATAGGGTAAGAGCTGGTCAGAACAGACCACAAAAGTTAAAAATAGTAACAATAAGCTAAAACTGTACCAACTCAGGGGTTCTTCTACGCTACTTGGTCTCCGGAACATTCGAATCGCACTGGTTAGTCAGAAGCAGCTCATAGATACAAAGATAGAAATAAAAGATTTCGATCCAGAAAAGATTCTCTAGTTCAAATCGAATGCATTCCAAGAACATATCCCCACTTTATTAGAATGTTTCCAGATTCATAACAACCATGTGCCATCAAAGATGACGGTCTGGAGAGGCAAAAATCAGAATTTTCAATGTTTGTGGTAATTATCATACATCAATTTCATTCAACAATCCCTGCTCGAACACACTCCACTCCACTCCAATTATGGGTGTTTGGGTCACATAGTAACATAGTTCCACAAAAGAATCAAAGAAGGCGGTCTCCAGTAAACAAAATGGACGAGGGAAAAACACGTCACCCAAACAACACACATCCCTATCACAGATAAGATGGATCGCTCCATGTTTACCCATCCAGTCACAGTCTGTTCGCGCATTCTCTTTCCTTTATGGGTGACAGGTAGACAGCCAATCTGGCTATGCCACATTCCACTGTATGCTATTTGTTACTCTTGTATAATGTTTATTTTTGTTAACATCTTACATATATGTATACCGTGAATAAAGAACCTGAATCTGAATCTGAATCTGACACGCGATGCGCATGCACACTAACACCACACATCACCATGGTCATGACATCACAACATGGTTGCTCACGCGGGCTACAATAACAACCCAACATGACGTCACTGAGTCAAGTAACTATGAAGTCACTGCCCCTCACCCAAAATTCGGCATATCCGGCACCTGACATACTACTCAGGACTATAATATCTTTCAGAGACACGGGAAACTTGAAATGGTTAATTTTGCCCCCCCCCCCCCCCCCACCCTAAAAAATCCAACCCAACTAAAACCGTAATTATTCAGCATTCCTAGCTTTCAAATAGATCGAATACGGATATACACTTAGCAATAAAATTACCTCACAGAATAGAATTTTAGAAAATTTGAAAAGGCAGCAGTTTGATAAAATAAAATAAAGTTTTGAGAATTTTCAAATTATTTAGGGAAAAGGTTTCCGGATAACTTTCCGCTTGGCGGTGGGCTAATCCGTCCTTCCTGAGATGCGAGCGATTTTTTTTTATTAAAGACGGAAGCAAATTCGCTTCGACGGCTTCACATCTTCACGAAAAGATTATTATATTTTCAGGTAATTAGTATTCTCGATAGCAGAAGAGAAAAAAAGATGTGGGACACGGTTATGGTAATAATATCTAAAAAAATTCAAAACTAGATCTGAAACGGAAACGAAACGGAACGAAAATAAATTGACAATATTACGGATTCATTGATTACTGACATCGGGTTCCATTATTACCATTCTGTTTCTATAAACAATAAAATAGCTATACGCATGCGTAATGTAATTATAAAGTTAATGTCTTCGTTGACTCTGTGAAGCCGGGGGCTTTTGGTGCGCATCAGTACTTCTGATTTTCCAATGTATTGTAATAACTCAGTGGCTATTATATGGTGCATCAAAACAAATGGTCGATTGTCACGAGATTCTACAAGTGGTCGTGCTCTTCTATGTATGCATTTAGTGGAGATCCACAAACTACTTCTGTAGAACCATTTATTTATTGATTTAGTAATTAGTGTTTAACGACACTTTTAAGAACCCGGACAATCAGGATCGACAGGCTCGGGGGTGGGATTTCAAAATTTTCCGATAAAGAGGGTGGGGTGGGGTAAGTTAAACTTCTCCAAAAACTTTCCCGGATCGTTGACCACCTGGACATACTTCTTTGAAGCAATAATAGAAAACAGACCGAAAACGTTCGTTTATTATTGTTATTTTAAAGTATTACTTTCATTTAACAAAAGTAATTCTTAAACCCCTGACACTGGGGGAGCGGTGGCTCAGGAGTTAGAGGTGCAGGCTTCAAGCCGAGGAGTCCTCGGTTCGAATCCCACCTGCGGCAACCGCGCTTTGTCCGTGGGCAAGACACTTCATTCCCATTACCCACGTGGGGGCACAGTGGCGTTCTGTACTAAGGCGTACTGCACGTCGATTGTGAATTTGTGTTCAACCAATGCTAACTCTGCTTATGTGGAGTTAGTATCTTGGGGAGCCTGACAGTTGCTCGCCGCTGTTCGGTGGTTTTCTCCGGGTACTCTGGCTTCCTCCACCCGTAAAACTGCCCGACACGAGGTGACCCTGGCTGTCGAACGTGTCATTAAATCCCAATAACTAAATAAATAAATAAATATATAAATAAATAAATAAACCCCAAGCACTGTGGTGATGCAACAGAATTTTCTCCAATCACTGTTTTTCTCGCGTTTAACTGTGAATTTAATCAATTATATCTCGTTTGACAGAGCTCCCTGAGCTCTGTCAAAGAAGGTATATTTGGTTAAATGTCAAACTGTATTATGGGAAATATTTGCTGCTGCAAATGTTGCCATGTTGACATCAGAGTGCTGAGTTTTACAACAATAATTGGCTAATACACAAAATGTTTTCGTCTACATGACTGTCATATGCTTATAACGAGCGCTTTCATACAGAGACTATTTAAAGCACAAGGGTACTTTCGCACAATGAAAATTGTATTGTTTAGCCAATTCACTTCTTTTTCAAGCGAGGAGGTTTCAGTGAAAATGTCTGCGTTAGAGCGACCAACAGTTTTCCGTCGAGTAACAAACATTTCCGGCAGACGGGGCCATGGGCGGGGCGATCCATTCAGGGCACCTCCACTAGCTGCGAGCCTGGCAGTCGGACAGTTTTTCGAATTGAGAAAGCCCGAATACACGGAGAAAAACGGCGGTAAGTGTCGAACTCTTCAACTTGCTAAGACGGCACAAGTAGGGTTATCAAGGTTGAAGACACATATGCCATCAGTGTATTGTACGCTTTAGCACACAGTCACCGTGCTCACTCTTTGGTAATCGCAATAAAGTGTCTTGCCGAAAGACAAAACGTAGACGATGCGGGTCAAGATCGACCTTTCGATCTGAAGTCCAAGCGCTAACCACTGAACGTTCCCTATGTGGAACTATGCTTGTTTTAAAATGCACTATTCACTCATTAGTACGTTTGTTTGTTAGCAGCAGCAGCTGAAGGCAAGTGCACCATCGGTGTGGACACTGTAAAAAAATTACCGTAATTCTACGGTTAATTACTGGCAGATGACTGTCAAATACAACGGTGTCGAGGCCGTAAATTAATTTTAACGGCGTTGCCGTAGAAAAACCTGCAAAGTTGATCCAATGAACGTATTTCTACTGTCACGCTGTCCAATTAGGTTCCGCTCCACAGTTTTCCAGGCATTTCCAAATATGACATGCCATACACTCTCTTCAAATGCAAATATTCTGTAGCTTAGTTATCTAACTCATAAAATGTATTACATTTCCCAAATCCACAAAAAAACATATAACACTATCTGACGAAGTAGAAATAAACAGTCTGAATGTGGGTGGAATAATTTATTGTCAAAGGCCAGACTTCAACCTGAAAAATTGCATGAAAAAATGCCGAAACCAGTCATTTTCAGCCACCTAGCAGCCTCAAAAGCAGAATTTTCCCACCAACCCCACCTACCCCACCCCTGGAACAGAGCATCCCCTGTTTCTAAAATGCAAAAAAATTGTTTATATGTTTCCGTCTCATTTTTTAGTTACCTGTCTGGTAACAAACCCGTGTAAAAATTACATTTTAAAAAATAGCCAATTTTTTGAAGCCACTGTTTTCCATAAATCATCTGGTAATTTACCCCTATGTATCAGAATCCAACTTTGGGACCAAAACTTCAAATTCTCTTGTCCAACAAAAAGCCTAATGTAATCATATATCTGATACTAAAAATATATCTCAATTTTACATGGCCTTAGTTTCAACATATGCCCTATGTTTAGAATTTCACCCCTGTGCAATAGTGCGAAACTCTGGAGTGGAACCTTAAAGAGAAAACAAGAGTGATCTCCCCTTGGATTTCACTCAGCCAAAAGAATCTGGAGTCTATCCTGAGTTGAATGAACAAAAACCACAAGTCTCTATTTTCAACCAGTAAAAAGATACAGCATGGCCTTTCTGACTGCCAAATAGCTTTTGCAGTCAGTTTTCGCCTGATTTTCACAACCACACCACACCACCTCAACCCTCACATTTCTCTGAGCCACTTCAGAGAGCATTTTTTGTTATTACCACCAGCCACATTGACTAACCAGGTCCTTCCAATAGCACTGTTAAATACAATCAAAATGGAAAACAATAAGCAGTGATAACCGTAGCTTTTGGGGGGTGGGGGGGGGGGGGGTGTTGATCTCTAGATATGAAAGCGTTTAACAGCTTGACGGACGGATGACACACAGACATGACACCAATGACCAAACTGAAAAAGTAGACACCACGACTGCAAACCTCTGGTCAACAATAACAACCAGGCTGTCCATAACTGCATATATTTGCCATGAATACAAAGCTCGGTGTTTAGAAAAGGCAGTTCTCTACCTTAATGTTTTCGAAATCTTGACGAAAATTCAAAACAAGTACGAAATTAGGCTACATCAATATATTTCTCCCAATTTCCACTTATTTCCATCCAGTTGTGCTGAGATATCACTTGATGAATGTTAACTACTACTAACAATTGCACACAAACCAGAAATGATGAAAAGTTTTTTGAAAAATGGTGTAACTTATAACTCAAACACAAATAAGGAACTTCCTGGTTCAAGAATTGACACCGACGGCAGAATGCTCTTTAAGGTTCCGCTCCACAGTTTTCCAGGAATTTCCAAATATGACATGCCATACACTCTCTTCAAATGCAAATATTCTGTAGCTTAGTTATCTAACTCATAACATGTATTACATTTCCCAAATCCACAAAAAAACATATAACATTATCTGACTAAGTAGAAATAAACAATCTGAATGTGGGTGGAATAATTTATTGTCAAAGGCCAGACTTCAACCTGAAAAATTGCATAAAAAATGCCGAAACCAGTCATTTTCAGCCACCTAGCAGCCTCAAAAGCAGAATTTTCCCACCAACCCCACATACCCACCCCTGGAACAGAGCACCCCCTGTTTCTAAAATGCAAAAAAAAATTGTATATGTTTCCGTATCATTTTAGTTACCTGTCTGGTAACAAACCCGTGTAAAAATTACATTTTAAAAAATAGCCAATTTTTCGAAGTCACTGTTTCCCATAATTCATCTGGTAATTTACTCCTATGTATCAGAATCCAACTTTGGGACCAAAACTTCAAATTCTCTTGTCCAACAAAAAGCCTAATGTAATCATATAGCTGATACTAAAAATATATCTCAATTTTACATGGCCTTAGTTTCAACATATGCCCTATGTTTAGAATTTCACCCCTGTGCAATAGTGCGAAACTCTGGAGCGGAACCTTACGTCGCACGGCAGTAAAAATGGTGAATTGTGGGATCGGCCTTGCCATATGCCACTCTGGAAGTCGCCATTTCCAAGAAGGACGCCCGATGCATTTGAAGACGAACAACAACGTATTACTATCATTTTTTAAGTTTGTGGCCAAGTGAATCATGTTCATTGCAGTCTTGGACATGGAAATCAAATAACGTCAATTTTTTATGCGTATAATTGTTTCGGTAATCATGCAGAATAGCAGAATGTTCGTACTGCATCACCGATATTCGATGCATCTTATGGCTTGTGGCCACGGATCCCCACTAAGGCCGGCATAATCAGATCCTTTTATCGGTTCAAGGTAAAATGATGGCTGGAATTAAATTATGGTTTTCAGCTAATTACGGGGCATATGACTGGAACTCTGCCTTCGGTAATTTTGACCGTAATTATTTTGATGGTAATTCTTACGGGAAAATAAGGCAAATGATGGTTGAAATTTTTTACGGTCATATGACCGGCAGCTAGTTTCCAGGCATGTGACCGTACAAATAACGGCATACCGTGAAAACAAATTACGGGAATATACGGCAAGTGACAGTCAACATTTTTTTACGGTTTGCCGTAATGCTTACGGTCATATGCCTGGAAACTAGCTGCCGGTCATATGACCGTAAAAAATACGGTAATTTTTTACAGTGTAGTACGTCTTAGTACACGGCGCAACCGAGCCCCACGTGGACAATCTGGATATTTGTACGTAGAATTCAGTAGGGCAATGTAATCACAGTGTCAGTCCAGTGTTTAAAAGCTTTGTGTCTTCCTCTCTTTGTCGATGAAATGGTTTTAACGCATTCGGAACCATTGTCGCACAAATGTAGCAACCCGTCCGCTCCAACGAGAACCCCTACTGCCACAGTAAATGGGGTCGAGCATGTCCCTGCATGTTAAATTTCATTGGTGGTGACCAGCTCGACCTCATCGGAGCGACAGTCGGCTGTAAATCCCGGTGATTTACTTATTTCTTTATTTTCGCGCTAAGTGCTACATGTAAGCATCAAACACCTTTATCCCATAAATGGCCGTTTATTTGAACAATAAAGACCTTGGATAAATTTTTGTTTTATTCACCTAGTAGGGTGATAAATTTTCCCCATAGGTTTAACACTGAAATAATTTATTCCCCAAGTATCGACGGACTTGTTGACCTCTGGTCTCTACCACATTTGTCTAGCATAATTAATAGTTCGATTGTTGATTTCTTTAAATCTTTTTGAAAGTATTACACAATGCCAGTAGAAAACACCACACATTGCACATATAATAAAGTATGTTTGCAAGTTTAGCTCAAGTTTGTAGGTAAGGGGAATTATTTTTAGATAAAAATGTATTAATGCGCCTTGTTTATTTTTGCCTATTTTGCTAGTCGATCGAATTGGACCAATGTGCTCCTCACTTCTTGCTGTGTTTTGTAGCGAATTATAGCACGATTTTGTCGCGACTGCCCTGTAGAAGATTTATGGGATAAACAAAATAAACGTATAGTGTTTTCAAGTAAAAAAATTATTCTACTCGTAGAATTAAGAATGAAACCGACGAGCCTCTGTTTCATTCTGAATCCTACTCGTAGAATAAATTGTTTCCTTGAAAACACTTGACGTTTATTTTATATGTATTATATTCATTTTTGGTGTTTAAGTTCATGTTCAAAATCTTTGGCCAACTCAAGGACGCAACATATATAGGGATATAGTACAGTTTTGCAATCGCTTATGCATATTCTGTCCATTTTAGAGGAGATCCAACTTAGGCGTTGGTTCTGGGTCTTATTGTCTCAATAAAACAGAACTTGATTACCACAGTCAAAAAGCGCTGTCCACTTTCAGGGGTAACCATGGTAAAGCGGCTACGACTATATCGTGTCTTTACACCGATAGGTTGCATTGATTACACCCACTGCCATTGCAGATACGGGGTGTTGGTCCGTGTTGTGGCGATAATGGGCACAGGAAAGACATGCGACTGACGGTGGAGGTTAGGCGCTAATAAGACTACAAAATGAATGGGCTGTGTCACCAAAATAAGGCAATACATTTCAAACAAGAAAAAATTCATGTCGTATTTTGAAACACCTCCTGCAAATTTACGTACTTTGTGTGACTAACGTGTACAAACAGAGGAAAATATGGGAATATAATTACATAAAAAATGGCTGGCTTGGATATTGATGTCTCTTCTCCATTCTGGTGCCCAGGAAGCCAAGAGACACATTGTGGAAAAATCGCGATACCTGTATTGTACGCGTTAAATGCAAAATTGGATTGCCTCTCTCGGCTTAATTCGTTGTTGGTTTAAAATATCTCGACCCGCCCTTTTGACAGGCATTCGTCTAGTATCAAACAGATGTTTTGAAATGAAATGCAACAATTAATTTCAACTTCTCTCAGGTTGTGATTACTTCTAAAGTTCCAGTAAAAGCCATAATACTACCCCCTTCCCCCCGCCACGGGGGCGCGCGGTGGCTCGGTGGTTAGGGTAGTTGACATCAAACCAAAAGGTCCAAGGTTCGATCCCCACCGGGGGTAACTGCGGGCAAAGCACTTAATCCAGACTGCCCAAGTACCACAGGCGTACTGCATCTCGATGGAGCACTTGCCTTCAACCAATACAACACTGCTTGTGTGGAGTTTGTGCGATGGGGAGTCTAATAGTTGCCCTTCGCTGCTATGTGGTTCTCTTCGGGTACTCCGGCTCCCCCAATCGTAAAACTGTCTGACACGAGGTGATCCTGGCTGTCGAAAGTGTCGTTAAATACCAATTAAAAAAAATGATTCCTCACCCCATCCACGCCAGCCGCACAGCTCGGCATATTTTCAAAACCCACCTTTATGACCTTACAATATAACTAAATCATAGCCGAGAACTGAAGAACGTGTAACTGAGTCACATAATCATAATAACCGTAAAGAGTTACATTTTACATTTGCCATCAGAAACCTATATGTACTAGCGGTCTAAAGGAAATTAGGATACGAGAATACGCATGCATAATATTAAACCTAAAAAAACGAAAAAACGGTGGCAGAATATTGATGGTTAAAACCCACAGTCAGCAACTCTCTTTGTTTCACCTTTGTTGTTATCCGAAAGAATGTTAATCACGAACAGTAAGTGTACATTTCTTTGAAGAATGACCTGACATATTTTTTTGATCACGCACCCTTATTGTTACGTTACAAACATTTCAGCCGAAACAACCACGTTGTTCTCTTCTAGCCTAAGAACATTAGGTTTCACTAGGGAAAAAAATCGGAGAAAGCTGATTTTTTCAGGGAATGTCGAGTACATGTCACTGAACGATTAGACAAAAGTCCCCTAAAATCCCAGTTGAGCTTTTTTTTCTACAGCCTTTTTTCGAAAACGCGTTTGAAAAAAATCAAAAAAAATCGCACGAACTTTGTAACCTCGAATTGATCCAACTGTATTTTTTGTTTACGCGTATTTCGAGCTACATAATGTCTAATATACATTTACCTAGAGGAAAATGTGCATTCTGTGACAATTTCTGCAAAAAATTATTGAAAATTCACAAAAAAGTATCGGATTTACGCAAAAATGACGATTTTCCTAACGGATTTGCCCAAAGGGTCGTAGTACAGAACGGGATGTTAGTTGGACAGACGATAAAAAATCCACCACTATTTGAAGACTTTTATCATTGCTTACAAAATAGACATTATGGAAGACTCCCTCTGCTTCTGGCCGAGTTCCCTTGTTGGCATAAAATTCGTCAGCATGAGAACTCAACTATTTTCGGGCTTGGGACCGAACAGACACGTCTGTGTCTGGCAGCATTAGATCAATAAATAATATTTACAGAATGTACAAAAATCAATAAATAATATTTACAGAATGTACAAATCAATCAACATGGATTAAGTTACATTGACTATTATCAACGCTATATACAGAAATGACATGACCTATATACATATTATTCATCGAACTCAGAAATTTCCGACAGGACAGTGTTTCTGTGGTTGTTACAAGAATCCGAACTGCAATTACACAAACCTGAGCAAGAGAGTCCTGCTTTCTTACACCCACACCTTTTTGTACAAGCACTCTTGCAACCACAACTGATCAGATTCAGTAGGTTATCGGGGGCACATGGCTTTGTGGCTGCAGTCGGTACAAGAAGTCCATTGTCTAGCGACCACCCCCAATGCGTCGGAGGAAGCGAAGTGCCCAGCCATTGTTGGACCTGGAGATAACATCTGTAGACATGTTGTTGTGCAGCATCGCTGCTTGGTGGGAGTGAGGCTAGGTCGATGGGTTTATTCAGTTTAGATTTTGCTACATAACGCTTGTAAGTGACATATCTATATTGGTCGAGAGAGGAAACAGTTTTACTCCCGTATAAGATCAGGAGAAGTTGTTCCCCGGCAGCGGCTACTGCACTTGGTGTACTGTCATCCGCCAAAATTGTGTTGACATACTGTTGTGAGTCGCTACTAACATCGGAGACAATTGTACTGAATACTTCCTTCTTACCAACTCGAAAGAGTGCAGAAGTAGTGTCACAACCACTTATAGAATGTGCTACAAGGAGGTTGCTTCTATGGTCACCCATTTTGGTTGCTATTTCACTAACTGAAACTAGTAAGTTTGGGGTAATGGAATACATCATGTGAATATTACATCCCGGTTGAACTCGAGAGGTAAGAATCACTAACAAGTCTGTGTCTGTTCCCACACCGACAACATTGTTGTCATCTTGAGCGATGTCAAGTGCAGTTTCGGCTGTCAGTACATCAGCATCAGCCTCGGCCTGCTTGGACTGAATATTGATAGCAGATAGCTCCTGCATTAGAAGATCGATCAGTTGGGTTTTGTTCTTGGCATTTGCAAGGAAATCGGATTGGGGTGTGGTGGCTGGTAACTCGGGTGAGATATTGATATCAATGGAATACCTGTCTTTAGATCTACGGGCTTGTTCCATGCCCTTTGTCGACATTGTACAAGCATAATCATCAAAAACAACCACGACGTTCGCCCCAAAATGTCTCACTAGATAATTGGAATATGATGTACATATGTCCTTATATGACGACTGTTTAGGCCATACAACTGCCCTCAATAAAAATCCACCATCTACAACAAACAGAGAATGTTCTGGGATTTTAGTTTGCTCGGAACCGTATGTTTTGAGGATCTTACCGAGCGTGCTTTTCTGTGTCTTCCTCATTCCAGCAGAATCAAACAATGCTGGTGGTTTCGGGGCGAGTTCATATTTGAGATACTCTTCCATCTCTGCTTGTGACTGAATAACACATGTGATGCGGTTGAACAGAATTGTGGGGTCAATCACTACCTTACTTCCGCCGGACTTTGATGCTATTTGCCATCGATGCGAAAGACTTCACAGTGTCAACACGGCGTAGTTTGATGCTGTTGAACGTTTTGCTTACAACATTCGATACGCAACATTCACCAATTTTGCGAACTTTGTCACAGTTCACAGTTTCGTCGGCTACAAGCCCGGTCGCTATAGAGACTAATTGTAGTGGATCTCTATTCTGAAAGGGGGAATGCACTCTGAGCCAGTTCAATAATTTGGTGATACCATTGGCATCAGTCAATTGTGAACTTTGACGGAGATCCCGATGTTGTTCGTCATGACCAGTGTGAACATGAACAAAATTTTCGAGAGCATTACATATCGGAAGGCAAAGAGGTAGTCCATGTACCCATTTCGCAACAGTGCTATCGGTTATTCCCCTGCCATGTGTGAGACCACCAGGGAGCTTGAACATTCTCATTAAACACTGCTCTATGGTCTGATCAGAATATATCCCGTCCCAGAATTTATCTGAGCGCCTTATGGTAAAGTAACCTTTCACAGTGAACAACTTCAAATCATCCTGTTGCATTATTTCTGTTAGCTCATTCATCTGCTGCAAATAGAGATGAGAACTTTTTGCGTATGCAAAATGACCACCTGCGTGAAATACTGGAATCATATTGCGAACACAATATGTGTGGAGTTCCCAGTCGCCTGTGCGCTCTGCTCTCAAGAACAATTGGAGAAGACCTATTTGCTCGTAGTATTGTACCCAAAGCTTTCCTGTGCGTCCTACGGACGCATTCTGGAGCAGTTCGTGTAATTTTGACAGTAGATGATTATGAGTACACATCAAGGGCGTGCACACATTACATGCCAATTCATCTTGAGTGTAGGCAAACACCACATTATGTGATTTAATCGAACATGGAAATTGAAACAATGATGCTATAATACGGTATTTGAATGAGAAAAGTCGATGCCGTTTGAATTTGAGTTTAGGGGGTATGGTTAATATTTCACACGTTTCACCAGTTCATTATGGAATAAATGACTATTGTTATATATCATTATAAAGCCACTGCTTTTCTGCAATTTTTGATATATAATTTAACTCCCAAAGTAGTCGTAGATTTGATTTAATGGACGTTGTGTACCGTTGTGTGTATGAAAACAATAAATTTTTTTTCGTAATTTTGTACATTTTCGTGAATATTTCACCATCGAGTGTGAGGATTGGTACAAAGTTGGCATTTTCTGTTGGGGATATGTATTCTCAATATAATTCAGCACGATATTTATGATTCTCACCCTACTAAGGCGAATAAGAATGAGAAATATGGAGCTGGGTCGAATTTTCAAAAAAACGCTATAACTAAAAAAGCTCAACTCGGATTCGCGGGGACTTTTCACACTTTATCCGCAATGTGTGTCCCGGAAACATATAAAAAAATCAGCTTTCTCCGATTTTTTTCCTTACTTTCTCATTTTTATGTCTAATGTGCCTGGACTATTCGATGAGTTGTCCCGAACGATGACTCACCAAGCAAGCTTTTCACATTTTACTTTTAATTCTTATTTCATTTTTATCGCATTAAAACAAGAATTTAATGTAAAGTGGGTCTTGAGTCAGAAAATAAATTCGACGCAGGATATTCGCACACCTAATGGTCACGGGCTTCGCCCGCGACCATTACCTGGCCGAATACCCGGGGTCTCGATCACTGCGAATCCCTGCATACTACCGATTGAAGGCGATCTTGCAGTGATACATATTTACGGTGACATCAACTTTTATATACGGAATGATGCTGCGACCCCTCACTTCCCAAGATCTTTCCTCTTCAGGGAAGTGGTCGACGTCCACAGCTCCCCGTAAAACCTTAATGTCCCTAGGAACCTCTCGTTCTCGCCTTTCCGCTCTGCAGTGTACTCGGAGATGGCGTAACATGTATTGAAAATAAATAAATAAATAAATAAATAAATAAATAAATAAATAAATAAATAAATAGTGTTTACCTCATTTTGTCCATCATATCATCGAACGAATCAACTATGAAATATATTGGCTGTAAATCCTCATCTGTATACTGCTGCAAGCTAGTTATCTGCGGCTCAAATATTTTTTTAGCGGGTTTGTCAGACAGTGCATGCATCAACTCCCCATACGACGAAAGTGTCCCAGCGCCGTACGCCCTCACCTCTCCTTCTTGTTTAAGTAAGCCAAACTCCACTGTAAACCAATATAACTGAAAAAAAAACAACAGAATAGTGCTGAACCAAATTATATCGCAAGTGAAAAGCCAGAGTTCCCTCGCGGTTTTGTTTTTAAGCAATTGTACTGAATATATTTCTGGCCACATGAAAGTCTAACCATTTGGAACAACGCAAAGGTGCCATGTTGACAAGGACCTGTCGCGAAGCCTTTGTCGCCATTGTGAAGTTACACCAAAATCGACCAAGACGTAAACGATTAATTAAATGCTAATATAACTAATAAAAAACAAATGTTGATCTGGGGCCAATACCATAAATCGTTTACAATTGTATTTTCCATAATTGTATTTTTTGACCATGACTACCAATAACTGAAATGCATTATTAGCGTTATGGATGACATGGCGTTTCACCGAAAGGTAACATGCCATGTCTTTTACAACGCCGATGATTCATTGCAGTGATTTATATTTACAGTTAGAAAATACAACTCTAGAAAATACAATTGTAAAATTTTTTTTGGCGTCGGATTTCTGTTAAGTGAAGGCCGCATCTTCAAATATATCTCACCAGAAGAAAAAGTAAGAACCTGGACGCACAAAAAGAAGCCAACTTAAAAACAATTTTGTTCAAACCAAAGTGAAAGACACACCATCTTGTTACTTTGAAGCTTTTAGGAAACAAACAAATTATTACCTGGCTTCTGTTGTGCCGGTCGAAATCAGGGGTATAGTATGAAACATTATTGAGGGGGTGGGGGGGGGGGGTACACCCAGACATTTGAACCCATAACAGGAGAAAAGTAGGGTACAGTAGTGATGACTGTGGTAATGTTGTACAGGGGTCGATTTAATTTGAAAATTTTGATTAGCGTTTTGCTAGTCATCATTGGGAATTGATTAGCAATTTAGTCAATTTGATTAGCATTTTTGCATTCAATTTGAAAAGATGAAAAAACTGCTGAAAATACCCTGGTCCATCAAAAAGAACCAATGTAAATTGCAATGTATGCCACTGATGTTCAAAACATCAGCCACACACACTGCAATTTGCACTGGTTCTTTATGAGAATTAAGAATAATGTTACGTATAATTCAATCATGTTTTAAAACTCTTTTGGTCACTGATGTATTTCTTAGATCAGTGTACACCATGTTTTCATTGCATCACTTGGCATCTTGTTACAACCAGTAGTGTATAAATTTACCAGTAATGTCGAAATCGACCAGTAATGTCGAAAAAATTAACCTTTAATGTCGAAATCAACCAGTAATGTCGAAAAAATCGACCAGTAATGTAAAAATCCGTAATGTCGTAAAATTAACCAGTAGTGTCAAAAAGTGACGACCAAAATGACGATTTTTCGCAAAAATTTCAATATTTTTTCGGGTTGCTCAAATTGTACTTTTGCCTATATTTATCGACTTTTAATCATTTTCGCGCAAGTTTAAACACATTTACCCCAGTAAATATGGAATTTTATGTTTAACAATTATTTCCCTCTTTCATATGCACAACATATCCCATCCTATTTGCTCTCTCTCTCTCTCTACCTCTCTCTCTCTCCCTCTCTCTCCTCTTTCTCTCTATCTATCTCCCCTCTCTTTCTATCGCATGTCCCTCTGCCTTTGCCCCCCCCCTCTCTCTCCATCATTCTCTCTCTATCCCCCTCTCACTCTGTCTTTGCCCATCTCTCTCTCTCTCTCTCTCTCTCTCTCTCTCTCTCTCTCTCTCTCTCTCTCTCTCTCCATCCATCCATCCATCCATCCATCTATCTATCTATCTATCTATCTATCTATCTATCTATCTATCTATCTAATCTATCTAATCTATCTATCTATCTATCTATCTATCTATCTATCTATCTATCTATCTATCCCCTGTCCCTCTGTCTTTGCCCCTACCTCTATCTCCCCTTCTCTCTCCCCCCTTCTTTCTCTCTCTATCGCTCTCTCCCTATCCCCTTTTCCCTCTGTCTTTGTCCAACTCTATCTCTCTCTGCCCCCCTCTCTCTCTCTCTCTCCCTCTCTCTCTCCCTCCCTCCTCCCCCCTCTCTCTCTGGATAGATAATGAATTGATACGACGCTGAAATATTTAGTCTAGTATTTAGCGCTCGCACAGACAGACATACAGTCACACATGTGGGCTGGCAAGTGTGTAGGCAGGCAGGTTAGCAGCATCCAGGCAGACGGACAGAAATCCAGACAGACAGATAGCAATGTGGCGTGTGAAAAATAACCCCTAGACATGGATAGACAACTGAATGACGGAAAGACAGGCAGACCTACATACAAAGATTGATTGGTTGGTTGATTGATTGATTGATTTCGTTTACGACACTTAGTTTAAAGCACGCGCACCATACACGTGTCATTTCGGCATGTGGCTTGGCACACGAAGTCAACGTGCACCTGGGATAAAGTGTCATTCCCAAGGACACAACTTAACTGACCTCGTCAGGTATAGAACCCGGATATTCATCAAACTGAATTGTGAGGCAATTTCTCGATTGAGCTAATAGTGCTCCCCACGTACATGCGGGTGACGCAGACTGACTGATTGATGGATGTAGGTAAAATGACAGGTAGCAAATTGGTAGAACTAGATGATAGACATGCAGCAAATATCGGGTAGTGACTGACATTATAATAGTCAGTCATTAAAGCACACGACCAGGGGTGTCATCGGGGGGGGGGGGGGGGGGCTACACCCCCCGCCCCCGTCGGCAAGTTTTAGTGCTCCTCATTTTGGTCGTCACTTTTTGACACTACTGGTTAATTTTTCGACATTACGGATTTTTACATTACTGGTCGATTTTTTCGACATTACTGGTTGATTTCGACATTACTGGTTTTTCGACATTACTGGTCGATTTCGACATTACTGGTAAATTTATACACTACTGGTTGTAACACATCTGCTTTGAATTGTGTGAGGCCCAGTGGATGACTGTAATTTCTAACTTTACAGCCAGGATGAGGAAAGATGAGAATCATGTGATTAAAATGATTGTTTGGTAATATAAGGAGTTGGACGATAAACCAGTATTTCGATACAGTTCGATATAAATTTTGTAACCGGTAAAATATAGCTTGTCTTGAAAAGTAACTGGTATATCGAATCTTTCGATTTTAGGAACAGAGGGGTCGATACTCATATTATTGGACTTTCATTCACAAGTTGTGTTGTCTGCAAACGTTAACAGAAATATAATGGAAAAATAATTAATAAAACTACATTATTTGCAAACTAGTTCTTTATTTATTGACGGGTAAGTGTTGTTTTACTCATCAAAATGACATTGACATGTCAAACAAACTGACCAACCAAATGTGCTTTCAACACTTTCGGCATTTGGGAAGACAAAACCCATAAATATTATGTTGTACAAGCCTTAATTAACGGCAATAATTAAAGAGTCTCATAAATAAATCAATCCATATAATGCAGTACAGACCAAGCACCATCCATGGAACAGGGTAATTATCGCTTCGAATAAACACATACACAGACACAGTGTATTGAACTGCAATAAAATTCACTAACATTTAAAAATAGATCGAATGACAATGAGGTCAGATTATGGGGGCACGTCAGCATCGATCAAAAAAATGCTGTCGAGTATATTTTTTCCATTTCTCTGCTTGCGTCGAGCACCTGTGGGTGTGTGTGTGTGTGTGTGGGGGGGGGGGGGGGGGGGGGTGGTGGTAAATAAATTAACGGCTTTTTAAAGCGTATTCGTCTTTATGAAATATAGCATTGCTGCAATTGTCAATTGCGAAAACTTTGAGTTCCACATCTGGGTGGGACTGTGTGTGTGTGTGTGTGGGGGGGGGGGGGGGGTGTAAAATAATATGTATTCCGGTAATCGTCTTTTTAAACAAGAGCAATCGGAAGGGTGAGGGTTGGTGCACGATTCGTGCAGCTTTCCACATTGGAGGGGGAGAAATAAAATGATTTGTATAATACAAATCATTTGATTTTGGATTCCCCCTCCCCCATTGTGGAAAGCAGCACGAACCGTGCGGCGTACAGGTCTATTTTATTTAGCACCAACCCCCACCCTTCCTATTGCTATTATTTAGAAAGATGAGTGGCACCCCGAAAGGGGAGGTTGGTTGTGAAAGTTGTTTGGTTGCTTGACTGCTGAAGCAGAAATGTGCTCTTCCCCTCAAAAACTTGCTAGAGGCAAACTATACTTGCCAATGATGGCATGAGAACCACAAACAAAGCAAGTGGCAGATTATACTTGCCTGAAGACCCTACCCCATCACCTTCGGGGAGAGGTGGCACCTTTGTCGAGAGGAATTACACCCATATCGTCTGCAAGCTGATTCGTCCGCTGCAATTTTGCCCAAATCATCCGAAACTCGTCCGCTATGGGAAACTTTGAATTTTTGTATTTTGAATCATTTTAGCTAAACTTGACAAAGTCAATATAAGCTATTGCCATCACGCGTGCGGAAGTCTATTAGAAATGTGAGTCTGTAAGTCGGTGAGTCTGTAAGTCTGTGAGTCTGTAGGTCTGTTCACATTTTCCTTTAGCACAGGCTACACCCCGTAGTATACACTGTTAAACATTACCGTTAAATTTACGGTAATCTACTGGCGAGCAGCTGTCGGTTCACTCACCGTAAATTTTACGGTATCTACTGTTTCTGCTCAATGCGCAATCGCGGCAACAGAGAAGTGCTCATGTTCAGTGGGGCTGTGTTCCAGTACGAAGGCATTTAATTCTTTAATTACTGCTTTTGCGTAACAGCATCACCCAGGCCAGATTGTCTGAGAATAGTCCATTCTGGAGGTAGACCAATTACTATTTTTAACCTGCAGCCACGGCTGCAGGTTAAAGATATTAATTGCTCTACTATTGATGATGATAGCACAAGCATTTGATGTTGTGACGCAAAATACACATATCAGATGCGTGGTTCTGCTTCTCGATTGAACAAAATGTATTCATTGCAAATATACGGGTTTTTCCCGTTAAATTTTACGGTAGTATATCGGCAGCGTATTTTCAACAGTAAGTTTTTATATTATAACGAATGCACCAAGTGAGCCAGAGTGCTTGATGACAATAATAAATTCACGTCTCATCCACCAACCGATATATCTGCCTAATTCGCTCCAACCGTTCGATTTCGCCCATTACGGCACTTTAAATTTGTGAAGCCACTTTATTTTTTATTTATTTATATATTTATTTATTTAAGGTCACTTTCAGCATCTATATATGTAGCTACATCATGATCGCAACTCAAGAATAAAGTCAAGTTTAGCCAGTTTTGTACATTACCGATTTTAGAGAACTTCCTCCCCGGCTTTGGTTCGCGGGAACTTCTATCCGTGCTTTTTGGTCATAAATTCCTATTTTACCAGTAAAACAGAATTTTCTTACTTCAGCAAACAAACACCACTCCACTTCCCAGGGTTCTCATGTGGATGCATTTGCCTAAACTGTTTTGATTTATGTACACATCTGAGGGCGACAGGAGATACAGAAAAGCCTAGTTCATTTCACACGTGACCTTAGAGTTGTGACGATGTGCTAAATACTATGGGGTCAGAGCAATGGGACTGTTGCTTACCGTTGCAAACTTCTCAATGTCTTCGTCAGACGCGCCAAGTGATGCTAAACCAAGTTCTTGAGAGAATTGTGCAAACTTAGGATAGGACAGCATCGGAACATGCCCGAGCAATTCGTGAATGCAGTCTCTTCAATATAAATATAAGAAAATAAATTATGAAAACATGCATGCCAGATTATTTTGTAATTATATAATAAACATTATACATTAATTTATTAATATGGAAGCCCATAAAATATCAGTCTAAACACCCGTGTATGCAAGGGAGTCAGAAGCGTAACGGCTGACCCGGTGTGTGCCGGACTAACGTTCTTTTTACACCTTATTCCAGGCCTGTTGTCGGGTGGCTCCTTGGCTAAATGGGGGTAAACCTGACATGTGACGAACACATAGAGTATTTGACCGAGAAAACAGTAATGTAATGGAATTTTACTCAGAGACATTGAATTGTGAGGTGAAAACATTCTGAAAGAAGATCAACATTTCCGTTAATGGACGTTGAGAACCAGTATCGGAAACTCTGCCTGTGGTTTTGAAAATACTTCTTTAATGTTATCGCGTTGTTAGGAGGTACAGTATCTACCTTTAGGGTTCGCTTTTCAAACCGAGAGAAAATATTCCATCCGATTAAATCTACAAACAGTCCATGAGCTATTTCAAAGGCTAGACTGGTTCCAGGCCATAACACTGCCAGATGTGTTTAAGAATATGGGCAAAGAACTTACCACTGGTCGTCTTTTTACATTTCATATGATATTTATCTACAAATATGACTCATGGCTGCACCTTTCTGACAAATTCGGTTGTAAAAATTAAAAACGAAGGGAGAGGTGCGATGACCGGCTACAGTAATCAGGCATATGGAGATTTTTTGGAACGAAAAGACCCGAGCTCTTTTATGACAACATATTTCGAGGTCTTTTCGGGAACGTTGCAATCCTTTTAGGAAATGCTGATTGTGTCTCGATTTTTTAAAGAATCTTTGGAGAAAGTGATAAATAGAATACCCTACCCGTCCCCAGTTTATAGTGACATTCCCGAAAACTCTGCCAGGGATTCTTTTGAGTGTCTGTAGAGGGATGAATGTGTGTCCATTTCCAAATAGAATCTAGGTATGTTTTTACCAATTCCAGTCCTAAATGTCCCAGTTTTAGTCCCCACTCAAACACATATTTCATTCACAATTGGTGACCTGAACTGAGTGGTCATCAGCCCTCAGAAAAACAATTATCCCTAACCCATTGAAGCGTAGAAAGCGTCTGAATTCAACCGAAAACTACTGTTTCTTCTTTAAACCATAAATGACTACTTCTGACTTTGATGACTTTTTACTGCCCCAACAAGCAGTTTTTAGATAAACATGCAAGTTAAATTCTAAGAAGCTTGACAGATGTTTCTAGACAAGTCTTGGCTTCCTATATAGGCAGCCAGGACTTGCAAGAAACAACTACAAACCCACAGAATATAGAGTGTCATGTGTAACAAAAACGTATAAATATCTCCAGACTAAGGGTTAATTGTATGGCAAGAGTTTAATAGAGATTGCAGAGCTTGGATTGGTGATGATTCATGTGACTGTTCCCAAACTTACATGCTTCTGTATTAATGTTCCCGATTCATTTCAAAGTTTAAAGATATAACCAACGTTCACCAAACAGACACGTTTACACAATAAAAAGAGGGAAGTGAAATTCTTTAACCCTTTACCCAACGCAGACGATATCAAAATTTATTATTTTAAATATGATTTTTTTAAAATTTTTCAAAAAATTTCAACAAAACCATATCATGTGACCCCCTGATTGGAACAAACTCGACGAGCTCGTTCCAAAGAGGGTCATATGATATGGTTTTGTTGAAGTTTTTTGAAAAATAATATTTTTTCAGCTGCGGAATTTTTTTATTATGCGGGCGGATGTGGCAGATTCGTTGGGTAAAGGGTTAACCGTTTCAACCCTGATGCCCCGAGTGGTATCATCTTGTATACACAATTGAAAAGAGCGATATGGGCGAAACCATCTTCCATTTGTAGGATGGTTCAGGAATAATTTAATCTTATCACCCACTGGGGTTGTAGGATTCAATTATCACTGATCCCCCTGTCAAGTTTAGTACTTATTGTGTTGTTATACATAGCGATGGAAAGGTTTAAAATTCAACCGGGAACACTATCAAATGCACAAAGCAAAATCTACTAGAATTGACGAAGAGTTTCTTTTCATTCACGCAACTCAGGCAGTGTATTGGAATCTTACGCAATGGTGGCATCTCGTTCACGGAAGTTCTACAATATACAATTTTTATTTTGTTTGACAGAATTTAAAAGAATCTGTAGAGCTCTATATAGTGGTTTGATTTCTCAAGATGCGCTATGGTAAAAAATGCTGCTCAAACATTTGGTGTTTCGACAACATTGTGCAGAGAACTTATTATTAACGTTCAAGACCAAAACACGGCCAACATGTACGACCCCACAACTGGAATCAGACAGAAAATAATATGAAATGAAATGTGTGAGTGTGAACATAGTACGTTACTCACGGCTCTGGTGAGTAGTCCGGCTTCGATCCGTGTCGCACGTATTGAGTGCATTGGAACACACGAAATGCCAAACTGGCCAAGAAATCTCGAGCAGATAGAAGACCTGCTACTGGTCGCAACTGAAATCCAGTAGTACCTGAAAGCAAAAATAATCGGTACAGTTATTATATTTGTTATGAAAAGTCAGACAGACAGACCGACCGACCGACCGACCGACCGACCGACAAACAGACTGATATCGTTGGAAGTGATTTAACTCTTTACCTTACGGAAATATCCACCCAGAGCTATTCACAAAAAGTCGATATTCAGATTCCCATACTTGTGCAATTTTGTCCACCAAAATACAGCTTTTGATCACCCATTGGAACGAGTTGAGCTCGTTCCAATGGGCGGTCAAGAGCAATGCTTTGGATTGGAAAAAAGAGTTTTTTTAGTTATTCAAAATTATTTTTTCAAAAATGTTCATTGAAAGGGTTAAATGTTAACTTGATTTCCACCATAGGGTCTACTATTAAATGTTCTGTCAAAACCGTTAAGTGGAGTTAGCATGAGTCGCAATAATCTCATATTTGAGTAATATCGAAATACCACCCCGCATCACTTATGTAGTAGTGTCAATAAAATGTGCTGTTCAAACTGATATGATTAGAGTTAGAGCACTGGACTTTAAAGCGAAAGGTCGGGGGTTTCACTCTGACCCACACACTGTCTTTAGACAAGAAACTTATTCCCGATTGAAACGGTGCCACCGCGTACTGAGGCGCAATGCACGTCGATGGCGCCCTTTCTTTCAACCTTTGCTAACTTTGCTTGTGCCGGATCAGTAAGTTGGAGAGTCTAACAGTTGCTCACCACTGCTCGGTGGTTTTCTCAGGGTATTCCGGAAAACTGTTCCACCCTAGCTGTTAAAATTGTCGTTAAAACCCAATAAACAAACCGATATGATTAGACGACAGACGCAGCGCAATGTAGAGCTTAAACGGTTAACCGGTTAATCGATTAATCAATGATCAACATCTTGGTCGATCCAAAAGTAAGTGATCGATTAACCGTTACTTTTGAACTACTGTGTTATATGGGTTAACAAAGGAACAAACTTGCTCCAAAACAGGCAAACATTGTCACATTGACTCACATCAATTATATGAGACAGAGTAAAGCATGGAAGTTACTTGCAGACAGACTTGTTTACTTGCATGATCATCATATTGTATCAGTAGCTGGAAATGGCCATTCTTAACCATTTACCCATTGCGGGTAGCAGACGACGCTTTCGAAATGAATTCATGAATTACTAAAAATTTTCAATTTTGACAAAAATTAAAAACATAATAAATTTGAATGGAGATTTTTGTGTATAGGCCTAGTCGGTTTTGTTTGTTATTTTGGGTAAAGGGTTCATGCTGTAAATCATCAACGGTATTACAGTTATTCATATATCTGTTTGGACAAGTGATTAATCGGTTAACCAAGGTTAATCCACGTGATTAATACATCAAGAAAACCCCTTAACCGTTTCAGCTCTAGCGCAGTGGCTCAAAAATCATAAATTAACGCGACGCATTTCTGGTCGAATGATTGGGAGTATGAATCTGACATGAATTACGCAGGCTGCGTCTTTCAGCAATGAATTTACGATACTGTTGCTCTAAGAGCGAAAATGTTGACATGATGTGCTTAGGTATAATATGCCATATCGTCTTCAGATAATGCTGTTTTCATGCATCTAGGTACTCCGACATCCCCCATACTTCCAACGTTGAGATACCCTATGATCCTAGCGGTTAAAAGTGGCTTAATTATTTATTCACCCACCTCTAATTACACTTTCAACAGCCAGGGTCATAATGCGTCGGGCAGTTTTAAGGGTAAACGAAGACGGAATACGCGGAGAGACATTCGAAAACCACCTGGTAGCGACGAGTTACTGTCAGACTTTTCAACTTACCAACTCAGTTCAAGTAGGGTTAGACTTAGTTGAGGGCACGTGTATTATAGATGATCGGTACGCCACAGCCAATCGTGCTCGCAATTGAGATTAGGTGTCTTGCCCAAGGAGACAACGCAGATGACATCGAGCAGGATAGAACCTTTAACCTTTCAATCGGAAGTCATGTGTGCTAACCAAGGAACCACTGTGCTGTCCTTAAGGCAACTTAAACACCAACAAACAAACGAACAAACAACCAAGATGACACAAATAGAGACCACAAAGAATGTAAAAAAATATACTACGCATTTCATGTAGGTAGCCATTTTTGATGTCAAGGACTACGATGCAGTCAAAGAACAGACGGCGGAATGGAAAACTTATTGGTTAGGAGTGTAAAATTATCGGGAACAATGAGTATCGGTTTTTCAAGATTTTTCTGACAAATATTCTTGACGATTTTGAGGACAAGCTTTTTCATAACACAAAACTAGGGTTACAAAAATATATTCCGAAATCATCGTGTTCATCTCTTAACCCTTTACCCAACGCAGACGATATCAAAATTTATTATTTTAAATATCATTTTTTCAAATTTTTCAAAAAATTTCAACAAAACCATATCATGTGACTCCTCGTGGGAACGAGCTCGACGAGCCAGCGCTATTCTCCAAAATCGCCAATTAATTTTCATTATTTTTTTCATCTTTTGTTTCAAAAACATAGGTTATGACCCCTCGTTGGAACGAAACCTATGTTTTTGAGACAAAAAAAGAAAAAAGTTAGTTATTCAAGAATTATTTTTGCAAGTGTCGTCTGCTTTTCAGGTTAGGTAAAGGGTTAAAACAATTATATCACATACAAATAATGTGAAAATAAATATTCACAGCACCCAGAAAAACACGTTTTTTGAGGCTCTTGTCCATTCACTCACCTTGGCTCTGCATATGGAAACTATTTCCAGAGACCCCCAGTCTTAATCCCAATTTTAATAGAACACATACATTTGGGTTCACGTCAAACTACTAGCAAACACACATCGAAGCTTCAGTTCTACTTTGGACAGCGTGGTCGCCACCCGTAGCGGTCAGACTTATACACTCAAAAATCAGTTGGATTCATAATCACTCATCTCAGTTGATTTGGGTTACTTTTTAACCCTTTACCTAATCTGAAAAGCAGACGACACTTGCAAAAATAATTCTTGAATAACTAATTTTTTTTATTTTTTTGTCTCAAAAACATAGGTTATGACCCCCTCGTTGGAACGAGCTCGACGAGCTCGTTCCAACGAGGGGTCATAACCTATGTTTTTGAGACAAAAAATGAAAAAAATAATGAAAATTAATTGGCGATTTTTGAGAATAGCGCTGGCCGGTTTTTTCCGTTACGTTAGGTAAAGGGTTAACCCAACTGATCTTAGACTGTACGTTTTAACAAGCCGATGGGTACTGACTCCCTTAACTAATCTTCACAAGATAGATTATATCGGCCCCCGCCTAAAACTATGACAGCAAATTTAAGTAGTATTTATTTTCTTTCACAGAAAAGATTATCTCCGTTATCGGTACTGTATTCGGGTTAACTGAAACCCTTGTCCCATGGGAGAGTTGACTTTTGAGAAACACAAGAGTTTCTTAAAAGGTATGTCGCAGACCATTTCGGAATTAGTTGTTCTGGAGGCACAACCCTTTTTCGTGGTCACACCAAGAACGTGTACATATATTATTAATGGTGCTAATATTTGTTGAAAATGTTGTTTGACCCCAAGAAAAAATTAATGGTGCTTGTTTATCTGCATCATAAGCAATTACCAATGTTCACTTGCGCTGTGAACTTGGGTATTGCACTTAGGACGAGAGCTGGGAACGGTGTTCAGCAAACCTGACAGGTTGCCCGTCCATTATTCTTGAAATGTGCATTTTGTTGTTGACTTTTACTGGTTCTTCCTAGTCGGGTCATTAGTGTATGCAGAGCTATAGACAAGTTTAACATACAGTATGAGCAAGCGTGTTGCCAGATATCTATATTAGGGTCAGTGGTGGGAGCACCGTAGTCTTTTTGGAGTCCAAGGATTTTTTATTCCGTTGACATGTCACGAAGATCGAAATCTTGAGTTTGAGGGAAAATATGAATGTGGTGTCCCCTCTGTCGTAGTCGTAAGAGGTATAATCACTACAAAATGTTAACATTGCGCAGTTTTCATTTTTTCATTTTTGAAGTCACTTGCGCCCCATACCTGTTGTTCTGAACTGTAAGGAGTTGACCCCTGCTGAACTTTATTCATCAAAACAACAAAACAAAATGGCAGCATTTGGGAATTGTAGATACCATGGATTAGTCTTACTGATCATTCTTCTCATATATGACAAAAAAAATTCTCCGAGTCTGTACAACCATTCAGTTATTTTAAGGAAGTTTATTGTCAGAATGTTGGCCTCTTACTTATGTCATAGCATACTTTCAGGCTGTGCTCTCAACCACACGATAACTGTTCCATAGCAAATTTCAGTTTTTCAGATGTTCTATGTTTCTTTCCAAACATTTTGGTATATAATTTTCTGGGGTTATTTCCTTTTACCCATTTTTGGACTTTGGAGAAGATATCCTGAAATTTGACCAAAGTTAGGCTGGACGTCTCCTTAAGATTCGAAGACGAATCGAATCTCGAAGTTTCGCCAGGCCCTACCCCATGGCTACGCAACTGAAACTTTGAAATAAAACATTTATTTGCAGTATACAGACAACAAACAATTGATTACAAATATGGTAACTGGAGATGTACAGAAAATATATACTGCATGGAAATGACTTTGCCAGACTGTCTTTCTGTCATTCCCATATAAGTTCAGTATAGGTAGAGTGGTTTACTGAGAAGACACCCACACAGGGGCGTGGCTAGAGTTTTCCAAGGGGGGGGGGGGGTGTAGGGTACTGCATTTTCAACTGGGGGGGGGGAACCCCTCCCGGTCCCCCCCCCCCCCCCCCGCAGTTGGAAATTCACTACCGAGAAAGATTTTGAAAATGAAGCCATGAAAGGGGGCATAAAATTGGTTCTAGTAACTGAAATGCCAACACATTTATGATAGAATTATCGAGTTATTATTATTTTGTATTCTTCTGGGGATTGAATATATGTGTTGAACAAATGCTCAAGTTTAGAATTTGAACAATTCACACTGTCCTTGCATTAAATCAGATTCTATACAGTAATGATCAATTTTCGATGTTTCATCATTGTGTAACTGTGAATGATGGAATTAAGTCAAGATAACGATTTTACATGATGTGATTTTCTTGAAGTGCATTACGAGGATTTTTTTTATTACGTAAAGTAAACGGACAATTGAAATCACATACCGATTAACATCATACATATTTATGAATCTCGATATGCGTACACTGTAGTTGTAAATAGTAACAGTTAGAATTTTTTGCCGATTTGAAACCGAGTTGGAATTTTGGGAAGGAAAGGAGACACAAATCAGTATAGCCAAATTAGCTCTAAAATCTAGATAGAACGAACTTCCAACTATTCATGACTTGCCCTCCGAATTTCGAACTATAGAAAATTTTGGCCAGGATTGGGGAAGGGTGGGGGGGGGGGGGTTACACATCCCATCACACCCCTCTCTCCCCCTGTCACCACGTCCCTGCACTCACGCAGTAGAGTGTCATTCAGAAAAAATAAAACCAAATTCGAGCGGAGTGGGTGTGCGGAACCATATGACCCAAAAGGCCTCAAATTTGTCGGTGCTTTCATAACAGAACCGTTAGTGTCGGATACAACGCTTCAAGTGTTAGAAAGTAGCGGCTTTCATTTGAAAAGTTGAGAAAACACCATGTTATCGGGATGCAGTATTTCAATTCAATATTTTTCTCTTGTTTTATCTTCGGAGGAACCCGTCTCAGACCGCATACCAACTAGTTCCAACTTATTTCCTTCTGCATGGCCAATCACAATTTGCTAACCCATGCGTTACACCCTTGCTCAACAGTGAATGCCCGAGGGAAGGGGGGGGGGGGGGTGATATATAACTCTTAAATGCCTGCGACTGATGTGATTAGTACTCTGGGAGGAAGACTGAATGCTGAGACTTTTTTCAGAATCAGTTGAGAGAGAGAGAGAGAGAGAGAGAGAGAGAGAGAGAGAGAGAGAATGTGTGTGCGTCGTGAGTGAGTGTATGCGTGTTCTTAAGTCAACACTATCTTTACTAACCTGTCATTACAATATTATTGGAAAGTAACAGGGAGGGAGTGTGTAGACTCTTTAAACTCAAATGTGACGAAATATTCCCTCATTTGATTTGTCTCAGCTATGGACTTTATAAAGTGGAGAAAATGCATATGTTGGGATCCATATTTATAAAATTCCCCATCGGCCGTAACAGTGTTGTTAAATATGAAGCTGACAATGTGCACCTTTCTGCATGTAGAGGAGTGCGTGAGTCCCATACATAACATTGGCTATTGTATTCCTGCCATGTCGCAAAAGCATGTGGGCCATCACTGATATATATCAGTGTGTGGGTGCCTATGTATGATCCTGCCTACCAGCCTCCCCAAGTTCGAAATGCTTCCTACGTTCTTGTATTGGCATGCCATAACGCTAATGAAAGAAGTCCTAGTAGAATTCTGCAATATTCTTGAATATTTGAAATGACTTTGACATTATGTGGAATATGGTAATCGAGAACTCAGGCTGATTTTAAATACTCACGTTTCAAATAGTTTGATACATCTTCTAGTTGTGGAATGCTATTTTCACTATATAAACCTTCTAATTCCAGTGTCTCAAACATTAACCTATGTTCTTTACAAGCATGTGTGGGGAACAGAGATTTGAGCTGTGAATATACGTGTCCCCTAAAAAAAGAATCATTACAGGTCAGAAAATATATTTGTTACAAAAACCCTTGTTCAATATAAACAGTTTCCTCCAAAATTATTAAGTAGTATATTCTATATGTAAAGTTCATACACACTTTTCCTTCTACGCGATTTTCTATAAAAGTACAAACGAATAACCATTTATCGAACACGATTAACTTTCATTTGTTCTTTCCAAATCATAGCTCATGACCCTTCAGTGTTATAAATCACGTGACCAACAACGACATCGTTGTCTTAGAAATGCAAACCCACCGTATTGTGACGTCATTGCCATGATGATACGGACCAGGCCTGAAAATAAGTAGTCTGACATTTGCAGAATGAGCTCCCCAGAGGGTGAATGTTATGATGCTATCCCATACAGTAGGCCAGTTTATCCTCTGGGTACCTCTTTCTGTTTAGTTTTGAGACCCTCATTCAGATTGAGGTTCACAGGGGGTAAATTTGGTGATGCTACCCTGCTATACAGGGTAGCATCACTAAATTCACCCTCTGGGGACCTCATTTTGCAGATGACAGTCTGCTTATTTTCTGGCTTGATATGGACTATCGGTACCTATACGCACCACGAGTAGTTATGGTGACACATATTCTGTCGTCCTTGGAATTTCATAATGTTTCGTGATTTTTGTGGAACGCACGCTATATAGATTTGATCACGTGTTCTAGATGTATTTTAGGAGCTCTAATTTTTATCAAATCCTCTTGTTCAGCCTATCTCGATCCCGACACTGTTTATGCCTGAATATTCTGAGATCGCCGTCATGGATGTCTTGGTTGGTACTCTAATATTGTGGATGGCACGTCGTGCTATTAACTTGAATAGGTATATTCAATTCAATGAGAGTATTTTAGGGCTGAAATTCTTCTGGAATACTCATTTCTACCTACACGTCGGTTTTTTTCCGTACGCCAAGTCAACCATCTATACTTCTTGGGTGGTACTCGATTGGTATGGGCGACACATACTGCAATCAGTTCAGTCACGTATGTCGGTGGGTATCGAATAAGCAAAACGACCCACAAAAACTTGAGTTTCTGAAAACAACCTGCGTCCGGGTTTGCCTTGTTCGAATTTTGCTGCCGGTGGTCAAAATCCTAGGTTCGCACGTTCCCGGAACTTCTAGTGTTCACGTAAAGCACTATTCTGTCCATTTCTTGCCCCTGAGTGGCTAAACCGTTCTCCCATCATTTAGTCTACTCCCGTCCATTACTAGCTACTTCTGACCCTCCCTCTTCCTATATTTTCTGCCTTCTTCGAACATGGCGCTATGCTGGAATCATTCACCCAATCAGATCGATCCATTCCACATAGCTCCGACCCTAGTGGTTAATGTACGATAAAATTGAACGAATACGTCTTGGCCAAGGACGATAACTGCGTGAGACTCATGAGAAATCGGCCTTTGAGGTCTAATCTTAAGTTCCTTATGTCCTCATTCGAGTCCTTGGAATAACGTTCCGAAGATCCCCATTTCGGCACCACTATCTTATACACGCCTAACCTTTGGAACCCATTTATCAGGCTGGTGAGGAAATTCCTCAATGGGGTCTAGCCACACAACCTTCATCCCGGTATCTCGGGACTGGTGGAGGCTGTCGTTTTGGGAACATTTTATGATTTGGGACAGTAGCTTCATGAAGAAACACCACGTTGTGTTTAACCCTTTATCTAACATGAAAAGCAGACCACATTTGCAAAAACAAAATATTTTGAATAACTAATTTTTTGTCTCAAAATCATAGGTTATGGCCCCTCATTGGAACGAGGTCGACGAGCTCGTTCCAAAGAGGGGTCATAACCTATATTTTTGAGACAAAAAAAAAATGAAAATATAATGAAAATTAATTGGCTATTTTTAAGAATAGCGTTAGCCGGTTTTGGCCGTTACGTTGCGTAAATGGTTAATCTTAAGCCCGCCCCACCTCCAGGTCCTCCGTAACAAGATGGCAATCTATTTTCGTAAAGTTATTTGATGCAAATGTGTGATTCGGTTTATTCACATATAAGACATTCATTTAGGTAAATCGTCATTCCGCTTCGTTGTTATTTAACTGATTTCTGCATTTAATGTGCATGGTATGCAAACCTATTTAACAGTAGAGAATGTAATGTCGGACTCTCTGCGAAACAAATACGTTACAAATTTTATTTTGCGCGGCATTATGAATATATAGTAAATACACTATAAGATGCGACACGTGGAAATCCAGAAATGGTAAATCGGCCCAGAGGTGTGGAGATAAGCCTTGCTTCTTTGTCAGTTTACCTAATGCATTCTTTTCAGTCCGCTTGCACAATGAATAGCTACAGGGTGTTTAGTAGGCAGAGACTGTGTTATATGAAGATCAACTTGAACAATATTATATTAGGTTCCGCGTCACCTCACACAAATCCACCTTATAGACACCAAACCCCACCCACCGAATAAACGATGCGAATTGCTATTTCAGATTCATATTTTTTATCTATTCACTTCATCACATTTCCACAACTAAAATACACATATCTTATATATGACCTTAACAACTAAGTTAATTAATTAATTATGTTCGTGTTGGTATATAATTATTTGTTGGTTAAAAGAATATATAATTTTACGAATTTGTTCAAAACACGCTTTATTTCTTTCAGATGTAATATAAAGAGTTACACGGATGTGGAAGAGAACTCACCATGTCTTTACTTCATCGGCTGAGTATTCCACGCGTGGTATCGGTATACCGCTGAAAACACAAAACAAGATATACGTGATATATCATGTCATTAATATATGCCCTATGCTATTTGGATTCAACACATGCAAGAACAAAATAAACATAGTTCGAAACTGTATGCTTGACTATCTAGTTGGTATCAGCCGCTGCTGAAATAATAATAAAAAATCAACATTTACAGCTGATATTTACTTGCAGTAATTCACAATCAGAAAAGTGTCGAAAGTGGTGATGCCAGCTTACTGTACAGCCTCGTCGTACGGGAGTTGAGAGTCCTCCAGCCATAAGCAGAAACGGTATATTTATTAAAGAACGGTTCGATTACATGGTGAACACAATTCGGAGATCACTTACGTCCGTCCATAAAATTCATCAACCCGAATCTGAAAAAGGGTATCGCGTGGATTTTTCTCTCTTTTTGATCATGCTGTTGGTAGATCCTCCACCACGAGGACCTCAGAGATCAAAATCATTCCAAAAAATAAAAACAGGAAAAGCTGTTCTCCGAAAATCTACCAATGTCTCAACTGATCACTAGGGGAGGAGGCGGCAGATTTCAATGATGGGTCATCATCCGACGCACATCGCGTTGAGTTTGGAGCGATCACGAGAGGGTGTTGCCCATTCTTGTCGGTGGGTCCAGTCCCTCTTCGGAGGAAATGTTGGAAAGTGGAAGGCCAGTGTGGCCGTCCGCCGGCTTCTTTGCTTATGACTGAAATGTTGTCCAGCCGAAATATTCCAGCAATTTTATAAAGACTTATTTCAAAATTTGAAGAAAGTCAGTTCATCAAGGCTAACGAGAGACACACGAACGAGAATAGGATGTATGCATGGGATACGGTAATATCCACAGTAACACACGGACATCCACTAGCTTAGGTAGTGGATGTCCCTGCATTACCGCGGATAATACTGTGTCCCATGGTATCGTTGCTTGTGAAGTAAAAGTTGAGTTACAAAAATAGCCGGGGCGCGCGCCGGGTTCCCCTGGAGCCGCACAGGCACGCAAATCATGTATCTATATTGAGGGCACGTGGATCTTCTGGAGGCCTCCAAGAATTTCATGGCGTAGGCATATTGCGAAGATCCAAGTATTGAGATAGGGGAAAGGTTTCAAGGTGAACCGCGTGTGGAGTATATTTTTTAAAATAAATTGGCCTGGGTCTTCCCCGGAGAAATTTTGAAAAATATGCGCCAGTTGGCGCTATTTGCAGACATTTTGAGGTTCGGAAGAACGTCAAGCGTGATATGTATCTGTAATTTCATGAATTCAGGATTTTTGGCGATGTTTTTTTTTTTTTGGGGGGGGGGGGGGCACACCACTAGATCCGCCTAGGATCCCCTTCGAGGCGATTGTATATATCGGCGTGGTTGAAGACGAGAGGAATTATCTCATATGTTTGATGCGTTAAGGTCAAGAACTGGCTTTCAAATAAACTCAAATGATACGCGAAAGGACATGACATTTGTTTCAGTAAACAGCGACATTAAGATACAAATGCCATCCAAGTTGTAATTTATCGAGATATTGACACTCTCGCAGCATAATGTCCTTCTGTTGGTTTTAATATAACGAAATTAATGCTTCCGATTAATTCCACTTGACTCGGAATCGGCGCCATTCCGCTGAAAATGTTTGATTGATAATCCGTGTTTATGTAACTCTGCGTTTTCTATGATTGAACGAAAATCCAATAACTTCCGGAAATGGATAACTTGAAAATGCGCGGCGTCTTTCATTCAGGTGAGATGTCGCGTGTCATTGATTTTATAAATAGAAATACACTGACTGTAACGGAATGGCACAAGGTTCGGGAAATGGAATAACAGTTACAACTGAATTAAGTTACTGTCTTAAACCTTCGAAATCTGATATTATAGAATTGTAAGTTCCATGACAGTTAAATGACATCCACTGAAAAATTCCATAATTAATGTTTGGGGTAAAACACGGTTTGCTCAAGCAAGACAACAGTAGGACTATATCCCTCCCCACAACACCTACACTTATTGGATACAAAATCAAGACTCATCGGAATGAAATAGACCCAAAGAGGTATCCCTTCGTTGAAAGGTGAGGAATTGTTTTAGGGATATGCAACCTTTCCTTAATTAACTAAACTAGCGGACGATACTTGCAAAATAGCAACACAATAAAAAAATAAAAATCTTTTAAAAAACTCGTTAAAAAACTAAATGTTGTCATTTTTTCTCAAAAGCATTGCATATGAGCCCTCACTCGAACGAGCGCGATGTTTGGTCTCGGGAGAGTTGATTAATATTTCTGAATCGGCTGATTTTTCAACATAATTTTCAATATTGTGTTGTATAATGTAATCTGCAGATCGAAAAGAGTAATGCACACTGTTCGTTCATTTATTTATTTGGTTTCATTTATTGGGGTTTAACGACACTTTCGACAGCCAGGGTGACCTCGCGTCGGACAGTTTTACGGGTGGCGGAAGCCGGAGTTACCAGAGAGAACCATCGAGCAGCGGCGAGCAACTGACAGACTCCCTAATGTTTTAACTCCGCACAAGCAGGGTTAGCATTGGTTGAAGAGAAGTGCATCGTCGACGTGCAGTACACCTTAGTACTCAGTGCCTCGTGCCCCGGTGTGGACAATAGTGATTACGTGCTCTTCTAAAGGACACAACGAAGTTGCCCCTGGTGGGAATATAACCGTGCACCTTTCAGTTTAAAGTTCAATGCCGTAACCACTGAGCCAGCGAGCTCCCCACACTGTTCATTGCTTTTGATTTATTTAGCTTGAATATTTCAAGTTGAGGAATAGACAAGGAAGGCATAGAGTCATCGATTTTGTTGTCCTCGGTGCCAAAGTATCCTGAACTTTGAAATCAATGAATCCAAATCCTACGTAATTTAATATTGAATATTTTCAGTGCTTCCATTCCCTCCAACAAGGCAGGCAAATAAGAGTGCACCTAAATTTATTATGGTGTGTTGTTTGTGGAGCTACAATTGTCACCGCAGATGGATGAGATGTGATTTTGTTTCTTCTTGTGAATGCGGTGTTTATAATGTTAAATTTACAAGAAGTTTATTGATGAACTTATGTCCACTTACTGTTCGGTTTTTAAAGTGATGCTCGGTGATGAAAATAACGATGATAGCAGGAAAATGTTTTATGTCACCCCATGCGTGTGTGCATTTTGAGATTTACGACTGGGGGCACAATGTTGCATCTAGTTCAAGGCAGCTGTACCATTGCGTCAATTTTACTGGTAGTCTCTTCAACACCATCCCCTGTTCTATGACTCCTAAAATACCAGTACTAGACACATATCATAATTTCTTTGCCACACCCCAGGCCTACCATAAAGGGTAGGCCTGGGGTGTGGCGAAGATATTATTAGAAATATCCCACTGCTGATATTAAACGAGCGTGAGAAAAGGCGTACGTCAATTGGAAATAAGGTGCATAACGGGCGCGCGTGCGCAATAGCGTACCTTAGAAAATAAGTTCTGCATTCTTTTTGGAAATCCTGACATATTTATGACACGTAAAATCACTATTTTCCAAGCTGTTCATCAATATGTTGTTCATACCCACTATTTTCGATGAATATGAAAACATACATCTGACAACCTGTTCAGGTCGCTATTCTGTTGTGCGGTAACCACTGAGCCATCGACCTCCCAACACTATTCATTGCTTTTGAATCTCAAAATCCAAAATCCTTCTGCTTACTCTGCTTTTGTTGCGTTGGTAAGTCTTTGTGTGGGGGAAGAGGATTCTCACCTCCCTGTTCGGAAACACCGCCGTGTGCACCGAAGCACGGTATATAACAAAATATGTGATTCTCAATTTTGTATTGAAAATGAAATATTACTGCATTTCGATATTGTTAGTAACTGTCACACTCTAAAATCAACTGGGTTTAAATTAACCCAAACCAACTGAGTTGAGTGAATATGAACCCATTTGGGTTCATATTCACTCAACCCAGTTGATTTGTGTTAATGTTCAACCCAAATGATTTTAGAGTGCATTCAACACCCATACTTGTAATTCTAAATTTCTAAGTACGCAATGAACCCTTCTGTTACAAGTTGTTTCGTGGAGCGTATATATCCAGTTAAAAGCGAGGAATAGTTTAACCCTTTACCTAACATGAAAAGCAGACGACACTTGCAAAAAAAATTCTTGAATAACTAATTTTTTTCATTTTTTGTCGCAAAAACATAGGTTATGACCCCTCGTTGGAACGAGCTCGACGAGCTCGTTCCAACGAGGGGTCATAACCTATGTTTTTGAGACAAAAAATGAAAAAATAATGAAAATTAATTGGCGATTTTTTAGAATAGCGCTGGCCGGTTTTGGCCGTTACGTTGGGTAAAGGGTTAATAAAATTAAAGGTCAAAATTGTCTGAAATCAGAGGCTGAAAGCAGACGTTGCAGTTGACCGTGCATAGTTTCAATATAAGACGAGAATGAAGAGAGAAGACGTTGTATCGAAGTAGAATTGATAAATTGTATTAATACAGACTTTTCATTACACCAGCATGGCTGTAATCAATGGTAATTTACCAACAGTCGATAACTATCACAGAGTGTATACAACATATTAAAGCCTTAATCACATCGTTTGTGCTTTTATTATTTGTCAACCCAGACATTTATAGATTTTATGCAAGCGAAATGTTTTTAACCCTTCTTTGGAATATTAACGATAAGGTTTTCCTACAGGCTAGTACCTTCATAATTTAACTTGTACCATAAATTAGATACTGATGCGATCCAAAAATAATTTATTTTATTATACACTAAACGATAGATTATCGAAAAAAAAAATGCGAAAAGATAGAAATCGTATCCCCCACTGTGAAGATATAGAAATTTTCGCTTCCACGGTATCAATAAAAATGGCGGCTTTCAAAGCATCACTTTCAAGGTGAATACGAGTCAAATTATTACTGAAACTGATCAATGTTCTGCAAGCGTATAATGAAAAAAAAATCTAGTGTTTTCGAGTGGAAACTGATCATTTCCAGCAATAATTCAACACGTATTCACCTTGAATTGATGCATGAAACCCGCCAGCTGAATCAGATCGCAAGACGCTACCTGTTCCGAATATTGATCAAATCACTTCCGCGTGTCAATGCGCTGTTTACTTTCATGCATCAATTCAAGGTTGAAACGAGTAGAAGTATCGATAGGAATGATCAGATTCTTATAAAAAGCGTATAATAAAAAGAAAATCTAGTGTTTTTGAGTGGATACCGAAATTATCTCACTCATGATCGAGTTAAATGGTTATTTTCGCTCGCGCAAGCGCTCGCGAAAAAGAAACATTTGTCTCAGTCACTCGTGAAATAATTTTCGGTATCCACTCAAAAATACTAGGTATCCTCTATGTACTTTTTAAGTTACATCATTTTTCTAGTGACCCTGACATATGGCTACCTAAACAAATAAGTCATATCTGTCACTTTGAATCAACGGAAATATATAGAATGATTTCTATTCGTAAGACAAGTTTCACGGCAGCACTTTAATCATTCACCAAAACCGGGCATGGGCGTACGAGCCAGGGGCAGGGGGGGGGGGGGCAGTTGCCCTCCACCCTGGATTCGGGCAAACCAGCTTTAAAATTCCGGGCAAGGAACGACAGAGAGAAAGAGAGAGAGAGAGAGAGAGAGAGAGAGAGAGAGAGAGAGAGGGAGAGAGAGAGAGAGAGTGGGGGTGGGGGGGGGGGGGGGTCATGTATATTTGCATTCCATCCATGCAGGATTTCGGGCAAATCAAAAGGTTTGCTCCCTATATTACAAAAGCCCCGTACGCCCATAACATTTTAGGTTATTGCCCATTTGAGATTGTTTTCAAAGCAATTTGCCTGCATAAAGTTTCCGAGATATATAAGTTAAGAACCTCCAAACACATTTTATATCGCTTGGAATGAGAATATCTATAGTTTATTCTACGATGCACATGCTGTGGTGAAAAATAATAAGAACAGAGGAAAAAATAAAATAAAGGCAAATTAACCCAAAACTAATTTCCGGTCACATATTAATAAAAATCAATAAATATAAATTTCAAATTATGAAAAAGCAGCACACACAAAGTTAGGTCACATGATCAGAGTATGCTCTGTTCGAAACAACCCGGTTCGTCTGCGCATACTCCGTTTTGATTTGAGGGATTTCATGTACAAAATGGGCGTTACTGAAATGTCCCATTAAGAATCTGTCACTGTGAGCCTAACATACTGAGGGCGAGTGGGGTTTCTGGATGGTTGGGGTGAAGTATACTCAAATTATTTGTTTCTGAATGTTGAGAGATGGAAATGGAATTGGAAAAGACTATGGGAGATAGTGACAAGGAGGGTCTTCTAGAAAAATGCGAAAAAAGTAATTGAAGCAAACCTCATTGTTAACTGAGTTACCAGGGTGTCCAGTCTTGGAACTTTTACCTCCCAACTGGGCCAAGGGTCAGTTCGTTCAAACACGGTTCTTGCCAGAAGAAGTAGGGCAACCGAATTGTGTTCGCCGATATTCATAGACGGAGGACCAATAACATTAAGCTTTTAAGAACTTACCACGGGTGAATACTATAACACTTTTACAGTTGCATTTTCTAGAATTGTATTTTCTAGTTATAACTTTAAATGGGTTTAAATGAACCATTAGCATTTTCAAAGATCTGCCAGTTGGCAAATTGCCATATCTTTTAAAATGCTAATGATTCATTTTAGTCAGTTATATTAATAGGTAGAAATTATAATTCTAGGAAATACAATTGTAAAAGTGTTATAGTATTGGTTCCAGGTATTCATTTCTTACTGTGACAGAGAGATGATCTCTTTACAATGTCGCGAAACTTAGTGTTCTTCTACTATAGCGATGGAGATGGAGCTCGGTTGTTCAATGGTTAGAGCACTGGATTTTAAAATGAAAGGTCGATACTTCAACCCTAGTCAGCGATAACTGCGTTCTGACCTTGCACAAGACACTCCATCCCGATTGTCCACGGTGCCACTGTGCACTAAGGCGTCTCTCCGGGTACTCCGGCTTTCCCCACTTGTAAAAATTTCCGATACGATGTGACCCCGGCTGTTGAAAGTGTCGTTGAACTCAATAACAAACAACCTTAGAGGTGGAGCAGCATCATATACCACACAACTTGAAGGGCTTCCTGTATCTTTCTCTACGATCATCACACCATGTTGGAAACACTGAAGCTCAATGGCCAGAGCATCGAACTTCAAATCGAAACAAGAGCACCGGAAGCGAGGGGAGGGGGCCTCCCTTGTTTGATGTTAGGGGAGCAAGTGGGCAGCGCATGCCCCTTTTTCTCCGAAAGTGCACTTGTGGGAAAGACTTTACCTTTCGAAAACTGTAACTGAGAAACTCTCGAGCATTCGTTTCTGATGTATTATACACGTGCCAATGCCAATGGGGGTGGGGGGGGGGGGGGGGGGTGTTATCAGGATAATGACGGAGTTTGGTCTATAATTACCGAACAAAGACGCTATACAATTGGCTGGCTGATTTCTAAAGCTCTATATAGTCCCTTTGGCACTGCAGGTGACACCTTGTTCCTCTAAAGAGACGATATGTACAGAATGTCAAGAATATTTAGTATCACAACAGAATTTATGAAACGTTGTAAAATCCCGATCTTAACTCATATCCAGAGTCGAGTGCTATTTTTGATACCCTTGGCCCCGTTGCCATCGGATGCTTCCGGCACCCTTGAACCGAAAGGTTCACGGCTCGATCCTGACCAGCTAATTGCGGTGTGTCCTTGGGCAAGGCACCTGATCCAGATCGCTCAGGTATACTAAGGCGTTCTGCTAACCCAAAGTGTGCGAAGTTAGTACGTTGGGGAATATGACAGCTGCTCGTCCCTGCTCAGTGGTTCTATCCAGATCCTCTGCCTTCCTCCACCCATAGAACTGTCTAAGACCATAAATAACACCATGTCATCAGAGTTTTTTTTTTATAATTTATGAACTGGGAGGGTTGATGGGTTCCTTGCACAAGCCATAGTCGATATCTTTGGCATATGGAACAGAATGAAAGTGTCAATGACACTGTACCTCAACTTGACAATCTTGAACTTGGTAAGTTATAAGTGAAATGACAATATTGAAGATCATTGGTTTCAATGTTATTTGGTGAAACTTCAAGATAACAGCATTGTGTGTGGACAACGTCCGAGCAATCCATGTATTTTTAAATGTGAACTGCAAGGCTGGCTAAAGGAAGAATGTTGATACACAAATGCAGTAAGTTGAAATGTCATTGTAAACGGCAGAAATAAATGCTAATCGATAGCTCTTATCTAGAGGTCTCGATTATGAGCAAACCAAGTTCAAAAACAATCTTATGATAAACGTGCCCTGTAAGCCACGTCAAAGAAGAATGCTGGTGCACAAATGCAATAAATTCAAAGGATGTTGATGACAGCAACAGTTTTGATGGAAATGAAAAGACAATCGATAGCTCCTATCTTGGGCACCCTGAATAAGCATCCCAAGTTTCAAAACAAACCGATAATGAATGCGCTCCCTGAGGCGTGCCAAAGAAAGATGTTAATGCACAAATGCATTAAGTTCGAAGGTTTGCTAGTAGCAATGTTTGTTTTTTTTCCTGGAAATTCATAAATATGCCCTGAACTGAGTGCAAAAGGGATAAGTTGCTGCACAAATGCACTAAGTTCAACGGCTGGCGCTAACGACAACAATTTTTTCACGGAAATGAAAGAAAATCAATAGCTCCCATCTAGAGGTCACCGCAAACAAGCATACCATGTTTCAAAGGGATCCAATGATAAATGTGCCCTGCAGTATGTGCCAAAGGGAAATATTGATACTTAACTGCACTACGTTCATCAAAGGTCATCGCCTACAGCAACTATTTTTGACGGAAATGGAAGTTAATCGATAGCTCCCATCTAGAGGTCACCCCAAACAAACATACCATGTTTCAAAGCGATCCGATCATAAATGTGCCCTGTAGGGCGCGCCAAAGGAATATATTGATGCCGGACTAAACTAACTTTAAAGATCATTGCCAGCGGCAACATTTTAGACGGAAATGGACGAAAATAGACAGCTCCCATCTAGAGAGTCACCCCAAACAAGCATACTAGGTTTCAAAGCAATCCGATCATAAATGTGTAATGTAGGGTGTGCCAAAGAGAAATCTTGAGGACTGACTAAACTTAAGTTTAAAGGTCGTTACCAGCGGCAACATTTTTTGACGGAAATAGAAGAAATCGATAGCTCCCATCTAGAGGTCACCTCAAATAAGCACACCAAGTTTCAAATAGATCCGATCATAAATGCGACCTATGCGGTGTGTCAAAGTAAATCGTGGACGTACGTAAGTCAAGTTGAGCTAATAGAAACCAGCGCTACGCTGTATGTATATATGATCTTTCACATACGTATGTCGAAATATCAAAATTTCAACCTGCATATTGAAGACTGAATTGATTAAAATCCTCGTTGCATTATAGGAAAAATTTGCTCTGTGAAGTTTAGCTACCAGTCCACTAGTGAAATTCTGTATGGAGTTCGATGCTCTTATGGGCGGTTTCCTTACCCACATTTCGTGGAGTTTGCTCGCGGACTACCGTTTATTTAATGTGGTGTCACTTTACTCACAAAATATACAGATATTCTTTCCTGCTCTAGTTGTAGATATTCCAGTCCATAAGTATTTAAAGGGTCATAATTAGGACAGGCGAGGGGTGGGGGGGGGGACGAAAATCATTAAATCTGGCCATTGCAGGATCTTGAAAAATGTAAAAAATCGTCCTTGAACAGCCTTGAATTTTTTCAATCCTTGTCTGCAGGAAATCTACATTGGAAGATCAGCCTCAAAAGTCAAAACCAGATACTAAAATGCATGAATATGAAAAAATACACACAAGTTATATTATTTTGATATGCTTCCGGAATGAGCAAAACTACATCATAAAACACTTATATCTCTTTTAAGGGTCAAATTTAAAATTCAACAAACAATATACTAAAATTCATAATATGCAAATAGAGTACAAAATTTAACTAATTTCAGGGAATACACCGAACTACTTTATAAAGTTGCATTAAGTGTGGATTAAAAAACCAAGGTCAAATTTAAAGACACAAAACTCTAAAAATAATCTTAAATTCAAAATGTCAGATGGCAAAACTAGGCTAAGAAAAAAAATCGTGTGTACACCTGCAATAATTTCGGAGATATGCCCCAAAACGAACTTCCGTATATATCGGTATGGAAAAATAAACGACCAAATTTAAATTCTAGAAAAAAATCCTGAATCATAAAAAACAGCAAACAGTGTTAGAATTTGATAAGCCAAAGACCCGCTAAAGTTAAAATCTATATCTATAATGGTTTCCAAGGTATACTCTGGAAAGAAAGTCTTTATAAATCTTTATGAAATATTCAAGTTCAATTTTTAGTCCCCAAAATCCTGAAAAACAGCAAAAATTTAAAATATCAAAAGACACGTCTAAACAAGATAAAAAATAAGAATACCAAATCCAAAATCCATCCTCAAATTCTACGTAATATAAAACAAAATCAAAAGAGGAAGTGGAAGCTGGATATATAGCCCCAAAAAGTTAGCCCAAGATTATAGACCCAAGATGATAGACTCAGACCAGTCTTTTGGGAATTCGTATAGTAAATTTGGTTGAAATTATAGCACCAAGATTACAGAGCCAAGATCATAGCCCCAAGATTATAGAGCCAAGATCATAGACTCCAGTATTTTTCAGTGCACAATATTTTTGTGGCCAGCTAACCTAGTTTCCTTGTGCAGTCCTACGGGGATTCCTGTAGTAAATTTTGCAGTTGGCTTCAAAATTTACTATAGGAATTCCCATAGGAAATCTTGAAATCTATAATCTTGGGCTAAAATTTTAGGGCTGAACACTATCCTACTACTACTATCCAAAGACACAATTGGTAAAAACAAAGAAGACGCATACCAAGTTTGCAGTCTATAAATAATACCTTGTTGCTGTGTATCGCCATTTTGCTATTTTATATACCTGTGAGGTGTAACTAATACACACAACCCGAATTTGGTTTCTCAGATTTTAATTTTTGAATATATTATTTTGACTTCCCTTTTCTATGCGTTTTCACACTGCATTTATAGTGAATAAAACGGATCTGGATTGGTTTTTTGCAGTCGAATTTTACGCAGCAGGTACATGAGCGCGCGTTCAGTGTCATCACACCACGTTGAAATACTTTAGTGCACATGATCGCATTTGTACAGACATATACGAACAAAGGCGGGCGGCGAGCGGTGCAATCGAATCTAGAATCGAATCACTTTTATTATTCGAAATCGAATCGAACCTCGAGTGAAATCGGTGGCTAGAGCCCAGGATCCGCCAAGTCCATCATGGTTCTGTCCGGCAGGCTAAATTTTGAGATTTTAACACCGCAAAACTCTAGGACCTTACAGTGTATCGCTTTAGGCAAGTTTCTAGATAACACCCCCTTCTCGGGTCGGTCCATACCAATACAGAAACACGACCATATTGTCGCCTGAGTTCTAGAATGTTCTGTGTCCCCTATGGGACATAGAACATTCTAGCACTCGGGCGACGATATATGCACATTTTTAAACATATTTGTTGACGTTTTTGTAGGACAGATAGCGAAACCCTGGTTTTGACATAGAAGTGTGAAGTAACTTGCTAGAGAAAGCGACTGGCCCGAAATCTGTGGTAGAGAAGAATGACAATCTTTGAAACAGCAAATACTGGAAAGTGTAGACGACTCAAATAGTTTGTGAGACGAAAAGACAGAAAACTCCTACATTTTGTTTGCAACAGAAAGCTCGAGACTGAACTGAATGTCACACAGGCGCGTGAACAGTAGCACAGAAACCACCAATGCAAACCTCTTTGAGTCCAGCTCCTACCAATTATCAATGAGTAGCAATTCAGACACTTGGATGCGAATAAACTAATAGAGGCTAAACTGGATAAACAAATCGAGCTTTGACCAGAAAGAGTTTAATTGATAATAGTACGGCTTTGAGAAGCAAATAGTCTGTAATGAATCAAAAGATATATCGCTTGTAAGGATTCACAGCCGTTTGGTTGAAGACATCTCAAGATAACGTATTTGTCTGGCCATAGTATACAAAGCGTACTGAAAGGTTTGAATTCGTACAGGAAAAAACAGAACACAAAACCTATGACTGCTCTCTTTCAGGTCAAAGCGATTCTGTAGTCTGTATTCTTTACAAAGTAAGTTCGTAATTTTAACCCTCTCACTCATGCATCTACTCGGGTGGGAGATTAAAGATTCTGTCTTTCGTCCTTTTTGTTCACTAAAGTTACTTAAACTTTTATTATCCGAAAATATGTTAGAAGTGAAAGTTAACAGTTACATCAGTCTGACCAGAATGCATCACTAACTCCGAATATAACACTTCACTAGAAATCAGCGCGAACATGTCTTTATAAATTTATCGAGTGTTACAGAATCGCGGAATGACAGTGAGGGTTCGAACCCTAGCCGAGAGAATTTCCTTTGTAAATCTCCCCAAAACTATACTAAACCACCAGCTGCTGGTAGCCATGTTGGTTCGTGGTTTAGTATAGTTTCGTTAGGCGGATGGTGACGAAAAAACCTCTATTGACAGGTCTGTCTGTGGCAGAGTGTAGTACGGGGTTTAGTATTGTGTAGCTAGGCGGTTGATATCCCAAAATCGCGAAGGTGGGGTGGGGTGCGAATTGTCCCCTATAAACCCACCAATCGGAAAATTGCATGGATAATGGGCGTCCAAGCCTTCACATATTTTCTTGGGTGAGCTTCTCACAAAAATAATGTCAAGGCTTGAATTATCACCAAAGCAAACATTTACAAATTTGCAAACATACATTTGCAAATTATTTTGTTTATTCTACATTTCTTTCTGCTGGTACTGTAGTCGAGCGACACCCGAGTTTCCCGAAGTCTATTACAAATTTGAGACTAAGAGATGGATGGGATAGCCCCAGATAGAACAACTTATGCCCACAACAAAAAGTTCCCCGGAGGAGATTCCCTGATTTCTACGAACGTAAAACACGCTCTAACAAAACCAATATTTTGCGCTGCTAAATATTTTTGTGACCCGCTACGCTAGTTTCATTGTCAAAAACGCTTACCCTACCGCCCATTATGTCGGGTGTCCCCACTTCGGAAATACTCTCCAACCCCTGCTATGCCATTGGTAGACGGAAAAACTGTTTCATTAAAAAATAAATAAAGCGATGGACACAGATTGGAGGAAGAGCGTCATTTGGACATGTCACATCCTACTCACACACCATGCTTTCAAATAATAATATTTCTAACAGACCAACATATTCCTAGTGACTTCCACCGTTTACGAACTAGCTGACAAAAGCGGGATGTGTGTAAGATTTGACACTAAATATTTTATTAGAGAGTATGTCCCTTTTTCGGACCACTAAACCATAACATTATTTAACATGAAAAGCAGACGACACTTGCAAAAAAAATTCTTCAATAACTATGTTTTTCATTTTTTGTCTTAAAAACATAGGTTATGACCCCCTCATTGGAACGAGCTCGTCGAGGGGTCATAACCTATGTTTTTGAGACAAAAAATGAAAATATAATGAAAATTAATTGGCGATTTTTGAGAATAGCGCTGGCCGGTTTTGGCCGTTACGTTGGGTAAAAGTGTTAAAAGCTGTAAAACACGATAATTAATAATTTTCCAGAAGTAAACCGACGTGTGCACAGTTGTATTCTTGTGGGAAATAATATTATTTATTTATTGGGGTTTACTGACACTTTTGACAGCCAGGGTAACCTCGTGTCGGACAGTTTTACGGGTGGAGGAAGCCGGAGTACCCGAAGAGAACTACAGAGCAACGGTGAGCAAATGTCAGATTACCCAACGTACTAACTCCGCACAAGCAGGATTAGCTTTGGATGAAGGCAAGTGCACCATCGACGTGTAGTACAGCTTAGAACTCAGTGAAGTGTCACCGTGCCCCCACGTGGGGAATCGGCAATATGTGCCTTGCCCAAGAACACACCGCAGTTTTTAAGTTTATTAATTCGTTTTACAAGGATTGGCGAGCAAATTATTTGGGTTCATATTCACTCAACTCAGTTGATTTTTACCCATCTAATTTAGAGAGAAGCAAATAAAAGGAATGAATAAACAGGTTGTAATAATGCATGGGACTAAAATACATAGATGAATCAACTTACTGTCTGTAATCAAACGCTATGTCGGCTACAATTTTCCTGCGTTCTCTGTAGTTGCTATCCGTGTATCCCTAGAATGTAGAAAGGCGCGCCATAAACAGCAATGCCAATTTCATACACGCTCACAGCTCCACAACCACCACGACCGTGAACACGCCCCCCCCCCCACAAAAAAACCACACACACACGTAAAAGCACACGTAGCAGCATTATATCCACACGAATGCGTTGTAAAGTACATATAGTTCTACATATGCTTGATCTTGACTCGCGTTTTAAACTTCTCTGAGTTGTGTTTGTTCTCGGGTAGAACACGTAATCTCCACTGCCTGGGGATGGTTGCGCGGTGTGCCAAGGTATACATATAGAATATATCCACAGTAGCTTGGTGTACCAAATGTTTACCACGAGCGGTGAAGAGGTGTTAACCGCGAGCTTTTGGCGAGCGGTTAACACCACTTCAACACGAGTGTTGAACATTTTGTACATCAATCTGCTTTAGGTATATTTTATTTATGCCATGATCGTCAGATTACTAAGAGTCGCTATTAATTTTTCTCGATTTTACTGAGCAGCAGACGTACACACGCGCGAATCGGTTTTTGTTTACATGAGCACCGGGGGGCGGTACTTCCGCTGTCAATTTTATCGCCGAAACGAAATGGAAAAAGAAACGCGCAAATCACGGGGCCTTTTTTTTCATTTTAATAACATAATAACATACTATTTCCAGTTATGGATGCCTTATTAACATGAGACAATGCATGTTTGTTAATTGTTGGTATCTTATGAGGTAAACTCATTAAAGAACGTAATAAATATTTGTCGCTTTCATTTTACTCTTCGCGAGGCGACGAGCGATAAATTTAGACAAGTTTGCATTCAGGTCGAGGTCACCAAAGGTCAACTTGGATATAATTTGACTGTAGGTGTAAATTTTAATTACTGAAATCCCATTGCTGGCGTATTCACCATGATTGGTGTGCAAAGCTAACATTTATGTCATAGGCTTTTTATATATAGTAGAATAGTTAATAATGGTATAAAACACGACACTTGCCTCGAACCAACTCACGCGTTGTTTTAGTAAGCTGGAGTGTCCGACAGTTACTCCCCAACGCTCGCTGGTTGTCTCTGGATACTACTCTGCTTCCACAACCCTTAAAATATTCGACATCATGTGACACTGGCCGTTGAAAATGTCCTCACACAAACAAACAAACAAACCCACAAACAAACAGACACACAAAGAAGTAAACAATCAAAGAAACCAACTATAGACATGACTCTTCATACACAAGGAATACCAACAAATTCCGAGAATACCAACAGCGGTATTATTAATTTATTGGTGTATAACGATATTTTCGATAGCCAAGGTCACCTCGTGTCGGACAGTTTTACGGTTGAAGGAAGCCGGAGTACTCGGACAGAACCACCGAGCAGCACGAGTAACAGTCAGACTCCACAACTTACTAACTCCACACAAGCAGGGTTAGCACTGATTGAAGACGAGTAGCCATCGACGGCTTAACATTGATAGGCCTTAGTACACAGCGCCACCGTGCTCACACCTAGACAATCGGGATTAAGTGTCTTGCCCAAAGACACATCTCAGTCACCCCTAGTGGAGATTGAAGCATGGACCTTTCGGTTTGAAGTCCAATGCCGTAATCACTGAGTCACATGCGCTACCCGCAACAACGGATACTCAAGATACAAAACACATACTGTTTAAAAGCGTCAACTCGACATTGGCTCGACAGCTCGATGTAATACGTCAATTTTTCTATAAACCGCAACAAAAGTATACAGTAGGCCTAAAAAAGTTCAAAACTTGTTTCTCAGGCCCTCCCGTATGGTCTTTTTGGCAGACGCATGCTCTCTTTTTATAAGCAATGCAAACTTAAAAAAAATAACAATTAATTGGTTTATGTCTGATATTTTACCCTTGTTAATAAAATTGACAAAATTTGTCCCTTGAGTGCAACAAGGCTTTGCAATGCTGTAGAACTGCAAAGCCTTCTTGCACTCAAGGGACGAAATACACCACCACCCATGCTTTTCTGTAGATTATGAGGCCTAAATCATAAAACAAACCAAGAACATGGACTTTTGATTGCAAAGAAATAATTACAAAAATAAGAAATAAAATAAAAAACCGCCCGCCCACAGGCAATTTTACAAAAAATGGCTTGAGAATCAGAAGATCTACTTTTTGGGGCCTAAACAAGATATTGTTTTAGGTTCCAATTAAAACTGTTCAGCCTTTTACCCAACGCGAATCGCAGACGACACTTGAAAAAACAATTTTTGAATAACTTAACAATTTTTTTACTTCAAAAACATAGCTTACGACGCTCAGTGGAACGAGCACAATGAGGTCGTTCCTATGAGGGGTCATAACGTACGTTGTTGAGGCCAAATACAAAAAGGACTATTTCTGTAAATAGTGTTGGCCGGTCATACCCGTTACGATAGGTATTAGCTAAGGGATTAAATATCTTGCTTCTCCAGTATTAAAAACTTATGGCTGTCTGATCAACATTAATACCGAAAAACAAACTGCTCCCATACGTTGAAGACAAACTACCGGGACATCGATGCCAATATTTTACTGTGTGAATCATTTTAACATCATGCCAATAAAATGATCCTGACGAATTGAGACGAGCATTCTGTGATTAGATTCCGACAATGATCTTCCCACTTTCTTGTTCAAATCTAATCTATCGTGTCTGTATAAATTACATTGGGATAATAAATTTAGAAAATAATAGCTGTAGTTTTCTGTAAACTAATAAAGTCACATCCTGCGGATTTGAATATTCCATCTATCTATTATGAAGGATGGGTTGATAGCGAACATTAAAATTATTTCCAGACTAAATCAAAGGAAAACGGAAAACAATAAGACATATTTAAGAGATGACGTATGGATCCACACAGAACGACTAACCCAGGTGGGTGTCGGTGTAAAAAGAACTAGTGCAGATTTAAAATTGACAAAAGATAACGAAATACAGTTTGTAAGTCCATTGCCGTAATTTACAACAGCCATGGTCAAAACCATGGTTGGTGTCAGTTACGGCATTGGACCTATAAGCAATACACTTTCAACAACCATGGTCACATTGTGTCGGACAGTTTTAAGGGTGGGGGAGCCAGAATACCCAGAGAGAACCACCATGCAGTGCCAAGCAACTCCCAGGATCTCCTACTTACTAATTCTCTGCACAAGCAGAGTGCGAGGCTGTTGAAGGCAAGTGCAAACATCGACGCTCGGTACGCATTAGTTCATAACACCATCGTGTCGTGACTGAGGGAATCGAGAATAAGTATTTACCCAAGGACACAACGTTGTTACCACTGTTCCAAATCGAACCTTTGACCTTTCAGTTTAAAGTCTAAGTCTGAGCACTTAGCCACTCCCTACCGAACTACAGTGAATGGAGGACTGCGTTATCTATACCCCCACGGTGTTTCCCTCCCATCATAAATTTTGTGCTGTAACAAACAAGGGAAGTACAGGGAAAGTTTTAGACAACGGACCTCCTGGTTAATCCGGAGGTCTATTGGCTGAAACATCCATATGCTTATTATGCTTTCGAGAAAGCTGGAGTGTCCAGGGTATCCCTTCACCCCACTGGTGCTTTCGTGGTACAATGAATAGTACTTCTTCTACTCTACCATTACTACTACTACTACTGCACTTATCTCTATACAACTGGAACACTTGGTCACATATAGATAAGTGTCTTACCTGCCGCAATCTTAAGGGGTGAGGTTCAGTGGGGTACAATTGTTGCTATAAATAATCAATGTTCTACGAAAGTTAATTCTCCAAAGTTCGCATTTTTCCCACTTCTCGAATTGCCAATCGCTTTTTAAAGAAGACACTTTGATGTCTGTGAAAAATGAATATGCTGATGCTGTGCACATTTTTCACGGCGCTACAAATTGGAATATGCAACATACTTTTTTATTATTGACAAAAAGTGCCGAAATTGCAAAGTTAATACCGTGTTACTAGGCTTTTATTTGATGTTTGATGATGTGAAATCTGTTACGCTGTGACCACAGTCACAGCGTAACAGTTTCCACTCCATCAAACGTCATTGATGGGAGGAGTTACCACGTGGATTGGTTTGACACCATCTTGAAGGGCAGAGAAAGTTGCGATGTTTTCACTGACGTTCCAGAAATCCAATTATATAGACTGTATTGTATCTATTCTACCCCTACTACTATCAAAAAAAAAAAGAAAACAAGAACTGTCTTCATCACGTGGTACCTTGTGCAACACACGATGTCACAGGCGTTGGATGTATTATTTTCCTCCTTTTGCCTCGAGTCCCATAGAATATCTTTCGAAGGATTGAATAAGTTATAAGACTGAAGTCATTAGGAACAATCTGGAAACGATAGTACAAATACTTTGTTTCTGAACAACTTGAAAGATAGCTCATGGTCTGCTCTTGTAATAATATTGGTTCGTAAGGTTATTTTCTTGGATAGGAAATAACAAAATATAAAAAATGGTGAGCTGCTGATTTTTCGGATGGATTTTGCCCATTTGGAAAAGAGCCCTCAGACTAATAAATTTGAATACTTTAGGGGAGCGACCATGTTCAGCCTTTCAAGTGTCATATGTATTTTTTAATAAAGGAACTTCATTATGGATAACTTGACAAATATAACTTTCATCGACTTTTCATTTGCAAAGAAATAGTTTTTTTTTATTTGTATCTGGAATAAAGCCCATGCATTCTGTTATTCGACTGTTCTTGATACCACTCTTTGAATATGATAATAGCAACTTAACGGTTTCAGGTACACAGATGAATTTCCCCGTTTGGAAAAGTGCCAGCAAACTGACCAATTCCTTTGAATATTTAAAAGCTTGCGGTCATTTTTAGTTTTTCAAATGACAAATGTATTGTTTAATAAATGAACTTAATATTGGATAACTGACAAATATAACTTTCCTAAGAGCTCGCATGTCCAAAGAATTATTTATTTATTTATTTATTGGTGTTTAAGGTCACATATTTATGCACAATGGCTAATCGTGCCCGTGACAGTTTTACGGGTGGGGGAAGCCGGAGTACCCGGAGAGAACCACCGAGCAACGACGAGCAGCTGTCAGCTCTCCAACATCGTAACTCTGAACTCTGCACCGCAGCACAGGCAGGGTTAGATTGGTTGAAGACATGCGCACCATCGACGTGCAGTACGCCTCAGTACACAGCGTCATCGTGCCCCCATTTAGGCAATCGGGGTGAAGTGTCTTGCCTAAGGACACAACGCGGTTGCTGCAGGTGGGATTCGAACCGAGGACCTCTCGGCTTGCAGCCTGCACCTCTACCAACTGAGCCACCGCGCCCCTGTCCAAAGAATTAGAGTTTCATTTTATCTATTTGTGTCTGGTGTAATCCCATGTATGTTAATATGTGTGTTATTCGGCTGGCCCCGATGCCTCACATCGAATATAATAACAGCGGCTCACAAACCCACGAATAAGTTTGATACTGCATAAAAACGAGAAGCAGAGTTAATTTTGTTCCTTTTGTGACCGAAACTCAACTGTTGGCAGAAAAAGTTCTCCTAGACAACTGAAAAGTAGCACTTTTTTCTCATCTCAGTGGAAGACCCGCTCCACCAGTATTTTTAAAAAGTGTATTTTAAATCTGACTTTTACTAGTTAAGTATAAACCCCAAGTAGACTTATTTGTCACTTCGTCCCCTGAGCTCCAATGTGTTCTGTGTGCCTATTGGCACATAGAACACACTGGAACTCAGGGGACGACTTTTAGATTTGAATTATTTTCCCTCCCTCCCTCCCTCCCCTCCACTTAACCCCCACCCCCAAAACCTATGAACAAATGATGAATATATATATAAAATTGACTGAGCACAGTAATGGCATGTCATTCACACAAAGACAATTACGAATTTATAAACTCGTTCATGTTTTAAACTCATATGGTCCCCATTATCCTGGATCCATGGACACAAATATAAAAAGGAAGCTACAACAAGGCTCGGGAATTCCGCGATATCTTTTGATTGTCCCAGAGTTTCGCGTTGAACCTTAATAAGTGGTGGATGAACCCTGTATCTAAATATTAAGGTCAGGGGTTAAAACCCGTAAGTAGGGGCATAAATGATGGTGTGTGTGTGGGAATCCCCCCCCCCCCCCCCAAAAAAAAAAAAAAAATCCCGATCACGGGATTCGTCGGACAGAGGATGGACAAGAAATTATGAAATTCCATGTTGGTCAGGTGTCCTTGTTTGCCCGAGGAAAATATACACACACTTTGGAGTACCCGGTTCAACAAAATCTCTTGCTTTCCCGACAAAAATATACACCGATTAGAAAGTGCAATATATGCACGACTCAGTATATGGGAAGAATGCCACATCCAGGGAGAGACTAACTAATAAGTGATTTTTATGACCACGACCTGTTGAAAGTCCCCAAATGGTCGGGTACCTCTACCTAGTTGATTTCTCATATTGTATGTTTAAAATACAGTATTTTTATTGTATAATTCTTTGATAAAAGCAATTAGGTATGTTTCAAAGAGTTAAGCGATATGGCCATGCCATTGGGCATTGACGTCCTACACCTCCCCACTCCCACCCCCCCCCCCCAAAAAAAAAAAAAATAAAAAAAAAATATATATATATTAGTTACGGCACTGCCTGCAAGCTTCAGTTTAGTGGGTCTCACAGTCAGCATATTCTTCACAAACAAATTTTTCTCATCGAGTACGAAGACACATCAGATTGTATTCTTTATGATTTGTGGTGGCAGGCATAAATGCGCTCCTCTAGTTATACCTGTCCTGCTTTTAAGTGGCTGCATAAATGAATGGTACAGATTCAGTGATTTGTTGAGAAAACACTAACAAAGTGAAGTTTAACCCAGATAAATAAATATTTTTAGAAAAAGGCACAATTACGCACAAGGGATATTTCAGCTAGTGGAGCTCTGGGTTAATCCCGGAGGCTCATCAGCAGAAATTATTTGAACACGAGAGGCCCTTTTTCTGGCACAGGAGCATGATACGTCAAAATTTCAGCAAGGGGGCTGGATGCTGCACGTTGAGAATATTAATTGGTCTACTCACCCCACCAAATAATGAATATGGACTCTTCCAAGTGCTGCTATTGAACTGACATGGAAGAAACCACCGGGGTTCAAGGGGTTAAAATAACTTTTTCGAACTACCGTTTTGTTGGGCATGATGTTTGAGATGGTTAAAATCATGGACTTATCTGTGAGGAACACCACCCCCACCCCAATAATTTTTCCAGTCCGAATATTTTCCCTCTTGATAGTAATCATGTACTTTCTTAAAAGATTAGATTCCATACTGGACTTGTGTCACACACACAGTCGGCCATACAAGGGGAGGTCTGTAGAAGCCGGTTCATGCGGTTGCGGGCCCAGTATGACCAGTCTGGAGCACTGGTACTGCACATATTAGCTAAACAAGAAGTTGCGACTAATACAATTGTATTTTACACTAATAAATTGCCAAGAAGTCTTGAGTTTTTTTTTCATCTATAATCACAAGTATTTCCGACTCACTAATATTCCAACTACATTATCAATCCATGCCTTCTACGAAGGCATGCCTTGATGATGTGGCTGGAATATCAGTCAGTCGAGACTAGAGCCATGTCAATTGGAACAAATCTAGTTTGCACCCCCCCCCCCCCCTCCACCACACAGAAATCGGTCATCTTAGCAACGTCACTGGCTGGAATGTATCAGTACACACTTTAGCAGAGATGAACAAAAACACCCTGTTTAGTAGTGTCATCAGAAATCACGTGAGATGTCCTCTCTCGAGAACCTGCCCATAAACCCATACCAAATTATTCCAATCTGAGACGACAATATGTGCGACGCCCCTTTTCTCACAGTGTCTCCAACAACGGCTCCTAAACTGTGGTTTTGAAGAAAAAAATGAATATAGAAAGACAAAGCAATTAAAAAAAAAAAACCAAAAAACAAAACAAAAAAAAAACCAAAAACAAAACAAAAAAAGAATGACAACAAACAAGAGCCGCCCTGAAAAATAAAAATACCCCCCCCCCCCCCAAAAAAAAAAAACAATAACAAAAAAAAAAACAAACGAAAAAAAAAACAAAACGAACCCCCTCCCAACCTCCCCCCCACCCCCCCCCCCAAAAAAAGAAAAAAACACAAAAAACCCAACCCCAAAACAATAATAAAGTCCCAGAAAAAACATGTTTATTTTTATTCGAACTTGAGCTGAAGACTAATCATAAAGGAACAAGCTGTGAAGTTTCGAGCAATTATTTGACTGAAGAAATGAAAAAAGAAGGAAAAAGTTACTTTTATTGGCAATTTCTGTGTAGCACGGTGCAGAACGTACACACTTTTTAGGCAGAATGTTATAATTGATAGCAAGAACCCGAATCACAAACCTCCCGATCTTCTGTCGCACAAAAAAACTAACAAAGTGTTCAAGAATTTCTTTCAGTCAGAGACTGTGAGCCAAACACTAACTTGTTAAAAACGTATACTTACGGGGTGGTCAATATCCAGCTCTGGTTCAAATTTAGTAACAATGTGAGTACATCTGTCCAAGTCGGAGATGTGTTTCGGAATCCAGTATTCTGAAAAAGAAAAATACAAGAGGCACGTCCGTCAAAAATGGCCAACATCCCTGACTTATCTCGTCAAGAAAGTCGACTTTCGATAAACTTATCTCCCTTGAAATTATTTGATGAGCGAGGACGGTCCAACTAGGAAGCAACAAAGAAAATAATTGTTGAAGAAGCACCTATGATATCAGTAGAAAAAAGGGAAGTTTCCCTGCGTTACTTTTAATAAACAAAAACAACAGACAGCTCTCGGAGCTGTCTGTTGTTTTCGTTTATTACAAGTAACAAATGGAAACTTGGCTTTTTGTGGCACGCCAGTTAGAAGCAACTGATTCACAGATAAACCGTTATTAAGAATATCTATCACTTTCTCCTACCAACAACGAACCTCCACTCTCGCTCTTTGTTTAGCGAATGTGTTTTACAGTACTTTGCGAGTTTTTATTGTTCTCTGGAAAATAATTAGCAAATCTTACACCTCCAGGACCTTTAACCCTTTACCTAACGTAACGGCCAAAACCTGCCAGCACTATTCTCAAAAATCGCCAATTAAATTTCATTATTTTTTTTAAATTTTTTGTCTCAAAAACATAGGTTATGACCCTCGTTGGAACGTGCTCGTTGAGCTCGTTCCGACAAGTGGTCATAACCTATGTTTTTGAGACAAAAAATGAAAAAAGGTAGTTATTCAAGAATTTTTTTTGCAAGTGTCGTCTGCTTTTCAGGTTAGGTAAAGGGTTAAACTGATGGAAAAGACAGCGTCTGTATTATGTCTCGATTCGCACACTGATGATATAATGAACAGATATAAGTTACAGAACGTCAAAAGAAAGTGAAAACACCGTTTTATTATTTTTGAATGGGTCTCAACAGAGAATAATGGTCAAACGTTCAAAGTGATTGGGGGAAAATGGAATGTTCAAACGGATTGTAAAAAGCCAGCTTCTGTATTTTTATACTACTCTGCAGGAAAAGGCCAGAAGTTTGTGAAATGGTGCGCACATCGATGATGCAAATTCTCTTATATTTCGAAATTTCAATTCTTATATAAAATTCCCATACCCCTATTGTTAACTTTACTGACAGCTTTAGGAAATTAAAGAGGCTAACCTTTCTGTAAATCTCTTCCAGTGACGAAAATTGCCATTCATGCAGCGAAAATCAGTCAGGAGAGGCCAGTGACGTAGCTAGGGATGGGGGGGGGGGGCTGTGGGGGATACATGCCCCAAATTTCAGCCATGGCCCCCCAGGTGAAGAGGCCTAATTATTGATGCCTTTCACAACTTATAAATTATGGACGCAAACGGACTCAGAGTCAAGTCCCCTCCCCCCTTGTGCTCACCCCCTATCCTATGTTGCATATATCATTTGTTTGAAAGCGCCTGTTATAAGTATATGACGACCGAGTAGTCATGTACACCGAAAACGTTTCGTTTATTATTTTAAACGAAATAATTTCTTTAAAATAATAATAATATTAAACGAACGTTTGTTTTTCGTTTATTATTGTTTTAAAGAAGTACAGGAAGTTGGGTTTAAAATTCGTACAGGCGGCCAACGACACAATTGGAAAAGTTCAACTCTCGCCCAACAATGTTAGGAAATTTTGAGATCCTAGCTTCGGGCCTGCTCCTACGCACTTGTCAAATTCATCACTCTGTCTGAAGCCACCCTATTTATCGGTAATAAAAATACAGAACGTGCATACAGTTTTTGAGTGAAAGAGACAAAGGAATAATAAAACACGATACGCATTAAGTTGATGGATCGCAAGAATTTTTTTTTGTGATTTCGTGTTGCCCTGAAAAGGAGCATATAAACACATACCATTTTTCGTGATATCTTTCTCTCCTAGTATCTCTACGTCGGATGTGGCTGAATTCTGACGTAAAGCGTTCAGTGCCGATAACACACATTCCTTACTTCCGGTACACTGTATGAATGCTTCGAACTGCGATACAGGCCTCTTGTTGCGTCTTGTCTCGATATGGTCCAAAACAACTTTAGCGGTCTGGAAAGACACACATCACAACTATTCAAACGTTTGCACCTGATCTAGAATTATATGACGTAACTGAAAATGAAAACGGCCAGTGAGATATCTCAGAACCTTCTAAACTTCTGAATCGCTTCAGAAAGACTTACAACTCTACAACCAAGATGTATAAAAACTAGGGTTTAATATATTCCCGATTTTCTATAACAACGGGAACGGGGATGACGTTACACTCAGAACCGGGAACCGGGAAATGTCCCGGATAATATCAAATAAATTTACGAGAGTAAAGAGATCCATTTAGTTTCGTGAAAATGAACATATTTTACTGGCAATCTTCCATCTCCATACGGAAAACTTCTTTTCCTAAAAGAAGTGTTAAAACCGAAACCCGCTTCCAACTCGTCTTTATTTTAAGAATCGCTAGGTTTATCACCACTACCTCGTGGCTTCAACTCCCTCTTGACTGCCGTCACCAGTCTCCCCTGCTTGAGACAGAGGAGACTGGTGACGGCAGTAAAGAAGGAATTGATATTGAAGGAGGTTGTGAAGCGATGCTAGGAATTTTCAAAATGAAAACGAGTTTGAACTTTGTAACGAGAGAAGGTCTTGCTGCTGAAGAGAGGAGTCCTCTGGAACTGATCGAGAATTACAGTGATTTGGTGAAAAAGGTTCTTCGGGAAGCAGGATTATAAAAAGTTCAGGCGTGGAAGGGTTGACGAATTCTTACAAAGTTATGTTGGGGCAGTCTTTCAATTTAGAAAAAATCAGTTCAACACGCAAACGGTGCCATGCGTGCTTCCTGGTTCCAAGCTATAGATTTCTCGGATATCATGACCGAAACCCGGGAATTCCCGGTACCGGGATTAAATCCAAATAAAAACAACTTGAGCCCGTGGCACGCACCCGTATATTAGTTTCACCCATGAAAAGAATCCGATGCACACAATAAAATTGAACTCAGCATTTCAGACATCAAGGCATGAATGACGGAAAATTTCCTCAAAATGAAGCATGAAAAGAAGAAAGTGATATACATGTATAAGTCCGCCACATCAACTAACGAAAATATTCAAATTATCCCTCAAGATTCAACGATTACCTACTGTCCGTAATCTTGGTTATTTCATGGATGAAAATCTGTCAGCTGATGAACACATTTTGTCGGAGTTCATTTTTTCATCTTAACATCAGTAAAATTCTACCTTTCATTGACACAAGAACATCAGAGCAGCTTGTTCATGCCTTTTTTACTGGTTGTCTTGACTATTGCAACTCCCTTTTGTAGGTTCTTAAAATTCCACTCTTGAAAAGCTAGAGCACATCCAAAATTGTTCGGAACGTGTCATCAACCGGTCCAAAAAGTGTTGTACACTGCACCGTTCCTTTAAGATCTACACTGGCTTCCCATTCAGCAGAAAATTCAATTCATTTTTTATTCTTATCTTTAAATGCATCAAAGGATCTGCACCATCCTACATGTCTAATTTGCTTGTCAGTTGTCAGCTATCATCTAAACTAAGTTCTGCTGGCGATAGGGCATTTCCCTTGCCGGGTCAAAGCTATAGAATTCTCTTCCAAAGTGTCTAAAAGAAATGGATTCTCCGAATAATTGAAGTCGGGTATTGGAACGTACCTTTTTCCATATGATATTTTGCAGCCACATACAACAATAGAGCACCATGTGTGGTATTTATGTAGTTCTATAAAAGTATTATTATGAGAATTACACTGCAATATCACACCACGTTCGCGTAATATCAAGACAAAATCGACTCCAGAGCAGCATAACACGCATATTCAGCCATGCCTGAGGGGATACGTAAAGGCAATAGTGACGAACTGCATAAACTCTACTCACGGCCCCACCCCTCCCAACCTCACCCCAGAAAAGATTCCAGCATGCTGGATGTCTCTCTTAAGAATCACACTGCAAAATCACACTACACTCACGCGAACTCAGATAATATTGACTCCCGAACAGCAACAAACACACATGCAGCCACGTCAGAGTGGATATGGACGAGCAATAGCAACGCGATACGCGAACTCTGTTCATGCCCCCTCTCCAGAACAGATTTCAGCATCATTATTATTATTGGCTTCTGGGTACTGCTCGTGTCTTAACCAACCCCGACCACTCATAAGAGATATATAAACCCTGCATATTTTTTCCCATAAGACAATTTTGTACAGCCAAAGAGCCGGGCCATGTGTGTTTTTTAATCACATCTGTCTTGCTGTCAGTCATATTTATAGGGGGGGGGGGGGGGGTTAAGTTCTTTGTTTGAGATTCTTATTCTGCTGAAATATATTGCAGTTCTCTTCGAAAGCATATGCGAAAGGTGGTTTATACAAATAGGCAGGGGAGCCGGAAGAACAAATGGAACCCAGCTGCCGAGCGGGCATGTCTGGAAGATCAAATAGGAATGCTAAGCTCTTCGACAACTAACCAAACAATGTTGTTTCCGGTAAACCCTGCCAGTGGAGGAATATAGACAATGTTCATGCTATCGGGTGCCAATTCTGCAAACTGCACTAAAACGTTTGATTTGGTCCCAAAATATCTCCGTTGGCTAAAATTTTGGCACCAAAAAGTTCCTTTCACTTGAGAAGGAAAGCCTTTGCAGCAGCGAAGAGCACTATCGATGACGGAACAAACAAAAACATTACGTCTGGTCCACGGAAATTGTCAGCTGGCAATAAAGGTGGAAACCGGTTTTCACGAAACACACCCAAATCCAGTGATTTTGTCAGTAAAGTGTTAGAAATAGTGTTTGGACAAATTTTCAACGTTAACTGTCAGTGTGTGGTAATGAGGCATTGTTCTTCTTCAATAATAATTAGATTATCAACTTAACAAAAGGCAGCATTTAATTAGATAAACACTTCATACCGTCGCGAGTAACTCGCGACGGTATGAAGTATATTTATATAATTAAATGATGTCTTTTGTAAAGACTCGCGAAACGCTAAGCCCTGTGGATTAACAGTAATTATTCGATTTATCTAGGGGAGCGCGGTGGCTGTAGACTGTTGGACTTCTATGCTAGCGGTCCCGAGTTCGATCTCGTCCGGGACGACCTGCGTTGTGTCCTTGGGCAAGGAACTTTATCCAGGTTGCCTACATGGGGCACGATGGCGCCGTGTACTAAGGCGTACTGCACGTCGATGGTGCACGTCTTCAACCGCTGTAACCCTGCATGAGCGGAGCTTGAACAGAGTTGGAATGTTGAAGAGCTGACAGTTGGTCGTCGATGCTCGGTGGTTCTCTACGGGTACTCCGGCTTCCTCCGCCCGTAAAACTGTCACGGTCACGATTAGCCATTGTGCATAAGTATGTGACCTTAAACCCCAATAAATAAATATACGATTTATCTGTTATTATATAACTAAGGTGACCGTCCTTTTCGTCCACCGAGGTTTTCGTCAGAACTGTCGGATTGTTTTGCGTGACCAATTATCTGTTCACCTTTTGAAATAATTGCCAGTTCGTTTTTCAGAACTCCACCAATTTATTTGGTCAAGACAGTGAAAATATACCCCCTCCACTCCATTAACATTTTGAACCAAAACACTTTGTTTGGCACTAAAATATCGAGAATGGCTAAACATTTGGCAACGGACCGTTTCGGGCGATCGTGAACAGTGAATATAAAATCTAATTATAATTCCTCCATTGATTCAGTTGCATATTTCGTTGCACGATCTCGAAAACAACTGAAGGGCGAAATTTCGACAGCGGCGGCAGCCTTGCCCTTCCATGTCTTTTCCAAAGAGCAATCGGAAGGGCACCTCATCAGCTGTATCAAGAGTATGGTATATTTACCCCTACTCAACAAACACGTATTTATAACATCTTCCGTCCGACTCGTCAAGGCCACTGTATCAAGGAAATGGAATTTAGATGGACAAATGTTTTAAATTTTCTTATAACTATGGTAGGTTCGGCGTGTTGGGACACGGGCCTCCCCCCTCCATTTACAGAGCTCCTACCGGCCCTGTCTCCATTCTTTACATTTTCATGTACAAAGCTATTCAAATAAAAATCTTGATACATTCTTGTTTATGGAATTCCATGGTTTTCTTCTTAATTTCCGTTTTTGACTGAGATGAAGGTCTGACTGAGAACATACATTTATACCTCTATATTTTATTGCGGCGAAGATCGAAACTAAGGTGGTGGTGGCGGGGAGGGGGTGCATGGGGTTGTGACCCCCACAATAATTTTTCAGTTGGGACATTTTCTTCTCGATGAGTCTTCGATAACGATTCGCTCGTGCTGGTAAGCATATACGTCCTTTCAAGATAAGATATGCTATTTATTTGTTTATTTATTTATTAGCGTTTTAACGACACTTTAACAGCCAGGGTCATATCGTGTCGGTGACAGTTCTACGGGTGGAGGAAGTCGGAGTACCCGGATAGAACCACCGAGCAACGACGAGCAGCTGCCAGCTCCCCAACAACGTAACTCAGCGCTGCAGCACAAGCAGGGGAGATTGTTTGAAGACATGCGCACCGTCGATGTGCAGTACGCATTAGTACGCGGCGTCATCGTGCCCCCATGTAGATAACTGGGGTTAAGTGTCTTCCCCAAGGACACGACGCGGGAGTCCGAATCGATCGCTCAGACGGCCACCCAACCAAGAACTAACCGGGCTTGACGTTGCTTAACTTCGGTGATCTGACGAGAACCGGTTACCACAACGCCACCGCGCCCCACAATGCTTAACTTCGGTGATCTGACGAGAACCGGTTACCGCAACTCCACCGCGCCCCCAGATATGCTACCTGATCATATGTCACACATACAGCCGATTTCAGAGTGTATACTGTATTTCTGGTATATACTGCGCAATCTTGTTTTTGGTGTTTTTGCAATAAATTAGGGTTCTGCGAATATTCGAGATTCGATTCGATATCGATACCATACGTCTGCTTCGACATCTATCCCGAATCAGTCTCAAGATTCGATTTTTTCGAATCTCTCGTACTAACTTCAATTTTTTACATTTCCAACAAAAATTGGATAAAATTGACATTAGACAATTCATTCATGTCGGCTCAATTCATATGTAATTGAGTAACTGATAATGTTTAATTGTTAGGTAAGAAGTAAATTTTGTCCAGAACATATCCATAATTTTAGTTTTTGAAGGCTCAATTTGTTACGTGAATAGTAACAAGTTAAGCCTTCAAAAACTAAAACTATGTATAATGGGCCTGACTGTTTCAGCGACGGTGATGCAGAGAGTATTTATACATTGGTGTTCAAGTTGTCAGTCAGTCTTCTAAGGATCATCACAGTGTACCATAACTTCCGTTTGGTGCAATATCAAATTACTTGTCTATTAAGATTCGATTCGAGATTCGATTCGATATCGATATCAGAGACACGATTCAATTCGAGATTCGATTCGAAAAAAATGTGTGATTCGCAGCTCCCAACAATAAATCTAATCTAACCTAATCGAACCAAGATGAATGATCCATAGCTCTAAAACAATCGATATACATTTCCATGAAGTGATACAGTTCAAAGGTAAAGCAATACAGTTTATCAGGGTAATATGTATTTTATCTAACAATCATATACATTTTGGCTTGAAAACCACGAGAAACGGTACGTATCACATAATGTGTTCCGATTCCGTATCATATAGACGACTCATTCTGATTCCGTATCATATAGACGACCCGTTTCCGGGAACGCAACGGACTATCATAACAGGCAAATGAATACATTCTATGCGCGTTTCAGATCGCTTACAAAACAAAACAAAATTCCTTACAGTTAGTGACAGAACTATTAATAGCCAATGCCCCCCCCCCCCCCCCCCCCACACACACACAGTAAATAGAAACTGCACAATTAAATATTACACACTTGTAAATTCAAGCGTATCATTATAGGAAGTGACATTGAGAGAGAATAATTTTACAACGCAACTTTGAAAATTTGCGGTGACCGCGTTACTTATTGTTTGTTAAATTGCACACAATATTGTTCCATAAAATATGGGGGTTTTTAAAACTTTTTCTCGCCGAACATTATGTCCCAAAACTGTATTAATAATTTGAGATTTAATCTGTTTATGTGACAGAATCGTTAGATAAATGAATTATCAGTATAATGTGCATGTCCTGTGATTTGCATCAGATTCTCGGTGGTGTCCAGAATGGGATCAGAACTCGCCGGCAAAGCTGGCTTGTTGAGATCTCCTTCTGGACACCACCTCGAATCTGGTACCAATCACAGGACCATGCACATAATCATGATAATCTGTATTTACACGTAATAGTTTGGAATTGTCAGCGACAGAATCTTCTTGTAACCTGACAAATTCAGAACATTAATTTGGAAAGTAAAACCAAAAGTAGAGAGTTGAATTACCATATCCCCTCGCCGTCATCTAATACGAATGTCATTTATAAATCAGTATCTGTAAACAATCTTCTCAAACTCTTAATTATGAAAGACATCACAAACCGATCCACAAGGGATGGATTGTTTGTGCAAATTGGACTGAGGAAGATCATGTTATTATAAGACAATTCGGGTAAGTGCTTTGAGTGGAATTAACATTCAACCTAATACATTGTTCATTCGAATGACTAATATCGAACCCTTCTAAAACATAGCTTTTGTCTTCCACTGGACTGGAATGAGCTCAGCGTGCTCGTTCCAGTGATGATCACAAGTTATGTTTAAAAACTGCTCAATAGTTTTTCTTTATGACGCATTATACATTCAATTATTCGCTTCCCTCAAACCTATTTTGTAAATTAAATTCACATAGGCCCACTCAAATGTGATGATTTTGTTTTGAAGCACACCCAGTTGAAGAGACCAAGAATTTGTGGTACCAAGTGTTTCCATTGTCGTGTCACATCTCGTGAATTTGTAGGGTGCACCTCTTTTTTGTTAACTCGAATATAATATGACAAGTCAATATCAGCATATTGTTTGATTGTCGGATTTAACAAAACTTCTAACAGCCAGGGTCATATTGTAATGGAGTTTTACGGGACGAGAAAGCCGGAGTACCTGAGGAGAATCACAGATTAGCAATGAGTAACTGTCCGTCTCCCTCACACACTAACATAAGCATAAACAGTGTCAGCATTGTTTGAAGGCAAGCGTAACTTCGAAGTGCTTTACGCGTTAGCACACTGAGTCATCGTGTTCACATTTTTTGGACAATGGTGATGAGGTGCATTGTTCAAATCCATAGCACAGATGACGCGGGCCATGATCAAACCTATGTCTTTCTCGTGGGAAGTAAATTTCGCTGACCAATGGGCCAACGTGCTCCCATTAAACTCGGTAGCTAGATATATACCCATTGTACTCATACAACTAACGACTCTGATGCCTCCGCATTTTCAAACCCCGAATCATTTCAAAGTACCTACTAAAACATGAAGGATAAGTTTGTGACGCTCTTGGATACAAACGTGGACGCCGCCTAAATTTCTTATTTCATCAAATATACGTTGCGTAATCAAACCTGGAACAGCTGGTGCCTCATTTCAGAAATTTCATGCAACCTGACGACGCATTTGTTATTGAAATCCAGTAATCTGTTCTTGAGTAGACCAAATATTTGTTCAAGTTAGCCTTTGCAGATAAAATATTTGAAACGGCGGCTCCCAGCATATCATCAGATGAAGTCTCTGTGCGCCATTGTCGCACAAATGTGACCTCCAACAGAATCCCTTACTGTCGGAGTGTAAATGCAACGAGCCCATGGAAGCCAGGTATTTTTTTTATTCTGTCTCTCCCAGTTCCACTTTATCTCAACGATAATGACAACAACTGTTGGTGATAGCCACCATATAATATATACATCGCCACCGCAGAATGAAAGTGATGGGCAAACTGTGTCTTCAGTCGGACTTATGGCCACACACAATAACGAGAATAACTCCCCCAAGGATCGTTGATTCCTGTCGCCCCCACCCCCGTAGTCTACAAGAGTTGTGTTCTGTATTTATAGCATGATTCAACTTGAATTAAGTGAATAAGGCTGATATTTTTTAAGAAAAATATCTCCTTTGGCGGTCTGTTTACATTCTTGCTTCACACCGCTTTATGTCGAAGAATTTCATTCACGGTGTAACGTCACTCAGATGAGTAATGACCAATCGGATTCGTTCTTACATAACGTTTTTACACGTTGGCCGGACTCAGCGCGGAGTGGTGTACCTAGCCGGTTTCTCAATGCCTGTTTTGCATCGGGTAACAAAGAATGCACACAACACTCGTGGTATAAAAATTATAAACAAGTCAAGTGACGTAAGCAAATCGTATCCAAGCACGCGTTTATATTATTCAGTTGCAAGAAATAGATTTTGTATCAGGGGTCCAGAGATTCACTACATATTTACGTATCTGTATCATATCAGTATTTTAATGCTCAGTTTCAACATCGACCCACACCTCCGTCGGCTATTCGAATGACTGTTTTGGGGTAACAGGTGAATGAAATTCAACGACTTCCCGTCCGATCTTGTGGAATTACTTTTTAATTGCATGTTGAGGAACGCCAACATGTGTTTTAGCAGAAAGGCGGGGAAAAGTAAAACCATTCATATGATAAGAAAAACATTCACCAACTTAGGAAACGCTCGTCTCGAGCGAGCAAACGTAAGCAAATCAGACATCATTGAAAAAATTATATGACAATAGTTTGTTACAGTTTACCGGAGAGTGTCTGTGAACACTCACCAAAACACTGTCACAAGGCAAATGCATTCAGATAAATTATGTTTCATTCTTGCTAAACAGGAATCACATCCTCATAAAATGATAATCTTTTAAGCGTGGTACTACTATCTCCACATGTGGGCTTCCACGTTCAGTCCGTTTATAAGAATCCATTTATGCCTTCATATAGATCTTATCACCGTCCATCCTTTTGGATACTTCTTAATTACCTTCATATTCATCTGCGTCTACAACACTTACACGCAACAAAGCAAGTGGGGCGCGTTACATTATTACCAGAGACCGAGAAGGAATGATGAACAATCGGTAAAGAGTCAGATCACGACTGTCAGCATTTAACTGAAACGTAGAACCAAGCAGATCTTACTTAAGTTTACTTTGTTCTCAACTTAATCTGAAATACCATCTTCTTACTTTCAACTCCCATCGCCAACAACATGGCATGACGTCTATAAACCAAGGGAGATTTTACGAACTTCGCAACAAAAGTAGCCCATGACTTTTCATGTGAATACTTCAGTACGCGGTAGCGGTGCAGATTCCTCACTGAATTATCTGCCTGGTCCGCAGTTCCAGAACTAACCCAGATATCTAGGGGGTTTAACCAGGAGTGTGAGTGTAGGAATGCGAACCCCTCAATCATTTTTCTAGTTGTGAAATGTTTCTCATGATGTTGTAGTCTTAAATACCGATTCGCTCTTGCTAGTAATGTACTTTCTCCCGAGATTAGATTTGCTGCTCGTCTTATGTCACTTATCCAGGAATACAGTTGCAAGAAAGTAGGAGCGTTGTGGATCAATGGTTATGGCATTGGACTTCTAACCGAAAGGTCCACGGTTCGGATCTTACTAGGGGTGATTGCGCTGTGTGAGATTTCCAAAGTCCAATCTCACAGCCTCGCCATGGTAGAATGAGTTGGGGCAAGCTGGCCTAAGGGCTCTGGCGAATTTGTGAAGTTGAATGGCAATCGCCCGTTCGATTGATGAAATCAGATGACTGAAATACAGAGAAATCATTGGAACATGCACTTGGAGATGAAGACCCGTCAAATGAAGACGATATGGCGTTGGACAGTGAAATATGCTATGAACCTGGATGATCCAGTCTGCTGACACCAATACTCATAAGTGGACTTCATGTTATTTTTGGACTCATAAAGAGCACTGGCAAGCCGGGAACTAGCTCCAGGGTAATAACGACGACATTCAAGACAAAGCAGCGCAGAATCAATCTCCGTGTCATAATGTGTCATGCGTCAACACACTTTGCAGACGACGACGAAGACGAGGAAGAGTGGTAGTAAACGCATGCCACAGAGGGAAGCCATTACCTTAATGGGGACACGTATGCAACTGTAGGCAATGACAACACCGGTTACGAGACGATCAAGTGGAAACAAGGTTTAGTAGATTATTATTATTCCTGGTAGGTGAGGGTGCGAGATGGGGAAATCTCACCCGAGGGCAAGATACTTGGGCTTGCTGAGTTTCTGGACCAAATACCTTGTCCCGAGGGTGAGAAGTCCCCATTATCAGGGATCATTTTTCTGCCCCCCCCACCAAAACAGTCTGGCGTCATCAAAAGTAATTCAAGGGCACGTGCAGCTATATCGAACAATTTTGTTGTCCATTTCTAAAAAAAACAAACTAATTTGCTTATTGGATATAGCGTACGAAAGTTCTGTGTATATACCACAAAATTAAATCCCAACGCTGGCAAGGCAGGGGTTAAACGGACAGGAATTTTGTGCAACTCGCTCCACTCATAATGGCGTTCATCCAAAAACTAATATAAAAGAGTCAAGTGTCCTTTGGTTTTGCGGTATGTGATTTTGTTTCTATTTTCTTCGACAAACGTTCGTCTGCTAATATTTCCGAAATGTGACACCATGTTGTTTGTTTAAAGAAGAACGTGCGATGATTGAATAGTCCTGCGCTCATTAAATATGCTAATAAACCGGTCACGTGGCCCGACGTGGGACATGTGAGATAGATATCTATCTCACATGGCCTTCTGACATGGGACAAGTATATCATGCGGGGGGGGGGGGGGAGGGGGGTGGAGGTGTTATTTTCTCCCACCACTAAGGGTTTATTATTATCCCTGGTGGGTGAGGGTGTGGGGATGGGGAAATCTCACCCGAGGGCAAGATATTTGGGCCAGACACGAGGCGTGCCGAGTGTGTGAACCAAATATCTTGTCCCGAGGGTGAGATTTCCCCATCTCATACCCGCCCCCATCAGGGATAATTTTTCTCCCCCAACCAAACAGTCTGATGTCATCAAAAGTAATTCAGGGGCACGTGCAGCTATATGTGACGCCCACTTTTGTAGTAATTACCACTTTTGTGGTAGCTCACCACTTTTGTAGTAGAAAACGTCCACTTTTGTGGTAGCTCACCACTTTTGTAGTAACGTCGCCCACTTTTGTAGTAAAATGTGGTCTCCACTTTTGTAGTAACCGTCGCCCACTTTTGTCATAAAAAAACAAAGTCACCACTTTTGTAGTAACGTTTTTACCACTTTTGTAGTAAAATATTTCCCAGTTTTCAAAGGCTAAAATTATTCGCGCGATATGATCAGAGTTAAATCATAGAATTTGCCCTTTCACACTGAAGGAACTTTGTATAATTCGACCCAAACTTATATTGACCAATTGCTTTGGGAAATCCATGCAAACAAATTTGGCACTTTAACCCTTTACCTAACACGGCACTTATTATTATTTCCTTTTTTAGTTCCACCTATTTTCAGTGAAACTACACATTGTATACAAATTTGGATATCATTAGAACCCAAAAAAACCGATTCTGATAATATCCAAATTTCAGTAGGGTGGGGGCCCGCCTTCGCGTATGTGCAGTGACAATCTCGGAACTACTTTTGCGATCGGGACAAAACCTGGGATTTGTATGTATGGTCCATCGGGTAATCATTTGCCATTATAGGGTATGGGAGTGGGAGCTAATCTTTGCGCATGTGCATTGAAAAACTCATTCGCCATCGTCGGGTGTGTGTACGGTCAATCGGGTAATGATTTGCAGGGGTGGGAGGGGTGCGCAGTGACAAAAGCCCGGACGAAGTCGGGCACCGAGCTAGTCTACTATGTATTTGAGTTCGTTTGTGTGTGTGTCTGTTCGCTATAGACTCGAAAGCGGCTGGGCCGATCGGGACGAAACTTGGCATGCGTATGTAGTTCGGTCCAGGAAAGTCTTTCCACCCATCGGACCGGGGATGGAGGGGGGGGGGGGGGGGGCGTCTTCGCGCATGCGCAGTAACGATCTCTGAAACTACTGGGCCGATCGGGACAAAGGTAGGGATTTGTATATAGGGACCATCAGTAGTGATTTGCCATCGTTGGTTGTGGCGTGGGGTGCCCGTATTCGCGCATGCGCAGTGACGATCTCTGTAGCCCGGACGAAGTCGGGCACCCCGTCTGGTCTACTATATATTTGAGCTTGTTTGTCTCTCTCTCTCTCTCTGTGTGTGGGTGTGTGTGTGTGTGTGTGTGTGTGTGTGTGTGTGTGTGTGTTCTGTCTGTCTGTCTGTCTGTCTGTCTGTCTGTCTGTTCGCTATAGACTCAGAACGACTCGGCCGATCGGAACGAAACTTGGCGTGCGAATGTAGTTCGGCCTCGGGAAGGTTTTCCACCCATCGGACCGGGGGGGGGGGGGGTCTTCGCACATGCGCAGTGACATTCTCGGGAACTACCGGGCCGATCCGGACGAAACTTAGGATTTGTATGTAGGATCCATCGGATAGTGATTTGCCATCGTCGGGTGTGAGGTGTGTTCCCGTCATCGTGCATGCGCAGTGACGATCAAGGAAACTACTCGGCAGTTTGGACGAAATGTTGCATTACGTATAATTTTCATCAGGTAGTCTTCTGGGGCACTCAAGTTGTGCATGTTCAACACACCTGCCCAATTAATTCGTTCTCGGACGAAGTATATATATATATAAAAAATATAACTTCGTCAATTTGCCGTCATGCTCGGAGGTTTACTTCTTTCTAAACGGCTTTCATTTTTAACTAATTCCTATTAGTCGGCATAAACATACTCTTCATCAGATATTTTATTTTACTTCGTCAATTTGCCGTCATGCTCGGAAGTTTACTTCCTTCTAAGCGGCTTTCATTTTTGACTAATTCTTATTAAAAAAAGCCACTTAGAAGGAAGTAAACTTCCGAGCATGACGGCAAATCGACGAAGTTATATAAAATATTTGATGAAGTGTATAAAAAAATATAGATAGATATACTACATGGAGTGTCCGACTTTGTCCGAGCTGGATTGAGTTCAGTTGGATTAGGAGATAATAACTCCTAATTAGGACATTGTATATCCTAATTAGGAAATAATGGGATATGTTAGTCCCAAATCTTCTCCTCAAACACAGTTTGTTGGTGTCCTGTCGGCGCTGTCCTCTGCTTGTTACCTTAACACCAGCCGCCAGGCATTCTATATGGTACTTGCCGCTGACATGTGTACCTCTGAAATAAATTATCCTCCCCCCTAAAAATAGCTAAAATAAAATCATATTGGAAGCGCTCTGTTTCCATTCTATCTTTCGCTGTACAAACATTGGCTAGGCGAATTCTCATGACTCCGGGCTGACTTCAAACACCAGAGCCGACTTCTCCTGACCTCGGGACAGACATCTCACGTCAGTATCAACTTCTCCTCACCTCGCAAGGCCGACTTTTGAGGGCGACTTCTTTGAAATTGATTTCTCCGGTTCCCCGGGCCAACTTCTTCAGGCCGACATCTTTTATTAGGATGGGGGTTTTAAGATACAGCTTTTTAGGGCTGACCGTAGTAATGGTTTGAATTCCCTATTGACATCACGAAGTCGCTTTGCTACCTACACCCCAGTTTAGTACAGGGGGTATGTACTAGACACAATTCAAATACATAAGAGTACGTTCCGGTAGTGTAGTAGTGCTATAAAAAGCCCGACCTCGCCTTATTTTCCTTACTTTGATGAAATGATGTCCGCAGTATTGGTTTTCCTGGTAACCGCATTTCACATTGTGGCCTAAAGGTCTGTACTAGTAGAGGCGAATGTTTTCAGGTCCCGTCCCATTAACTTCGACCAGAATCAGTTACCCCAAAGAGCTCAAAATTGGTTATTTTTCCGTACTTTGTCAACGAAGAACCTACCTCCCCTCTCTCTCATTTGATAACTTTTAGGCTGAACATGGTTGCTAACCAAGATATAATTGTTTGTAAAATATAGGAGTACCGTATATAGTATTGCTTAATTCAATGGTTGTATAATAAACCCATAAGAGACACAAATACAAATAATCCTCTTTCAACCCCTCTCTCCGGCTCTTTTTTATGAAGAGCCACTATTTCCAAGTTTCCTGTATAATAATGTTTAATTTGGCGGTACTATAACCAAGTGATAACGTGCCAATGCAAATAATATCACTGCCCCTCCCTCTCAAATGAGTCAAAAAGACGGTTTGTCTTTTTCCAGCATTTGAATTGCTGCAAAATTTCTAATTTTGGGTATTTATCCAGTCACTGTTCTCAGTAACCCCAATTCCAACGCCCTATGTTAGCGCCCCATTGCTAAACATCAGGCAGGCCCCTGGCGGCCCAAAATGAGTCTGTGGAAGCTATTAGGATGTGCGCACAATGCCCATTTTTTCATACTACTCTTTGACTCACTTCGCTATTTTAGTGTCCCAGCGCCCCATTTCAACTATTTGTATCTATGTCCCAATTTTAGCACCTCCTTTTAGCGAGGGATTTATAAGCGTCAGGCTTTTTGGTGTCCGCAATTGAGTCCATGAGACCGATGAAAATTAGCGCAATGTTCTATTTTCCATACGTCTCAAAATGGGGGGTATGAAAATGAAAGCATCGCGCCCATTTTCATAGCTTTTAGAAACGCATTTTGGGTGTCAAAGTTAAGGAAACGGGACCTAAAAACATTACCTCGTACTATATTACAAACCTTTGGGCTACAAAGGGAAATAGGGTACTGTAGTGAACCCATACGACGGGCAACGAAGTCAAAGTAGGTAAAATAGGATCATAGGTATACGAGTAATTGCTTTTTTCGCTTTTTTCGGGAGAACGGCCAGTGGGATGGGGTCTTTGCTTTTAATGCCCTATGTATAGAGCTGTCTGTACCAATCCTGACGCGCCGAAGACCTCCTGTGTATACCTGTGTCTGCCACAGTAGATAGAATTTCTCGAGATATTTGAACTATTGGCGCCATCCTACGACCTAAAAGTGGAGGAGATGGGCTACTCCGGCCACATTTCTCAACTCCAGGGGAGAAGGGACAAACCTGCCCAAAGCAATACAAGGGGTTGGCAACGAGGGTGTAGGCCTTAGGCTTTTGTCGCTGATGTTCTTTATATAGAACTGCCCAGTCGCCGTAGGCCACCTATGTATACTCATACCCAACCAAACAAAATAGCCCCCCGGATCACTAATATTTTTCCAGACTTATGCACCTACACCTAGAGTCTCCCAGACAGCCCAAGCAATTACCACAGTCTTCAGTGCCAGATATTAAAAGGTACTCCTCGGCCATTTCTATGAATTTAACACATCAATACCCATATCCCTAGAGAAGTTCTATGTATATAGAAGCGATTGCCAATACTGGCGCGCTATAGGCCTCCCGCATGTATTCATACTAGAGTCTAAAATTGGGACCCTCTTGTGACGTCATAACGTCGGCGCCGAGAGAACGTTTCTAAATTTCCTTCACATTCTAGAACGTTTTTGTGAACATGTCTTGTGGGACAAACGTGTTCTATTGACACCCGTGTTACTACTCGCGTCTACCATGAAAGGATGGCCGAGTGAATACAGAAGATCTACCCCACCCCTTTCACCCATTCCAGAAGACGTCAGTCTGAAAAAGTTGGTTCTGAGAAATCGGTCCCAGAGAAGTCGCACCGGAAAAATTGGCCCGCACTTGTCGGCCGGAGAGGTCGGGAGAAGTCGGTCCTGGAGTTAGAAGTCTGCTCGAGGTCAGAACTCGACTCTGAGAATGTCAAACTGAGGTAAGGAGGAGTCAGTCTGGAGGCATAAGTCACCCCGCCAAAAGTTATACTTCGAAAGAAATAAATGGAAACAGGGTGTTTCTAATATAATTTTATTTTTACTACTTTTCACGTGGATGGATTGAGATGGGGTGGGGGTGATCATTTATCTTAGAGGTACAAAATGTAAACAGCAAATGTTATAACGAATGCCTGGCGGCTGGTGTTTCTGTAACAAACTGAGGACCGCGCCGAAACGACACCAACAAATTGTGTTTGAAGGGAAGGTTCGGGAATTATATACCAAATTATCTCCTAATTAGGATTTACTGTGTCTTAATTAGGAGTTAGTATCTCCTAATTAGGACTATTATCTCCTAATTAGTAGTTATTATCTGCTAATTAGGAGATACTAAGATCTAATTAGGACATAGTATCTCCTAATTAGTAGTTAATAAGTCCTAATTAGAAGTTATTATCTCTTAATTAGGAGGTATCGTCTCCTATTTAGGACATATCTCCTAATTAGGACTTATCTCCCAATTAGGACATATTATCTCCTAATTAGGATTAATTATTTCCTGAACAGGAGTTATTATTTCCTAATTATGACTTAGTATCTCTCAATCACGAGTTATTATCTCGATATCTCTAAATTAGTACATATAGTATCATTCATTTTTTTTAGATGTGGCACTAATACGCTTCCATTTTATTCAGTTTGGTTAAAACAAAGAATACTGAAGACGCCGGTGTTCTGTTTCTTATTTTGCAATATCTTCTGAAGAAAGAAACATGATCATGTGCGCGGGAACATTAAAGGTTACAAGTTTATGAAAGAACTGTTTGCCTTTTCCAGTTGCTAAATAATACAATTGAAACTTTCACTTTTCGCTCACAGAATTTGAGTTCCCATCCCCTACTGGTAAACGCTCGTTGAGCTTTTTAGTGTTCCGGGATGGAAAATAATAAAAAACACACTTCTGCCAAATTAATAAATGTTTCATTTTGTGCTTTCAAAACATACTCTATGACTCTAACTGGAATGAACTCGGCGAGCACGTTACAATGAGAGCCTATAAGCTATGTTTCGACAGAAAAATGCAAAACAAGCAGATAACAAGAAATTGAATTGCTCTTTCAAAATGAAGTTTGTATGTCTATTTTTGTCTCATAATAAATAAAAACACATGACAAGAAATGATTTATTTTAGAATTGAAATGATGGGGATCCATGTTAGCCAGGTACTGAAGTACCTAAACTGTTGTTTTGCCAGATATTCGTGTCACATGCTAACCAAGAAGAGACAATGATAATGGTTCTAACTTATATTCTGTAACTGGTGCTTTAAGTGATGCGAGAATTGGGCTTCGAGTGTAGGGCCCAAGACGTGAGACAAACAAAAAAACTGTTTTCAGCCCCTTAGATTGGCTCGGAAAAAAGTAACACTGTGTCGGGTATACATGTAAGTAATGGAAAATGTGGGGAAGGGGAGGGGAGTCCAAGGCTTTGCTTATATCTAAATTACTCTGGAACCAAGTACCGGGAACCTCTGGAAGCCAGAAACAAGGAAACGCTCAAATGGAAGTGCCCACCGCCACTTTTCCGACAGGCATTTCTTCGTCAATCATATATGTACCATTTTCATCTTATCTCGGACTACTATAAATAATTATTAATTACTTCATTCATTAATTATTATTCCCTCCATATTTGACGTCTGGGGACAAATGGCCTGTTTGGTCCCGGAAGACCTACAAAATAATCAACCAATTGTTATATTCATATTATGAACATAACAATTGATTGATTGGTTAGTAGTTGTAACACACAGCCCAGTTACCTCCAAGAAATCTCAAACTTTCCAGCAAACGCACAAATCACGGAAAATTCTCATGAATTAACTCATCGCACCACACCACAGAGATGAAAAGTATTCAAACATTCCATATATTTGATCATTCACCTATGTTTTGGTCCACGGAAACTGTTTCCTAAATCAGATGTCAGTGTTGGATCTCCTGCAACCCCTTATAACAGCCGAAGTGTTCTCTAAGTCCCCCCCCCCCCACCCACCCACAACCACCACCCCTGCTCATCGCTATGTAAGTCTCTCCTCGACAGGATTTTCCTACATGTGCCAACGACGTTTAATTTGAAAGCGTGCGTGCATAATTATGTACGTAATACTCACCTGTATTGAATATTCGTCTTCAGAATAAATATCGCAATAAAAGTTTCTCTTCATAAGGGAAAAATAATCTTCTCTTTACAAGAAAAATAGCGCAAAGATGCAGTTTCAGTTATAAAAAAAAGAGCCCACTAAAAAGCAAAATTGCAAAAATGTCATTATTGGGGTTTTGCTACAGGTGCGTCTTTTTTAATGATAGAAATCGACAACTTCGCGTATCTTTACCATTTCGACATGATAGAAGTCGACAACTTTGATTTTCCCCCAAAGGACCAGCACCTCAACATCAAAGAATAGCACAGGGAATCCGGTCTGTTAGAAATGTTATGTTATCAAAATTACAAAGAATTAACCTATTAAACTTTGAGCAGAAAGTTCCGTTTCGTCGATCTGAAAATCTTTGATCTAAGTCCCTGCCAATTCGCACCCTCCTCATCTGAATGGAAAAGGGTGAATCTGAAATGAAACTGCCAAAACATAGTATCGTCAAAACCTTTTGTAACGCTTGGGAAATGCCAAGGTTGATTAATTTTGGTTAAACACTTGAACAGCCAGAGTCATAGAGTGCTGGACAGTGTCACGGGGAGGAAGCCGGGGAGAACTATCGGACAGAGACGAGTCACTGTCAAACTGTTTAAGTTACTAATCCCACTGAAGTAGGGTTAGCATTGGTTAAATGTACGGACATACTCAATGAGCGGCATACCTAATCACACAACGACATACTTGAATATAAAATACACAATATGTAATCACAAATAGAAACCCCACAAACACTTTTTAATACGACCTGACACCCCACCCACATATGCCCATAGTACTGGCTGAAAGAAGGAACGGACAGACCGAATATATTCCTATCATGGTAATCTCAACAAAGAGAGCTCAACCTAAAATAAAAAGATGAAGATGAAAATCTGATCATTTCGTGTGGACATCTGAAATGAAATGGTTTGTTCAAAATTTTCAAAGTCTAACAGTTTTTGAAAATGTTACTACAAAAGTGGTAAAAAAGTTCCCACAAAAGTGGTGACTTTGTTTTTTTTTTATGACAAAAGTGGGCAATGGTTACTACAAAAGTGGAGACCTCATTTTACTACAAAAGTGGGCGACGTTACTACAAAAGTGGTGAGCTACCACAAAAGTGGGCGTTTTCTACTACAAAAGTGGTGAGCTACTACAAAAGTGGACAGTGACTACAAAAGTGGGCGTAACAGCTATATCGAACAATTTTGTTGTCCATTTCATAGAAAACTGATTTGCTTACCGGAATAAGCGCGCAAAAGTTTTGTATATGCCATAGGTATATACCACAAAATTCAACCACAACGGCGGCAAGACAGGGGTTAAAGATTTCTAGCGAAATGAACATTGACACATTCCGATGACGTTATATTGTGAATTCAGCAATGTATTCGCATAACTTTTCGACGGGAATTTCGTGAAACTCTCTCAACTTGTAATGGCGTTCATCCAAAAGTTCATATAAAAGAGTCAAGTGTCCTTTGGTTTTGTGGTCTGTGTTTTTATTTCTATTTTCTTCGTCAAACGTTCGTCTGTTAATATTTCCGAAAAGTGACACCGTAATGTTTGTTTACAGAAGAACGTGCGATGATTGAATAGTCCTGCACTCATTAAATATGCTAATAAGCCGATGACATGGGTCATGTGAGATAGATATCTATCTCACATGGCCTTCTCACATGAGACACGCATATCTTGTATAGGAAGTGTGGGGGAGGAGTGGGGTGGGGGGGGGAGAAATGAACAACGACAGAGAGAGAGAGAGAGAGAGAGAGAGAGAGAGAGAGAGAGAGAGAGAGATTTGCTGACTTGTGCGCAAAAAGTAACCTTGGATCAGTATTTGAACAATGATTGAACAATACCAACAACAACCCTATCACGACCAGCATCACCCCCCCCCCCCCCCACACCCCACAGTGGAAATAACATCTTTTACCAACCTTGCTAGTATTGTAAATATCACTAGTGGCACATGTGACAGGCAAAGCCAAAGGACCTGGATAATATCTGGAAATCAAGAGAGATCATAGTAACACCAAGTTTAGAAGCTTCAACTTTAACGTAAATGCAAAACTTTTGTATGGCCAGGAAAGATGGTGGACAACCAAGACCTTGCTGATGAAAAACTAGCATTCCTCAACAGTTTTTTTTGAAAACAGTGAACTACGGGGAGAGACTAAATAACAAACAACTGAACTCCAGATAAGGAAAGCAAATGGACCTGGATAGGCCACACGCTAAAAGATTAACCAACAATATTACCATGTAGGCTCTGCTGGAAACCACACAGAAAGAGGGAATATGTAGACCGAGAAACACTTAGTGTACAGACACTGGACACGAATTAGAGGGACAGGATAAACATGGGATACAGAGCATGGGATTTCCAACTGTTGGTGGTTTGAAAACTAAAATGTTCAACTGTTGAAAATTTCGGCCGTGAGTGGTGGGACACGCCTTAACACTCCAGGTCACCACGTCCATGAAGTAAGTATAGCACTGCTGTTACTAGCGTAAAAGAGAGAGTTACGCCTCACTGAGGCGAAAAATTATACGTATTGGCTTGAAAGAAACAAAGAGTGATTACATGGTACTGCAGGCATGGACAAAAAGTCTAGTTAGTCACAATCAGTGGCCTGGCCATGGAGCCCCTCTCCCCTCCCCTCAAAAATCTTCTTATGACACCTAAAAATCCCGAATTCTGCGATCTGAATGGGGATTTAATAAAATTACAGATGACATTGCACGCTTGACGTTCTTTCGAACCTCAGAATGTCTCAAAACAGCGCCTTTTAGAGCATGTTACTTAAAATAAAATTGCCTATGCACCAAATGGTGAAAGTTTTGAAAAACGTACCTCCCCTCCCAATCAGCGAAATCGAGAGCGACACCACCTTTCCACAGCTCAAGACTTCCATCTTCGTGAGATGCCTAAGGCATAGAAATACTTGCCCCCCCCCCCCCCCCCCCCCACTAGATCAATGTGCCCTGTAATAAAGATACTTGGCTACGCGCCTGGTTCAATGAGAGATCATTAGATATGTTTTGGAAGTAAGTCTTAGTTTTTTAAAAACATTTTGTGACGCCCTATAGTTGTATTGGGTAAGGTGTTTACGGTCGCTTTGGGGCGACAGCAGTGCGGAAAGAGTTGAATTACTGAAAAAAGCCACGACACCCCCACCCCACAACATACACATTGCTCTTGTTGATCGGGTAAAGCTAGTGAAGTCTCGATCAAACACTGATCCTGGTTGTACATTTTTTGTTGTGTTTTACCGTCTTTTGAAATAAACAATTAATACACCGGTAATGATGATAATTCCGTATGGCGATCACCGGTTCGATGGAGAAAACGTTTTTTGTCGTTACGTGATAATGCTTGAAGCAAATCCACTTAGTACATTGAGGAGATGTGTAGTTATGCAACTTATCTAACAGTTGATCCTTTTAGACACATGCTAAGCTGTCATATTGAATCAATATTTCTCTTTTCATGTCTCATTTCATTTCTTTTGGTTATAAGCCATTAATACTCATGTGCAAAAATGTCTCATTTATACAATCTGTGAAAACCGGAAATGGAGCTCTCCGGTGTCTGAGTAGTGTTTCGTGTCATCTCCTTGGTTAGAAACGTAATGAAAATCAAGTTAGATACAAAATACTGTGAACGTCATAAGGATGCCATGAATTTGCAGAACAAAAACACGTTTTGTTGATAATCGCGTGCGTGAAATTGCCACACAATACAACCCAGATAGTGAATTAGGTTGTGAGAAAATTGTGAACCACGTGGGTGGTTGTAACTCGTGAAATGTCATTTGCAAAGCTACTGTTGATTCGCAAAGGTTTCCCTCACAGAATGAAAACCGCCGATCTCAACGCAACTGGGGTGCTGGAACGCTAAAGTACAGACGCCGTGGATTGGTCGCAATCCACGCCTGAGCAGTGATGTCCATGCATGCGTTTAAAAGGTAATAAAAATCATTGTACCCGGTGCGTCATTAATTAAATTTTTGATGATTATTCCTGTAATTAGTGTTTGGAATTTAATATTATTGCCTCCGTGGTAATAGTGCCCAACTTTGAAAAGTGACCAGTCCACAGCGACCGTACTGTGAATGGTCACACACAGAGAAGTGTCTCACTCGCCTCCAACTTGGGAGGCGGGGAGGGGAGGGGGGGGGGGGGGCTTAAGAACGAACATGATGAGGATGGAGTATGTGGCACATGGATCAACGACTCTAGTTGTTCTCTTTCAAGTGTTTCACGAGCGACGTAAGCGTGAGTGAAATATAGAAAAAAGTCCCAAGTGTCGTTGATTCCAGACCAGCGTACCCTTCTTGATCTGTGTTTCATATTTTTGCCACGATTAAACTTGAATTAAGTGACTGAAGCTTTTTCAAGAAAAATAGGCTTATCGCCTTCGGCGGTCTGTTTAGTTTCTTGTGCTGCGCTGTTGTTTTACGTCGCAGCATTTCATTCACGTCATAACGTCAATCACATGTGTAACGAACATTCAGAAGCGTTCTTACATGCTCAGTGTTGCTGAAGGCCATATTCCTCGCGTGGTTTTCCCAGCATTGTTTTCAACGCCTATATTCTATCGAATAACGTTGGATACACCCAACAATCCATGTAAAACTGTTGTTATAAATAAACAACGCTCAACCAAAAAATATTTTCTCGAAAGTTTTCAATTTTCCGACGCTTCTCAATCGCTGATTGGTTTTTTAAGGATATTCTTTGATGTCTCTGAAAGCGAATATGTTGATAATATGCACATTTTTCGTGACGATACAAATTGAATACTTACAACATAGTTTAGTTATTATTGACAAAAAAACAAGTGCCAATATTGGAATGTTGATACCGTGTTTCAGGGTACGTTTGAAAATATTGTACACTATTTTGAAATAACAGTTCGTTGAGTAAGTACACTTTTGTCTCTGTCAGAATGCACCATTAGCGTAACGCAATTCCTGTACAAAAACAGCGTTCCCAAATTCTATACAAGTAAATGGAGATAATTAACATCATTCTTAACCTCTACTGGGATACATGCACATGTAATGGCGTGAATAGATATTGAAATTCAACTGCATATACAGAATGAAGAGAGTGGATTACTACTTAATCGCAGCGCTATATATTCTCTACACGAAAAAGTATTTATAAGTGTTCATAATAGCACAAGAAACAGTTGCACACTTTCAATACATGGACCACCCGGTGCAACCCGGTGGTCAATGTGATGAAAGTTTGCAAGCCCTTCTTGTGATTTGTTCTCAGAAGTTGTAAATATTACTAAGTGAAAAATCTATCCCAGGGCGATTTAGTAGTAATCCACCCTCCATATACTGCAGACTCAATATTTTCTTCTTTTTTTTGATCGGTTGAGTTGGTGATTTCACTACCGACCTCGCTAATAGCGCATTATATTTTGCATTGCACAGCGTCAATGCTCATGTGTATTTCAGAGTACTTCATTCTTCTGCAGTAAGAAGCGCATTAACTGACGAGCATTACCTGCGCTAATTGTGACAGGACTTCTAGTTTCAACTGAAGGTAACATCGTGATGTTGGATGAAATGAAAGCTGGGACTATATATACAGCGTAACTTTCAGACTTTACCGATAGAATAAATTACGCGCTCTGTTTGCCCCGATGCCATCTCGAGAGTGGCAGGTTGAGTTGGAACGTTTTTCGCTAACGTCACAGCAATCCATTTGTGTGGTGATCAATGGTAAAAACTTCCAAAGCAATACAAAGTGACTGAACATAAAACAAACTAAGGTCGACAGTTCATATCATGAGCATTGGAATCAAATCGATTCGACAAATCAAATCGATCAATTTGGTCCGACAGTAGGGCCCCACGAATTGGAAATTTGACATCTATTAATGCATTTGACACAGAGGTTGGTTGGGTTATTTGAAATGTTGCATTTCCAAAGCTATTGCAGGAAATTTAAGCTTTTCCTGGTTGGTAAATTCCACTGCATGGGTGTTTTCAGTGATAGTTGAGTCTTGATACACTGGAAATACAAGAGTAGCTAAATTTTACAGTACTCCCCAAACAACAACAACCCCCCCAACCCCCAACCCCCAACCCCCACCCCCACCCCACCCCCCACCCAAAAAAAAACAAAAAACAAAACAAAACAAAAAGAAACACAAAAAACAACAGTGACACGACCGCATCAGTATCGTCACAGTAGAACTATATGTATGTGTACTTTATGAAGCAGGGATCTTGCCACAAAATCGTACCAGTATAATATGGATCTTCTAAAATTTCCGGAAACCATTCTTTTTTAACCAAAGAAAATTTAGAGAGAAAACATTCATATGCACTTGTATCATTTGCCACTGGGCATTTTTTTAAGTTGAAAGAGAATGTACAATACCAGGTGAAGTAATTTTTAGGATAACGTCGTCCGATGACGTCGACCGGAAATCGAAAGTAAATTCATATGTAAACAAAAGCAGAAGTTTTGGAATTTACCCCCATGCAGCTCAGTCGCTGTGATTTGAAGAATTTTGATACCCTACCTTTGTTCTTGGATATGTAAAGCACATTTGGCCACAAGTTGTTCTCTTGAAATATTACTGAATTATCAGTTCTGGTGCGAATAGGGTAGCAGACTTCCAGGAACCAGAGTTGATTAGACAAATAAATATACACAAAATGTACATCAAAATGAATATTGAGATGTATAGAACACGAAACACATCGTCCCCTGAGTTCCAATGTGTTCTATGTGCCTAGTGGCACATAGAACACATTGGAACTCAGGGGACGACATGTCTAATCAACTCTATTTCCTGGAAGTCTGCTACCATATTCGTACCAGAACTGATAATTTAATAATATTTCATGAAAACAACTTGTGGCCAAATGTGCTTTACATATCCAATAACAAAGCTAGGGTGTCAAAATTCTTCAAAACCCAGCAACAGAGCTTCATGAGGGTAAATTCCAAAACCTTTGCCTTTGTTTACAAGTGAATTTACTTTCGATTTCCGGTCCACGTCATCGGACGGAAAAAGCAATTTATATACAACGCCGTCTAAAATCAAATAATGGGAAAGATCGCCTTAACACAGTATACTGTTATTAGCTAGAGACTGCACAGCTGCCATAGTCAATGCAAGATATCATGATACCTGTTGAAATTTCTTAGAATTACGATTTTGTTTTTCGATAGAAATTCGTGGTATCGAGTGATTTGCGCATGTCTGTCGAGTATGGAAACCATCTTCAATAAAAAATGCAGACAGTGTTGTCCTTTCCCAAAATGCAGTCCTATCGCTGCACTCGAAAGTGTTTTGAATGCCCAGCTTTGTTATTGAATATCTGAAGCACATTCGGCCACGAGTTGTTCTTGCGAAATATAATTTTATTATCAGTTCTGGTACGAATACGATAGCAGACTTACAGAAACCAGTGGTGCCTACTGTCAACTTTATGAGTTGATTACATATCGTCGTGTTAGAACCAGAACGTCCTATGTCCCCTATGGGACATAGGACGTTCTGGTTCTAACACGACGATATGTGTTTCGTGTCCTATACACCCCAACCTTCATTTTGATGTATAATTTGTGTATATGTAATCTGAATTTAAGGAAAATCAGAGGTGAGAATTTCAAAACAAACAAAATTCCATTACTTATATAGCCCCTTAATGTAAATTCAAGAACTCACATCACACGATGCAAGAATCATGCAGACTGAACAACATTTGGCAGTGAGGTATCGAGCGTAGCGAGGGGAGACAACACTTCTGTGAGCTTGGATTGTATCATGCACACTGACAGGTATATTCCCTTTTTATAACTTTATGTAATGCTAAATAAACTGCAAAGATAATGTTGTCATGACTTCAGTGGGAATTCTGCGAACTTTGCAGAAATCGGAGAAATGTGGACCATTGTCAGATCGTTGTCAGTGCCTGTTTATCCTAGTTGCAAAAGTGAACTCTAAAGTCAGTTGCGTTTGACTCAACTGAATTTTGAGTGTAGCATTTGGAACGAGCATCGCATTAAATGCTTTCAAGCCATTAACTTGGGTTGGCCATTCACAAATTGTATGTTGATAAAAATGGATTGCTCGTTTCGTTATGTACTTCAATCAAAAGACACTCCGTAAATCGTTTCTCACTGAACAAAATATGCATGGAACGCTCTAAAAGTTGATTTGGAAGGCTTTACAATTTACGAACACATACGGGTATTTTGTCTGTTTAAAATTTATGTTGGTATTCGTGCATCACGCGGGATGAAGACGTGTCGCTGACACTCAAAACATTGAGTTCGGGAAGGTATTATCACCTTAGTTATAAATAAACAATGGTTCAATAAGACTAAAATCCTCATCCTCTGCTTGGATAAGAGCTCGCGTAGTTTCTTCAATGTTTACTGCTCCAGTAACAAATATTCTGACGTCACCACGCGGAATATTTTAAACGACGTTGCCCATTTCGTAATTATTTCATCAACGGAGTAACTTGCAAACCACTTCAGTTTAACGATGTTCAAAACGGAGTGTTGTTTAACCCTTTACCCAACGTAACGGCCAAAACCGGCCAGCGCTATTCACAAAAATCTCCAATCAATTTTTATTGCCTTTTCAGTTGTTGTCACAAAAGCATAGCTTATGACCCCTAATTGGAACGAGCTCAACAAGCTCGTTCAAATGAGGGATCATAAGCTATGTTTTTGACGCAAAAAATAAAAAAAATAGTGTTTCTAGAATCTTATTTGCAAGTGTCGTCTGCTTTGAGTCCTAGGTAAAGGGTTAGATTACAAATCAGTTTACGATTTGAAGTGTTTGGAGTGAGTTCGACCTTTATTATTTATTGTTTATTTGGCTGGTGACGTCGTGGGGTACACGAAAGGTTTATTCACTAAACTTGTTATCGTTAAAGTTGACTTCTTCATTTCTCATTGTCGGTTTTGGGCTATCTGTAGGGTCGCATTGGAACGTATAAGTTATTGTGATGAATTGACGGTAACATTGTCTGTGGTTTGTGGATCGGAGCGTATGTTCAACCTCGACGTTTCTCGTCTCTGTTGAACATAAGGTCCGTGCCGCAAACCTCAGACCATGTTACCGCCAATTTATCATAATAACTTACAATATACACGACTTAGCGAGTACGTGTTAGCGTATTTGGTATGTGAATTGTTTCCGCTCGTTTCCCAGACTTTCCCGATCTGTCAAATATATAGAAACTTGAAACACACGATCGTTGTTAAACGCGTTCGATTCGATCGCATGTCCACGATTCGGTAACAAATCGAATCAAATCGGGCGATTGATTCGACAATCGATGCCAAATTTGAATAATCGCAGAGCCCTAGCCGGGCAGTGTCAGAAGAGAATTGGGTCGGGGCGGGTTCCCACGAGAAGACTGAGAGGACGCTTTTGAAATTAATCTTTTTGGTCACAGAAGGGAGTCGAGGGTGTAACTAAGGGGTGATTTAGGTGATATGACCCCCACCCAAAATTTTCCAGTCGTGACATAGTTTTCCGCTTTAAAGAGGTAGATATCGATGCGCCCTTGCTAGTAATCATATACGTTCGAGACTTGTACCACACACAATCGATTATACAATTGAGGGTCTGTGGTACCCAACTCGGGTTGTTGGGGGCCAAGCATAGCCAGTTTGGTTACGAAAACTACATGAATTTATTGATCCACAAATATATTTCCAAGAACTCATGAGTTTTTTAACTATAATTATAACTGACAAATATTCCCGCTACATCATCAAGGCATATTTTCGACGTTCGAACCTTTCAACTAGGTGTGCATAAATTTTTGAGAAAAGAAAACATCGGTAGTGAACTAGCAGACGTTATAAAGACCAAAAATCTGAAGCGAGGCTCGGTAATAATTTACTGAAACTCCCAACAAGCCAGGATGGTTTCGCCCATTTCGCCGTTGACAGTATTGACTGAATGATACATTCCAGTGCGCTAGTGTTGAAAGGGTTAATGATATAGCTGGGGTATAGTATGAGAGCCGAAACTTGAGCGAACGCAGTTGGGACACATCAGGTTTTCAATTCCAATTCGCGACGCCACTGCGCGCGCAACTTGGGCGTTGAAGGAATTCGGTAAACAAAAAGTAGTGGTTTCTTACCTCAAAGGAGCGTATAATTCTTGCTAAACTTCCGATTCCTTCACGCAAGGTAACAATAACACTGGCTCTCTTGAACCCTTCTGGTGGAAAAACTGCCTGCACAGCTTCTCCGTTTTCAATGAACGCGTCCTCTTCTTCCTCGCTTATAGAATCACTGCGGCTACTTCGGCTCTCCCTCTGTTGCTTCTCAAATTCAAGGTTCGTGACAGTCTCGAACTTGGCATCTTCAATTAAACTTCTTCTTCTCCAAGAACCACCATGCTATAAATAGAGATTTAACAGTGAAGTTTTCAGGTGTGCTGTGTCATGTCGAGTTGAGGACTTTCAACAAAGGAGTATCGCACGAGTCGACGGAGCCGATGTGTGCGGTACTGCTTGCTGAAGCTCCTCAACGAGCAGCACTCCAGAAAACTTCACTGTACTGATGATTTTTAGATGACGTGACAGCCGTTACTTACTCTCGGTACTTATCAGTTGATAGCGGAAGCGAACAAGGAACTGGGAGTAAGTAACGGTTGTACGTCCCCGATTTTTATTACATATCCATCCTTAAAATTGCATCTCGATTTCAGAACAAGTCAAATCCATTTTGGGCGAAAGCGGGCGACATGCCTCTAGTTGTAGTTGGTGCAACATCCGTGGCGTGTTCTTACCTCTTTATCTCTGCGTATCTGACAAATCTAATGTAGGTACAACAACATTCGTTGAATAATGAACTGACGTATCGTTTAGAACGACGAAATGTAAAAAAAAAAAAAAATCGTCATTAATTTATGGCTTGTGGATTTAGAGCACATTTTATAGCGCGAGGTGAAGAAGACAGTTCTCACCCAGCCTCGTTTTCGGTTTTGCAATATCTCACTGCATGCATTTTGCCAGTGTCATCGGTATCACGTGCCCTCTAAAACAGAGGTCGTGTCCGTATCAATGTTAGGTATATAACAAAATCAGATATCTTCGCATTTACTTTCTTCCAATAACCGTTTGTTTTTTCATAACACTGGCATTCCCCTATGACTTCGTTATCAAAGTCCAGTGGGGAAGATGGTTTCTGTAGCGAGTCCATCAAAATTTTCGTTTGAAGTTAGTAACTCACAGCATCGCCACGTGCCACACGCGGCAACACAGGATCACATTGCATCACTAATTTCTGTAAAGAATTTCATGATCTTAACACTCGTTTTAGAGCGGATATGTATCCTCAACCACCATGGAAAATTTTTGAAAATTGGACATCAAAAAGTTTACTTGATTGTAACTGGCGAATGGCAAATTAATTTACTTCATTTGAATTTTATGTATGTCTACCAAAGCTTAAAATATGTAACAAGGCTGCAAATTCTCCGATAGGACTTTTGTTGGGGGCGGGGGGAAGTTATGGGGGGGGGGGGGGGGGGTGTGTTGTTTCCCACTTCCCATATCAACACAACCGGTAACCATCAGGAATCATTCGCTTCAGTGAGAGAGCTAAGGTAGTTTGCGAAGAAATGTAGGCAGCGACTTTCAATTGCGCTACTCAGTGCTTCTATCCGGTGAACCCCGAAGCTGTTACTGTTATCCACGGAGTTTATGAGCCAAGATACGTTGTGTCTTTTGTCATCAGCCTGGTGTAACAATATTTCCGTATATAGTAATGCAGTTTGAGCATATGCAGCTAGACCCTATATAAAGTCTGGATGCATTTTTATCGATATCCCAAAGATGGCATGCAACATCCCTCCCCCACCACTATCGACAACAAAATTATCTATCACCTAGGGTTCAGCAAATCGGATATTTGACTAGGACTACTCTACAAATCAAAAATTTAACTTTGAATCGACTCTTGAAGCAAAGAGGAGGAAAGATTCGCTGAATAATAACGCTCGCGACTTCACTTTTCACTGAGTTATGCAGTCGATGGGCATTATAGGGAAATTTGCTTGTTTTGACTGTAATCCAGCAAAATGTGTCGTCGTCAGTTAGGGGCCGCGGAACGACTTCAAAAGTTTGTGTGGGTGTGTGTGTGTGTGTGGGGGGGGGGGGGGTGAATTTTAATCTGCAATGCCGCCTCCCTCTTCCAAAAAATCTTGCACTAGAAATCGTGACCTAAGAAGCGTGCGGGTTTCTTGCACGATTTGGGTGTTTTTAGGGGATTTGTAGACTTTCCACTCCCGACGCTATTGGAGGTACTCACTACCACACTGCCGTAAGTTGCCGTAGGTTTATTTGGTATTGAGGATGACAAGTAGAATATTAAACAAGCAATTATTTTTTATAAACTGCACACGCAACAGCTGGTATAATATGATAACGGCAGCCGATTCGGTTCGATTGTATGTCAGCGATTCCATAACGAATCGCATTTAATCGGGAGGCCGATTCGAAATTTTAATCATTGCAGGACCTTACTGTCACCACAGAATCGAGTGAGATATCATTGCTGAATTCAACAATAATGTCACAATGCCATTTATCCAATTAACGTGCACGGGTACGGGAACCCCATTGTCACCAGATGCATCTCCCACTCTGTGTCATTGGTCTGCGGACGCGATCGGGGGAACCCTTTTGATTTGAGCAAAAACAGATTTTGAAGACAAATGATAAAATGGACTATCGTTAAAAAAATATGCCGCACAGAGGCCTATTACCGCGCATTTACCTTTAGGTCCCAAGGTCATAGAGCACCTGTTTAATTCTGTAAGGAATTCGACTCTGTTATGGGCTGTTTGTTTACCCACTTTGATGGAGTTTATTAGGGGACATGCCAACCATTTCTTATTCCCAGTTCCTTATTCGACATTCGTTATCAACCGATAAAATCGGTTGATAACGAATGTCGAATAAGGAAATGGGAATAAGTAACGGTTGTTACGTTCACAATTTACGTACAGACTACCGTTGATGTAATCTGATATTCCTACACTCACATAGATAAACAGATATCCTTTTGTCGAAATACAGAAATCTATCTATATGGAAATCTGTCTGTGCAGATCACTAAAGTGAATTTTAGTTATCCGTATGAGCAGAGTTGACTGGACCATTTTGAAATGCAAGTTATTAGAGTATCTAAACTGAGCCAGACTTCATGCAGGCAACAATCTATAAAATTCAAGGCCATTTGAGGACGTTTCTCGACATTTTTCAACCCTTTTCAAGGCCCTATATTAGCCAAATTCGAGGATTTTGAAGGAATCGACCGCATGAGTCCTAAGCGAGACCCTTCAATCAATACCCACTTCTTCCAACTTCCCTTGAAGGAAGTGGGAGGAGGAGGTAATGACTGGAGGGTTCTACTTAGTACTATGTCTTCACAAACTATGGCATATAAATCAATATAGCTATGATAACACGCTTTGTCGGGCATTTTTATTTCGTGAATATTGAATGGTTTTCAAGGTCTGCTGGCCCATTTTTAGGATTTCAAGGCCTTGAATGGTCCTTAGTCAAATTCAATGCCATTCTTTGAACCCAAATGCCCCACAGAAAACCTGTTGATGAATGTTTAAGTTTTCTTGAAGTTTTCACATTTTAACTCGAAATGTCTCCAAGCCCATTTTCAGTTTTCTAAGACCTTGAAATGGTCCTTTGTCAAATTCAAGGCCATTCCTTGAATCCAAAGGCCGCGCGGGAACTCTGCAAGAGAATGTTTAGATTTTTTTAACCCTTTACCCAACGCAGACGATATCAAAATTTATTATTTTAAATATAATTTTTTTTAATTTTTCAAAAAATTTCAACAAAACCATATCATGTGACCCCTCGCTGGAACGAGCTCGACGAGCTCGTTCCAACGAGGGGTCACATGATATGTTTTTTTTTAAATTTTTTGAAAAATAGTATTTTTTCAACTGCTGAATTTGCATATTACGCGAGCGGATGCGGGCGATTCATTGGGTAAAGGGTTAAGCTTTAACCATTTGAACCAGAAACACCGCTCTTCCTTTCTAACATCATGATATGTTCTACTTTCGAAATTTATTTATGAATTTATTTATTGATGCTTAAAGTCACTGTCTGCATCTGTGACTATGTCATGGCGACAAGATAGGTACTATGTCGCGCGTGTCATATTGTTTTTAACCATCCTGCCCACTCTAGTGGACTTTCACCCTTGGTGTTGGTTGATGGGTCCTGTTTTACTAACTAGAGTAGAACCTGTTTACCACAGTAAACAAACGCTGCTCTACGTTCTTGAATTCCTGGCTGCACGTTAAAAATATTGATTAATAATTAATTTTATGATATGACTCGTCCGTTTTGTTCTCTTTAAAACATTTGATATTTTGTTTTCATATTAATCAGTGATAAATAAAGCCTTCCGTCAATTTCATTGGTCAATTTCAAAACTAGACAATTTGATTGGCTGAACAAAAAAAAATTGGGCCACATTTTCATAATTTGCATAATTAGAGTTGGGAGCTTTCATTGGTCAATTTCAAACCTGGACAATTTGATTGGCTAAACAAAATACAAGTGGGTGACATTTGCATAATTTCCGTAGGGAGAATTTACGTTATCTGTCCTATTTAGGGTGTGTTATATTGTATTAATCTTTTACCTACAAGAAAAACGCCATTCATTGTTTTTATATTTTCACTTTTTGCTTCCAAAACATAGGTTATGACCCCTCATTGGAACGAGCTCGACGAGCTCGTTCCAATGAGGGGTCATAACCTATGTTTTGGAAGCAAAAAATGAAAAATTTTAGTTATACGGGGACGTTTTTTCCAAGTGCCGTCTGCAACTCAAGTTAGGTGAAGGGTTAAAAAGTCCTACAAAGTGGCTAATTTGTGCGTGTGTGTGTCATATGATAAACAGACTATGAAATGAGTGTTTTTCTCATATAATATTTATGAAACTCGTCCTAATTTTCCGTTTGGGCTCGCCAGAGGCTCGCCAAAACGGAAAATTCTTAGACTCGTTTCATAAATATTATATGAGAAAAACACTCATTCCATATCCTCTATATAATAAGCTAAATGATGAATATGAACTCTTCCAGTTAAGTCATTCAGTGAACTGACATCAAACAAACCACCCGAAGTACAGTTTAGTTAATCGGAGATTGCTTCACCTATATATATGAGGTATAAACAATTCATTACATATCATAAAATACAGTATGTCCACAGTGGAAGTAACAGTATAACATAAAAGGTGATTGTCTGTCTCAACACATGGCTTGTTCGTGCGAAACTTTTTTTTTAAATGGTGTGTAAATACTAAGCAACCAAAAAGAATGGGGAATATTTAAAAATGAGCTTTACCAGAGGGTAAATGGTCAGCACAGTTACAGGGAGTGGGCAAATCTGGACCAGTGTAATGGTGAATTTTTGGAAAGTAACAGACGCCACTTGCAAACATATTTCTTGAATTAAGAATTTTTTTTCACTTTTTCGTCAGAAACACAGCTTACGACACTATCAACGAGCTCGTACTAAATGGAGGTTAATAAGCTAAGGCAAACTAAAAAAAATAATAAAATCTGAATGGCGCTTTTGTGAATATAACGCTGGCCGTTTATCGACGTTGTGCGTTTGATAAAGGTTTAACTGAAGACCATCCTAACATGATTATTTCTGAGGATTTTTAAAAAATCTTTTCTTCTTGCTAAAATAGTATCTTACAGAGATGGGAACAAATTTGATCCGATTCGAAACCATCAGGTCGGTTCTCAAACACAAGAATCTTTTACGAACACTGTGACACTTCAGTTAAGTGATGAAGCGATCGAAAGATGAAGTCAGCCCCCGTGGAACCCCGGGAAGTGAAGCAGTGCTTGTTTACTGTGGTAAACAAGCCCTGTTTCACTGGTAAAATAGGACCCAGTCACTAATGCTTGGGGTGCAAGTCCTCTAAAATAGGCAACATGGGGTATAAACGATTGACTTTATCTCCATGTTGTGGTCATGATTAGCCATTGTGCAGAAGTATGTAACCTTAAACAACAATAAATAAATAAATAGATGAAGTCAGACCCGTGGAAAATGAATGATGTCCATGTTCAAGACATGTTCCCCCATCCTGCTCTAATAAGAGCGTGGTGATGAATTGTGCTGATAAATAAATAAATAAATAAATAAATAAATAAATAAATAAATAAATAAACATTCATGCCTTCTTTATGTACTCTCGACCTGATATTTCTTGGGACATTTTGTTAAAGATATATCTTCACTTTCTTGGTACTTAAGCCTTAAAAAGAGGACTCGGGTGCTTCAATTAGGATGAAAAAGTGCCCCCTCCCCCCCCCCCCCGGGAAGATCCTGGATCATGCACACTATTGAGTCAACACGAGGTGAAATGAAGTTCTGCCATTGAAATGAGGTGGAGGGGACAACATATTTTTCTGACGCCAATAGAAGCAGGAAAATATATGCCCCCACCCCACTTCACTTAGCCTCTGCTCTTAACCCTTTATCTAACGTAACGGCCAAAACCGGCAAGCGCTATTCTCAAAAATCGACAATTAATTTTCATTATTTTTTTCATTTTTTGTCTCAAAAACATAGGTTATGACCCCTCGTTGGAACGAGCTCGTCGAGCTCGTTCCAACGAGGGGTCATAACCTATGTTTTTTGAGACAAAAAATGAAAAAGATTAGTTATTCAAGAATTATTTTTGCAAGTGTCGTCTGCTTTTCAGGTTAGGTAAAGGGTTAACAAGATGCGAAGTGTGAAAGAATAAGGTTTTTCACCATTTCTAATAACTATTGTTCATGAGGTTGCTTTTCACATAGTCTGACTTTTTTCCGACCATTAACCTTCGTAACACTGATGTCGAAATATCAAAATTTCAAGCGGCAATTTTTAATGGTTAAATTCCCAGTTTCATTATGAGGAAGAATTCGCAAACTTGAAATGTCGATATTTTGACATCAGGGTCAGGTTTTAAACCCATACTTTAAAATCTATTCAGCGCGATCATACAGGAACATTCTGTGTCTGTTTCAACTTTGTGCCATCTTATTGCAGACTATCAAACTTTGCATTATGGGAAACATATTCTGCTTGAAATGTCAAATTTGTTTTCATAGTGCGTAGAGGGTTAAGCCCACACTTTAACCTATTAGTCACCATACAGCCACTTTCATATCACGATAGAAAACGTGTCCCCAGCGTTTTCTTCATTGAGAACTGAACCGTTAGGCTGTATTTATCTTGACAATGTGTTTTTGTTATTGTTGGCTGCCTGCACTGATGACGAAACACTGTTGAGTCATCTTCAGCTGTGAACATGTGTATTCAGTAGCTGTGATCATAACAACATAATATGATTTATAATATGATTTAAGGGTTAAAATCGGTAAAGCATGATACTCAAGGTACATTATGCAACCGGTTTTTTTTGTCGACTTATGGGATAGTGTCAAGCTTTCCTTTACGTAAAAAGTTATGGATTGGTGTGAAAGGCTGTATGAGAAGATTTTGTAAGTGAAGGAAGGGCTCACGTTGAAATGGTCTACATATAAAGAACTCGGATATCAAAGGGCCCATTAAAAACAAAGTTAAAAAATTGTACTAGACCTTTATAAAAATATTAACCTAAACAGAAAAAAGAAAATAAATAAATAAATAAATAAATAAATAAATAAATAAATAAATAAATAAATAAATAAATAAATAAATAAATAACCTGATCAGAAAGAGGAGATAAAAATAAATAAATAAATAATAATTAAATAACATGAACATGAATAAAACTCCTCGGGTATTGAAGAACATGAATCATACTAAAATGTATCAAATAAAAATATTGCAGTTCAGTTGTTCACGTAAAAACAAAATCCATTGTAAGTAATCTCTGAAAGTTATATATTTCACACAAAAGTCCTCTCAAATGGATAATAAAGAAATAATTGGTATTTTAGCAGAGAACATGAAATTACTGGAGCTTTATTTACTTTATTTTCTCTTTTTCATCCTTCAGAAAATATTATTTAGTGGTGATTGTCCGTCAACCATAAAACATTCATTGCAAAAATCGTCGATTTTTCACAGAATAAAAAAAATTCTCACGTGAAGGTAAAATACATTTCAGAATCATGTGTCTGGAATTAATGTGATACTGCTTATACTGAATAGTGGAGAAAAGATTACAGAAAAACTGAAAAAAATCTCGCCTCAGGTTTTCCGAAACCATTTTAAAATATACTCAGCCTAGGTAAAACCGTGGATTTATTTTATTGTCACTGAAAAGCTCAAAAATAACTTTTTAATTTTATTCTCTTACCGTACCAGAATTTTACAATTTAGCTTTTAAAAAGATAAAAATTTGAGTACTTTAGGAACAATGACGAATTATTTTCAGGCACAGAACGAAAAAAAAATTGTAATCATTTCAGGAAAAAGACAGGACTTTTTTTAACCTTTTAGCGCAAACCATAGTCAGAGCTGTTCACAAAATCCACCATTCAAATTTTATTAATTTTTCAACCTTTGCCACGATGTATAACTCATAACCTATCATTGGAACGAGCTCGTTGAGCTCGTTCCAATGAATGGTTATAAGCTATGTTTATAAGGCAAAAAGTGAGATTTTTTTAGTTATTCAAGAATTCTTTTGCAAGTGTCGTCTGCGGTTCGTGTTAGGCAAAGAGTTAAATAAAAGGGCGAATAAACACATCACTGTAAAAAAATACGAAATTCCTTAAAAATCACTTACCTCTTGACTGTAACTTTTTTGAAATGCAAATCTGCGTTTGACTGTTTCCGGATCGCTGGCCATTATATAAAGAAAATTCTCGTCAATGAATGCCTTCAAATCTCAAAGAATTCACCAAAAGTGGACTTTGTTGATTATAGAATCATGTGGTGTGTCAAAGCAGGCATTAATATATTCCTATATCGCGTGTGCAATGCTATCTGCACCGATTCCTGATCTTATAAGACTACAGCTGCCGCTTTTGGCAGGCAAAGAAAGTAATCGAGTTTTTATTTAAGGAGACACCGCTTCATTTCTCATCTACCACTACAGCTCGTCTTGTCCTCTAATTGGTCTGTGACTAGAGTACGAGATTGGAATGGATTTCCAAGTCTTTTATATATTTTAATGCTGTTCAATAAAATTGATTTATCAGGCGATGTGGGCGGTCTCTGTATGGCATTTACGTATGACCTCTGTGACATTATTATGTATTCAACCCTCACATTGCCAATCCTGGAACCACACTCGTAACCCCTATGGTTGGATTACTGCTTTAAAACTTAAACCCCTTTCTTTTTTTGCCACATTTAATCTCTTGATTCTCCATGCGATCACAAGTAACTGCGAAAGCCCGTAATTATTACATAATTAGAGATGGATTTCCTTTCGCCACAAAGTAGAGACTTTGGTGGCACTAAACGCTAGTTCACCTATCAACAGGGCTGTCCAAGTTGGTGACCCGGGCTGCGTTCAGCTCACCATTAAATACCAACAAGAGCCCTCCTCGGGTAGTGGTAGCACCTTTCTCGGGGCTTCCCGCACTGGTCCACACTCGCGGAAGGGACAGAAGACCGACACCACGCCCGGAAAGGAGAGTGGAAAACCTGAGAAATGGTCCGACGACCAAGAAAGCATCAGTCAGACGCCGGGACTCCAGATGTATGGAAGCTTGACTCGAGGGGAGAAGAGCTAAGGCGAGGAATCAGGAGAAGGAGAAGATGGCAGCCATCAAACCATCACCACCACCTTCCCTTCCCACGCCAACCTACACCTCTTCATCAAAGAGGTCGAACGACAGGGAGATGGAGAAGGAGGGAGAGGAGATGGAGGTCGCCAAACCGAACATGGATCTCCTATCAGCTTGGACCGATCAAACCTCTCCTCCTCACTGGACTCCGAGGACCAAAGCTCAGATGACAACACGGATTGGGGAGACTTCATTCACCACCTGGACAAGAACAGCATCGAGGCCTACGGCAGTCTAAAACTTGATTTCAATGACCCCCAACAACCAGTACACCCCAGTGGTCACTACTCGCTACACTGATGACATGCAAAAAAGTATTAGAAAAAATACAGCGACAGACAACTTGGGGCTTTCAAAATTCGCGACAAGAAATTCCACCAATACCCGAAAGAGCTACTCTAAGATTTCGGACACTTCCCTCCTTTGCAACGACATGACAGGAAAATTACACAGCTAAAGAGTGTCGAAAGGGGCTTGCCCCACACAGAAGGGTGAGATAAAACGTTATTTTTTCTGATGGTGGAATTGGGGAGTAAATATCCCATACCTCTCACCAAAAGGGCGGTCCACAGTTGGGGATTTCCGGATTCTAAACTTAATTTTACAATACTCGTGATTATGATCACGCATAATATAACAACTTATTCAAAATATGTTATTTCACTTCAAGGTACTCTTCTAGCACAAAAACACCACGAGCTGCTACATCCGACATCATCCATAATAATGAGGATGAAACAAACCGAACGTTTCAGTGCGTCGAAGGCGCGCAGGGACTGTGTGGGGCAAACTAATCCCTTGCGGCCGCTTTAACAGCAGCTTTCACATCCAGCAGCTACACAAGAGAGGAAACAAAGGAGACAGAAAAGCCACCAGGACCCAGTCCGCAACCCCGCCGGTTATAGTAGGCGGTTCTAGTCTGTGCTTCATACATGTATAAAGTCGGCCACTTATATAATGTGGCTCGTTGAGAAGATCCACTTCTTTCATTGACAAGTTTAGTCTGTTACCAGCAGTTAAAGATGGTGAAGATTCTAGGGGTAATCGTTGTTGTTCTTCAAGCAAGTATAGTCCACTACTTGTTGCGAATGTGTTCCCGATAGAGCCCTCCTAGACAAGTACAATCTTTCTCCAACTGAAACCGTCATGGATAAGCTCAAGCTCCGGAACTGGGACTCAAGAACCGTGGACCGAAAGAAAACAATAATGCCAACCGACTTTAATGAATTCGACTCCGATTTTATGAGTCGTGCCTGAAACCATCAAATTAACGGTTATAATTGTATTAGACTAGACCGCTCTGTAAAAACAGGGGCGGTGTCGCACCTCTCATTAAATAAAATATTAAATTCAAAACCATTGTCACTGATCATCTAGACGCCGAGATTGGATGGAAATTAACAACAAATAGATAGCAATCATCTCATGGTAAAACGAACCAAGTAAGCAAATTGATATCAAGATACTCGAAGTTGTGATAACTGGAAGAAAGCAACAGAAAACCTTAATGGTCTCCAACAAAAGGTTCTGGGACACCTTTAAGCGCCTAATTTGGCGCCTAATAAATCAAAAAGCAACAACAAACCACTCTTGAGGGAGGATGCGTCCATAGCTCTTGATGACAAAGAGAAGGCCAATACCTTCGAAGAACTGTTCAAGAAAACCCATCGTCCCCACGAAAGGGCAATATTTGATGATCAATTCAAACTAGAAATCGAAAAATTTACAACTGATAATCATCTATACCGAACCTAACTTCAAAACAGAACCGGAGGAAGGGGACGGCGATCCAATCTCTATGGACGAAGTCACCAACATCATAAGGAAGTGCAAAACTTCGTCCTCCCCAGGGATATCTCCTCAAATAATGCCCTCGTTTTAACATGGACAGACTAACAAACCTACTAAATAAATGTATCACACATGGCTACTTCCTATGCGGTCACCTCGAAGAAACAATTTTTTCTAACAAATGGCAAAGAACCTACCGAAACCGGAAGAAAGCAACGGAGCATACATTCCGCATAGTCGATTACGTGCACACTGCTTTCAGCAGAAGAGAAATTGAGATCGCACTCTTTCTTGACGTGAAAAAGCCCTTAACTCTGCTTGGCACAACGAAATGCGATATAAACTATCCAAAATAGGCCTCCCTACCAAAATTCTAAGAATACTGTTCTCCTTCTTTTCAGATCGGTAAATAAAGGTAAGAGTTAATAGCAAAATCTCCGACGAAGTAACCCAAGAGGCAGGTAATCACTCAGGGCTCTGTCCCATGACCTTTACTATTCATAATCTACGTAAAGGATATCGACTCAGTAGGGAGAATCATGTAGATATCTCCCAATTCTCAGATGATAAGGGCCTCTGGACCTCAAGCCCATTGGCCGGGATTGTAAAGAAACGCCTTCAAGACACTCTCCCTAATCTAGAAGCGTGGTGCACTGAATGGCGCATTTAGCGTAATGCCAACAAACCCAGAAGCTAATAAAAAACCATACGACAAAATTCCAAAAGTAAATCTGAAGCCCTACAATAAAATAACGTAATCTAAGTTTTTGGGCATTACCCTCGATAAAGGCCTAAGACTAAATAACCACGTCAATCAAACAGTCACTAAAACAACAAAACGGATTAACTTCCTAAAAATGACCAAGGGAAAAATTTTGAGGAGGGGGAGGCGCAACCCCCCTCAGAGCATCGCCCAATTAACATGAAGATAACATAAGTGGAACTGAAATTGAATTAAGTAAATAGAGTAGGATCACTAGGGTGGTCGGCCTGTAGCCGAGCTGCTAACTTCGAACATTAAACCTCTTGTGGCCGGTATTGTAGCCGGGATGTTTCGTAAGTAAACTGAAGGTTTCAGCACGCCGACGGCGCCCTGGAACTATGGAGTACATTAACCCCTTGCGTCCCCTTTAGCAGCAGAATAGTAGTTTCCGCATCCAGCAGCCGCACAGGAGTAGAAGCAATGGAGCCAGAAAAACACCAGGCCCCATCCAGTCGTCCAGCGGTAATAGTAGGTGACCATTGATCAGTTCCTCAGGCAAGTGTAGTCTGTCACTTGTTGTTGTAGTTGTGTCTCAGTACGAGTCTTCCTTGACAAGTATAGTCTGTCTCCGGCTCAGTCAAGCCCACATCCAGCTCACAAAAGGGTAATAATACCAAAGGTTAGACGCTCCCTAAAGTGATCGATGTTCCAGCATTACCTGGAGCCTCCGTTGGCTTATGCCGAGCGCCGAGGGGTGATTTTGACTCCACCAGAACGGAACAAGCTAAACGGGTAGCCTGGTCGGACTGAAGAGAAGAAGAAAGAAACCCCAGCAGTAATACCAGCTAAGGGGTGGCCCGGCATGAAATTCTTTAACGGTTACAAAAATAGAATTAGAGAAAACTCTTGCAGTATTTTTGAAGGCCGGGGTTCATCCACCAATCTTTCAGGGAGGTTAGGGTGCCGTGTTTGAAGCCCCCCCCCCCCCCCCAAAAAAAAAGAGTTGAGATAATCAGCGTGTTTGTGGATTTAGTATACCTCAGTTTGTTTTCGTAGTTGTTAGTGATTTGTTGAGTTGGTCGGGCCAGGTCCAAGCAGCACGCTGCACCCAGCAACGGCGGTGCTGGCATCTACCACAAGGGACCGTGATGCAGATTATTGTGGTGTTATGCGGCTCACTGATATTCATCTGCCACTCTGAGTGACTGAATGAGTGTGCCGGTATCTCTGGTGCAGTTACGTTGTCGGCATATACGCGAGTTGAGCTGATATGGTAGTTTTGATGATGAGTTGATCGGGTCAAGGTCAAACTATGAGTTACCCCCAGCAGCGACGATTCTGGCATCTATTCGGGGGGAGGGCTATAAACAAAATTTATGTAATAGGTAATTTGTGCCTGTCCGTACCAGTGTGGGTGTTTACAGGAGTATGCCTGTAATTGTGCTAAGGTTTCGCAGTTGGTTTGTACCGAATGTGTTTGAAATGGTGGTATTAGTGGTGAGTTGGTTGGGCAGGGTCAAACTATGAGCGGCACCCAGCAACGACGATACCTAGGACACCGACGCAAGACTACAGAGACGGACTATACCTGAACGAAGGCAAGAAGAAGAACGATTACGGATGTAATACCCAAGAGACTGACCACACCTGACCGAAAGCCCGACTGAACCACCGACCATCAACGAACAAGCTACGACGACAAGCCTTCCATTCGAGTCCACAGAATAGTCTAACAGAAGAGCATGAGGCAGACTATACTTGCCCTAGACAGCTTCAACAAACGACAGACCATAAGCGGCAGACTGTACTTGCCTGACCAATTTTTATATTTTTTTAACCGTTATGTGATATTGTTACCGCTGTGGATCGTTTCATCCTTCACTCCATCCTTGGAGGTGGTCGTCTACCCCTGGAGTGTCGAGTGTTGGTTCTGCCCCCCCCCCCCCCCGTGTCCCTTTTTCGTAAACGTTCTCTAAAACTTATCAAGTTCCCGACCAAAGGGAAGTTCGGGTAGTTGGAACCCCACAGGGACCGAAACGATCAAAACCGTGCCATTTACAAAAATCGCACTAAACTTTTATTACTTTTTAATGTTTTATCTCAAAACGTCTGTGATAGAACGTTGGACGTCTATGGTAGCGCTTTCCCTCCAAATTCAAGGTCTTTTGGACTTGCCACGAATACCTCGAACCTTCCACAACAATCGGCATATATTCTCAGAAATGACGAACAACTTTATGCTATATTTTGAATAACCAAAGTTTTTCAGATTCGTCTTTGCCATCCGCAATTAGGCTGTGAAGTAAGTTGGATTCTGAATTATGTGTAAATGTACAAGCTTTCAAGCGTACATTGAAACGGTATGACTGGAATTTCCCAAAGTACTGCCTCTCAGGTTGTAGAGTAGGCCATGTTCTTCATGCAAAAAACCGCTTGGGATGTAGTAATTTAACCCTTTGAACTCAAGTGGTATCTTCCATGCCAGTTCAATTGCAGCAATTAGAAGAGTCCATATTCATTATTTGGGGTATACCAATCAATATTTTCAACGTACAGCCTCGGGGCTGAACGATGAAAATATTGATTGGTCTACCCTACACATTTATTGAGCAGCCATCCTATTTGATGACGTTATGACGTATCATGTTGCTGGCCGGAAAACGGCCGCTAGAGTTCAAAAGGTTAAACGCTCACCAATTTGACAGATTTCTTGTGGACGATCCAAAATGTGAACGTGGTTTTGGATACGAAAACACTGAAAATAGTGTCTTTAATTGTCAGCTATTTATACCCCGAGAAGCACCGTTCTGGATAATTTGAATAATGGTAACGTAACGGTGAATACTTTTTTTATTTGGCAGCCCTCAGTCTTCAGATGAGGATAACAGCGAACAATTTTTTGGCATTTCAACAATTTGACACACTGACACTTGTGAAAATCATGGATAAGACTGCCTGCTTGAGAAGGAGTAATCGCCAAGTATGGAATGAGATGTGATATCGTGAGATTCGGCAGGCGGTGGTGGATTATGTGAATAGACATCCTCCACCACCAACGATCGTTGTATTTCCCAGTGAATTAACAATTCGATTGTAAAGGAGTACATTTGCTGGTTCAGATTTTCCTCAAATCCTCGGTTACTTCCCAGAGGTACCCATATGGACAACATCTATTTTAGTAATTGAGGTTCCCTTGGAAACCTCTGCTTCTATCTACGTATCTCTGAGCTATGTTATTGTTTTTATCTACTCCGCCCTATTTGATTGTTTCGGAGTATACTCCAGTATCGGGGTTCGTTCTGGCGAGTTCGAACCTGTTTCGTGTACCCAAGTTCTTATTCCTAACAGCATAAGTCGTGTTTCGTTTAACATTAAACATATTTTATTTGCATATCAATAGCAGAAAAAAGATCGAGGAAAAGTGCTGAACACTTACAAAACCACCACTCCTTCTCTTAGAATGACAAAACAAAATTATGACAAGATGACGAAAAAAGATTAACTCTTAGAACATGAAACACAAAGAGACTGGATAAAACAATAACAAAACTCATAGATGCATAGAAAGAAGCAGAGGATTCGGAAGGAATCGAAACTAGTAAAAATAGTTGTCGGGTTGTTTGTGATAATTCTAGGAAGTAACTAAGGATTGTCCAAATATCTGAAGCAGTAAATGTACTCTTATTCAATGGAATATATCCTCCGGACACAGCCCGTCCCTTTAGGAGCTTTTTGGGACCTATAGCACATAGTGTTACTCTAATAAAGAAGATTGGGTGAAATTCGAGCTTAATAAACAATTGTCGGATTGTTTGTGGTAATTCGATATACTCCCCTTTAATCGAACACAACCCGCGATCAAACTCCCATCCTATTACAGGGTTTTGGGTCACACAGCAACCACGTGCACCATAGAAACAAAGATAGTGGCCTCCAGTATATAAAATAGACGACGGAAACACGTGTCACCCTATCAACACACGCTGCAATGCGTATTGACACTACGTATGACTATGGTAACGGCGTCACATCACGGCCGCTCACACGGGCTACTATGACATCCAAACACGACGTCACTGGGCCGCGTGACTATAACGTCACATGAGATCACCCAAATCAGAGACGGTCGGGTACGTGACATACTACTGACGCAGGGAGAGCACAATTGCCTTTAACTGGTAGAGTGCTGGAAGCCCATATTTGGGCTTTATTCTTAAGTGCAGGTACCCCAGCTTAAAGGCATCATAATCTGTGGAAGTGCTTTATATTATCTTTGAAATGAAATGAAATAGTCTGTGTCGATTTGCAAAAAATAAGTGAACAAATTTTGATGACAAAAAATAATTTAGCACTCTACCAGTTAAACATAATACTTATCTGGTATGGGAGAATGAAGGACATGTGGGTAGTGGGAGACTCAAAGGAGAGGGTTGCTTGCTTGCATGTACATGTAGAACACATGCTTTGGTAGACTTGCTGATGCAAATTACAGAACCTTGACAGTGGTTTCCAGTGATGTCTTGGTCTGTATAGGCAACCATGACTTCAAAAGCCATGACTGCTGGGTCAAAGTGTCACCTTATTATGAGGGAGCAAAAAACAACTAGAATGTTCCAGGCCTTTAACCCTTTAACTAACATGAAAAGCAGACGACACTTGCAAGAAAATTCTTGAATAACTATATTTTTCAATTTTTGTATCAAAAACATAGGTTATGACCCCTCGTTGGAATGAGCTCGTTCCAACAAGGGGTCATAACCTTTGTTTTTGAGACAAAAAATGAAAAAATAATGAAATTTAATTGGCGATTTTTGAGAATAGCGCTGGCGGGTTTTGGCCGTTACGTTGGGTAAAGGGTTAAGAACACTTTCAAAATCTGTGAAAAACTCCGATGAATCAAAGTTTATTCTCATTGTTTTCCTTACGAGAATTATTTGCGAGAATCGATTCTGACTCTTGCATGAATTTCAGGCCCTGCTCAAGGAGACTACGTTCCTATTATTCACTTCAAGCTTTCGATATCGTTTAGTGACGATATATTCCACGCTTGTCCATTCCCATGAAAACAGTCCGGTAGCGTAAAAGCAATCGGATCGAATAAACCGCAGATCAGATAGCTGGAATACTAACTTCACTGCTTTAAAAATAAAAAAAAAAACGTTAGTACAAAATGTAGTTTTTAACCCAGGAATGGGAGACAACTGTTCAAGAAGGAAAGTCGACACCCACGTGATGAAAAATACACCTCAACTTGGGCATCAGGTTTCTCACAGAATTTGACTGGTGGCCCAAGGGCTTGGTATATTAACGGAATTCACAAGGAGAGTAATCCAAAATCTGGATACTCTTAAGGACGAATCTTCCCACTAAGTTCCCAGTCTGGACGGCAAAAGTCGCGGATGTCCACCAATGTCCATATCATACTCTGTCTCAAGTCTTTCCGAGACTTGGACCACGTGTTTCACACCAGTAGGAAGAGACTATCAACAGGACGGAACTCAGTAACAAAATTCACCCGAAGCTCGAAATCCCTCCCAGTGGAATACAAAATGGATTGAAATAAAGCGAATAATGACCGGACCGTGACATACACTGTTATCTTATTATTTTTTGAGTTATTCGGTTTGTAGTAACATGCACTACCTCCTCGGCCACTACGTGTCCCATCGGCTTCAAACTGGACAGGTGTATTTATTTCAGGTCCATATCTACAAAATCGACAACATTGGTGGCACTATTTCACGTCCTGCGCTATTCTGTATACAGCCATGAGTCGATATTAAAAATAGCTGTCCCTAGCCCGGGGTACTTGTCAACCGTTACTTATTTCCAGTTCCTTATTCGGCATTCGTTATCAACCGATAAAATCTATATAATTTCAATCATTTTGCACACGAATTCTAGGAAATGGCGAGTTTTGCGGTCCAAATTCGGAAAAGTCGCTGATGTGCGTCATATCCCCGGTTACCCCATCTCACACCCTCCTTCTCGCCGCTTCGAGACTTGAACATCTGTTCGATACCATGAGCTAGAAACTATCAAAAGGTCCAAAATTCCTCTCACAGGCCGTGATATTGTTTAAGGTCACATGTTTCTGCACAATGTCTAATCATGATCGCACAAGCCGTGGGATACCGTGACTGATACCACCTAGAACTGTCCGCTGACCCTTTACCTAACATAACATAAAATTGAAGCTTGTAATGTGGATCGCAGTTCTTTTGAAAGAGGCCCTGAAGATAGCCTAATGCATTGGGACAGTTAAAAGATTTTTAGCAATTTTACATTTTAAAGGGTTGATAAGTGTAAACATAACACGCTGGATAGTGTGTACATGTTACCTCGAAATGCGTGACCCCGTCATATCCGGTGGAAAAAGCAAACCAATCAGAACTGACGCAAGATCTGTAGTATTTGCACAAATCAATTCAACCAATAATACATTAACCGGACGGTCCCTTTTCACTGATTGAATGTTTATTCAAAATACGGTGGGGATTGTTAGGCTTGGCATTAATTGATCATATTGGAGAGTGGAAATTAGTTTTGAATTGTTTTATTCTCGCCGCACCACTGCTTTCTCTCAATGGTGCGTTTTACTCTCACCATTACGGCTTCCGATCGGTGTGATTAAATTATTGATTAGCGCCAATATACATCTCTAGTCGATGTACATTTCCATTGCAGCTGAACTGATCAATTCTATCAAAGGGTTTCTCTTCTATTTGCACAATGTAGTGTGGAATATTACGTCGTGTACTCCAAACAGATTTATATGTCGCCAATGTTGCGTAACTGAAAAACATGACTTTTCAAAACCTTTTCAATACGAGAGCCGCTTTCACAGCGGGCACCAAGGAGTTTGAAATAACTCATCGATGCATTCTAGATCACTAAAAACTGCAAATAGTCTATTTAAGGTCTATAGTAATCAGAGAATTCTCCCCCACAACAACAAAATAAATCCGTGACAAAACCAACTAATTTTCCATTCGAGTCACTCGTGGCTTTGGTTCACAGGATGAATTGACATGAAGATTACATTGATTATGTAATGGTATTGAAAAAATTGATTTTCACTTAGAAATTCGATTTTGGATTTTCGAACTTTACAAAAAGTCAAACGTAAAGATGGAACTTGAAAACTGAAAAACAAGTCAACCAAAATTATGTTTTCGTATTGATCTAGCGCAAGTTGGAGTTCAGTTCTCAAATGTTGATGGCAATCTTCATGAATCTGCCTATCCAAAACGTGGACTATTTGACGGAAATCGGTTTATAAATACGATACTTACCAATTTCGCCAAGGTGAATCTACACAAAAATTCCAGACACAGGACCAGACAATCTCTCAAACCAACGGTTCTAATTCTGTAATGAATTTGTCGCTGTTATGGTCTGGAACCAGTCTAGCTCATAAATAGCCGATTGCCTATGTTTAGATTCACTCGTCTGGAATATATCACTTGGTCGGAAAAGCAAACCACAGGTTATATATACAACTCAAAAATCGCCAATTGATTTTCATTATTTTTTCATTTTTTTCTCAAAAACAGGTTATGACCCCTCGTTGGAACGAGCTCGTCGAGCTCGTTCCAACGAGAGGTCATAACCTATGTTTTTAAGACAAAAAATGAAAAAAATTAGTTATTCAAGAATTTTTTTGCAAGTGTCGTCTGTTTTCACGTTAGGTAAAGGGTTAAATGGTCCATCGCTTATATATTTTAGATTCAGTCGTCTGGAATATTTCTTACGGTTCGCTTTTCCGACCAACTCATATATTCCAGACGACTGAATCTAGAAAATACCCTAAAGATTCATTTTCTTTGGATCAACCCTAAAAATGTTGCTCAATCGAGGCTTGATTTCACGGAATGTTTGATGACCTTACCATTAAAAATGAAGACGCACAACAGCCGTGGTTTTATGATTGCATCACGTAGTTCCACTAATTGTGTTAATATCTTGATGTTTTCAAGGAGAATTAAGTGCTTATTGACCGGGAATATCTATAACTGGGACCTCTAGGAATATCTGTATATATTTGTGAGTAAAATGACATTACATTACATCAACGGTTATTTCTTTATTTATTTATTTATTTATTGGTGTTTAAGGTCACATACTTATGCACATTCGGTAATCGTGACCGTGACAGTTTTACTGGGTGGAGGAAGACGGAGACAGAACTCAGTTGCGATGTCAGGGCCCTTTGATAGTCTCTAGCTCATGGTACCAAGAATATGGTCGGAGTCTCGATGCGTCAATGTGGAGAGTATGAGAAGGGGTAATCGGAAACATGCCGGTCATTCGCGATTTTTGCCGTCGAGATCAGGAAAAAATCCTGAAATGTCATATCCGGGAAATGTTACGAATTTGGACTGTAAAAGTAGCCATTCCCTCGAATCTCTGTACGAAAAGAATGGGATTGTATAGGTAGAAGATTGCATTGTGTTGCTAGTCTTTGGCCTCCCGAATGTGTGAGATTACTACATCAGCCCCCCCCCCCCCCCCAACACACACACACACACCACCACCACCACATCTCATCTCTCTGGCATGGGCAACAGTATCGTCACTCGGCATTCAATGGCGGCGCCAGAGTTACAGAAGTGAGGGGGTAGAGTTGGGTATTGCCCGCCGCGCGTAAGTTTTAAAATTTTTTAAAACTTACGTTATAAATGGTGTTCTCTGGAGCATTCTCAGACAATTAAATTAAAACAGTATTATCCTTTTGAAACTTACTGGTTAGGTCTTTCGGTTATAGAAAACGTCGTACATGGTGACATTTTAACGGAAGGACGCTGTTGTAAACTGCGAGCACAAAGCACCAAACGACACTCAGATCGAAAATGAAAGTAGGCTGCATTCCAAACGGATGCGTTGCACGCTCTCGATTCTAGCATTCCTCGAATACTCTTAAGCGGTATGTTTCAGACCGTTTGAACGCGGCAAGCCGTGTTGCAATTTGGGATCTCGACTCTTGTTTGTTGTTTGCAGCTGATGTGTGTGAGTGTGCGCGAGGGGGTGGGGGGGGGGGGGGGCACACACAAACATAATTTAAAAACTTCTCCGATTTAGTGCACTTGGGAATATGGAATTAAGCATACCCACCATTACACCGCAACGTTCAATACAAAAATTAAAATGATAGTATTTTTTTACTACGCTTGGCGAAAAAAGTGGAGGGGTAAGTACCCCAATGGCGCCGCCACTGTCGGCATTATGCCACAATTGCTGCGTGTATTCAGCGTCACACAAATACAATACATACAGTAAAGTCGCCGTGGAATGGGCTTAAACCACGCGTAGGCAGTGATGTCCACAAATGCGTTTACCAGGTTATAAAAATCATCATCAGCAAAATGTTAATTAATGAAGCACCGGGTTGCGAAAATATTGTCAACCTGTGGAAAGTAACCAGTCCACGGCGACTGTACTGTTCATTGAGAAAGGTTGTAGATACATCACATGTGGAAAACCTCCTACGCGTAAGAACGTTTTGGAAGAACGCATCGGATTGGTTCTTAACACAACCGATTGACATATGAGGCGAATGCAGTGTTTCGACACAGTGTCATGCAAGTAAAGAAAAAGACCACCGAAGGTGATATTTTTATTCAATTATATCAGCCCCATTTACTTAGTTCATGTTACATCGTACTAAAATACAAAACACAACTCGGGTTGTGTACAGGGAACAGGAATCAATGACAAACTTGGAGTACGGTACGTGAAAATTAAATAAGACGTTCGGAAGCCTATGCACCAAGACTACTGCGAGTATTTATTTACAAATAAAATCCAAGAGCTATTGAGTTTTTAACTATAGTCACGACTGATTAATATTTCAATTGCATCATCATAGTATCGTCGAAGACATGCCTTGATAATGCAATGTATTTTCAGAAATATCACTTTTATCACTCATCTTCCATCAATGCATGATTGTGATGTTAGTCTCCTGCCTGTATCCATAGGTAACTTGAAAATGTCTATTTAATATTAACCCCTAGCACTCTGGTAGTGCGATAGAATTTTCTCTAAACACTCTGTTTTTCTCTTGTTTAACTATGAATTTCACCAATTATATCATGTTTGACAGAGCTCATTGAGCTCTGTCAAACAAGGTATAATTGGTTAAATATCAAACTACATTATGGGAAATATTTACTGCTGAAAACTTAGCCATTTTAACATCAGTGTGCAGAGGGTTAAGTGACATTAAATCCAAGTACTTGGGGGTGAGGGCGTCAAATTATTTTTCGGACACAAGGCGGGGGAGGGTGGGTAGGTCAGCGGTTCTGAAAACATGTTTTTTCCATGTCTTGAAATGTTTTTTTCTATGAGCTCTTATCTTTCAAATAAGTGATGCATATTGATCAGGGAAGCTTGTGTAGGTTTTTTGCCATCACTCCATCTCCTCTGGGTTAACAAGGGCGTGCTTAGTAGTACAGGATAGGGGCTAGCAGCAAGGGAATGTGGACGGACGTTCACCGTTCACCATCAGTGGTTCACGATTTTGAAAAAAAAACTTAAAGCAATTTAAACGAATTATCATTTATGTAATCCAACATAAATGTAATCTAACCGGATCTGGCAATAAAAGGACTCTTCTCACCGTGAATAGTAGACATCATACAGTGGCATAATGCCATTTTCCAATGCTACTGACTACTTTCACGGATTCTCATTATGTAATTATGAATTTCAGTCATATACATGTATAAGCAAAATATAGGGTTGTTATTGATCATTCAAGCCTAGAGTTTAGTGGGTAGCCTTCAAACCAATTCCCTTCAGTTTGGGATATACTTTCAGAAAAAGCTGATCCATCAAATAGTCAGGACATCATATCTTATTGATACAGAGTTTATCAACAGGGAAGCTGATTCCCTGTTAACAGACTGTTTATACAATGGTGTAAACATTTTGTCAATAAGGAATCAGTTGAGTGAATATGAATTTCAGCCATTTACCCCTGCATCATAGTGTATAACAAATATTGAGGAAGATACTGGATGTCTGGCGAGAAACCTGGCGTATGAGATCTGAGAACTCTACAAACAAATATAAGACACCTGGTTGGGTTATCTTACAATAGAAATAAAATTAACTTCTTTTAAAATAAACTATAGAAATCTGCTGTAACAAAGAATAAAATTAAATCTTAGAATAAAGTCAGAAAGGATACGCATGTGTACTATGATTCAGTGAGATCAATCTGAATATTGTAACAAAAACTTCGAAAGTTATTGTCCTGTCACTGGTCTTGTACCATATTTTGAGCAAATAGGTTTCAAGCCTCTGAGCTGAATGAACAGCCTCCAATATATTGTAGGATAACACTGACATCCATTGCGTAAAAGGTAATATATAAATCACAGGGGCGTCACTCGACACATCAGAGCCCCAAAATTTCCACAATGCATCCTGACCAAATTTGGAGAGATGCGGTAGACCCTTTCAACTCAACGTGGTCACCATTTCTTTCGCACTTTATCATCTGACTTGCTAAGATGAATCAACCAAAGCTTACTAACCACTCCATGAAATATGCAGTACTCAATTCGTCCAAGGTGCAACAGTGCACTTTATGATGGGTGGATTTTCGATACCAAACAATCGCCCCTAGTCATATTGACTATTGACAGGTTCAATAAAACATTGAGCTAACTGAAACTAAGATTGAGCACTTGATAATTCTTAATAAATTCATATTAGACTGATGAAACTAAATTTGAGTGTAGAATTGAGAAGAAACAGAAAGAAGTAGTAGAAATAGCAGCAAATACAGTGGTGAAACCAGGTAAAACATCAAAATGTTCAACATATTTCACACCTGTTCCTGCTACACCAGTCTCAATACTGTTAAGGTACAACGCCAATATATGCTACATGCTACATACTCTCCTGATTATCCATGTATACACTGACTGTCAATGTTTGTGAGAAAATTTGAATAAATTCATCAACTTTCCAAAAAATGGGACCAAATTCCGACCAATCTTCTCTAGCTGGTTGTGGGTAGATTAAATGTCGGGAATGGTTACTGGAACAATACAAACCATGTTCCAGCAAAATACCAGTTGACGGTGCCCACATGTCGGAAAAAACTTTTTGTGCCTAGTGTCCGAAATGTTTTTCCTGACCCCCCCCCCCCTCCCTCCTCCCCACGACCCGATAAAATGAGAACAATGATGTGTATATAAAAGTGAACATTCTAAACAGCATTTAAATTACAAATTTGATGAAATATATTAAATGATTTGTTAATGTTGATCCGGCATTTAACATTCTGTTGTTAGCGTTTTGATATTCAACCTTTATCCAGCACAACGTCACTTCAAACTTTTTTCTCTCTCTATCTTTTAATCCTTTTACTGCTACGCCCACTTTATCCATATATGGAGGACCTCTATGTACGTTTGTATGCAAGAAAGTTTAATAAAATTTATGACATACTTGAAACTCTATCATCTAATTCATTGTTTGAAAGGGCTCTCTGAGCCCTTTCCAACAATTAATCATATGGTAGGTTTGATCTGCGCCTACCAGAACGTACAGATAATCATCATAAAATAGGTGACAATAGTCGCTTTCGGCAGTGAAAGTGTTAATATCCCCGAATGTAACAAGCATCTCTCTTTCAATTTTTTTTCAATATTATCTCTAGCAAAAACCATATCTAAAATGTGGTGCCATTATGGGAAATTCTGAAGGGTTCTGGTCGAATTTCTGGGTGACGTTATTGACACCGACGTCACCAAAAATTAAATGTTGGCCGATTTTCCGAAAAATGTATTATGTTGTACAGATGAAAAAATTAAGAAGTCGTTGTTTTTTTTTTTTTGTTTTCGATTTGTCGCTATTTTTGGCGATTTTACGTCACATCAAATATATAATAATTTTCAATAAAAACCTTTTAAAAGCACTCTCTTGTGATCCCATTTGTGACATTTTTTATACGGGATACAGTTATGAAACTTCTCATACATAGTTTTGGTTATTTGCAGATGTGCGCCCTTATTTTTCCATTTCAAGTTGAGATACCCGGTGCTAGCGTGTCAATTTATGTTTTTTTTTACCTATACCTTTCATTTTTAACCCCATTTTAAGCCTTTGCCTTTCGAAATTTTGGGATATATTATAATCTCAACAAAAAACGATATCTAAAATTGCCGTGCCGTCCTGGAAAGTCCCCAACCGTTATGGTCGAACTCGAGGTGACGTCATAGAGGGCTAACTGAAATGTGTCGGATTTTTTTTTTTAATTTTAGTATGTTGTAGAGCTAAAACATAGGAGATAGCTGGTTTTGGGAGCAAATTGATATCTAGGACTCCTATGCAGACGAAAATGTCCCAACTGGAACAGATATCGGAGGGATGTGTGTTCACCCCTCAATGGTGACGCCAAGGAGTCAGGGGGCTACAGCTATCGGGTTAACTGCCTCCTTTATTGTTTGCTTGTCGGGGAATACTACCCAAGTCCCCGCATCAAGAATCACGCCCCCTCCCCACTGTGAGGGAAATTCTGACGCCACGCTTGTCAACCCTATACATCCTTTAGTTGCTGGCATTTAGTCAGTGTGAACCGGACAAAGGTCTAAGTAAAAAGGCCTCAGACAGAACTCTGAATTGACGAGAGAGTCCTCATTCCCCAATCTCTACGGCACTGCAAACAAAATTCAAAATCTTGATGGAGGAATTTCAAAATTATCGATGTGTATACCATGGTAGGCTAAACTAGAAAACCATTTGCACACTTTTTGTCAGATCTGGAAACCCTTTCAAGTCATCAGCCAGTAAAGTAATTCAGGCTAAAAAACTGTTGTGACAGTTAGGCATATAGGCCTACAGCAACACCACGCAAGAATCTGTTTATCAGTGTTGAAACATCTAATTATAAATCCAATTAGGCACGTCTTCATGACATCAACACTCTCTGGAATTTCGAAAGGGCATGTTGCAACCAATAATGTTACAACTCCGCATAATGTTACACTAACGCATAATGTTACACAAAATGTTGTAACCGATAATATTATAAACTCCGCATAATGCTATATTTTTTTTCAACGCATAATGTTATAATAATGTTATAAAAATCAACGCATACATGTAATGTTACAATTGTATTCATGTTATTATGTTAAACAAATTAACCGATAATGTTATAACTTTAAATAAACTCGTATCATGGGTAATTTATAGTGTTGTGACATCATCTTGAAGAACCTATGATGCGACATTTTGTTGATTTTTGCAGAACTAATGCTAATTGTGCACATCGTATTGAAGGTGTTGTGTGCGGTTGAATTGTGTTCTGCTAAGAGACAGCCTAGTTATAGTTGTACTTGTATCGAGAGAGAGAGAGAGAGAGAGAGAGAGAGAGAGAGAGAGAGAGAGAGAGAGAGAGAGAGAGAGAGAGAGAGAAAGAGAGAGAGAGAGAGAGAGAGACAATGGAGCAAATTGTCGTGATTATGGACGTTCCTTTACCACACACTTGATGCCAAATGGTTGTCTGGTCCGGAAAAAAATGGGTAATCAGGAGAGTATACAGCATATACTGGCATTCTTCCTGAACAGTATTAAGACAAGTGTAGTAAGAACAGGTCTGAAATGTGTTGAAAATATTGATGTTTTAACTGTTTTCACCACTATATTTGCTGCTATTTCTACTGATGTTTTTCTATTTCTACCCATTTCTATACTCGATTTTAGTTTCATCCGTCAAATCTGAATTTATTAACATTATCAAGTACAGAATTCGAAGAGGCAGTTAGCACAATGTTGTATTGAACCTGTCAATAATCAATGTGATAAGGGGTGATTCTTTGGTATTGGAAATTCGTCCCTCATAAACTTTACGCTGTTGCTCCTTGGCCGATATGAGTAATGCTTCATTTGATGGAGCGGTGAGTAAGCTTTGGTCAGGCAGTAAGAGAGAATTCCAACCATGTGGCCCATTTACTACTACCCAGGGAAAAACCACAGGTCATGTGTGTGACATAAAAATGATATTTTAAGCCACCAAGGTTACCGGTGTTTTTCCCCTCGGTAGTAAATGGGCCACATGGTTGGGATTCTCTCTTACTGGATGACCAAAGTCAAATGCACAACTGCTCATATTGACCAGGGTAAAACAGATCAGAGTTTATGGGGGATGAATTTCCGATTTGTCTGTTTCGTGTCACACACGTTGTCAAAGAATGACCCTGAGTCTCAAACGTAGTTATTCTGGTTTCTCAGTCAGAGAACGTGTTTCATATACTATTAAAAATTCCACAAAGTTGTTTCCATCTTAGCAAGTCAGATGGGAAAATGAGAAAGAAATGGTGATCATGTGAATTGAAAGGTCTACCATATCTCATATTTATATAATATTACCTTTTACGCAATGAATGTCGGTGTATCCTACAATATATTGGGGGCTGTTCATTCAACACAGAGGCCCGAAATCTAAATGCTCAAAACCTGTTACAGGACCAGTGACAGGACAGTCACTTTCCAAATAGTTTTCTGCAACATTCATCTTTATCTCGCTGAAACATAATACACATGCGTACCCTTTCTGATTCCGATGATCCCAACACAATTTATTGTATGCTTTAATTTTATTCTTTGTTACAGCAGATTGCTATAGTTTATTTTAAAACATAATTTTATTTCTGTTATAGGATAACCCAACCGGGTGTCTAAAATGTGTTTCCAAAGTTTTCAGATCTCATATGCCAGATTTCTCTCCAGACATCAAGTATTTTCCTCAACATATGCTATACACTATGGTCCTGGGGTAAATGGCTGAAATTCATATTAACTAAATTGATTCCCTATTAACAAACTGTTTATACCATTGTATGAACAGTTCGTTAACAGGGAATCAGTTTCCCTGTTGATAAACTATCTGTCAATAAGATAGAGAGTTTCCACTGTCAATAAACCCTCTACCAATAAGATATAATGCCCTAACTATTTGATGGTCCAGCCTATTCTGACAGTATATCACAAATTGAAGGGAATTGGTTTAAAGGCTAAGGCTTGAATGATCAATACCATCCCTACATTTTCCCATACATGTATATGACTGAAATTCATAATTACATAATGAGTGTCTATGAAAGTACACCGCAAAAAATATAGGTTCTCTTTAGAACCAAAACTGGTTCTAAACTTGTCCCTGAGATGGAACCAGTTCTGTTTAAACAGTATTTATTTCAAATCAAACATATTTACCAAGATTAGCATTCAATTTTAACAGAATAGTACATGAACTGAAGTAGATTCAGCAGTAAACTTGGAGCTTATTCAACGCAGTCGCCATACATTTTGAAACAAAGGAGATATGAACAGTTGGCATATCGAACCAGTTTTGGTTCTGTATAGAACCAAAACTGGTTCGATATGCCAACTGTTCATATCTCCTTTGATTAATAATAATTTAAGACAACCTCGTATGCTCCAAACTTACGGCTGAAACCCCCTCAATTTATGTTTAATTCTGTTAATATTTTAATGTTCATCTTTATAAATTTATTTGATTTGAAATAAATACTGTTGAAACAGAACTGGTTCCATCTCAGGGACAAGATTAGAACCAGTTTTGGTTCTAAAGAGAACCTATATTGTTTGCAATGTAGTCAGATGCATTAGTAATGGCATTATGCCACTGTATGATATCTACTCTTCATGGTGAGAAAAGTTCTTGCATTGTCAGATCTGGTTAGATTACATTTATGTTAGATTACATTCCCATGCTGCTAGCTCCCATCCTGTACTACTAATCACCACCCTGTTAACCCAGAGGAGATAGAGTGGTGACAAAAAGATGACACAAGTGACACAAGCTTCCCCGATCAATGTGCATCACTTATGTGAAAGATAAGAGCTCATCATAGGAAAAAAAATCTCAACGCATGGACAAAATACGTGTTTTCTGAGCCGCAGACCTACCTACTCACCACGCCGTGTGTTCGGAAAAAAATTGACGACCCTCCTCCCGACGGGGCGAGTTTATTTAAAGTTATAACATTATTGGTTAATTTGTTAAACATTATGCGTTGGAAAAAATTGTAACATTATGCTTTGATTTTTATAACATTATGCGTTGGAAAAAGTTATAAATTATCGGTTGTTTATAACATTTTTTGCAACATCATGCGTGGGTGTAACATTATGCGGAGTTGAAATATTATAGGTTGTAACAGAGCATAGTTATCTGTTCTCCAATTCAGGGATATACACGTGTCGACAATAAAAATCCGAAAGGCCGATTGCATTCGTAAGTCGATTAGGCCTGCGTCCGCAAAACACGAGCCGATTGTATCCGCAGATAGAACTGCGGACACAATCAGCTTTTATCGGTTGATAACAAATGTCGAATAAGGAACTGGGAATAAGTGGTGGTTATCACGTGCGCATTTTACGACGTAATTGATCCTAGACGAACTTGCGGATGAATCGTTTGCGACCAAAATCGGCTTCCATTTTTTGTGACGCAATTGTGTTGTTGACACGTCAGACTGTCCTTTCCTTTTCAACCGAAACATAGCCTGCGTTCCTTCATTCTCGTGTCCCTTCCTTATTTGTGGAGGTTATCGTTGTTTATAATTAGTGGCCCATCAGGACTTGTTCTACGTCACAAAGCATAGATGTTTACTTTTTATGTGAACATTCACCTCTGTCAGCTCTTGTAAAACGATATCATGACATCATTGATCTCTATCCAATTCAAAAGTCATTTTATGAAAATGCACCTCGGGTCATACTGTCGACCGGAAATTACGTCACAACTTTCAAAACTTGACTCCCAGCCCCGGGAAAAGTCTCCTTTAGTACCGACATTGAATGTTCCTTTATTAACATGTCATATATTTGATTTCAATTGAATTGGAGTGTGAAAATCACAGAACAGTTAAAATGTAGAATTAATAAACCGGTACGCAACTATCGATTTTCGAATTCAATGAAAGACGTGTGATAGAAGCTGAGGAAAGACCAGTCAAATATCATAATTGCAAATCAGTGTAGTCCATTTTACAAGCCTTACGAGTGTTCTCAACTCGCTTACACCATTAACAAGTCATAAAATATGAATGCATTTTTCTGGGTTGGTATCGAGCTAATAACCAATAGTATACATGATAATACTAGTGGGCGAGTTGACATTTTCTAATATTTATTAACGGATTCTGTGACAAGTGAACTTTGAAACAGACTGCTGTATCAACATAATTTTGGTAAAAACGGGCTCGCGAATCGAATTAGCAATATAACACACACGTTGTCAACGTAAGCTGTATTTTGAACAGCCGTTTAGGGGTGATATAGGGCAGTGGCATCTCGAATGTGTGTGTGTGTGGGGGGGGGGGGGGGGGTAGGGGTGTGCATGACAACTCTCACAATATTGTTTCCCAGTCGGCACATTTCGTTTGGATTGGAGCTTTAGATATTGAATCGCTCTTAACCCTTTACCTAACGTAACAGCCAAAACTGACCAGCGCTATTCACAAAAATCGCTAAATAATTTTTATTATTTTTTTCATTTCTTGTCTCAAAAACAAAGGTTATGACCCCTCTTTGGAACGAGCTCGTTGAGCTCGTTCCAAAGAGGGGTCATAACCTACGTTGTTGAGATAAAAAATGAAAAAAGTAGTTATTCAAGAATTTTATTTGCAAGTGTCGTCTGCTTTTCATGTTAGGTAAAGGGTTAATAGTACTCGTGTACTTTCTTACAAGACGAGATGTCACAAACATGCAGTCGGCCATACGAATGAAAGTCTGTGACACCCGACTCACACAGTGACTCTCTTGCCCTCTTTGGGAAAGCGTATGGCCCATGCAATTGGGGAAATTCACGTCGTGAAGGCTCCAATTGGGAATTTGTTTGGGAGAATAAACACACTAAGATTAAGAAATGTTACCGTCATATTGAACTGAGAGCATTTAATACAGCAGCTACTACATGTTTAGTGCATGAAGTACATTTTATAACAGCCAGTCGAATGGAATAATGATCAGTCTCTGCAATCTCTATTAAATAAATTGTTCTTACACTATTAAATGACCAGGGAGCGCTGTGGCTCAGTGGTAGAATGTTGGACTTCTATGCTAGAGATCCCAAGTTCGATCCCTATCCGAGACGACCCGCGTTGTGTCCTTGAGCAAGGCACTTTATCCCGGTTGCCTCAATGGGTGCACGATGATGCCGAGTACTAAGGCGTACTGCATGTAAGTAGGGGGATACGGAGATTCCTGGCTCAGTCACAATCATGTGAGCCAGAAATTTAGGTGAGCCAGAAAAGTTGAGTTATTTTTGGAAAAACACAAATTTTTCTGGTAAAAAAGTTGATTTTTCCAAAAATAACTCAATTTTCCCCCGAAAACCCTGGGTTTTTCCCAGAAAATGTTTAAATTCGAGCATTTCTGACTCGCTTTCGGTGGAATTTCTCGAAATCGTCTAAAAAATTCACCGGTTTGACAAATTCACTTTTGTTTTTTAAATTTGACACAAACCTCGGTGAAAAATTCACTTTTTCACAATGTAACATCGACTTCGCAATCGAAGTGAATTTTTTCGAATTTTCCGGAAGTGGGTTTTGACCGGAGACACGGTTAGCATTGAGATTTCCATCGAGATTTCCCATTGGCAAAATTCCGAGGAGACGCGATTAGTGTGTCCTTTTTGCGGTTTGAGTTGGAAAAAAATACGCGATCGAACGTCGATTCCCACGGGTAAAACAATCCGATTCAACCGGAGAATTCGAAATTGAGCTGATAAAACTCGACCGTTTGAGATCGAGCGTGCGAGTCTAGATTAGCTCGACGACGACGATCTGGGAGATTGGGGGAGGAGGATCGCGATTGAAAAAAATGTATGTAATATATTATTATTATTATGACGAGTTGTGAGAAGAGTGATAAAAAAATTTTGACCGTTTAAAAAAATAAAAATAAAAAAAAACTGTAAAATATAAATATATAAAACAACATTCCCAAAAATAAGAATACAAAAAATAACTGTTTTTCATTAAAGTTCTGTCTGCACCACGACCACGATAAGGCCGACCATTTTGACTTTTCAAACGTCGCATTAAAGACAATGAAAGCGCCGCCATCGGCTACTTCAAAGAAATTATTCTGTGGTGACATCAAAGTAATCATAAAGCACGATTATCGTGATTTATGATTACTTTGATGTCGCCGCATAATAGTTGGCACGGTGCCATGTTTGTCGTGCGATCTTCGGGACTGAGGCGGTTAAAATGCGAATTTCTCCCAGCTGATTGCAATATGTCATCCAGTTGTTGATTTGTCCCAGTACCGGTACCGGTTCGGCGATACAGGCTCTGTCCCGTCTCGGTACCGGTTATGTTGGTACCGGCCGTACTTTGACATGCCTGGCTCTAGGTGTCTGCCGTTTATGGAGATGTCTATATAGACCCCAAAGAACGAAAACTGTTCCTTTCTAAACTTCTCGTAAATGTTACAAATACTCAGCCTAAAAGCTTCAATGATTATTTCAAAAGATTTGTAATCTCAATGAAATTTGAATTATTTAGCATGGTTTTTGACACGGAAGTAATTTATTTCCGGAAACTAAATGCAATTTACCACAAAGTAGTCGAGAGAAAATCGTCGTTTCAACCAACCAATCCTTTGTAATTTGTGTTTTAACCTTTACCTGTTTTTCATTGGATGTTCAAACGTGATTATTTTTAAAAAATAATACAACAGATTTTGTGAAATAGGCGAAAGCAGATAGAGAAATTATAGCCGATAATAACGGAGAGTGTTTTCAAATGAAATAATGAGACTTATTGCCGAAAAAGTCATCATTAATAATCTGTTCTATTCAAATCGAACATCGAATCGATTCGGGAGTGTCTAGAAGGTGCCCGATTGGGGGAGGGTTGGGGGTGGGGGTGGGGGTGCTGTAAACCCGAATTGTTATGACTGTGGCGACTCAAGTCCCGACTGATAAAATATCCCAACTACATCAACAAGGCATGCCTTCGTCGAAGGCATACCTTGATGATGTAGCTGGAATATTATCCAGTAAGGGTTACAGTTGCAGCTGGAATACTATCCAGTAAGGGTTACAGTTCAAAAACAGAAACGAGTGCGTGAATTGCCTGTACTACTACAGCACAGGACTAGCCGCTAGCAACAGCTCATCGTCGAGATTGCTTGAAAACCTTAAATTTGCTTCCAACAGTGGTTGTGACTGGTGAGACTGGAATTAGCATGGGCGCAGAATCTATTTATGTTGATATAGCGGAAATTACACTCAGTCTTCACTTTCAGCATTATTTATGTACAATTTCCATCCGAACTATGAGACGGCGAATATAACTGATGCCAAGATTTTTTCCAGGCAAATGATTCGAAGGGAATCGAATCGGGAGCCGATTTCAAATAGAACCGAATACCGACTTGTTGATATTCGAAATCAAATCGAATCTTGAAGCTTCGCAGGGCCCAATTCATAACGGTTTATGTATCTGTATGTTACACGTCGTTAGTAACCAATTCTGGTGTTTTCGCGACGGAAAGGTCCGCTTAACTGTTGACTGAGAGCGAGGGCGGATCTAACTGATGTTTAGCACGCTATATGGTTGTTTAGTTTGTACCAACCCAACACGATTCTAACAAAGAATGCACGTCTGTATGGATCGTTTTTACTTTGTGATGCTACTGAAGTTCTGTTATTATTTGACATGTTGCTGGCAATTCGCCCACTTAGTTCGTAGTCACTGAGTACCTTGGATTTTATTGCCTTTATATTTAGCTTGCTATACGAACTTATCGGGGGTAGCGCTGGTACCCGCCTCTCAGCCTCCTTGTACACGTACGTGAGCACCTGGACTGGAGTGGCTTAATGTATAGTGACTGTAGTGTGTTAGATACACCCCCTCTTATTGGGTTTTATACTCATTTTTCAGCCGTGCTATTCTACATTGGATCAAAACATGGCGTTAAATCAATGGTGGCTATGTTAATCAAACAAAGAAAACAAGCTAAATAATACAGATTTCATTGACAACTTTACTGTTATGCAATTCTTAATTGTAATGTAATAATAATAATAACATTATCGCAGGCCGCTGATTTGTCGCGGTTCTCGGGTGAGAAGGCCTTGGTTACCCCTGTACTCCCAACTGCCTCCCTATTTCCACGCTACTTCTCTCCTACTAACACTCGGAGGCGAACTGCTTGGTGACATCCCTTGTCCCATTCTTTCCAATCTCTCCGATTAGCATATTAACCCTCTCCTTTGAGTCTCTCACTAACCACATGTCCTTCATTCTCCCACCCCACTTCCCCATTATACTCCCAGTGAATCTTATTCTTTTAGACTGGTATTTTGGGCATTCTAGAAGAAAGTATGTGTTCCAGGGACTCTACCACGCCTAAATTACACATCTGACACTCCTTTTCGCTGTTTTTCCCCTCAGCTCCAGGGACCGCGACCTCAGCTTGAACATCAGTGAATTCCCCCCCCCCCCCCAAAGGTTCCATCAGGGTACACTTCAAAACCAGGCTTCTCTTTATCACGCAGGCCACCCAAAGACCTCTTTGATTTGACCCCCTCTCGCCAATTAAGGTTACCATCCTCCATGACCCTTTTTCTGACGATTTTCTTACTCTGGTTTGCCACGACGTCTAGGTCGAGATCTCCGATGAGTAGTTCTCTATTAGCTCCCTCACTTGAACCATCCATCCTGTCTTGGCATTTGAGTTGAAAATTCTCTGGAACATTATTTTACACCATCGGCTGTCGAGGAGATTTACCAAATAATTAAGGTAACCGAGTTTCAATAAGTCTATCCTGTCCTTGATCCTCATCCACCCAAGCTCACCCCTGATTGCTTCTAGTGCTGCGGCATTACTCGACGCCATGTTGCTTGTTCTTTCTGAGACAAGTGCAGTGGGAAAACATTGTGCCATGTCCGCTAGACTTGTACCTCTGTTGGTCCTGAACGATGACCAGCCAGTCAACGTTCCGTTCAGGTCTGAAAATAAGCAGTCTGGCATTTGCAGAATGAGGTCTCCAGAGGGTGAATTTGATGATGCTATCCCATACAGTGGGCCAATTTATCCTCTGGATACCTCTTTCTGTTTAGTTTTGAGACCCTGATTCAGATTGAGGTTCACAGAGGGTAAATGTAGTGATGCTACCCTGCTGTGTAAATTCACCCTCTAGGGACCTCATTTTACAGATGACAGTCTGCTTATTTTCTGGCTTGGTTCCGTTTACTGACGAACTGATGATATGATAAACTAATTATTGTTTGTATGTGATCCTTGGTTAAGGAATTTGGTCGATTTGCTTTGAAAGGTCGACATGTATTTAACATTTGTCGCATAAAACCAGTCGAATAATGTGAAGTATGAACAAAACTGCTAGTTATTGCTTATACGATCTTTTGAAGTAACGATCAACTATTTATGCGGAGTATTTGTTTTTAAACGAGGTTTTAAAAGGTGTTTAGTTTTCGTTCCTTGAGTGTCTCGCCTCGTATGTTCACAGGTCCTCCAAGTTAATTCATCGCAGGTCGTTTCGCCCGCATAGAAGATGTAAGACCACCAGAATCATAGTTTTGTATCTTTAATTTTAAACAGAACCCCGTTCAATATTGAATAAAATAATTGCCGATTTAAAAATCAAGTCACCTTTCATATACCTAAGAAGTCAATAAAAATATCCCCACCTTTGTAGAAGAATGAACGTAAACCACAACATGATAAAAATATTCCACATATTCCATAAGATTGGATGGACACGATCCATAAAATGAAGCCACGTTAAAGCAAAAGCTACAACATGAAAAAAACATGTTCCATAGGTTGTTGCACTATTAAAAAGATTACAGTGAAAAAACCTAGTCAGCAAGTTGAATGATGCAAACTGTTTTCTTCAGTGTTGTTTGAACATAAATTCCTGCCGAATAATTTAGTTGGACATCAACATCATAAAAGAGTTAAATGTGTACCTCACCAACGACCGTAAAACACCAGTGGCAGATACAGGGGGTGGGGTGCTCCCTCCCCTTAGGGTCAACATTGCAATTTTTGGTCCTTGTTGCATGCGTGTAGCATAAAATCACATTGTCTTAGTGAGATGCTTGTTCTATCCTATAGGGGCCACTTGCTGTACGAACATACACAGAACGACACACGCTTGTGAATGGGTTAATCGATACGGCACGAGTTCCAGTGCGGAAGGATAAAACGAGAGGCGGCAGGTCTCGAGTAGCGCCATATCGATTAACCCATTCACGCTCGCGTGTCGTTCTGTGTTTATTATACGCCTTCACGTCTATAAAAACAATCATTAAATTAAAAGGACACTGAACAATTTATTTGACAACTATCAACAAAAAGAACATTTTATCGCGAACCAAATTTGCACGGGGAACCTGTGTTACTGTTTCGTCCCCTGAGTTCGAATGTATTCTGTGTGCCTACTGGCACATAGAACACATTCGAACTCAGGGGATGATTTTTAGCTATCGCTAGGGATTCAAATTGTAATTGCGGTGCACGATTTGCAGAAAATTCTAGTGAAATTGCACTTCTACTTAACAATAGTCTGTCAACGATTTCAGTTCCGCACATATGTGCGGAACAGATTTTCATTTTCCGCATGATTATGTGTTGCTGTAGATGGGGTATTCACAGAACAGGCGTGTAATAAAATATTATACGTCGTAGACGACGTGTCCCGCTTGACGTGTGTCCGAGCCTGAGATAAAGATGACAACTAGATCTTAAACAGAAAAAAAAATATGGTACCATGGGAGCACCCAATGGCGGTTTGAAATCTTTGAAAGAATGTGGAGCGAAAGAAGCACAGGCAAAAGTTCAGTCAATAGACCACCAGGTGCCTAGTTCGATATGAATGGACAAAGAGAACAGTGGCTGGAACTTTATCCACGTTTCTTACGCCTTTTCACAGAATTCGGGAATGTTGCCTTGTTTTAAGTGCAGAGAGATCCATGCCCCCTGCACTGTACATTTTAAATCGGTTCCCACACAGCCTCAGAATATCAGACACTAGATGGGTTCAACCACAGTGTTGATAAATATTCGTTACCATCTTGGTCATTTGGTATCAGAAGATCGTGACGGAAGTTCACAGAACAACTCTATTCAATGGACAGGATGGTTTTGGCCAGAGTTTCGAAACAACTTCTGGTGAGGACTTTAGGTCGTATTTATTAGCACACTGTACACTACAGACGATTCCGAATCAGGAGTTGGTTTGACTTCCAAAAAAAAATCGAATATAATCTTGTCAGACGGAATTTGAGCAAAATATATTTTTTTCCGAGCACGTGCTTACATGTATATAATTCATCGGCCAACGGTTGTGAATGAATAACTTTATTTGCAAAAAACATTATAGTACTGGGGTAGGTGATAATTGAGAATTCAGCATCAAAGTACAAGTACGTGTACGTGTACACGTACATCGATGTACACCTCCATAGGATTTAGTGTTAAAATTTAACGTTTTTTTAGGGTGATTTAGAATCCGCTTTGTGGATTCAAACATCACTGAATTGTATCCTAGAGTGAAAAAAACGTCTGTAGTTTTACGTACACGTACATGTACCGTCTGATTTTAGAATCGGCAAATGGGTTTCCCCATTGGATTCAGTGTTAAATTGCGAGCAAAAAACGTGTTGTCGTTTCTAAATCATCGTCTTGCTGATTCTAAATAATCCGCGTCTGTACACGATTTTAACACTGAATCCCTATGGAGGCGTACACGGAAATCCACTTGCGGATTTTAGGTCTGAAATCGAATCGTGTACGGTACATGGAAAAGAGGTGATTTTGAATCCGCAAACCCACTGTCACGTTTCCTGAAGTAAAACTAACACATGTTATTGAATGTCTATTTTACAGATCATATTTTATAGTTGTTTCTTTTTGATCGGATGCCTTTCATTCACGCAACTCCTTTTTAAAACTGACGCTCATATTTTATAGTCTACTCTTTTGAACGAAAACCTCATTCAGTCACAACATTCGTGTTTTGTTTCGATGTAACGAAGAGAAATTGAGTTTAGAGACAATTAGAGTAATGGAATGTTTGAATGAAAAATGTTGCTCATGTATTGTGGCGTGAATGGAGGTTTTTTTCGTTTTAATGGATCGTTTTAATAATGTATAATAAAACGCATTTTCCACTCAATTAGGTTTTGAGTGGTAAATTTTTAATATATTCGCGATAACGATCAGAGATTTGAATGAATGAAATGAATGAATGAATGAAATCCCTTTAACGTTAAATTAGAAAAAAAACAGTTTCTTTTATGTGCTAGAAATGTTTTTAACTGTCATAAAAGTTCTCTCTTAATTCGACACTGAGTGAATGGTTTTTTGATATGTGAATGGAAATTCCTTTTAACAAACGTAAATTACTCTCAAATGCGTTAAATCAGAAACCGGTTTGTCATGTACTTAAAACGTTTATTAAACTTTCCCAATTCAATCAATACTGAGTTGAGATGTGAATTTTTAGTTATTTATATTAAAGACAGAAAGATTTTTTATTAACTTAAAAACATAAAAATATAATTATACATTTTAATTTTGAAAATAATAAAATAACTCGCATTAGCATACTTAAAGGAACATTAACAATTAAAAACGAAAAATGTTTTTACAGATGGATTCTAGGCGCAGAGATCGAATTTTAGGGGAGTATGAACGTGCTAAGAAGGGCATTCAATCGGCTGACAGAAGCAGACGTCTTGGTGAGATGGAACTCAAACGCGAAGCCACAAAAATATTTAAACCCGTGACGGAGGGTCAAGAGCGAAGCAGGAAGGAGATAGTCGAAGAATTGAGACCCATAAAAGAGAGTTCTTTGAGAATGGGTTCGTTGCCCGGTAGTTTTGGAAATCGGCATTCCGTTCAATCTACACCGGATTACGTTCCCACGGGAATTCAAACAGATTTGAGCGAGTCTGACGATACAGCTTCGACTATCACCACTGATAGTGTCGCATCGTCCGAGGATGGCGGTAAGAGAGATCTGTTGTATGGATTTTATAAGGATTCGGAGGGGAGAACTTTTGTCGGTGACACAGAAGTAGAAATAGATGATGATGAATTGATCGTGGGTTCGAACAGATACGAATTGACTGATGGACTGCGCAGATTGCTCCTTTACGACAAGCCTAGTGATTACACGGAACAAGATTTCGACAATTACGGCGACATTCTGGTTAAGACCCACGCCATGAAGAGAAATAACGATGCCAGAGAGACGAGACCCAAAGCCAACAGAGGTTACAAGTGGACGAAAGTGGAGAAACCCATATGGGATATGAATAAGAAGTTCGTCGAATCGGTGACTGGCAAAGGAGGGAAAACCACTTTTCTTCCGAGCGATTCTGACGCTCTGTCTCAGAGATTGAGTTTGTTAATGGCGAGCAGACGGGCTGGTAACACAGGATTAGATAATCAGATAGTTACTATATCTGACGAATTGTTAAGACAGAAGGTTTTGAATAAAAACCATTATAAAAGGCTGATGAACGAATTGAAGGATTGATGTGTATATAATAAGTAGAGAGAAACAAAACAAACAAACAAAAATAAAACAGTAAATTTTTACACTAGAATAATAAAAGTATTTAAACAACAAAACGATTTACCAGTGAAAAAAACAAAATATATTATAAAAATAAAAATATGTTGGTGATAAAGAACAGGGGATACGTCAGAACTTACGTTCAAGGCGGTTCTGGTATCGTCGATTCTATAATGCGAGCGTTCACGAGCGATGCGGGTAGAAAACTCGCATCGACCGTGTTTGAGGTCGGTAAGAAGACGGCTTTGGATGCTGGTAAGAAAGCCGCTTCCGAAGCCAGTGGTAGGATAGCTTCTGTGGCTGGCAAGAGGGCAGCCAACGTGTTGATCGACAAGTTGATCAGTCCGCCGGCGAAGCGAGCTGCATTAGAGCGAACGCCGAAAAGTTGGAAAGATTTTAAGGATGCTGTGGTACCCATACAAGATTTAGCCAAAATGACGAGTGGATCAGGATTGAAGAGAACTCGTGACGGTGTGATATAAATAAATAATAATATTAAAACAACTGAGTTTGAAAAAACATAAAAATTGTGTTTGAAAGAATCTAAAATAACAAAAAAAAAAAAAAAATAAAACAAAGATGAACATTAAAGATATGTCTTGGAACGACGCTGCGACCAAGAGGTCAAATAACGAATTCTTTCCCAAAAGCATAAGAGGCTTGATAGTGGGAAAATCGAATTGTGGAAAGACCAATCTGTTGATGAATCTGTTGTCCCGACCCGACTGGTTGGATTACGACAGATTGTTCGTGTTTGGCAAGAGCTTGTTTCAACCCGAATACAGATTGCTTCGAGAGTGCATGGATCGTAGATTGCCCAAGGACGTCATAGCCAGAATCTTTGACAGTAGGGAGGAATTCGACAAGAGTGAAGCTTCACTTTCGACCATTTTGGACGGTGCAGCGATGGAGCTGATGAAGAGAAATGCATCTTCGAACGTCGAGTGTCGATTTTATGAGAACGCTAGCGACGTTCCGGATCCTAGAGAATTGAAATCGGAAGATAAGAATCTCATGATTTTCGACGATCTGCTTTTGGAGAGACAGAACCGATGCGAATCGTATTACATTAGGGGTCGACCCAGCAACGTGGACTGTTTCTACCTGTCGCAGAATTATTTTCGATTGCCCAGACAGATGATAAGGGAGAACGCTAATTTTCTATGTCTCTTTCGCCAAGATCTCAAGAATCTCAATCACATCTACTGCGATCACGTCACAAACGACATGAACGCGGCGGAATTCAGGAGATTCTGCAAGAGGGTTTGGGATGGAGGACTTTACAATTTTGTCATGATCGATTTGACAAGTGAATTTAATCGCGGAAAATATCGGTGCAGATTCGACAAGTTTTATGTTTCTGATAATAAGATAGAGCGTGAAAATAAAAAAAAAAATTAGAAAATAATAAATCTTCAAATAATTAGTTTTGAAAAAAATAAAATTAAAATATAATGTTCGAACATGGAGAATTGTTAGAACGGATAGCCGAGAATACGGCTGCAAAACAATCCATTCAAATCGTGGTGAGTGGCGATTCGACTCGATTCGCTACGAAATTCGAACCTTCCATCGAATTGAATAGAGAGAAAAGATACGAGATGGCGTTGGTGAATCTGGAGACTTATTATTCCTTTCCCAACGTCACCGAAAAGAATAACTCGTTCAAGTATTCCGCCGGAGTGGATTGGTTGGAGATTCGAATTTCCAAAGGGAGTTACGACATAGACGATTTGAACAATTACATTCAGACGCGAATGAAGACGGATGGAAAGGGAAGCAACAAGATCAGACTCGCTCCCAATCCTAATACCTTACAGACGATGTTGGATTTGGAAGATAATTTTCGAGTGGATTTCAACACGGACGATTCTATAGGCAAGATGCTGGGATTCGATCGAAAGATGTATCGAGGCCACGCGGCATCTGAAAATACGGACAACATTCTCGCAGTCAATAGCGTTCTGGTGAACGTGGACGTGATTGCTGGAAGCTACGTGAATGGTAGCGCTCAACCGACGATCTATTCCTTCTTTCCAAACGTGTCGCTGGGTTATAAGATCGTGGAGCGACCTCGAAATTTAGTTATCTACCAGTGATTTTAGACATGTTGTATAGTCTCAAAACCACGTTGACGGATCAAAATGGTGAACTGTTAGATCTTCGCGAAGAGAGGGTGACGATACGATTTCACATAAGAGAAATATAACAGCAAAAAAAAAAAAATATTGTGTATATATATATATAGATAACAAAAATAAAATAAACGCAATATTAATTTTACAAAATTATTTTAATATAAATAATTATTATTAAACAAGAAACAATTGAAGTAAATACATTTAAAAAAAGAAGAATTATGACAGAATACGTGATTAAAAATGTGAACATATCCGCAGGACAGAGGAAGAAACTTAAGAGAGCGTTAACAACTCGAGGCGAGGCGGTGAGATTCAAATTCACTCATGAAGATCTGACGAGAGGCGGTCAGGATTCGATCGCCTGGACCAGAAGTCAAATCAAAAGGATGGAGAATGCGATTCGCGATGGAAGAGGGTTGACGGTGAGAATGAGTCCCGCTCAATTGAGATACAATTTGAGAATGAAAGGTGGTTTCCTACTGCTATTGGCAGGAATCGCCGCAAAAGCATTACCCTTCGCCGCAAAGGCACTATCCTTTCTCGGAAAGACTCTCGGCGTGGGAGCTCTCACGGGACTCGCTAGTTCGGCAGTTGAGAAATTAATGGGTGGCAGCGGACTGTTTTTGAAGAAGGGAGGAGCCATGTGTCGCGTCCACGTAGACGACAGCGGTAAAGGATTGTATCTAGAACCCCTTAGAGGTGGCAACTCTTTGAGAGGAAACAGTCTCTATCTGAAGAGTGGACAGAATGTTGAGCGACTCGGCAAGGGTTTGTTGCTTGGTGAGAATTCACCGTTTAAGAATATACCAATTTTGAATATGTTATTATAATATAAAATTATATGATTATATAAAATATAAATCATAGAAAGTATAAAATAATATATAAAATGGATAAAAAGATGGAGAAACAATTAGACGATAATGATGAATATCGCGAGACAGAGTGCGAAAAAAAAGATGTGGAAAAATGGTTAGACGCTAATGATGGATATCTAAGGAAAGAACTGATGAAAGAGTTAGATAAACAGCGGGATAGACGGTTGGAAATGAAAAGAATGAGACGCTTTCCACTGTCACCACTACCTTCTGAAGAGAATGGTAATGATGCGAGTATTATCAAGAGATGCACAACATTCGTTCATAATTATGATTTCGGATAAACAAATGTGTTGTTATAAAAACATATCATATTACAAAAAAAAAGAAAAAGAGAAAAGAATAATCGACGCTGAAATTTAAGAAAAAATGAAACGTTATTATATTATATGGGTAATAGTGAAGAAGGAAAACAAAAAAAACAAAAAGTAATGAGATCATCTTTAGATCTCATTACATTTTTTTTTTTTACTTTTTTCTTCGCTAAAAATCAATCTCTCTATTGTTTATATTTCCAAGCTCGTTATTAGCATGTTGACATTCGTGTTTTCACAAGATGATCTCATCACGTTTTTTTCCTTCTTCTTCGCTAAAAAAATCAATCTCTCTATTGTTTATATTTCCAAGTCCGTTATTAGCATGTTGACACTCGTGTATTCTCCTTTTTCGAAATGTGTTGAATGTTTATCTTTACTCTTTTGAGTTTTTTTACATCGGTTAACTCGCTCTCACCACCCGATTTCTCCACGAGTTCGCGTGAGATTTTTGGATATATGTAACTTCCATAGAACAACGTCAAATCGTCCTTGTCGAATTCTTTATCTTTAGCGATGACGATTTTCTGCAGATCACTTTGATAGTCGTAAAACAAATCGAGCATGGCTTCATCCAATTTCAAAGTCATCTTATATCTGTCGTATTTATGCTCTAAGTCCTTCATCTCGATCTCGTTCAATTCGATGGGATCGTGTTGTTGTAATCTATAGATTTTATGACCTAATTTCTTATATGTTTCAACTCAATTCAATTTCAATTCACATCTTTTAGGTGTTGTTGTCATGATCGATTATTTGTTTTTTTTGTTTTATGAATTCTTGCAATTAATGTATATTTTAAATTTTTGTATTTTAATAATTTGTTTAAAAAGTTTTGTTTTTTTTTTTGCTCTTTATATATATATATAAAAAAAACAGTTTTTTAAGTTTAATTTTCTTTAATGTGAAATTTTTTTTGTAAAAAGTAATGAGATCACCTTTAGATCTCATTACGTTTTTCCTTCTTCTTCGCTAAAAATCAATCTCTCTATTGTTTATATTTCCAAGTCCGTTATTAGCATGTTGACATTCGTCATTTTTCCACTTACGAAAATGTTTTGAATGTTTATCTTTACTCTTTTGAGTTTTTTTTACATCGGTGAATGCACTCTCACCACCCAATTTGTCCACGAGTTCGAGTGAGATTATTGGATATATGTAAATTCCATAGAACAACAACAAATCGTCCTTGTTGAATTCTCTGTCTTCGGCGACGATGATATTATTCAGCAGATTGCTTTGGTACCCGTAAAACAAATCGAGCATGGCTTCATCCAATTTCAAACACATCTGATATTTGTTGTAGTAGTGCTCTAAGCCCTCCATCTCAACCTCGTTAAATTCGATAGGATCGTGTTGTTGTAATGTATAGATATTAAAACCGAATTTCTTATCCGCTTCGTCTTGTTTCAATTTCAATTCGCATCTTTTAGGTGTTGTTGTCATGATCGATTATTTGTTTTTTTTTGTTTTTACGAATTCTTGCAAATAATGTATATTTTAAATTTTTGTATTTAAATAATTTGTTTAAAAAGTTTTGTTTTTTTCTCTTTATATATATATATATAAAAGTTAAATTTTAACATCCTTTTTTTCTCGTATTAATTCAATTTCTTTTCACGTTAAGGAACATAAAAAAATTGATTAATTCATAAAAAACATTTTTCACATTAAAGAAAAAAAATTGAATTAAAAAAGAAATCTTTTTATATATATAAAAAGAGTAAAAAAACAAAATTTTTTAAACAAATTATTTAAATACAAAATTCCAAAAAAAAAAAAATTCTTACAAATGGAGCAAATAGATCAAAAAATGGAAAATTTAAATGAGAAAACCGTACCTCAGTTAAACGAGATTTGTAAACTATTAAAAATTTCACATTTCAGAAATCACAGAACTGAATCAAAAAAAAATTGAAGTCATACAGAAATATTTGCGAAACGATGGAAAGGCAAATGAAATGCCGATAGCAATGATGTCAAAAAATGCATCGGTTGTGAAAAATGAGAAGAAGATAGTAAGATAGTAAAAGGAATCGAAATGCCGACGTCGAGAAAAACCGAAAACGTTTCGATTGTGAAAAATAAGAAGATGACTAAACAAAAAGCCGCTGAAGAACTTCAAGTTTCCAAAGAAAAGAAAAGAAAAACTAAAACGAAAACGAGTGATGCACTTCAGATTCTACGCAAACGAGATATATCGAGCAAAATTCGATGAGCAATCAACTAAGGGAAAGGAAAAGAATATCTAGCATGATTCACCGCAGAACTATTTCAATTGAGGTCCATAGAACGGGAGAGTGCGATCAAAGGCACTTTTAAAACTTTCAACGTGGTTCCCTCATTGAAGAAAATCGATCCGAAATTGTTCATGGAACGGGTGAAGAAAAAAGTATTGGATTTGTTTCGCAAACACATGGACGTGGGACTAAAAATTAAGATGATACTCCATTGCATGATGAATAAAATCGACATGAAGTCCGGCAAGAGCATCGTGAAAAATGCATATTTCAGATCTAACGTCGAACCCGTATTTCAAGGTTCAGATTTATCGGACGTTTCCAAAAAGATGAAAGACAAGATGTTGACGTCTCTTGCGAATTATCAACATGAAGGTAGTAATTGGACGTTCGATGAGATGTTGAAACTCGAAATTCACATAACTAAAAACGATTTGTTGAAAGGGTCTTCCTACGTGAAATTACCGTATTTCCTAGCTAAAAAACACGCCGTGATCAACGTGAAAAATAAAGATGATCAGTGTTTTAAATGGGCAGTCACCTCCGCTTTATACCCTGTCAAAATGAACATCGAAAGAGTTTCTTCTTACGAGGTGACTTCTTAAAATATCGATTGGACCGGGGTGACTTTTCCAACGCAGTTAAAACACATCGAACGTTTCGAGGTTCAAAATCCCACTGTAGCGGTGAATGTCTTGGGATACGACGACGAAAAACAAACGATCTATCCTCTCAGACAGACTTCGTATCTCGAAAGAGAAAAGACGTTTATTTTATTATTGATTTCGAATGGTGACAATCGTCATTATTGTTGGGTTAAACATCCGAGCCGATTACTGTCGAGACAAAATAATAAACATAAAGGAAAGATATCTTTATGTTGCAACTGCATGAATGCGTTTCACAGCGAAAAATCGTTAGCGAAACATCAGGAATATTGCAATGAAAATCAAGGTGTCGCCGTCGAAATGCCCAAACCTAACACCATCGTGAAGTTTGAAAATCACAATAGAAGGTTAAAAGTACCATTCGTCGTGTACGCCGATTTCGAATGTTTCACCACGAAAATGAGTTCCAGTCAACCCAACGCTCTTCAAAGTTATGTCGAAAGATATCAAAAACACATACCTTCGGGCTATTGCATTTATGTGAAATGTGTTTTCAACTCGTGAAAGCAGCAGGACGAAAAAAACAGAGCCACCGAATGTCACATATGCAGACAATTGTTCGACGAGAATTCGGAGGAAAATAAGAAGGTTAGAGACCACGATCATTACACAGGTCTGTATTGCGGTCCAGCTCACAGCAAGAGTAATTTAAAATATCGAGATGTCGTTTTCCATCTGGTGATGTTTCACAATCTCTCGGGTTACGACAGTCATCTGTTCATGAAAAGTCTCGGCACCTTACACGAAGAATTAAATTGCATCGCAAACAGCGAAGAAAGATACATTTCCTTCACGAAATGGAAGCTCATGGAAAAGAAAAGAGTAATCGACGGAAATACATTGGAAGAAAAAACGAAATCCATTCATAGAGGCATACGTTTCATCAACAGTTTTAAATTCATGTCGACCGCTCTGGAAAAATTAGTTGATAACATGAGCAAGGATAAATTTAAAATCATGAGCGAACATTTCAGAGAACGAGTAGACGTCATGTTGAGGAAAGGAGTCTATCCTTACGATTACATGAACGATCTAAAGAGATTCGAAGACACCGCACTACCTTCGAAAGAAGATTTTTATTCGAAATTATACGAATCCGACATTTCCAACGAGAATTACGAACACGCCAAAAACGTGTGGAAATCATTCGATATGAAAACCATGAGAGATTATCACGATCTCTATCTGAAGACCGACGTTCTGCTCTTGGCAGACGTGTTCGAAAATTTTCAAGACGTCTGTCGTCGAAATTACGATCTGGATCCCGCTTGGTATTTCACCGCACCCGGTCTGGTGTGGGACGCTCTGTTGAAGACCACCGAAGTCCAATTGGAATTATTATCCGACATGAACATGTTGCTCATGTTCAAAAGGGCTGCGAGAGGTGGCGTCTCGATGATCTCCCACAGATATTCTAAAGCTAACAATCCCTACATGAAAGAAGGTTTCGATTCGAAATGGTCTACTAAATACATACAGTATTGGGACGCTAATAATCTGCATGGTTGGGCTATGAGTCATCCTTTACCGATTGGAAATTTCGAATGGGTGAAGGAACCGGAAGAGATGCAAAAATGGAGAGACTATCCTTGCATTTTAGAAGTCGATTTGAACTATCCGGAAGAATTACACGATCCACACAACGATTATCTGCTGGCTCCTGAACGAATGGAACCAAACGAAGGAGACGAGGAAAAACTAATTCCCAATTTATTTAACAAACGTAACTACGTCGTCTACAGCAAGAATTTGAAACAGTACGTCGATTACGGGATGAAATTAGTCGACATACATCGCATCATTCGATTCGACGAAGAGCCTTGGATGAAAAAATACATCGATCTCAACACGAATCTCAGAATTCGAGCTGAGAACGATTTCGAAAAAGATTTCTTCAAACTCATGAACAACTGCGTGTACGGTAAATCGATGGAAAACATCAGGAAGAGAACCGACGTTCGACTCATCACGTCTGAGAAAAGAGCTAAAAAATTAGTGGCGAAACCCAATTACAAACACCGAACCATATTTGACGAAAATCTAGTGGCCGTTCACATGCAAAAGACGCACCTGAAGTTCGACAAACCGTATTATCTTGGACCGATCATCTTAGATATCAGCAAGCGATTGATGTACGAGTTTCACTACGATTACATCAAACGAAAAATTTGGTGATAAAACCAAACTACTGTTCACCGACATGGACAGTTTAGTTTACGAGATAGAGACGAAATACGTTTACCGAGATATATCTCAGGACGTGGCCGAGTGGTTCAACACGAGCAATTATCCCACCGATCACCCGTCCAACATTCAATCGAACAACAGCAAAAAGGTGTTGGGTAAATTTAAGGACGAGAGTGGTGGTAAACATATCGTCGAATTCGTGGGCTTGAGACCCAAACTGTATGCTTATCATCTAGAAGATGAAGAGATCAAAAAGTGCAAAGGAGTTAAAGCATGCGTGGTGAAGAAAAACATCTCTTTCCAAGAGTATAAAGATTGTCTGTTAGGAAGTGGTCCGGTGTATAAGACTATGAAATCGATTCGAAGCAAAAATCACGACTTGTATACGAAATAGTCAACAAGATTTCGCTGACGGCCGACGACGATAAGAGATTCGTGTTAGACGATAAAATAAGCACTTTGGCACTCATTGGACATTGGACTGTGGATCTAATTAGAGACGATATGAATGTCAATGATTGGATTCCAGATATGATTGTGGATGATAAGATTCCAGATATGATTGTGGATGATAGGATTCCAGAAAATCAAGAGGAATTAGATGGATTCAAAATTATAGAAATCGATAGAGACATCAAGAGAGTTAGTTTAAAAAGAAAAATAAAAAAATAAAAAAAATAACGTCATTTTTAGCGAATTATAATAAAATAAATGAAAAAAAAAAAAAAAAAAAAAAAATATATATACGCATTTATGAATAAGAAAATAAAGATATCCGTAGAAGGTGTCGTCTTACCTAATGAACCCCTATCCAACATCGATCTGTTGAATGCGGCAAAAGATTTGAAAATCAAAGATTTTCTAGGTGTGTTTTCCAGAGATGCCTTGCCGAAGAGAAGACCTCGACAATCGGAATGCGGAATTTTAAATCTAGACGATTCATTGGGTGAAGGCACTCACTGGGTGGCGTGGATCAAGAACGGGAAGAAGAAAAATTATTATTTCGACAGCTACGGAATCTCACTGCCAAAAGAAATAAAGAACTATTTCAACAAATCGATGGTTCGTTACAACACGGAACAAGTGCAATCACCAGATCAAGTGTTTTGCGGTCACCTGTGTCTCTACATTCTCAAGAGATGGTCTGAAGGAGATTGGTTTCAAGACATTCTCAATGATTTACATTAGAGAGAGATTTTTTTTTTATAGTATATATAAAGATAAAAAAATTATTTTAAAAAATTTTAATTGAATAAAAACGAAAAATAAAAATAACATAGTTCATTTTTAATAAACTGCGTTTTGAATATATTTTTTCTAAAAAACAAAAAATCCCCACAACAACATGCCAGTCGATAAATTTGGTAGAAGTGACGACGAAAAAGTCAACCTAAGAAAGAAGAGGAAGACGTTCGATGTCGACGATGGTTACAACGTTGCCAACTTGGACGAATGTTACGTTCGGAGATACGAACCTCGAGAAGAACCTTTGAACATGAACGATAAGAAGCTCTACAATCTTCCCGAGCTGATAGATCTCATAGATGCTGCGACTAAAAAATATGTTGACAGGGGGAATGCCGATTTCGAACAAATCATGCTAGATAATTCCGTGGATAAAACCATGACTGACGATCTCGATCTGAAATCCAAATGTTTGGTGAACATCGCAAATCCCATAGATCCCACCAATGCCGCCACCAAGAAATACGTGGACGACTCTCACGCGAGATTCAGTGAATACCTGAGAAATAGGTACATTCAGAAAATGATGCACTCGGAATTGAACGCCAATTCTAACAAGATAACGAACGTGGCCACTTCCACGAATCCCAAGGATGTGGCGACCAAACACTACGTAGATCTGGAACAGAGAAAGTCTGACAGACGAGAAATGAAATCGGATCTGAATGCGGGATTCAACAAGATATTGAATCTGTCGAAGATCGACGACACAGATGCGACTCAACTGCGGTCAACAAGGGCTACATAGATTCTGCCATGATACAATCACAAGAATATGTAGAATCACAAGTGGACGATCTCTATCTGAACAAACAATCTGGCGGAACCATGGAGGGTGGCATCAACATGAACGGTCACAATTTATTCGGTCTCGATCACGATCCCGAATTCGATTCCAGCGCTGTCAGCAGAAAGTACGTGAACGACAACTCAGTCTGGAGAAAGGGTGACATCATGGAAGGTAAACTAGACATGGGTGGACACGCGCTCACGAATTTACCGGATCCCGTGAACATGACGGATGCCTGCACCCTGATTTTGGTGGTGGAGAAAGTCAAATATGTTAGACAATTGATCATCGTGTGGGCCGAAGAGGCCGGCACCTTAGATGAAGGAAAAGCTGAGTGGTCTTTTGGAAATGGAGGTAGTGGATCAAAACATGGACAGGTGGGATATCCCATGCCGCTGGGAGGTGAAATCCTTCGAATGAGTCTGGCTTCCTCGGCTTTGAATAACAGAGCAGTTGTCAATCTCATGGTGAATGGAGTAGAGAGTGATAAGAGATAGAGTGTTGAAAAGACTGAGAATCAACACGCGAATGTTAGCATGTTCGGCACGCCTCTCAAAGTGAACGCCGGAGACAGGATTAATTTTGTTATGAAAACCAATAATCCCGAAGCCGCCACTTCCATGGTGAGTCTACTGATCAAATTAGTTCCTTTGAACAAACAGTGAACGCGTGGAAAATAATGAATTAAAAAAAAAAATAATGTGTGATTTATAAAAAAAAAAAAAAAAAAAAAAGTAATGAGATTTAGAAAGATGTTCAATCTCTCTAAATCTCATTACTTTTTTTTAAGTTTTTTTTTTAGGTTTTTTTTTAATACTTTATTTCTCATAATGTTCATCTCGTGAAATTGGATCACCTATCTCAAAACACGCATCAACATCTATTTTAGCATTTTGAAGAGCTTTTATAAATTCTCGAAAAGCAGTCGGTCCTCTATACATCAACGTGTCTAAAAGTTTTCTGGTCTTATCTTCTATCAAGATTTTACTTTCGATTTCACGTCTCATATAATCAGTCAATATCAAAGGTTCTGTTTCGACTAAAGTGTCTAGAATTATTGCTAATGAATCTTGCGAAATATTTTTAATCAAAACATGTCTGTTTCTTCTTAAGTATTCTCTTTCTTTATCATTCATTTTTATAATAATTTTTTAAATTTTTATTTATATATTTTTTTTTCACACTCGTCTCTCATCGAATGATCGACATCTTATTTCCATCCGATTCGAATTGTAATTCTCTGTCCGACAGGACCAGGGCGAAGGCTTCGGTTTTTCTCGGCACGTTCCTATCGAATTGCATCTTGATCTGAATGTCTAAGACGCTACTCTTGAGTCGTTCACTCTATTTACTGACGTCGAATACGAACATGGGATACATCAACTTGTATTCGCCGGGAGATATGTTAGGATTGCTCATCAATTCGTCTAGACCGTGATACTTCTTTCTAAAATCAGCGACGTCATTGTACAGTCTGCAGAAATCGTTCTTGTCGAATGACGCATTGTAATCGATTGCAGGATATCTCGTGGCGTTCAGAAACACTTGCATGTTTCTCAAATGACAGTGATCGAACAGCGACGCATTCTTTTCCTGAGACCCGTCCCTATCAGTCTGAAACACAACCACGATGAAATGCGGTCTCTCGGAAGCGGATTTCACCATCAATCTCCAATCGAAGTGATTCGTGGAGGAAGGAATGCTAGCCATGTCGCACTGTCTCATTCTAAATCCCACGGGCAATTTACTCTTGGATTCTATGATCTTGTAGAGACACACTTTTTCCACGATCGAAGGCTCCATGTGCGGAACGAACCACGATATCTTGTGTAGAGTTATCTTACCCGCATTGGTCGCAGTGAGTCTCACTATTGCGTCGTCGTCTCCTTTTCGAATCAACGTCAGATTGTGTTTCAATCTGTACATGATCTCGTTGTAATCGTCCGCAAATCCGAAGATGTGTTTCTAAGGTATCCTGAACGAAAACGTTCCTTTAGGTCTGGACGTCTTGATGACGTAGTCGAATATCGCGATGGCGCTGGTGCTAGCAGGGCCGACGGTGTCTTTCACCCACAACTGATTAAGTCCTCTGGATTTCGAAAAATCATCAGGATACGTCAAGAGTCCGAACATCGTGGTGCCCATCCCGCTGGATGAAACACAGATTCTATCTCTTGTCCGGATAGCATGTATTTTATATTACTGAACAGATGCATGATGCCATTATTGGCTAGAGTAACCGTGTCGACGTTGGCGTAGTCGCTCCCATCTTCCTTGGTGAGACGTCCCTGCACCACTATGTAACTCTCGCTAGGATGTATGAATAGATCTTGACTTTCGACGTTGATTCTTATCTCTCCTGCATTGTTCAAACTCGTTCCAGTTACCGGTTCATATTCGTGAACCTCATATTCTTGAATACTTTCATCTTTCACTATGCTTTGTGCTATATCTAGTATATTTGTCATTTTAAAGGATTTTTAGGTTTTTTTGTTTATTAATTAACTTGCTTTCTTTATCTAAAAATAGTTTTTAATTATTTTTTATTATTATTTTTTCTCTCTTATATATATATGTATGTAAACAAGAAAATGTTAAAGAAAGTAAATAAAAAAAAAATTGTTTTCTTTATCAAAACTTTGTCTTCTGTAATTGTTGTTCATAAAACTTTCCGATGATCTCTTCTCCATCCAAAGCTTCGATTTCGTAAGTCACCGGATCGGTGTGAAATATTTTGATTATCACGAAGATTTCCGAGGTCCATCGAGGAGTATAACCCTTTTTGAAGTGCTTCTTATAAGCGTAGATTCTCACTCGATCACCGACCGCAAATTTTGGCGTTCTAGACTTCTTCCTGATCTTAGATCTCTCAGGATATAGATTCGCGTAGACCCGTTTTTCGTTTCGAGGATCGCTAGCTTCCGCGGGAGTCATCTTGATCGATCTGTGTCGAGTGTTGTTGTAATCTTTGACCAGACCGTTCAGAGCGTATATGTATTTCTTGGTCGAATTTGCCGTGAACTATCTGTGCATCTTTTCCTTCATCATTCGATTCCAACGTTCCACCATGCTGGCTTTCTCTTCGTTTTCGATCGAGTAGAGGTCTATCAATCGATGAACGTGCTTGTTGTAGAATTCCTTTCCCTTATCCACCCACAATTTACTCGGTTTTCGAGAAGACGAGTCGAACACGGTCTTCAGAGCCTCGGCGACGCAAGGTCCTGATTTATTCTTCAAAGCTCTGATCCAACCATATTTGGAAAACACGTCGATGACCGTCAATAGATATTTGACGCCCTCATTCCACCTCGAAAACGATCTCATGTCGACCAAGTCGGCAGACCAAATATCATCCAAACCCTTCACGAACACCCTTCTCTTTCGAAATTTACGCACTATGGGTTTGTGTAACTCCTCGGCCAATTTGCTCGTCAATAATCTTTTCTTCTTCTTCTTTTCAGATGCGCTTTTTTTTTGAATGCCCCATCCGAATCGACGTTTTGCACTGATCAGATTGCCGACCAGCGAACGTTCTATCTTCTCTCTCCTGGTCGGATTCGATATGCCTCTCAATTTCCCCAACATGTTTTTATCGCAGACGTCGTTGCGAGTCTTGGTGTTGGGATGTCCGGCGTAGCACAGATCGTGATCATACGCGGCCGCGTCCACCCTATTCACAGGTTTGCTCCAAGATTTGGGAGTCAGATCGGCGTTGAGTCTCTTGTTCAATTTCGTTCCGGGTCCCGTGAAACTGTGACCGGGCAGATGCATTTCAAAAGGTAGGTTATTGATCATTTTATTCACGATGCCTTTACCTTTGCTCGCATTCTTTTTTTGACGAATCGAGTCTTGACAGAACCACACACGTCGCAAATTCCGCGAAGCATCTGTCTGTCGTTTTTAGTTCGTACTTCTCGAGAATTACTCGTCTCGGTAACTCTCTTACACCTTACGCAATACATTTTTTTAAGAGTTATTTAAATTAATTTTGTTTTTTTATTTTATATATAAATTTAATAATTAATTAATTCTGTTCTTATTATATATATATTTTTTTTTCAATCGCTGCTCTTGAGTACTATCATCTTACTGAATTCCTCCCTGGCCTCTTTCCTCCCCTTTTCCACGAGAGAATCCTTCATCTCTTCCTTGATGATCTGACGAGTCTTGATTCTCATGGATTCTTTCATGGCATCGTATTTCGTTTTCTTGCTCAATATCGCGAAGTATTCTCCGTCCGATATCCTACCGTCTTTCAACGCCATCGAGATCATTTCGGATATCGTGTCGATCTTGGAGTCGGCCAAGACGCGAATCTTGTCGTGTTTCCTCGCCTTCAGATATAATTTCCTACTCAAAAAGTTTCCGAGCGTGTTAAACAATCCGGCGGTGAGAGCCACTCCTTCTACGGTCAACACGATCGGAATGCCGACCGCGGTCGACAACAATCCGATGCCGCCCGCGTGTAAACCCATGGAAATCGTGATGAGTGTCGTGTCGATCGAGTTGACAAATTTCACGAAACGCGAATACTTCTTCTTGAGAGAATGACGAGAATCTCTCTCTCGAGTTAGATACTCTTGGATTCTACTGATTTGATCGATGCGATACCTCTCTCCTCTTTCTTTTTCTTCTAGCAACGGTGCCGTCGGCAAAATGCTGATCGGCTTCTCATCCTCGTCGTCATCTAACGTTGGATACAATTTATTTCTGGTTCTCATTTTTTGTTTTTTTTTTCTTCTAATATTAGATAAAAAATTTATGTGTGTATTTATTTTCTATTCTCCCTTATTTTATATCAATGAAAAACTTAGACGTATGCGTCATTGAACAATAATTTCATGACGCATCCCTTATCTTCTAAAGTCAGACTTTTACGCGTCAATTTCTGTTCTTCCGAAACTGTGGGCTTGCTTTGATCCTTACAGAAGAGTAATCTCTTCCAAAACGCGATCACTTCGTCGATTTGAACGCGTTCGAACGCCGGTTCGAAACACTTGACGACCATATCTTCCCTTTCCATCCACAAACACGAATGATTCTCGTAATCGAAGTCTAGATGATCCCGACATCCGACGCATCGTTCTAACAAGAGACGACCTAGTTGTTCATTCATGCAGAATGCGTAGGCTCTCATCAGCATTTTTAAAAGAAACCTTACTCTAATAGTCTGAGAATCGCTCATGATTTACGTATTTATTTTTTATTATCTATTCGATTTGATATATTTATTTTTTAAATAACTATTTATTTATATATTTTTTTTCTCTCCTATATATATCAATCAAAAACGTGGCAGTGGGTTTGCGGATTCAAAATCACCTCTTTTCCGTGTACCGTACACGATTCGATTTCAGACCTAAAATCCGCAAGTGGATTTCCGCGTACGCCTCCATAGGGATTCAGTGTTAAAATCGTGTACGGACGCGGATTATTTAGAATCAGCAAGACGATGATTTAGAAACGACAACATGTTTTTTGCTCGCGAATTAAAACACTGAATCCTATGGGGAAACCCATTTGCCGATTCTCAAATCAGACGGTACATGTACGTGTACGTAAAACTACAGGCGTTTTTTTCACTCTAGGATACAATTCAGTGATGTTTCAATCCGCAAAGCGGATTCTAAATCACCCTAAAAAACGTTAAATTGTGTACGCGTACACGATTTTAACACTAAATCCTATGGAGGTGTACATCGATGTACGTGTACACGTACACGTACTTGTACGTTGATGCTTGAATTCTCAATTATCACCTACTTACAGGTATATGGTCATAAAATTGTACAACATTAAATATATTTTGCATTTTATACCGCAGGTTTGAATAATGATGTCATACTAAAAACTTGTTTTCTGCAGGGATGACTTAGCCAACTGGCTGTATTATTATCACCCACCTTAATAAAGAAAAAAAATGTGTGAGAGAGGAAAGTAGCAAGAAGTAAGAAGTGAGAAACAAACTGAGAAAGAGGAGGGGGGGGGGACAGAGAGAAGCGTTAGCTGGAGGATGAGGGAACTGAAAACAATTTAAAAAGTATATATTCTCATTAATTAAAATCATTTCGGAAAAGTTTCTGCTAAACTCAGAATAGGTGGCGCATGATTTATGTCACTTAAACTGTAATTAGGTTCTTGCACAGTGTACAGTGGATATATTGGGTGATGTGAGGTGTTATCCAGAGCCAGTTTAATATAGAAGCTTAAATACTTAAATACGTTGTTGACAGTATATATTCTAGGTTAAATCCATAGTTAAAGAAAGAAAACAAGACCTGCATTCATAATTGTAAATAATTAAGTGATTCCAACCTTCCGGTAGCATAGCCCACGGCACCCATTGGAGCATACTCAGGCTGCTCTTCACAATGATGGGTCATGAACTTTCTTCGGAAGACAGCGAGTGAGACAGTTACATAAACTGAGAGATACGTAATAGTTACTAACTGAGCTGGAGGCATTCATGAATTTGAACAACTTGCCAATGTGTGGTGACTATCAGCACTCTGGCCAGTTGTTCAAATTCAAGAACGCCGACAGCAAGGTCAGCACATTACTTGCACGCCAATTCACAAAACGCATCCAGGTATGGTACATGTAGGTGAGTACAGGTATTCAAGTGTCGTGGACTTAATTCGGTGGGTCAGTTCTTGTTGCAGAAGTGCGGCCGACTTCTCCACATTCCTGACATGCCCTATTATTGCATCTGACGGACGCTTCATAAGAGTCTAGAAACATATTAGTCATCACCTTTTTAAAGGAATTTCTTGGATATCTTTGAACATCTGGGTCAATGTCATTCCACATTTTTGGAAACGTATGCAAGGGAAGATTTGATGTGAACTGCGGTCGGGGCTTAAGTCTTTTTATCAGGCCTGTTTGTCTAGTGAGTCTGTCTGTTTCGGTTGTGTTAATTGTATAGAGCCTATCTAAAGACTGTGGTAGTTTGTTATGGACCCAGTCGTGCATAAATAACAGAATATTTAGCTTGTGCAGATCCGTGAATTTAAGAATTTTATTTTTCTTGAATAACGGCTCGGTGTGAGTGTTGTACTTTTTATTGTTTATTATTCGAATAGCACGTTTTTGTAGGATACTTAGTTTGTTTGCTGCTGGAGCGTGTCCCCATACGTGTATTGCGTACATCAAATGGCTCTGCACTAACGTAAATAGAGAATTGTTAGCGTATTGTGAGGCAAATATTTTTTTTACCCTATTAATAGCCCAAATAGACTTAGCTATTTTTGAACTCACATTAGAGATGTGGTGCTTGAAATTTAAATTTTCATCTATATCAACACCTAAGAATTTGACCGTTCTGGCTTCGTGATTATTTCCTACTTGTATTATATGTTTATTGTTTATAGTTATGAGATTATCATCTAACTTCCAAGTATCATTCGGGGGTTGTAGTAAGATGCATTTGGATTTGGTGGCATTGAGTGATAGTTTATTCGCTGAGCATCACCCTGCAAGTTTTCCTAATTCTGTATTTATTCTTTCTATCAATGCATTCACGCTATGGTTTGCCGTGGATGTCGTAGTATCGTCGGCAAAAGACAAGAGGTTTAAAGTTGTCGATTTACTAATGTCATTCACATATAATAAAAAAAGAAGAGGTCCTAGAATTGAACCTTGCGGAACCCCACATTTTATGTTTTGGGAGGTCGATGTGCAGTCTTTGTACTGAACATACTGCTTTCTTCCAGACAAATAACTTCTAAACCATGAGTTGGGTACTCCTCTTATACCATAGTATTCCAGTTTACTTAAGAGTATAGAGTGATCTATAGTATCAAACGCTTTAGAGAAATCAAGGAAAACTGACAATGTTCGATCCTCGGTAGGTTTGTCGTTGCTTAAGGCAACATTGTGCATAAGTTGTATTATTGGGTGTAGTGTGGAATGTTTTTTCTGAATCCAAACTGAAACTGATATAGAATGTCATGTTCGGATAAGAAATTGGACAAACGGTTGTACATAATCTTTTCCAGAACTTTGGAGAAAGCCGGAAGTAAACTAATGGGCCTGTAATTATTAAAAATTCTGGCATCTCCAGCTTTGTGAACAGGAACTACCTTTGCTATCTTCAGTTCGCCAGGTATTATCCCAGACGAGAATGAAAGGTTTATTATATGTGTTAGGGGGCCAGCTATCTCTGTTATAGTTTCTTTGAGCAGTTTTGTGGATATATTAGTATAGTCTCTGCTTGTTTTACTATGGAAAGTTTTAACTGAAAGGAATACTTCCTGTATATTTGTAGGGTAAATGAAAAAGGACGCCGAATGATTATTATTATTGTTATTAGTGTTGTTGGAGTTGTTGTTATTGTTCTTGTTCGTGTTATTATAGTTATTGTTGTTGTTGTTGTGGGTGTCGTTGCTGTTTATCAAATTGTTGTTGTTACTCTTTAGAAAGTCCATGAAGTTTTTGTTTGAAGGAGGTATCTGGTCACTCGTGATTTTGCCGATGCTAGCAAAAAATGAATGGAATTTATTTGCAATTGACATATTATCGGTAGGCTGATTATTACCGTCAATAAAGGATGATGATGGACCTTTGAACTGTTAATAGCACGTTTAATAATATCCCATGTTTTTTTATACATACATGTTCTGTGTTAAAACTGAGTTATAATAGTTGGCCTTACAGGTCCGTTTTAGCTTGTTAAACTCTCGGCAGTAAGTTTTGTAGGTTCTGATATTGAAATCTGTTGGCAACCTGACTTTTTTCATGTAGAGATTGTGTTTCTGAAAGGAGGATTCTAGGAGACCTGCCGTCATCCAAGGTTCTCTCTTAATTTTTTTCTTGCTAGTGTTAATAGTTCGCAGAGGAAAGGCTTCCTCAAATGCGTTTTGGTAAATTTCCTGGAAGTTTGAATATGCATTAATAGGCGACGTAGCATTCGTTACGCTTGAGAAATCGGAGGCTGTAAGCAATCTTTTAAAATAATTAATATTCACTGTTTTAAAGGACCTTGTGGGATTGGATGACGATGGGGAGTGGATTCTCCTATATTCATCTACTAAAAATGTTGCGAAGTGATCACTTACGTCTGTGATTATGATACCTGATTGCAATACTTTTCCAGTAGTATTGCATAAATGTGATCTATTAGGGTGGCTGAATAATCTGTAACTCTGGTTGGCTTGGTAATAACTGGAAGAAACCCTGCACTGAATAGACTGTTCACGTATTGTTAGTTTTTTGGTGATTGTAAAAGTTAAGTAGATCAAGATTAAAGTCTCCCATCAGATAAGTGGATTTGTGTTCGTTGTTGACCTTACCTAATAAATCGGACAGGTTGTTCAAAAATGAATCTATGTCTGCTTTATTTGGACGGTATATTACACCAACTAGGATTTTTTTTTTATTCAAGTTGAGTTCTATGAAAGTAGATTCAAAGACGATAATCGATAAATCATTACGAATATTGAACGGTAAAGTTTCTTTGATAAATAAGCCTACACCGCCTCTTCCATCGTCATTACCAGGTCGTGTTCGCAGAAGTAAGGGGTGATATCCCTCTAGTTCATAAGTGAACAGTAAAAGTTTCTGTCAGACTTATTACGTCAAAGTGATTAGAGTCGTTTTGTAGATTATGCAAAATATCCTTTAGAGGCTCCCAGTTTGCATTTAAACTCCGACAGTTTAAGTTAAAGACTGATGACGTTTTATGCTTTAGTGGTGCCTTTTTCCTGAAGTCTTGTGGTGTATAGTAATTGCAATTGCGTGTATTTACGGGTAAAAGTGAATCAGACACGTCTTCTGAGTCACTCGCAGTAAGTTCATTAAGGACCTTCGGAAAATTGTACATATCCTGGCTCTGGATCTCATCTAATGTGATTTTGTTAGCCATGGTTAAATGTGATTAAAAAATCTTCCACAATGTGCAAGAACACAGTTTTGATGGGTGTTAAGATTGTCATATTTATTGTCGTGAAGTGTGCATTGAGAGTAAGGTATATTTTCAGTTGTGAGGTAGAAAATAATGTAAACTAGAGGCGATCCATCGCCAGGAGGTGCGATACCCCCGCAATCCATCGCCAGGTGGTGTGTTACCCCCGCACCAATACCTGAGGGTGAGCAAGGTCAACAATGTGACATCTTGGTGTTCAGAAAACAATAGGTGTCACCTAAAGGTGACACAAAAAAATACCCCCGCCTTTCAGCTAAGAAAGGGAGATAACTGTGGAGAACAAAATTTTCGCAAGACTTTATACATGTTGCACATCATCATTGTGTGTATGATCATATTCTGAAGTTTCAACTTTGTGAATTGAAAAGTGGGGGAGGAGTTGATTACAGCATGACGGTACCCTCCATTAAACAATTTCGCGACGGAAGGACTGACGGACTGACGGAGACGAGGAATCCTATATACCCCCGCCTAGCGGGCGGGGGTATAAGAAGAAAAGAAAGGAAAATAGGAGACAGTGAAGTGATGTAAAGTGAGTAAGAATTGCAGATGCTGGTGTAGAAATGCTGCTAGAGGGTAGTAAACTTATATTAAAAGGATAATAACAGGTAAGTATCGGACCGATTCAATCTTTTACTTAACTTGTTAACCAATACCTTATGGGATAGGCTGCTTTAAGAATTTCTCATTACATCCAGCTACGGCTACATCACTGCAGCCATGCCTGGATGCGATGTGAAATATATGTCATGTTGTTTTAAGAAGTAGTAGGTTCATTATGGTTGCACAGCAGCAGTCATGATCGGGTATGATGAAGATATTTATAATAATAAAAAAAAAATGTTTTTTTTTCTTTCTTTCTAAAATTCCGGAGGTAAAATGAGAGAAAACAAGTTAGCATAGCTATATAAGTGTATCAATTCAAAAAGAATGTTTTGAATGTACTCATCTTATTCCTTTTGATAATCAAGACATTCGAATAGTATATTTAACCTAGTGTTGAAGTACTTTCTTGACTTAAAGTTAGAGAACGCTTAAATAAAGCATAGTATAGTAGGACGGGCCATTTTTGGTATCTTGATAGATGAAAGGCTTCATATCAGTCAGGTGTATACAATTAAGAACTTCTCATTCAGCCACGGCTGCAATATTGCGTCACTTATGTTGTTTTCATTTTCCATCATGGCTTCATAACAGCAGTCGGCTATCAAGAAAATGTTTTAATGAAAAAATTAATGAGATAAAATGGGAGAAAACTCATCATAAGAAAGTTAATGAATCAAATAGAGTGAATGTTTTCAGTGTACTTATCTTATTCATTTTGATAAGCGACACTTTCCAATACTATGTTCAACCTGGTGTGAGAATATTTCGTGACCTTGATTTTCCTCATATTCTATCATGGCTGCATAGCAGCAGTTACGATCGGATATGATGAAAATGTTTCAAAGTAAAATTCTGGAAATAAACTGAGAGAAACCATCACAACAAAGTAAATGAATCCAATAAAGTGAGTATTTTGAACGTTCTCATCTTGTTCAATTTGCTAAGCGACACTTTCCAATAGTATATTGAAATTATTTCTCGATCTAAGTTTTCCTCATATTTCATCATCAGTTATCGGATATGGTGAAAATATTTTTAAGGACAATTTCGAATGTACGATGTAAGAGAACAGGTTATCATGATTTCTGTGTCAACTAAAGTCAATGTTTTCAACTTATTCAGGAGATAGAGATTAAGGCCCAAAGTAATGTTGAGAGTATTTCCAACACACTCACCGGGTTAAGGGAACTCTTCAGTAAGACATAACATGGACCATTATTGGCATCTTGATTGGTAAAGGGCTTCATATCAGTCAGATGTAATACATATATGGACTTCTCATCGCACCCAGCCATTGCTGAGAAACGGCAGTCTGTTGCAGCCATGGCTGGATGTGGTGGGACATATTCATTTTGATAAGCTACACCTTCCTACACGGTGTTCAACTTGGTGTGAAATTATTACTTGACTTATATTTTCTTCATATTTCATCACGGCTGCATACCAGCAGCCATGACCGGACATGATGAAAATATTTTAACGGACAATTTTGGAGGTAAAATGGGAGAAGACTCTCCATTACAAAGTTAATGTATCAATAAAAGTAAATCCTTTGAGTCCACTCATCTTATTTATTTTGACAAGCTACACTTTTCAATAGTATGTTCAACTTGGTGTGAAATTATTTCGTGACGTAAGTTTTTCTCCCATTCCATCTTAGCTGCGTCTTGGCTGCACAACAATTACACTTTCCTACGATATGGTTAAACTGAGGTTGGACTTATTTTTTCCTCATATTCCACGATGGCTGTATAACAGCAGACACGCTCCGAATTAAAACAAATAGGTCACCATGGGTATTGGGAATTTTCCATTATATCCCGCCCTGGCTGCAAATTTGCAGTTATGATTGGATATCATGAAAAACTTTTGAAATAGTTTAGGAATTTGTTAAAAATTCATTTTAATATTACCAACATATTCTAAAAAAAAATTATTTTATAACTTTTATTTTCCACATTTTTCACGATGGCTTCTCAACAGCAGAAATTATTTCTCCATCTAAGTTTTCCTCATATTCCATCATGGCTGCCTAACAGCAGCCACAATCGGATATGGTGAAAATAGTTTTAAGGACAGTTTCGAAAGTGCGATGTAAGAGAACAGTTTATCATGATTTCTGTGTCAACTAAAGTCAATGTTTTGAAGGTATTCAGGAGATAGAGATTAAGGCCCAAAGTAATGTTGAGAGTATTTCAAACACACTCAACGGGTTAAGGGAACTCTTCAATAAAACATAACATGATGGACCATTATTGGTATCTTGATTAGTAAAGGGCACCTATCAGTCAGATGTAATACATGTATGGACTTCTCATCGCATCCAGCCATGGCTGCGAAACGGCAGTCTGTTGCACTCATGGCTGGATGTGATGGGACATATTCATTTTGATAAGCTACACCTTCCTACACTGTGTTCAACCTCGTGTGAAATTATTACGTGACTTATATTTTCTTCATATTTCATCACGGCTGCATACCAGCAGCCATGACCGGACATGATGAAAATATTTTAACGGACAATTTTGGAGGTAAAATGGGAGAAGTTAATGTATCAATAAAAGTAAATCCTTTGAGTCCACTCATCTTATTTATTTTGATAAGCTACTCTTTCCAATAGTATGTTCAACTTGGTGTGAAATTATTTCGTGACGTAAGTTTTTTCTCTTATTCCATCTTAGCTGCGTCTTGGCTGCACAACAATTACACTTTCCTACGATATGGTCAAACTGAGGTTGGACTTATATTTTCCTCATATTCCACGATGGCTGTATAACAGCAGACACGCTCCGAATTAAAACAAACAGGTCACCATGGATATTGGGAATTTTCTGCTATATCCCGCCATGGCTGCAAACTTGCAGTCATGATTGGATATCGTGAAAAAACTTTTTAAAATAATTTATGAAATTGTTAAAAGTCCATTTAATATTACCATGTTCTAAAAAAAAATTATAACATACATTTTTCATATATTTCATCATGGCTTCTCGGATACCGTGGAAGTGTTTAAAGGGCAGGTCAGTAGGTGAGTGACACGCTCCAAGTCAAGACAAACAAACATGTCACCATGGGTATCGGGAAAAACTTGATCAGTTCATATCCCAAAACAAGAATGAACATGTTACGTGACTTAACGCGTAATATTTTCTTTGAGTAATCGTTCATCATGTCCCGCCATGGATGCAAATTGCAGCCATTATTGAAAAATTAATAATAATATTTATATGGCAATAGCAGTTGTTTTTTTCAATATGACAAGTCAACTCTCTTCTCTACTATTGTCTACGAGGTTTTCGTTGATAGCGTTTTATCACTTAAGCTTCTGCTTCTTGGGAAACGTCTGCTGTATTGCGTCACTTCTTAAGTTCTGCAAACTTCAATGGCTGAGATCTGGCGAGATCTTGTTTATCATCCAATCATCCAATCAGATGGATTCGGCCAACATCGGTTCTTCAAGACAACGGCAACACAAGTCGGGCGTAATCTCAAGACCCAATTTCACAACACCATGATTGGATATCAAAAACATTTTTAGAAAATAAAACTTAAAAAATAAAGATTTTGAAGTACTTAAAAAATATTTTGAAAGTCCATTTAATATGTCCAAATTATTTTATCGTTTACGCTTTCAACATGTTCCATAGTGGCTTCATAACAGCAGCCATGTTCGGATATCATGAGAAGATTTGTTGAAGAGCTTTACAACAGCAGCCATGATTGGATATCATAAAAATAATTTTTGAAGTGCCTTACCAATATTTAAAGATCCGCTTTAATATATCCCATTTGTTCCTCCTGTCCAGTCATGGCTGCAAGAACACTTTGGATCCTACCACAACTTAGGTCTGTCAGTATATGTATACAGCAGCGCTATGCATGATCCCTAAGCGTAGAAAAAACATAGAAAACCCTCACACAACATTCTAGGTCGAGAACTCAGTTAAAACGTCCTATCATCATCCAAATTTTAAAATTACATGTATATAATTCATCGGCCAACGGTTGTTGTAGTTTTACAAACATTGCCACGGAACACTTGTAAACCCATGAAATGTTGACGTTATCGAGCTCTTTGCTGACTTTCCAGCCACCATATCTCTGCATATTCAATTAGTCGGAATTTCCTCTTCGCTGAAAAGTTAATAAACCTGAATTTTGTATTCTGTACAGTATCCGTGGACTGGTCACTTTCCACAGGTTGGCAATATTTTCACGGACGCAATGATATTAGATTCGAAGCACTATTTATATGAATAATCATCAAAAATTTAATTAACCCTTTACCTAACCTGAAAAGCAGACGACACTTGCAAAAATAATTCGTGAATAACTAAAGTTTTTCATTTTTTGTCTCGAAAACATAGGTTATGACCCCTCGTTGGAACGAGCTCGTCGAGCTCGTTCCAACGAGGGGTCATAACCTATGTTTTTGAGACAAAAAATGAAAAAAATAATGAAAATTAATTGGCGATTTTTGAGAATAGCGCTGGCCGCTTTTGGCCGTTACGTTAGGTAAAGGGTTAATGAAGCACTGGTGCAACCCGGTGCAACCCGGTGCTTCATTGATTAACATTTTGCTGATGATGATTTTTTTAACCTGGTAAACGCATGCGTGGACATCATTGCCCACGCGTGGTTTAAGACCATTACACGACGACTGTACTGTACGTTGAAATGTTACTCAAATTAGTTTTAACTATTGCAACTCCCTGCATGAACCTCAGAAAGTAGTGCATTTCTTGTTTATTGTGGTAAGCAAGATCGACTGTTCTGGTATAACAGGACCCGATAACTGACGTAAAAAGTGCCATTCCTCTGAACTGGACAACATAAATATAAGGCGAAAAAATAAATGGTTTGGCTCCGGTTACTTCCAATAGAAAAATAGTCGGTCGGTGAAGATTTTTTCGTATTTTTTTTATTATATTTTATTTTCTCAAACAGCCGCTTAACCTTTTACCCAACGTAACAACCAAAATGTTATTACTCTTTCATTTTTTGTTTAAAAAGCCTAGCCCATGACCACCTCCTTCGAACGAGCTCACTGAGCTAGTTCTAATGAGTGATCATAAGCTATGTTTTGGGGGCAGAAATCTAATTTTTTATTTATTCAATATTTGTTTTTAATGTCTCCAGATATATGGATCTGGGTGAAGGGTTGGAATGCATGGCCTATTTTCTCGCTGCACATGTACGTGAAGTCCAATCCATACGTATATCTTGGTCTCATTTTAAATGGAGATAACATTTTTGTTAAGTGCTTATAAAAAGATTACTGTCGGGCATGGAAATGGGGATCGGTTACGAAATGGAACTATTTCATTTTTCTTCCATCAGCCTAATAAACAATTGCCTAAACTTAATTTTACACTTGTATCGCGATCACGACAAAGCATTAGATGTTGAAAGTGACCTTAAACACGAATAAACAAACTACTTTAATATATAGGAAACTAAAAAATTAGACGGAACTTCCAGCACGTTGAATACGATCCGTGTTGTTTTTAAAAGCCGCCAATAATTTACAGATCATAGTTTAGGGCCCCAGGAAGACGTCAATGTGTTAGCTATACACACTTTCGTTCATTTCTCGCAGGCATTCGCGAAATTTGAGAGATTTTACAGTCCGAATTTGGAAAATTTTCGTACTGTCACATCCGGGGACATTTTACGAATTTGGATAGCAAATGTTGTGGATGTCAGTCAACTTTAGGGCCCAGCGATTTACTCATTTTCTATTCGAATAGAATCTCGAATCGAATCGGGTATTTTATTCTAACACGAATGAAAGAATTCAGGCATGACGTAACTGGGAGCGGGCATGACTAAGCCTTCCTCGTCAGCAAGCTTTTATGCCTTGAAGGGGCGAAGGCCCCTTCACTCTTCTGGTCTCCTCGTTAGAAAATTACCGTTTAATTCCTCAATAATATAAACTGTTGCAGTTCTCTTAGGAAATCCGACTCCTGACTGGGGTAGTTAACTGTCAAAATTTTCATTCGAGTGTGTAGAGGTGGGTGGGATGATACACACCATCTGTGGCATTAATGCAACCATGGAGAGGTCATAAAGGCAATTTAAGATTGTAAAATAGGAGGCTAGGCGTGAAAATAAGTATCTGGGGGTGTGTTGCCTTTTTTGTTATAGTATCGTATTGCCTAATGTACCCTGTGCTTAGAAAACTTGACAAAGCCAAAGTAATAGATTATGTTAGTTAAATAAAAAACGGCACTGACGTGTTAGTATATTCTACTAGTCTACTGTATACATTTTACCTGTTTCGATTAGTAAATATTACTAGAGCCTATCCTATAAAACTTTTACAATTGTATTTTCCCGAATTGTATTTTCTGTCTGTGAACGTAAATGACTGAAATAAATCATCAGCGCTTTAAAAGGTGTGGCAATTTACCGACAGGTAAATTGCTACGCCTTTTAAAACGCTAATGATTTATTTAACTATTTAACATATTTAGAATAAAAAAGAAAATACAATTAAGGAAAATACAAGTGTAAACATTTTATATGACTGCCCCCACGCCGTTTTGATTAGTAAATATTACTAGAGTGCTAGTGAATTTTACTTGGACCCTAGTGTTTGAACAGGCAGTAAAAGTTACTAATATGTCTTGTAAACTTGACAATTTTTTAACGGTGTGAACGCGGTGGCTCAGTGGTAGACTGTTGGACTTCTATGCTAGATATCCCGAGTTCGATCCCCGTACGGAACAACCCGCGTTGTGACCTTGGGCAAGGTACTTTATCCCGGTTGCCTATCTGAGGACACTATGACGCCGTGTACTAAGGAGTACTGCACGTCGATGGTGCACGTCTTCAACCGCTGTAGCCCTGCTTGAGCGGAGCTTGAACAGAGTTAGAATGTCGAGGAGCTAGCTGGCAGTTGCTCGTCGTTGGTCGGTGGTTGTCTCCGGGTACTCCGGCTTCCTCCACCCGTAAAACTGTCAGGGTAACGATTAGACATTGTGCATAAGTATGTGACCTTAAACACCAATAAATAAATATCGGTGTGTCGAATTCACCGATAGTACGAAACACGACTTAACCGCCGCCCTACCCCCCTCCTTATTTTTTATTTCCTGAAGTCACACCTGAAGGGTTTGATATGAAATACATAAACATTTCAACTGATTAGATAAGTTTTGTAATCGCAACTCTTCCAATTTTGCAACTCACGGATAAATATTTTATCTCTCAGATTACCTTGTCCAAGCAATTAATAGATCGTTACCTTCTTCCTGATGTCATCAAGTTAATTGTATGTTTGGCATCTATCAATTAGGCTTTGATAAATCACCTGTTATGCCCGTAACTTTTCAACAGGACATGTGTTTGTGCAGACCACGCAGTTCAACAATCAGCTGTGGATGTGTTCTAACATTGGATATTATAATATAACAGGTAGATGTAAATATTAGTTTTTTCATCTGACAACAATGTCCCAAGTTTCTTTTGTTTTTAATTCACGTACTATTCGGCATATCGATCTTGTGCTCCTTCGCGAGTTTTCTCACGTGTGAATAAATGAGCACGTTTAGGGTGTAGTTCTTGTAAAATGAATAGTAAGATAATAACATTTTTCATACGCGGGTTGAAAAACGGGACATATTATTGTGACTGGTCTGTCCATCTATCTGTCTGTCAGTCCGTCCATCCGCCCGTAAACTTTTTTTTTGTCCGGAGGTTTTCTCAATCGTCGTCGTTCAACCGATCTTTTCCCAACTCGGTGTGAATAATAACCGCAACAGGAACCTGTGAACCTGCGATTTGGGGAGGGGGAGGGTGTGATAAGATTAACCCTTCCAAAATTATGGCCCTATGGACTTAGAATTTTCACTACTCTCTGACGTCCTCAATAGTTTTTTTTTCGATGGTTTTAGCCGACCATCTCCAAACTTGGCATGAATAATACCTACAATAGGTACCTGTGCACCTGCGCTTTGGAGACTCATCCGATTAACCCTTTCAAAGTTATGGCCAGTTGGACTTGAATTTTTCACTGCTCACTGGAGGAAATTGAGTGTCACAACTCGAGTGGCACAACGAGCGTATTTAGCCACACTGAACGTTGCTGTTGTTTTCTTTGCCCTTTCGATAATCTATTCACGTAACATGGTTACATACATGCCGAAATTTTTCTTAAACTGTTTTTTTTATCGTCTTCTTCAGAGACTTAGCTTTTGATCCTTCATTGGAACAGCCAGTTCAATGGTGGGTCATTAGCTATCTTCTGTTTTTGGGTCGTCCGATGGGGGCAATCAAAAAAAAAAGAAAAAATATTAAAATTGAATTCGTGGCGTGGGTATCTAGTTTAGAATTCACTATTAAATTTCCAGCTTGACACCACGTGTGTGTTGCAGTTAAACTAAAGACTTGGATACTAAAAGTGCCTGAAGTCCAGTAAATAAGAAATCAAATAAATAAATTTTAAGATATTTTCAGTAATCAAATTAGGGGCGTCGCGAAAATGACTGATTGGTTGGGGGGAGGAGGGGTGTAAACCAAATTTGTCTCGATGGTCATGACTCCAGTCCGCAGAAATGTTTCAACAATATCATCAAGGCAAGCCATCGTAATACATTTTTAATTATCACGTATCGGACTCAAAACGAATCATGTGGAAACCCCAGCATCCCCAATCAGCCACAGAACCCCAATTGCATGAGTGCAACTGAGTGTATGACTTAATTAACCCTTTGAACCCGTAAGACCGATTTTTCGGTCCAAGGTATAATTTCGTCCCACTTTTGTCTTATCATAAGAGATCAAAATACGGGGCATTGATGATAAAATAATAACTGCAGTCTGCAGCCAGACGGCTGCAGACTGCAGTTATTATTTTATCATCCCAGTATATTGATAGTGGACTGACCCATCTCACTGTAAGTGTACACAAAGACGATACCTTTCCAGAAAACGGGGGTTGAAATGGTTAAGTCCAAGAAGAAAATCCAGACGTAGATCTAGTACATGATTACCTGCAAGAGCGAATCGATATCTAAGACTCGAATCCAGATGAAAATGTGCCTACTTGAAAATTAACCCTCTGCACACTGACGTCTAAATACCCAAATTTCAAGTTACAAATTTTTCCCACAATGCACTTAGGAATTTAACCAATTCAGTCTTGTTTGGCAGAGCTCATTGAGCCAAACATGATTGAATTAGTTAAATTCCTAAGTGCATTATGGGAAAACTTTGCTTTCAGAAATATTGGTATTTTTGAACATCAGCGTACAGATGGTTAATGGGGAGGGGGGAGGGGCACGCCTCCCCTCACCCCATAGTTACGCCCTTGAATCGAATAAATAAACGTTACGCTATTTTTGTTACACGGATGTAGACTGCCTCACGTAAGGGGGCTGTACTACATATCCCCAGAACAACAATAACATCAGTAGAGTGAAGATCCCGAGACATATCTATGCACCTACATAATTTCAGCCAGTATTCCAATAAGATAAGAAATTAATCTTCAGTATTTTGTAATAGAACGAATTTATATAAACAAAATTTTATTTGCGTTTGACTGAATATGAAACCCGAGTAAGGAAAACGTTGGCGGTTGCTTTGGTACCCTATTTTTTTAATGCACTAATAGTGGCTTCTTGCACTCAACCAGCTAATAGATTGGTTAGGCCAGAAAGAAAGAAAGAAGTGATCAACAAACCATAATATTGGATTCCAAACACTAATTACAGGAATAATCATAAAAAAATTAATCAATGAAACACCGGGTATAACCCGGTGCTTCATTAATTAAAATTTTGCTTATGATGATTTTTATTACCTGGTAAACGCTTGTGTGGACATCGCTGCCCAAGCGTGGATTACGACCACTCCACGGCGACTGTACCGTATGTGGTAAAAGAATCTCAAATTCGTCACGATTTGACACGATATCGCGACTCATTAGAGATCCTTTAGACTTATTTAGATTTCGAATATAGATAGAAAGTCTGACCTCTTTCGATTGGATGAGAGCGGAGGGGGGGGGGGGGCTTATCCAGGGGGTACAGGCACAAGGTTCATGTGCTACCAATCCCAACGTTTTAGAAAATTTATTTGTGACATTCTGAACATCTCCACATCCTGATTGATTTACTGAAGGTCATAGGCTGGCTTGGGTGACAAATGCCCAAATTTTGACACGAAAGGTTTTTCGAGTTTTCAGTTAGGAAATTAAAAAAAAAACTTTCAATAAACTACACCAAGAGTGATCCATAAAGGAGATGTGTGCTTATGAGGTACACGTCTTGTATAAGATGTTATCAAACAATAATATGTATTCGAAAATGAAAATTATCGTGATGGTGTGTCTGATCTGATTTTCTGTCAAGTGCCTTTGGTACGAACCTGGTTGATAAATAGAGAGTAATCGCTTGTCTGGACTGGTTACGTGAAATAATTCATGGGAGGTTTGGGACGTTGTACAAACACGAGTACGCGAATGCGCACGAGTGTTTTACAATATAGTCCCTCGCCTCGAACGAATTATTTCACGTAACCAGTCAAGCGAGTACTCTGTTTATTACTTTTCATTATTAACGATAATTATATTATTTAACCCTTTACCTAACGTTACGGCCAAAACCGGCCAGCGCTATTCTCAAAAATCGCCAATTAATTTTCATTATTTTTTCATTTTTTGTCTCTAAAACATAGGTTATGACACCTCAGTGGAACGAGCTCGTTGAGCTCGTTCCAATGAGGGGTCATAACCTAAGCTTTTGAGACAAAAAATAAAAATAATAGTTATTCAAGATTTTTTTTTGGTAAGTGTCGTCTGCTTTTCATGATATGTAAAGGGTTAAAAAAAAAAATCAAAAACAATGAAGTCCCCGTTACACCCACGGCAAAGCGTCTTCGTTTGCGCGCACGGATACATGGCCCAGTTATTGATTGCATAATGCACTTGTGAAGTTGTCGTTTATAATTAAACCCGGAAATCCCAGTAAATCACACTTTGGAAAGTAATAAATAGGGATCGCCTCCACCGATAATTTTGCCATTCCTTCACAGAAGAAAATCTTCAGCAGACAGACAAATTGCAGAATAACTGACAGTAATACTCAGTAATTGGGGGTGCTCTATTGCACCTTTGCAGTTGCACCCAGAGAATCACGGTCTTTGAAGATAGTTTGCAATGACGCATAAATAAACAGTTCCTTTTTAAGTTTCGAGCAGACATGGCGAAGATATCTTTTACTATTAGTGGGACAATATCATAAAATGTCCGAGAAACATTAGCCATGCACTGCCTCACAAGTGTCACAAGTGAAACTGCATCGCTAATTTGTACAGGAAATTTCACCCTGAGAATCCCGGGAAGTGGAGTATTTTTTGTTTTGCGTTGTAAAGAAAATCTGCAACACTGGTAAAATTGGACCCGGAACCAACGCCTTGTGTTGAAGTTCCCTAAAGTGGGCAGCATAGAAAAAATCGACCGGTTAAACTTGACTTCATCCTTATAGTGCGATCATGAGATAACCAAAGATGCTGAACATGTCACCGAACACTGCACAGTGAATGTGTGGGGTTGTGGGCTATCCCAAAATAATGCACTCTATGGACTCTTTCAGTTTATGATATTGATCTGACTTAGAAGGTACCATCTGCATTTAAGGGGTTAAAGGCCTGCAGATTTGCAGATTTGTATATATTTGTACTACACTTTAACAATCCACATCCAGAGACTTTGCAGTTGTATCAACTGCCAAAGTACTTAGAATGTAGAATTCGAGTGTTGTCAGAGGCTTATGTTGGAGAACATGTTGTGTTGCAGGCTGCAACATAGAGGACAGCGTGGTGGCGCCAAAGGAGGGGATCAGGGGTCTACAACTACTCCCCCTGACGGAAAGTGTAGCCCCTCCCCTTCGGCGAAACTGCCTCCACAACAGTAATCTTTTCCCGCGTTTCGCTAGTATAACGGGAAAACATTTTCTGGGAGTAACGGTGACATTATTTCGCGAGGAAAGTGTATCATGGGAGAGTGTTCTAGCCAATGGATTGACGAGTTTTCGAGGGGAAGAGGGGAGATAATTTTGTCGATAAATTTGAATCAGTTCTCGCACAGCCACCGCAATGGTACATCAAATTTTCTTTTCAACTGTATAAACGGGTAATCATGTAGATGAATTGTCTGTCAAGGCATCTTTTTCATGCCGACTTTTTATCGCAACATAGTTTCGGATGCAGGTTTCCGGAGTGAATTTTTCAGACATTTTTATCACTGACTTTTCTTGACTGGTTCAGTCACAATGAAGTCACCGTCGCCCATTGCGGCACGGCTTGCTAGTCGGCAAATGAATGTGTTTCGTTGTATTTTGCAGTTAATATGAGACCAGGAGTTGCTTTGTATTTTTTGTAGTATCGTCTTCCGGGATGGAATGTTAAAAGTCCTGGGAGTACTACCTCAAGGGAGCATGATAATTGCGTTTTGAACTCCTCCCACGCAAATTCTGATTAAGGTTTTGGCACTCGTGGCTGTGGGGTTAATCTTTCCTCAGATAAATAACTGGCCAAAACTAAAGACACAGTACCTCCCAAACTGAAAACTGACTATCCTCAGGTAATCGACAAAACCCATGGTAATACAAATGTTTCCTCACAATTCTATAGGTATGAGAAAACGTCTGAAGTGTGTATAGTCTACTTTGAGACATGTTAAATATTGTCGCAGTATAAGTTAAACATCTTTCAGCGTCTATGACTATAGCATGACCGCAACATAGTATAAAACCACATTTAGCCAATCGTTAGTACCTACGCTGTCATCTTGGGGGGGGGGGGGGGGGGGGGGCCTTGCAACCTAGTCGTTGGTTATCAGGTCCCATTTTACCAGGAAAACAGAACATGTTTACCACAGTAAACAAGCACTGCTCCACTTTCCGGGGTTCCCACGGAGAACATGTTCTACCATAAGACAGGTCATTATGTTTAAAATATTAATAGAGGCGGAGGAAGCCTAATGAAAGAGGAAGGGTGTCAAAAGATGTCATTCCTGTCTTGTGCCACCTTCTTCTGGAATAACTTGCCCAAAAATGTTCATAACATTAACTCGTTATCGGAGTTCTCGAGCTTCTCGAATATAAACAATATACTTGTTCCAAATTTCTTCTTCCGCGACAAATTGCGCCAAGCACAAATATTCTGACGTCATTTACATTTATCCAGAGGTAATCTCAACGACCGCCAGTAGTAAGAGTGGGATGGATCGGGACAATTCAGCCGGGCACCGCCCTGGACTCCGGATGTGAGGTCATAGTCACGTGAGCCAGTTACGTAATCTTTGGTCGTCATGCTAGCGCGTGATCGGCCATGTTCTGATACCACAACCACGGTGATGAGTGATGTCGATGTGCATGCGCAGCGCGTGTTGTTTGGGTGAGACGAGTTTCCGTCGTCCATTTTGTTTATTGGAGGCCGCCATATTGGTTGATTGTAGAAATTACACTTACTCCAGTTTAATCGAGCGCAATATCAGAACACACAGCCGCCCTATAAGAAGCATTCTGTGCTCATAGCATTCACGTGTCACCATAGACAACAAAATGGCTGCCTCCAGAAAACAAAACTGACGACGAAAACACGTATTACCCTAATAACATGCACTGCGCGTGTGCACTGACACCACTCATCAACATGTGATGGCCTTAGAACATGGCCACTCACGCGGGCCCACCATTACAACCAAACATGACGTAAGTAGGTCACGTGACTATTGCGTCACATCTCGTGTCCAGGGCGGGGTCCGACTGAATTGCCTCAACCGTCCATCTCCTACCACTATCGCCTCTTCAAAAACTATCTTCCATTATCCCACTTTCGTGTATGTGATGCTCTGGAAATAACCGATCACCATTCGTTCCACCACCCCCTCTTTATCCGAGAAAGAATCGATTCTTTGGACAAGTTCACTAACTTTATTGACACAGACATACTGCTAAATGGATGTGTTGAGTTCAACCAACGCATTAACAAGCAGTGTTTTGAAAAATTGCACGAATTCATCTTAACTGGTAAATGTTTTAAATCGGTCTTGATATAACGCTTATCAGTCCTGTTTTCACGTGAATAACAAACTTTGTACTCTGTAGTCTTCTCGGATTGATTTCAAATGGTGGAAGTATCAAGGGTATCCATATTGTAAGCTGGTAGTCTTAAATAAGCTCAAGCCGCCGTTAACAGGCCTCAAGCATAATAACGTATCAGATTTCACCACCCAAAAGAGGTACTGTTGCAGCACTAGTGGTTTGTTAGGAGTTTCATCACATCAAATCCTCCTGGTTGCCGATTCTGCATAACTGTCTCCATTGTCCCCTTTCTCTTCTGATCTACTCAACTATTCAGATTTTGCATATTTTGGGCTGTGTCAGTAACTTGTTTTTAATAAAACAGCATACATACGCTACGAATTTGTAAATTAGTGTCTGAATTGTAATAGTATACATAATCCGGAAGAAAACATTGTTTAAACTGAAGGGAAGGGACACAACCCCCACAACTCGAAACGTTCATGCCATAGTTCGATCCAGTGCGAGTAAAGTTGAAGCAGATCCCCAGAAATATCCGGACATTATTCGCAGGTTAAGACTAGTGTGATGTTGGTGTATTAAAACTTAAAAAGTATTGTGATGGGAGATGCATAATTATACTAAGCCTTTAGTTTCAACATATTTTATTTGCCTTAAATTTGCAAAAGGATTGGAGTACAAGTTATACAACTTATGTTAACTCCTCTCCATAAATACAACAGAAAAACAGTACATAAATGCGGCTACAAGATATACAGATTGGTTCACAAATGAATAGGGATTCACACTATTTACAACTGAAATGTAAGTTGTTGAAACAGGCAGCCAAGAACGTAATAGGGTCTCGACTCAGGGAATACATAGGGCCGGATACTGTTGACTTTCTCTACGAAAGCTCTTGGATGGAAAGTTAAAGGGTGAGGGATATGAAGTCTATAGAAAGTTTTGTCTAGTGCAAGAGAGGCTAGTCTGAGAATTTCATGACTCAATTGAAGTGGCCACTAGCTAGGATGAACGCTTTGGTTTTCAGAAAGGTATATTCGTTTTGTTTTGTTGTCAGTGTGGATTTACCGTACAGGAGATCGGTTTCGGATGATATATCAAAATCTCGAAGAGAATCGAGTAGTGTATTCCTGGGGTCAGAGTATCGAGGGCACACCGGGAGATAGTGATGAGCATTTTCACAGGGATTACCATACATACACTTTGGTGTGGGCAAAATAGAGTTTTGGAACTTGTCATTATTTAGGTCACTGTTGTTATTACGCAATTTTGAGTGTAAAATGTTGGCCTTTCTTTTACCCACACGGAAGTAAAAAGGTGGTTTGGGGATAAAGTTCAATTGGGCATAGGTTTGTTTAAAATCCGTTAGTACTGCGGCTCAGGTGAGTACGTCTGGTAAGTTGTTCCAGCTTTTTGTGGTGGGCGGGAAAAGGATTTTTTGACACGCTCCGTTCTTGCCGGATAAAACGTGAATCTGTTGGGGTTGCGAAGATTATACTTTGAGAACTCGTGCGTTCGAGGGGGTAACAAAGCGTTGAGGTAACTTGGAGTTTCTTTGTTGATAATTTTGAAAAGAATACAGTATTTGTGTTTTTCACGACGCTTCAAAGGGGTGGGGGGGGGGGGCACCCGAGTTCAGCCAGACGTTGATCAGCAGACAGATCTCGTTAAGCTAGTAATGATACGCGCAGCGTCAAGCTGCAGTCTGTCAAGATTTTGAGTCAAATATTCGGGTGCGCAGTCCCACACTGCGCCGCCGTAATCTAGTAGTGGTTGAATAGAGGTAAGATAGATTTGTTCCAAGGTTTTTCTGTTCAAAATGAATGTCAGTTTACGAAGGAAAGATAGACTGGTGTTGTCCCAGGTGCTTGTGATCTTCAGTGAATGAGACTGGATTACTACCAAAGATCAGGGTGGGATAATCTGTTTCGTCTTTACAGCCATAGTGGAATAGAACTGCTTTTGTCCTAGCAGGGTTGAATGAGACGAGCCATTGGAGAGACTAAGTGTTAATTTTTCCAAGGTTCCGATTGAGGGAAACGGTAAGATTTTCAATTTTGTTGTTGTTATCAGTTACACAGGTATCATCGGTATACAGTCTAGCAAAGGCATCGATGATCTCAGCAATGTCATTGATATAGATAAGGAAGATAAACGGGCCGAGAATGGAGCCTTGGGACACTCCAGCTTGAATGAGTCTATAGTCGGAAAAGGTAGTTTGGACGAGAACCCTTTGCTTTCTTTCGTGCAGGAGGCAGTTCTGCATTCAATATGGGTTCCAGAGATGCCATATTGCCAAAGTCTGAAAACAAGACCTTTATCCCAGACTCCCTCAAACGCTTTTGAAATGTCGCAGAAATTGTGCAGGTCTGGAGTCGTTTATCAAGAGAGAGATAAATGGAATGGTAGAGTTCTAATAACTGGAAAGTTGTGCAGTGGCCTGGAAGAAAGCCTGATTGGAATTCATACAGTAAATTGTTTTCTTCGAAATAACTAAATAGATACTTCAGAACTAGTTTTTCAAATATTTTAGCCAGAGTTGGTAATTATGAAATAGGCCTACAGTTCGTCACTTCGGTTGGGTTATCTTTCTTAAATATTGGGATAACATTTGCTTTCTTCCATTCAGATCGAAATTTATGGAACTGCGGAGATTTGCGGAGATTTGCGGAAGAGGATGCTCAGTGGGAGTGCAACCGAATTCGCAGTTCCCTTAAGCATTCTGGCACTAATTCCGTCCGTGTCCATGGGCTTTGTTACTTTTAGGGACTTGATTATTGAAGTAATATCAACTTCTGTAAAAAATATGTTTGAGAGATTGCGAGTGCATTTAGGAATAAATTCAGGAAGGGTATGGTTTTGATCGTCGACAAATACATTGATTATAAAGGTTTCATTCAGTAAGTTAGCTTTTTCTGCGTCGGTGAAGGCCATGTCGGCACTTTCGACAGCCAGGGTCACCCATTGTCAGACAGTTTTACGGGTCGAGGAAGCCGGAGTACACCGGAAGAACCACAAAGCAACGGCGAGCAACTGCCAGACTCCCAAACGTACTAACTCCACGCAAGCAGGGTTAGCATTGGTTGAAGACACGTGCACCATCGACCCACAGTACGCCTTAAAACACAATCCCCACCGTGCCCCCACGGTGGTATTTATTACGGAATAATAAAAAAAGGCACCAATGTACAAATACTCAGTCTAGCTTGTTAGGTGTAAAGACCACGATGTGGGCAGCGTTCTGTCTATTTAGTCAGCACCAATCACCTTCCAACAGTGACGTTTTCAGATGTTAAGGAGTGAGGGAGTTGTATGGAGTCCCCACTAAGACAGTGGTACGGAACGACGCTCCCCACGTACCATCGGGAAAGTATAATTGCTGCCAAACCCAAGGCTAGGCTTCGGGTGGGGGAGATTCTTGAAGTAGAAGGAACAGATCGAATCGGCCGACGGCAAAATTCGTTAACCAAGCCCAACACAACATTTATTTGAATCTGTAGATATACATTACAAAAGTTATGCTTGTTGAAAATGTGGAGGGGCGCGTGCCCCCTTCTCTCCTGACAATAAATAGTGACTCCACCGCCTCTGAATAATAGTAAATATCACATTAGAAGCAACAGGTGCGCGCTGTGCATTGGATTTATGGAACAGACACACAAGATAAACATGAGTGTATTTATATGTGTTCCTAGTTCAAACACGATGCAATATACCATCAGATGTACATATCGGTTCCAACTAAAGTCAAGATTTTGGCAAATGCCTCAAGCTTGAGTTTTGTTGGCACCTACATGTTTATTTGATCGTCAAGTGACACTGAGTTATACCCGTTACCACTCCGATACGCTCAAACCAGCACTAGCTGCAGCATCCGTTCACGATTTGTAGCATACTTATTTTTAGCTCCAAAGGTGGGCAGCTCAAGAGGTACCAGTGTTATTTAGATTGTCCGGCCTAGATCCATTACCTTAAGCGGTATGAGGTGTGGCTCAATACTTTGTCAATTCTCTTCTTAAGAAGTTACGGGTAAGGTGTGCAACAAATGAAAACCAACTCACGGTTCCACCCGTCGAGGTATCTGTGAATTCGCTGAGCGGTTAAGGCTGTGGACTAATACGAACGATTTTCATTGCTTGTGTTTCCTTAAGTGGTAAAATACTTTTGTTCTCAAATGGTTAGAGGTTGAGCTTGTTCGTGATCCAATGTCTGTTCGTGATCAATTGTTCACCACAGTCGAATTTTTTTCTTCCTGACCGACAGATGAGTAACTCAGGAAATACTGCTGTGAGATTATTTGAGCGCTTGTGTTCATTCCTCTACCATCTGGTCATCTGGTCGTGACTAAACGTCTGTTCGCGATCAAATATTCACAAGGGTGAAATCTTCACATGCACTCGCTCTTGATTTAACGTCGGCTTGTAGTACCACCTTCCAGCTAGCAAGCAAGATCCCTAACCCAAACCACCCAAAACCACACATCGACCTCATCATAAGTCTACAATAGTATAGTATACAAAACACCTTTTGGTTTAGTTATACTTTATTATTCCGACATGGTATAACCTTAGTTATTGAAAGTGTCGTTAATCCACAATAAACAAACATAAAACATAAATTGTATTTTGAAATTCAAAATATTCTTAGAACTACCTATACTCGGTGCAACAATTATTCTAACACAAAAAGGAGTGCTTTCTTGTATACTTGCGACAAAGTACCTTCATTCCGTTTATAAATTATATGCCATTAGGCCCCAGAAAGTAGATCTACTGTTTCTCAGGTCATCTTTTGTAAAATTGCATGCAAGCGGGCGCCCTGTATTTTATTTTATTTATTTTTGTAATTATTTCATTGCCATCAGAATTTCATGTTCCTGGTTTGTTTCATAATCTATAGTATAGCATGGCTGACTGCGTATTTCGTCCCTTGAGTGCAACAAGGCTTTACAATGCTAAAGCATTGCAAAGTCTTGTTGCACTCAAGGAACAAATTTATCAATTTTATTAACTTGGGTAGAATATCAAACATAATCCATTTAATTTTTTAAATTCACATTTGTGATAAGAATAGAACATGCGGCAGCCAACAGGAACATGCGAGAGGGCCTGAGAAACAGATTTTTAACTTTTTGGCCTTAGTTTCTTCCTATTTTGCAGGTACAATCAAATATGCTGCACATCGTTTTTAATCCACGAAGAAGGTGGCCAGATAACTTTCAAAGCAACATTGTTTTGTTTAGCTTGGTTTTTCAAACACTCGCTTTTGGGGTGTGCCTTGCTTCACATCGTAAAGAATCAAACAAACTAAAAGAAGAGTGGACGGAGGTGTGTTCAAAAGGTCCCGTTCAGTTTGAATGTTCGCCACCTTCTCCCCCTGCACTAAAAAACTGTGATATTCAATGTAATGGCGATGCCAAATTTTGCGATTTACGATTTGACCAGGTAACTTTTGCTGGCACGCACAATTCTGGTTCTGGATTTGATGGAGGTCTCGCCAGGTGGGGAAGAATAAACAATCCTTATTTTGACCCGGATATGTTCAACTGTGTGGCTATCAACCAGCGAATGAGCATATCCGAGCAACTTGAACATGGAATACGATATTTTGATATTGATATAAAATTCGATGAATGCGCATATCGACTTGGAACTGGTCACATGTTCTATTGCACTGGACCAGTTTGTAAAATTCTAGACCAGTTAGAAGAATGGATGCGATTACATACAACAGAGGTCGTTGTTATAGATTTCAATAACAATGTGGACAATCCAAGAGAAGCCTTCCCGGAACTGGTAGATGAGTTGGAAAAAAGATTCAGACCACAAAGTAACCGACCAGTAAGAATGAATGATTATTTCACAAGGACCGGCATGTGGCCTACACTGAGACAAACTATTGCCGATAATCAGCGATTATTTGTTTTTGTCGATAATGTCTATTTATCCACAAATGAATCTTTAACTGATTCCAAAAGTTGGATACATGGTAGGGGGCGTTCTATTATACGAAATACTTGGAAAGATGGTCGTGATGTAACAGTTTTCAATGGATGTGGATTTATTGTAAAAGACAACGCAGATATGTGTAAAAGAAACAGCTACTCGCCACTTTTAGCTTTATCTGTGTTTGGTCGTGTTGGCATGTGCTTAGACAGTATAGCTAAACGTTGTAATGACTATGTAGATGAGGCAGCCAATGAATGTTACGATATTAGATCCCGTGTTAGAAAAGCTATTAATTTCATACAAGTTGACTTTCCTGCGTTGGGCGATGACCGTGTCACAGAAACTGCTTTTCGATTGAATCTGAGAAATTACCTGAGATTCCGACCACGATATCCAGACTGTAAGTATAGGGGAAAGGATCTGAATCCCGGGCACCAGAACATGACTGTCTTACAAACAATGCGACCTGGACAGTTTCTCCTGTCCCCCAACAAACTGTATAGGGCAACTATCAAATGCGATGGCTCTTTTGTTACACAGTATAGAAGTGTCGGGAAATGGAGAGATGACGATATAATATTCAGACCAAATCCCCCTAGCAGCACTCTACTCGTGCTACTCCCTGGTGGAAATTTAATATTGGTGTTAAATAATAAAGTTGTTTGGCAGGTAGACGTCAAGGGAAGTAATCCGAAGCTGAGTATGTTGAATCACGGAACTCTTCATCTGTTGCATGACAATATTCGAGTTTGGAGTTCTGTTCAGTTGAACCCGTATGCGTGTATATGGATTGGTAGGGGACCTTTCTGTTCTGGTTCGTGTCCAAATGGTTTTGTCGAACGTTACAGAGATGATGCGTATTGTTGGTTTGACACAAAGGCGTACTGTTGCCCCCACTGACAAAACAATTGAGATAAATACACAGAACGACAAACGCGTGTGGTTGGGTTAATCGACATGACAAGTGCCATATCGGTTAACCCATTCACACTCGTGTGTCTCGGCCTCTCGTTTTATCCTTCCACGTTGGCACTCGTGCCATATCGATTAACCAGTTCACACGCGTGTGTCGATCTGTGTTTATTTCGCACCTTCGCGTATATAAAAAGAAAACATTGGACGGTCAATCAGCAGTTCATTTGACAACTATCAACGAAAAGAACACATTTTATCGTCAACCAAATTTGCGAGAACCCGTGTTACTATTTCCGTCCATGAGTTCCAATGTGTTATATGTGCCTACTGGCACATAGAACACATTTGAACTCAGGGGTCGATTTTTAGGTATCGCTAGGGATTCAAATTATAATTGCGGTGCACGATTTGTAGAAAATTCTAGTGAAATCCCGTTCTTATTTAAAAATAGTCCGTCAACGATTTCCGTTCCGCACATATGTATGGAACAGATTTTCATTTTCTGCATGGTTTAGTGTTGCTATAGATGGGGAATTCATAGAACAGGCGCGTAATAATAATCAGAGCAGTGCTCAGAAACTTTTACCAATCCTAAATTCACCCCTCATAATCCTGGCCGGTTGATCAACTTTTGGAGAAGTTTGTGTTTTCGAGGCGGCAAGTGCATGGCTGACAATTTTCGTCATTGGAAGAGATTTACGAGAAAGTTAGCTCCCCCTAAATTCTTAAACCTGTCAGTAAATTTAACACTAAGGGTGTGGGAATTTAAAATGAAAATTTAAATTTCGAAATGTTAGAGAAATTGTATCGTTGATGTGCACATCATTTCACAAACTCCTGGCAAACTCCTGTAGAGAAGTATAAAAAATACAGAAGATTGATTTTTACAAATTTTTCCCCATCAGTTTGAAGGTTTGACTCTTGTTCTTTGTTGAAACCCGTTTAACTCTTAACCCGCTGAGTATTTTCCAGATATTTTTTATCGAATCTAGTCATGGCTGCTTCACAGCAGCCATGACAAGATTTGATGAAAAATTCATCTAAATTTAACTCAAGAAATCAATGGCGAAAAACTCATTCAGTTTACGGGAGTAAAATTTAATTACATGTGCCCAAATTATACTTATTTTAGTGGCAAAAGAAATTCTGTCCTGGGCAGGAATATCGTTCAGCAGCATGCAAAGAGTGTAAAAGTAACAAAACGGTGTTTTCATCATCTTTTGGTATTCTGTAACTTTTTTCTGTTCATTGTATCATCAGTGTGGGCATCCTACCATATAATACAGATACTGTTTTTTTCCATTAATGTAAAAGCCCAGGAGGCAAGATTTGCTAATTATTTTTTTCCGGAGAATAAAAATGTACAAATTAGTGTAAAAACACATTCGCTAATTAAAAAGCCACGGCAGTCATTACTGTTGGTAGGTGTGACACTGATCGATATTCTTAATGACGGATTACATGTGAAGTAGTCGCTTTAAATTGGTTTGTCATAAACGGCCAAATTTCATTTTGTTAGTTATAATAAACGAAAACAACAGACAGCTCCGAGAGCTATTGTTGTTTCTGTTTATTAAAATAACAAAAGGAAACTTGTCTTATTTTCTACTGACGGCATAGGTGTTTCCTCGACAATTACTTGCTTCCAAACTGGACCTTCCACGCTCATCTAATAATTTCAAGGCTGACAACTTTATCGAAAGTCGTTTTTCAAGATTTGAATCAGGGATGGAATTAAGGTAAAACACGTTTTTAGCAGTCCCGAATTCAACCCAATATCCAAGTTATATTTTGATACTTTGATTTGTCTCACACAGCGCTCAACCCCTTAATGGAATCGGCCCCATCCGACCGCACAATTTACAAATTGAGCAGTTTAAAAAATCCCCATTTTTCGGAAAATATCAACAAAACGATATCATGTGAAGTCCTGATTTGAACGAACTCGCCGATATGATATGGGTTTGTCTAATTTTTTTGAAAAATTAAAAAAAATATAATTAAAATAACAGATTTTGCTATCGTGTGGGAAGGACCCTTCACCTGACATGATTTGTATCCGACACTTACCCGACACATGCCAACAATAATTTTCGTTAATGCTTGACCTATCACGACCAGCAGATGACACTTGCAAACAAAAATTCTTGAATAACTAAAACCTTTTATTCCCTGTCTCCAGAACGTAATTTATACCCCCTCGCCCCATTGAAACGAGTTGTACAGACTCGTTCTAATGAGCGGTGATATACTATCTTTTGGGGACAAGATATGACCAGATATGACCGTTACCTTAGGTTAAGTGTTAAGCAGAGGCGTCGCAAAGATGACTGATTGGGGGTGGGGTCCCCCTCAGTTCCAATGTCTTCTATGTGCCACTAGGCACACAGAACACATTGGAACTCGGGGGACGATATGTCGTCTGCGGCTCGGTGTTTAAAAGCCGACACCGAGGTATTAAATCTCCATTTTCCGTACATGTTGACGGTGATAACTTGTCAGATCTACACTATTAATAATGCTTGTATATTATTATTATTATATATATATATACTACTTACAATAATGCTGAGACACTACAGAACACCTGTTTGTACCTAAAGACGGCGGAAGTTTAATGAAACGGGGAAGCTCAAATGTCCAAGACACTCTGTACCTAACAAGGTTCAGCCCGATGGAAAAAATATTAAAAGAATGGATCCGCATAACAAAACACTATCTCGGTGAGTGCTTCTAAAAGTGTTAAAAAGTGTGTGGGAGAAAGGGAAGTTGATAGGAAGAATTTGCTGTTGGGCCTCATTCAGGCCCCATGTGATGAAACACAAACTCACGCTTATTGGTGTTGGTATCTCGTGTAGTGATAGCGGGTGTGATTTAGGTAAGTGGACTGATCCCATTGGTCGAACGCTTCGGGACTGTCTTTGAGGTAGAAGCAAGCAGTTATGACGAGATCGAATGGAAGGACAGGTTAGGAATGGGCAGCAGATGGTCAGGGATAGTCGAAAACCAATTACCATGATTCTTGGATAACCCAGGCCAGATAAATAGGTTTCGGAACGCGTTTGAGTAATTTTTGGCAGTTGCCCGGTCGTTTCGGTATTTCGATATACTCCCATACAATCGAATATAGCACCAAAATACCCCCCACTATATTAGAGGCCTTAGGTTCCATAGTAATCCCATGCTACAATAGGATCCAGGAAGGTGGATTCTAGTAAACAAAATGGACCACGGAAATTCATGTGACCCTAATAACCTTCGTTGCAAATGCACACCAAGATCGACCCTCACCAAAACACACAGGAGATGTTCACCTGTATTTAGGGCCGCCATTTCGGACTATCTGTCATCTTTTTCCGGATAACGCCCACAGACGATCCAGGGCAAAGGCTGGTACAAATTGGATAATACATTCCTCGCCTGCTACTCATATCATGTAATCATGAAGCATGTCTGTGGAAAAGAGTGTATTGTATTGCCCGAGGTAGGGGCGTACCAATCTCTGCATCTGGTTCCGCCGCCTCTGTTCGTATCTGTACACAACAGCGCATACATGTTCGATATATCCGAATTCACAAACTTTTTTGCACATGTTCGGAAAGGTAAGGAGGGTAGCACGGTCCAGAAAAAATGGAAGAACTCTAGTTTTATCTGTGGATTCCTTGTTAGAAATGGCTGTAAGATCGCGCGCAATTTCTTCATTTGTAAAAAAAGGGGGGGGGGAGAAGTGTGTGGGGGGGGGGGGGGGGGGTCATATGGGCACCCGTTATAACGCGTATCCACTAGGACACAAGAGTTATGTTTCCTTCTGATTTATAGTACGGCCGCCGTGGACTAGTCACTTCCCACGGTGGGCAATATATCCACGGACCCAATGATATTAGGTTCGAAACACTAATTATAGGAACAACATCATCAAAAATTTAATTAATGAAGCACCGGGTACAGCCGGTGCTTCGTTAAAATTTGGCTGCTAATGATTTGCATTACCTGCTAAACGCATGCGTGCACATCACTGCCTACGCGTGGATTACGACCTGTCCACGGCGGCTGTACAGTATATTGGTTATTACCACCATATGAGTTTCCGAGATGGTGTATTGAAGTCGAGACCTCGTCGCTTGGAATATATCGGCGAGTCCGTAAGGATGAATCGATATATGGGTTACTATACAGTGTTTTTTTCCATTGACGGCAGTACTAATCTTTCCTCCTCTCCCCATCTTATCAAGCTGATTTGGGCAAAAACAACCATCTATCCATTTAGTTTATCATCTCATGAAAACAATATACTGAAAAAAATATAGGTCACCATGTCAATTTTGCCTTTAAATTTGGAGCTTAGTGTATTCCCATCCAGTTTTGCACTGAATGAAATAGACATATTTTTACCTACCGCCACCCAATTTTAATCTTCCCTCGCACATTTCAGAAGACAATAGTCACCAATATTTTATATCTTTTCCAAAACATGCACTTTAAAATTTTATTCACACTTACAAGCTCAGTTCATTTTCCACCAATCGGATAATTCCAGGAACTTTTATCCTCCATTAAAGGTTGGGTGCAAACCACTAGGGGCGCTGTTTACCACGAAAATACTGTATTGTAACCTATAATCCAGCGGCGAGGTCAGGTTATCAAAAAAACGGGGGCCTGACATAAAAATCAGTGTAGGTAAACAACGTTCTCTTTCTGAATGGAATCACGAATGATAGCACGTGACTGTGTGGTTGCTACCCTCAATACAGATTTGTATTTTATTTAGACGTTTTCACTTGTATTGAGGAAAATACGTTTTTGTTGTAACGTAAATATATTGACATAAATATATTGATTCTCTAAAACTGAACTCATCTCCAGTTCCAAAATTATATTTCGTATTTACAATACATGATAGAAATGCATGTCGTACCATGACATGGTTCAAGGTACAGAGTCCAAATTCTAGTTTATGTGATAAATTTGTTCTAAATAAAAGATGACCTGAATGTGCCTCTCCATTTTTTGCATCCGTCTGATAAAGAAGATAGCCAAAACACAAGAGTTTTACTTCCTTTCACCTCCGCTTATCAAGTGAGAGAAACTATGCGCAACAACAACGCCAACGTGAAACGAAATTAATTGTGCTGAACAACAGAAAATTATATAGGAAATTCCAAATAAACCCACGAAGCCCTGAAATATTCTTTTTGTGGTAGCCTCGCCAGTCACGAGGTGTCTCGTGGATGACCAACCAACCAAGGCTTTCAAGGCAGATTAATTGCTGGATCTGAGCGACGACTCAGTATATTTAAAAAATAAAATATTTGTTGTGACAAATAGGCGTAGCGCTCGTAATAAGCGTTATGCGAAGAGGAAATGGTTTTGAGACAGAACATTTTTAGTTAAAACATTCGAGGTTGTACCCGGTCGATCCACTGGCTGGAAGTTTGTTTACTATTCCTTTAGTTTCTAAAACCATTTAAGTCAAAATTCTGGCGGAAACCCCACTCCACCGGGGTTTCATCAATAGCTTGTTCTCTCTGTACTGCATGTATGATATTGGAGCAGCAGTCAGCAATAATCCAGGAAATGAACACATGACAGTTATAATGATACACATTTCCTTAGAGTTGGGAATGTTTAATCGGAGTGAACGGCGTTATTAACAAAAAATTACCATTCAATTTTTTTCTCTCACTTTCTGTCATCAAAACATAGGTTATGTACCCTCATTAAAACGAACTCGTTGAGATCGTTTTAATGTCATAAGCTATGTTTTTAGAGCCGTCCTCTTGTCCTCTTTGTTGGGTAAAAGGATGAATATTTTCTACCGAATGTGGCTTTCAATGCAAAGGACACCACCATCGGTTAAATCAGAAGAATACAAAAAACAAACAACAGCAATACGAAATGTGACATATTTCACCCCTCAGCATTATCATATGTCGCAACCAAATTACACGTGTCGACAATTATCTATACTAATATAAAAACAAGAGGCGTGTCCACCTAGGCAGCTCAGTCGAGGATCACTGCTCTGGGGAAGCTAAATATAAGACAAGAATCCAAGTGTTACTGCTTGTGACTGTAACCTTCATGATATGACAATGGGCCATGGTCATGTACACAGGGTAACAATTGCGTGAAGTAAGAACAAGATCTGTCACACAGATTCAATTATAAATAACAATATCAAAGTCTTGTCTGTGACCTTGAACTTGATGATATGACCTTGGATCAATGTCTCAACACACTTTTGTGTCATGAAAAATAAATGTACCAACTATGAATAAGATCTGTTAATCATACAAAGTTATAAGAACCAGACATGGGTTTATAACAATATAAAACTTTGCTGCCAAGTGACCATGACCTTGATGCTATGACCTTGGATCAAAGTCATGACACACCTTTGGATCATGAGTAATAATTGTACCAACTATGAATAAGATCTGTCAATCACATCAAGTTATATGGACCGGACAAGGGCTGTATAACAATATCCACGCCTTGCTGTCTGTGACCTTGACCTTGATGATATACCTTGGATCAATGCCGATTAGATCAAATTATAAATTATGGACCGACAAACAAAATGTTGACGGCGGATGGACAGACGACAGACGGGCGGACAACTTAGCATTAGGAAAGCACCATTGATATTCTGTCAGGAGAAGCTAACAAGTTGCTATATAATACAATGCCTGAAATATGAGTGCAATTTTGCTGATATTCTGTCAGGCGGAGCTAAAATTCAGTGGCTAAGAAATTATGGCCCTGAATTGGTGGACACACACCATAATATTTTTCGCGTCTTTTGATATTACATATCGTTATAAAGTTTTATTAATATTCAGTGGTTAAGAAACTATGGGCCGGACAAACAAATGTCAAAGTGTCACCTTATCATAGGGCATGTGACCTTGACCTTGAGGGGCACATACCATATTATAATTCGTGACACACTGTTTTTGATATTACATCTTGTTATGAAGTTTCAGTAAAAATATTCAGTGGTTAACCCTTTACCTAACATGAAAAGAAGACGACACTTGGAAAAAAATTCTTGAATAACTAATTTTTTTTCATTTTTTGTCTCAAAAACATAGGTTATGACCCCTCATTGGAACGAGCTCGTCGAGCTCGTTCCAATGAGGGGTCATAACCTATGTTTTTGAGACAAAAAATGAAAAATATATTGAAAATTAATTGGCGATTTTTGAGAATAGCGCTGGCCGGTTTTGGTCGTTACGTTGGGTAAAGGGTTAAGAAATTATGGCCCGGACAAACAAAATGTTGACGACGGACACCTTAGCATCAGAAAAGCTTCGCTGACATTCTGTCAGGAGGAGATAACAAGTTGCTGTATAATACGATGCTTGAAATATGAGTGCTATTTTCCGTGCAAGCCCATCCTGTAATACCGTGATGAAAAAAAGACTCTCGATTAAGTTATTCCCATTGAAATTATTCGCCCAATAAGGTCCAATTTATTTATTTATTTATTGGGGGTTTAACTACACTTTCGCCTGCCAAGATCACTTCGTGTCGGACAGTTTTACTGGTCGAGGAAGACGGAGTACCCGGAGAGAACCACCGAGCAACGGCGACCAACTGTCAGCACCTTAATGTACTAACTCAAAGCAAGAAGGATTAGCATCAGTTGCAGACAAGTCACCATCGACGTACAGTACGCCTTAGTACGCAGTGCCGCCGTGCCAGGGATTCAAGTATTTAGTTTACAGACGTGTCTAACAGTATTGTAATTTCATTAAATATTTGCTCAAATCAGTTCGTGATTGAGAAACATTTCTTGTATTGATTCAAAGAAAATGAATATTTATGGCAGCTGTCAAATAACTCAAGAATGACTTCACTCAAGTTCACTGATCAGTCTAATCGCTTCTTGATATGAGGAGGATGGGTAATGCGGGAGGGGGCTTGTTGAACAGATTAACTGACCACCAAACTCTTCATGGAAGAATACCCATACTGTACTGGCATTACAGAAGCGGACAGAGAAATTTAGCCGGATCGCAACTGTGTCACGATTTGGCCGAAATTCTCTGTACGCTGTTCTGTCCACCACACTGTTGAATCTCCCCCGTCGAAACAGAAACGCAACAACATTGTCTCTCATTATATCCCATAAACATGACCAGATATACTCCTAGACTAAAGATTTATAAAGTATCCTGGGCCAATTTTTCAGTTGTGTAAACGATTTCCTTCCACATTATTCATAAAATCGGGGATTCAAATTTTCAGAAATACTACAGCAAGAGTGGTGATGTTTTTAATTTTGGGATAATCCAGGAGTAGACTGCGTTTTTTGCAATCATGTAAATTTCTCTCTAAATAAACCCAGATCAAACTAAGCAAGTATCATGTTGGCATTTACCACCGATTATCACAGCCAAGAGCTGATAAAATTGTTAAAAAGACGTAGCTCATGATCTTTCATTGGAACGCGCTGCTTCGTATTTGCTACGCCAAACCTGCGTGAAAGTACTGGCGGATGTGACAACCGTTACTTATTCTCAGTTCCTTATTCGATACTGGTTATCAAACCAATAAAATCGGTTAACGGTCGAATAAGGAACCGGGAATAAGTAACGATTGTCACGTCCGTAAAGCACCGCTTTTCTCGTATGTCGTTCGGTTGGAATCGCCCGCTTCGATTTTGTAAAATGACATCGTGCAAGAATTTTAATTTTATGGCAGGATCGGATCCACACACCATTTATTAAAGAGGACGATTCCACCACATTAAAATTAGGAGCATAATGGTATTTTTTATTTCATTTAGCGCGCGTGTAAATTGGGCTGAAAATTGCCCATGGCCATGCGGTTCTGAACTCTCACATCGATTCAATTGACTTAGAAAACCAAAAAAACAAAAAAAAATGGAACCGTATATATATATATATATATATATATATATATATATATATTTACATATACTGGATCCACTAATATTCGTAATTCATTATCACTTCTCGTTTTCATTTTTACCACTGTATTCCTTTTACATTAACTGTTTCAGCATTGCGCAAGCAAAATAAGCTGGCAAAAACATTTCTGAATTTATGGCGTACTTCAGTATTTTGCAACCATGACTGCAATATATTCCGTCCAGAAATCCCATCGATATTTTTAGAAGAAAACACGGTGCCACTTGGTTTGGTTCTTTTCAGCAAGTCACCGTAGTCTCGTAAAAATGCTGGATTCAGAAGAAGTACTGACAAAAACAATCCATTTGATGCAATAACTCCACTTGGCGTGCTCTGTGATGTAACCTCTTTTGCCCGAATGCGATGACTCAAGATTTCAAATCACGTATTTACACATTAGAAGTACTTTTTAAAACCATTTTTGTTATGATAACCCCCCCCCCCCCCCCCAAACACACACCTAGATATCAGATGAGGTGTCTACATGAATATTTTCCCTCAGCTAGCGTGTGCCCATTCAGGTGTTTTCGAATGAAGATATTAACCCCCATAATTTGGAACCCTGACTCCGATTGCACACCAATACCCAACGCCGACAGCGACAAGAAGCTTCTGAGCTGAAACGAATCGATTATTTCATTCAGCCATTTGTCAGTTAACTCAGAATGACTTTACAAAATCAGGCTTATCTATTCGTGAAATGTTGAAGGTGGGTAGCGCGAGGTTCTTTGCGTTAACCCTTTACCCAACGTAACGGCTAAAACCGGCCAGCGCTATTCACAAAAGTCGCCAAATTAATTTTCAATATTTTTTCATTTTTTTTATCTCAAAAACATAGGTTATGACCCCTCTTTGGAACGAGCTCGTCGAGCTCGTTCCAAAGAGGGGTCATAACCTAAGTTTTTGAGACAAACAATGAAAAAAATAGTTATTGAAGAATTTTGTTTGCAAGTGTCGTCTGCTTTTCAGTTAGATAAAGGGTTAACCGGCTTGTTGAATTTCAGTGCTCAATGAAATACTGCAGACATATTCCGTCATCGGAGGAGAATTACGGAAAGGTTAGCTCCCCTTACTTTCCGAAAGCTATGAGAAAATTTAACACAAAGAGTATGGGAATTCCATATAAAGATTTAAATTTTGCGTTGTTAGCAAATATATGTATCATCGATGTGTGAATTTTCCTGTAGAGTAGTTTAAAAATCCCGAAGCTGGCCTTTTTGTTATTTTTTCCCAATGAATTTGAACGTTTGACTATTTATGTCTGTTGAAACTTCTTAAAATAAGAAAACTGCGTTTTCGCCATTTTTTGGTGTTCTGTAACTTTTTTTCTGTCACTATATCAACAGTGAGCGCATCGTGACATATAATACAGACTGCCCTTTCTATTAATTTAAAAACTTTTACTGGCGACATCCATTGTTTTTTATTCATTGGTATATAGTTTGACTGTCCCACGCTTAATAGTCAGATAGTTGTATACCCACCAGCTAACTGTAGGATATTACATGTTTCTAATGTTGAAATCTCCTTTCAAAACTGAATAATCAGATGCTGCTATTGTATTCTTAAGCCTTTACTACACTCCAACAACAAAAAGTTTGTTTCCCATAGGATAAATGACTCGTTGATGTTGGATAGGCGAGAGAATGCACCCCTAACGCCCGTCGACGGTGAGCTTTCTCTCGCCTATCCAACATCAACGTTATCAGGGGCGTAAATCGTGGGGACGTGTGTGGGGGGGGGGGGGGTCGTCCTACACGCCCTCAAAAGATTCAGATCTTCTGTTCCCATGGCAGCAAGTAGGGCAGGAGCCAATACTACAAAACCTTTACAACTTTACAATTGTATTTTCAAGAATTGTATTTTCTAGTTATGACTTTAAATGGGTTGAAATGAACCATTAGCATTTTCAAAGGTGTGGCAATATGCCAGTTGGCAAATTGCCATATCTTTTAAAATGGTAACGATTAATTTTAGTCAGTTATATTAATAGGTGGAAAATACAATTCTAGAAAATAAAATTGTAAAAGTTTTATAGTATTGACTCCTGGTTACCCGGTTACTACGGTCCGCGGTCCACGCAAATACTGCCCTGCGAATGAAGTATTTGCCAGAATGTTGCCCTGCCTAACAGAATAGAGCTGAACAGCTAAGACACACTGGGCACCTGATATATCTTGGTCTATATCTCAGTTCATACGCCCTGCTGCCCATGCAAAAGGAGGCCAGGGTGTCCTTGTAAAATCAACAATTTTATTTAGAATATATTCATTTATCTCCTGTCTGAAGTGCCCTGCCCTACAGGGCACCTGCTATCATATGATATGTACTGATGAAAGCACTTGAAAAGGTGATATATATGCGGGTCAATATGCGCTGACAGTAGGGCAGAATGAACCCCCATCCCACCTCAATATTTTTCAGTAGTTACTGGCTTGCCTGTTATTTATCATCTACATGAAATTCTAAGAGGTGAGATTTGCTATTTTTTGTCCTGGGAAGAATAAAAATTTGCAAATTACTGTAAAAACAGAGTCGCTAAATAAAGAGCAAAAGTATACACCTAGTGTTAGGAGGAGTGATCCTGATAGATATTCTTAATGACGAATCACATGCGAACTAGTTTCTTCCAGTAAAGGGGAGCTAACTTTTCCGTAAATCTCTTTCAATGACGAAAATTGTCAGCCATTTTTAATCTAGGAGTGTATCTGGTCATATGGTATCAGGGAACTAAAAATTTGAATTATAGTTTCCGGCCTCGGAAATGATACAGTCTCTAAAAATAAACAGCCTTGGGAAAATATATTGTTTCAATAAACATTCTACTGACATCTTGCATTATTGGTGAATATTCCTGATAAAAATAGGGTGATTTGATGACTTGTGGACCTAAAAAATACAATTTACTTTTTGTGGGTTTTTGTAGGGAATTACCAGAAAAATATGTGCATGTGAGATTTCCGTCATTTATACTCGCGTATAGAAAATACAATTCGGGAAAATACAATTGTAAATGTTTTATAGTATTGGTCCCAGATCATGGCACAATCGCGATTCGGTTGATATTCTCTGACCGGTTCTGTAATATCCAGTATGGGTACTTTTGCATGATGAGATTACTGTTCTTTGGTCAAATTATGACAATAGCAACAAAGAAAAAAATGACACCTGTGGCATGTTGTCCTTTTATTATCAGAGACAATGAGGGAAAGGAGGCAACTATAGATAAATATCTGTAAACGTTTAACAATTACTTTCATAAGATTATTTGAGAAACAAGTAAAATAAACACTATGAAAACATAACATCTTCAGCTGTCTAATAAGAATTAAGAACATCTTCTTGGTATTAAGATCCCTCAGTTTCGTACGTTACGATATATTGAGAAACTCTCGAACCACTGCAAGGATGATTGATTCCGAATATTACGTTTGTCATCTCGTTTGAACTATTTACATTTGAAAAACAATTTGTACACTAAAAGTTCATAGTCATTAAAACATTCAATCTCTATTAATCGTCTTTGTTTGTATTTTTTTTTCGATGCTAATAGAGCACGTTCAGTGACGTGGTCACGGGGGTGGAGGGGGGGGGGTGAGGGGACGCCCCACCCCCCACTTTCCTTCAAAGTTGGTCCTCGAAATATGCCCAAAAATGGCATAAAAATCGTAAGGGTTAGGTTGTAGATTTGTAGATTGCTTGTCCTGATATCTGTGTCGGTGAAAAGGTAGACAGTCGTCAATACAGGAAAAACCTCAAAATATCCGCTCAGATGCAAGGAGATGGGGGTTTTTGAACCCTGGAATTCAAAATTTTTCTACCACGGGCCGAACCATGGTTTTTCAATTCCAGGGTTTAAAAACCCCCATCGACGATCTTTGGCCGCCCCACATCGGACACATATATTTCACTCCAGTGGAGGCCCTAATTATTGTTACTTTGGTTATCTAGCTCAAACTTTAGGGACGCAAAATTCTGAGAGCTTGGAAAGCTTTTCCCGAACACACCACCCTCACCCCCCCCCCCCCCCTATTAAAATGGAGCTAAGCCAGGCTCTGCGAGTTTGCCCCCCCCCCCCCCCCCCCCACACACACACACACTTGCTTTGGGCTAGCTACGCCACTGAGCACGTTGATTTGTCAAATTAAACAGATGGCCTGACAATTTGGAGTATAACTATAACTATACAGGCTTATCAAACAAGAAGTTGAGTGGTCCATGCGTCACGACTAGCACATGCATATATCATCAAATAAATCAAATGAATTTGTAAGAACTCTGAGCTTTTGAACTATAATCTTGACTAACTAATATTCCAACTACACCATCAAGACATGCCTTCGAGGAAGGCTTGCGGCTTAATGATGTAGTTCGAATATGTTATCAGTCGGACTTGAACCATCACAGTAGGGACAACTAGACTATAGTTATCGCTGAACTAAATATTTGAATTAGAGTTACCCGCTCAGAAATGATACAATCTCTAAAAATAAACAGCCTTGGGAAAATATATTGTTTCAATAAACATATGAAATATTCTATTGACATCTTGCGTTATTGTTGAATATGCCTGATAAAAAAAGAGGGTGATTTGATAACTTTTGGACTTAAAAAATACAATTTACGTTTTGTGTGTTTTTGTAGGGAATTCCCTGAAAAATATGTGCACGTGACCAGTACTTCCCTTCGTGTCATTTTTTCGCTCTTATTTGTTGCATGACCCCCTGCTTTCGGGTCAGAAAAAAATGTCTGAAGGGCTATACTTGACAAAGATATTTGAATGCCAAAATAAAAGTTATGCGATCATATGTTTTTTCGCCTGAACGTTATAATGGTGGCCTATGGGAAAATATTTAGTTCTATGATACCTTTAACAGTATTATCAATGCTGCGTCACGTGAAGGTTGGCACACGTCACATTTGTTTCCAAAACGATAAACACGCGAGGGGCGTAATAGAGAGCCAACGATGGCAGTTACCGTCAATAACTCAACTATGCAAACACCTATGGTGCGGTTATTGACAGTACTTTATTTTTATCAATGCATTTCGAAGGTTGCACTTATGAACTGGTAGTTCAGTTTCGCTTTGCAAATCTCGAAGGTACGTAACTCGATTCAGGCTGTACGCAGTCAATGTGTTCTTAACCTAAAGTTTTGTTTTCAACGGAGATTTACCATATTATTAATAATATTACAATTAATACTTACAATAAAAGTTCACTTTAACACAAATGATCAAGCGGGTAATATAACAATATCTGTTTATTTGACGTTGAGTCGAGTTTACATCCGCCATTTTCTGACCATGATTGTGCCTATCAAACATTCAAACATTCCATGAATAATGTGTTTTGGAAACAAAGGTGACGTATGCTCCCCACCCCCCCCCCCCTCCGCCCCAGCAGCACGCGATCCAATATCGGAATGCTGATCTCCGCTATTAATTTTACACTCATCGAGAATCGGTTATCGTCGCCACGTCGCCAATTAGAATCGGCTTTGGATTGACACAAGGGGTAACAAAAATTTAATCACAGAGCTGCACAGAGGAGCAAGCCTGAAAATAAGCAGACTGTCTGCCAAGTGAGGTCCCCAGAGGGTGAATTTAGTGATACTACCCTGCACAGCAGGGTAGCATCACACAATTTCCCCTCCGTGAACCTCAGTCTGAATCAAGGTCTCAAGCCAAAACAGAAAGATGTACCTAGAGGATAAATTGGCCCGCTGTGTGGGATAGCATCAGCAAATTCACCCTCTGAGGACCTCATTTTGCAAATGACAGGTTGCTTAAATTCAGGCTAGCAGAGGAGTAAACTGAACAGATCGTCCTTTCAGATTAGTTGTTCATCAGGCCGCCTCCACTTCCAACTCAATATTTCACTTACCCCAAAATTTACATTAGAGCTCCAGTTAAATGCTTCCCCTTTGAAGTTGCTTTACAACCTCCACCTTTTTTCGTAAAAAGAATTTTATCCCCTGAAAACTTTTGCGAAGTGAGCTCAAACATTTTCACTATAAATGCTCGTTTTAGCATCTATGGCTATACCATAGCCATAGCAAACAACTGAAAAACTCCGACAAGGGTTGTTGATTCCTGCCCCACGTACTCCACCCCCGCTGTGTTCTGTCTTATTGAGTCTCGATAATCAGTTGAAAAGTTTAGATTTCCTTACGAATTAGATACGTCTGACATTGCCTGCTCCGAGAATGTCATAAAGAGGCTAAACGTCTTAAAAAGCCTCGTTTTTGTTGAGATAATCTCGTTGTTTCGAGTGAACGTATAACTGTGTGATCGTCAATTCTGTCAGGTTTTGAACAATCTCAGTGGGAGACAAAGATGAGTGCGCGGTGATGAAGTGACGCAAAAAGATTGCTTGCCAAAGAAATAACAAATCCCACCACCACTGAAGATATAAGTCTCTTATCCACCACCATTGAAGATTCTATTTTTCTTGAACTGATATTTCACTTGATTTTAAGGTATTTTACAGCAAAACATATAGCAAATACTTGTATTATACCAATACATCAATCCAAATTTACTCAGTCATTTACCTAAAACGATCAGGAGACGACACTCGCAAAAAATGTATTTTCATTTTTTCCCCTAAAAAATATAGCTTATGAACCAGTCATTCAGACAAGCTCATTCCAGTGATATGTTATAAATTATGTTTTACAAGCAAAAAGTCTAAAAATAATAATATTTGAGATAGCGATGACCGGATTATGGCGCTACGTTGGATCAGGCGTTAACATTATGGATGCAGCAACTGAGTATTTTGCGGAACGCTGACAGTTTAAATTACCTCTTAACTTTTCTATAAATTCCAAAGCGAAAATATGTTTATCTTACCCTCTGCGCACATATATCAAAATAAAAAAATTTCAAATTGAAAATTCTTCCAAGAAATCAACTACCACTTCAACCAATTCAATTGAGCTCTGTCAAACAAGATTGAATTGGTTAAACTCCAAGTCATATTATGGGACAAAATTCATGTTGAGAGCTTGATACTTCAACATCGGGGTGCAGAGGGTTAAGCTAATACTATTCAGAAACTCAAGTCGGGCAGAGGGAAAATAACAATTAGCCAGCTGTAAAATTGCCATTATCAAAAACAATCTGAAAAGGTGGGTTTTAAGCGAGATCATAAAAGTGTCCAAGCTTTGCGGCACCTTGAGATGATCGGGGAGTTTGTTCCGCAGAAATGGTTCAACAACGGAGAACTCTCTGTCGCCTGCTTCTACCTGGTGTCCAGGTATGCGAATGAGATTGTTGAGTTTGTTCCGCAGAAATGGCGCAGCTACGGAGAATACTCTGTCGCCTGCGGTTAATGAAGGACACTACACACTGATAAAGTGGTGGTCCAGCTTCCTTGGTAAGAGCGGATGAATAAGATACAGAAAGCTGCAGCTGGGCCGATCGCACCTCTACGACGTGGAAACTGCGCAGCTTTATCTCCATATTTAACAACAAGTTTCGACCCTGTGGTAAAATATATTAAATATAGAACCAAAATGTGCAATTTATCGATTTTAGACAATCTGGAGGTGACAAATGAAAGGAGGGAAGTTCAAGCCACACCTTACGAGTAAATAGTAAGGGCACACAATTCTTGTTAATTCCCAATAAAACACACACACACACACTCTCTCTCTCCCTCTCTCTCTCTCTCTCTCTCAACAATTTCTGGATTCTGGAAAAATGTTGGTGATGGGGTGCCCACTATTCCAGAGTCCTTGAATAGTGATCGAGCGAACGAGGCCTTAAAATATCATACACATTTCTGCAGGTTTGTATCGGGTACAAAGGTGTGCTTCATACAACCTGCCTATTCTCTAGTAAATGTAATACAGAATATGGCCCGAGTGGGTGCCTTCAAGCTTAAATCTGTAGCGGCATATCCCACTTGTGGTGTTGGGATAAAGTCATTGTTTAGGAAGGAAATGATGATCCGGAGGTTATAAATCCTGACATATCATTATTTAAAGTTTTCTGAATTATGCTGCCGTCGAATCATTTGTGATGATAACTGTTTGTATAGACAAGCTGTCACTGTCCTCATGCATCGATTTTGCTTAAGGATTCTTCCAAGAGTGCCAGGTCACCTGCAAAAACAACAAAATTTTTATAGCAATAAATCTAGAAATGTGCGCGTTAATTTTGGTAGTCGGAGTTTGTACGTGACTGATTATTTAAATTTATTGAATAGTGTTTCGAATGCCTTCAGGCGCTCTCCAATAAAGTATAACAAAGATTTATATAAACAAAATAACATATGCTTCCAGTTGAATGTGAAACGCTAACGAATATGAGACCTAAATAATTGCACTAACACTTCCTTACTAGAGCACTGATAGTGGTTGCAAACACGACACGACTCGAGGGCGACATTTGCAAAAATATTTCTTGAATAAACAAATATTTTATTTTTTTCGCCTAAAATATAGCTTATGGCGACCTTATTGGAACGAGCTCGATGAGCTCGTTCCAATGAGGGCCCAATAGCTTCGTTTTGGGCCAAAATTAAAGAAGAGGCCTTAATCGCCCACAGGATAAAATTGTTTAAAGAAGGATTTAAGGTCACATCCAGCATCTACATGTTAATATAGTTAGTCCAAGTTAGCTAGGGGGGGGGGGGGTCAGGTGGTGAGGTGGGGGGAAGGGGGGGGGGGGGGGGTTCTGTCAGGTGAATAGATATTTCTCCTTTTTGCGTAAAATCACTCAAACCCCTGCAGAACTAATCTTCAAGCAAAAAGAAAAACAGTCAAATAGTTGCTCCCATCCACTTTCTTCCGCTTCAATAGAGTAAAAGGGCCTTTTTGCACAAAATCATTAAAAAATCCTCCAAATCTTGTTCTTAAGCGAAAAAACAAACATTCTGACCAACAGACTCTCCTCCCCACCCACCAGGCTTCAAGAGGGCTCGTGGAACCCCATTTGAACACACATTAATCTTATGTACTCATATTTACATTTAACTAAAGTTTACCAGCTCTGGTAAATTCTAGATTGGGTTCTGTGTTAAATTTCAAACCTCTCAGGTGCCCACCAAGATCAATCAAGCATAAGACTTTGAACAAACTTTAATTTGGGAGTTACAGTAATGCTCTATACCGAATATTAAAAGATATTTCCTGGTGGATCTGAAGAAGACCTTTCCAGAATATTCCTCATGCTGCACTAAGTTAAAATTCTGGCCCCATAGGGAGCCCAAATATGAGACCAGGGGTTTGATTTGAACCAACTAGAATCTCACTACACTAAGGATGTCAATACTATGTAGTAAAGGAATCTAACTCGTGAGCGAGTAGGCGATTTTTTAAAGAACAGTCCATATAATAATAATAATAATATAATAATAATAATAATAATAATAATAATAATAATAATAATAATAATAATAATAATAATAATAATAAATAATAATAATAATAAGGCCTTGATTAACCTTGTTCTTTCAAGTGTCTCCTTATCCCTACGCCTATTCTCTCCTCCCAACACTTTGAGATGAACTGCTTGATGACATTCTTTACAGTCTCTTCGATAAGCATACTAACCTTCTCCTTTGTGTCACCCACTAACCACATGTCCTTCATTCCCCCATCCCACTTCCCACCCTAATCCCAGTGAATCTTACTATGTTAGACTCGTATTTTGGACATTCTAATAGAAAGTGTTCCTGTTTCTCCACTACGCCTAAATTACACATTTGATACTCATTTTCATTGTCTTTCCCAGCTTTCCTCTAAGCTCTAGCGATTATGACCTCATCTTGAACAACAGCGAACCACCAAAGTTTTCATCAAGGTACTCTTCAAAACCTGCCTTCTCTTTATCACGCAGGCCACCCAAAGACCCATTTTGAATTATAATGTACTAAGTTGAAAGTTGGGACCCCATATGGAGCCCAAATAGGACCCAAGGACTTGATTTGACCAAACTGAAATCTGCACCTTCTAAGGTTGTTGCATGTCAAATATCAAAAGATTCGTGCTAGTGGATCTGAGGGAGATTTCTAAAGGAATTTCCCCATATTGCATTAAGTTAAAACTTCGACTCCCACAAGGAGCTCAAATATGACCCCAGAGACTACATACCAAATATTAAAAGATTCTGACTGGTAGATCTGGAGACCAACATTTTTCAAGAATGTTCCTCATACTGCACAGAGTTAAAACTCCGAGTTCCCATAGGGAGCCCAAATATGAACCCAATGACTTTTTTCGAACAAACCTGAATGCGACCCATCTAAGGATGATGCATACCAATTATCAAAAGGTTCTGATGGGTAGTTATGGAAAGGAAGAACAAAAATGTGGGTTGCTAAAAGGATTATGCCCCTTGTGATGACACTCTTGGGCGTGGCAAGTTTACTTGAACGAACATAAATTGACATATGATAAGAAATATGCATATTAAATTTGGTTCATTTCGGTCCAGTGGTTTATGAAGAGAAGTTGATAATGAAGGACGGCCGAAAGTGATCAATTAAGCTCCCCTTGAGCTCAGGTGAGCTTAAAAAATAAGATTTGTCGATTTCAGCGAATTGCTTTGGGATTTAAGTAGGATATGGCAGTTGCGTTAGGTAATTGGATAAACGGGTAAAAATACTTGAATGAGGCTCATTTGGAGAAACAGCCCCCCCGCCCCCAATGGGACCACTTGCAATTCAAATGTGTGGCGCTGAAGGTTTCGTTTCTGTGAGTCTTTGTTATTAGACACTCAGGTCCAACAACATGTTTGTTTGTTTACTGGGGTTTAACGACACTTTCAACAGACAGGGTCATCTCAGTTTAATAAATTAAGTGGAGGAAGATTGATAATCCGAAGAGAACCACCGAACAGCGACAAGCCACTGTCAGACTCTCCAACGTATTAAAGCTGCACATTCAGACTTGGCAGCAGCTGAAGGCGAGTGAAACATTGCAGTACGATTTGATACCCAGCGCAACCATGCTCCCGCGTGGGCAATCGAGATTAAGTGTCTTGCTCAAGGATACAGCGCAATTACCGCTAGCCAGGATCTAAGCATCGACCCTTCGGGTTAAAGTACACTGCTCTAACCACTAAGCTTCCTCCAGAAAAGATGGCTAAAATGCTGCTGTGACTGATCCCTACTGGATCATTAACATTAAGCTGACAACTTCAAACTAGAAAACCCACGACTCAATGGGCTTAGTTGTTCTTGTTTCCACAAAAACCCTTATCGTTCGATGTATGCAGAGACGAGAGAGCAGGTTAACAATGAAACAAGCATGGGGTTGCATTTCCATCAATGCAGAAACCTTGAACAAGCAAAGTTTCAGCTAAAGGTCGTGATGAAACAGGAGACTCAATGGCTGATATTCTTTATTGCACCCTTTGCTTTATCGCAGAATTCGCTTTATGCTCTGGGTGGAAACTCCACTCTATGTGTGCTGTTTTAGGTAGTAATGCAGTCTTCAGAAGTGCAGAAATAACACTGAAGCCGGATTTAGCAATGTAAGAAATAAGCTTTCCGTTTATTTTGCGGCACATATTTTGGAATGGGAGGGATTGGAGGGGTAAAATGTTTCAATGAAAAATATTAATTTCATGATGGAAGCTCACCAGGCAAAACATATTTGCTGGTCGAGAATTTTTCCTGCTTGTTGGATGAAATAAATGAATGGGCCTGGTTCATAAGCTTCGTTGTTGCTGGGTGCCGGCGGCTTATGGAGGTAGCTTCGAGACCTTGGTAGAAAGACATGTTGTTACCTGATGTTGGGCAACATAGAATAGAATAGAATAGAATAGAACAGAATTTATTGAAGCAATAAACACCTACTTGAGGCAGATTGCCAATTTTACAACAGCATTATTATGGTAATATAATGAAACAATATAATGAAACGATATAAAATGAAATGAATGAAATAATAATTTGGACAATGAAGAAACGACGGATACGCCCATAATAAAGTATATAATCATACAGTCATACGTTAAGAAGGCATCGCAGTGATTACCATAAATCGCTGATTCAGATTCCCGTAATATGAAGCAGCGCCGGATTATGTTACAGATCGGATTGCAAAGTTCTGGGACATTGTTCCTCATAATGTGTTGGAAGAGTGTCATATTATCCATCTGTATGTTTGGTGTATGAACAATGAACAGTTTGAACAGTTCATAACGCAACTGATCATATAATGGGCATTCTATTATAAAATGAATAACTTTTGGAGTCTTGTATAATTCCAGCAAAAATTTGTGTAAGTATTTCTTTTCTTCGGACACCTTTTCGTTCATTGCGATCCATCAGCATCAAACAAAAATACCTTTGCCTTTTCCATGAACAAATTCAAACACCATGTTGGGGAAACAATCGTTTGACTCGACTTGAATCGCGAACTACCTAGTACGCGAGAGTTACTTACCTTTGATAGTTCTGGACAAGTTTATGATCTGTTGTTTGCTGTTGATCACTTCCACACTCTGTGTATATGGGTTATAACGAACTGAGAATGGACGTGGAATTGTTTGTGCGTATGCCCTGAAATAAAGTAATATATAGAGGATATGGAATGAGTGTTTTTCTCATATAATATTTATGAAACGAGTCTTAGAATGTTCCGTTTTGGCGAGCCTCTGGAAAATTCAGACGAGTTTCATAAATTTTATATGAGAAAAACACTCATTTCGTATTCTATTTATCATATGACACACACATGCACAAATTAGCATGACTTTTTAACCCATCACCTAATTTGAATTGCAGACGGCACTTGGAAAAAACATCCTCGTATAACTAAAAATTTTCATTTTTTGCTTCCAAAACATAGGTTATGTCCCCTCATTGGAACGAGCGTGTCGCGCTTGTTCCAATGAGGGGTCATAACCTATATTTTGGAAGCAAAATGTGAAAATATAAAAAAAATTAATGGCGTTTTTCTTGTAGGTAAAAGATTAATACAATATAACCCACCCTTAATAAGACAGATAACGTAAATTCTCCTTACTGAAATTAGGCAAATATGACCCAGTTGTATTTTGTTTAGCCAATCAAATTTTCCAGTTTTGAAATTGACCAATGAAAGCTCCCAACTCTAATTATGCAAATTATGAAAATGTGGCCCAGTTGTATTTTGTTCAGCCAATCCAAATGTCTAGTTTTGAAAATGACCAATGAAATTGACGGAAGGCTTTATTTATCACTGATTAATATGAAAACAATATATCAAATGTGTTGAAGTGAACAGAACGGACGAGTCATATAATAAATATATATATATACATCCCATATAATACAAAAAAGTAAAAGGTACGTATTTCCCAGGGGCCTAACTAAGTGTGTGTGTGTGGGGGGGGGGGGGGGGGGGGGGCACGCTCTTAACCTCCCCGATATTTGTTTCCAGGCGTGACATTTTCGTTTGAACCGGAGTCTCAGGTGTCAATTTGATCTTGAGTAATAATGTACTCTCTTAAAAGATTAGAATTGATACATGGACGTATGCCAAATACACAGCCAGTAATACAAATGGAGGTCTTAGGTATTTGGTTCGAGCTGTTGGGAGCCTAGCATGGCCAACTGGGTGTGCTAAATAAAAATGAAGTTGTGAGGACCATCATTACAACCTGCATGTATTTACCCACATATACATTTCCAAGAACTGAATTTGTGAACTATAATGCAGACTAACATTGTTGTTTGCGGCCGCTACACTTTAAAATTAGTCGAGTTAAAAATCAATCCAAGTCAAATGGGTTGAGTGAATATGAACCCAATTGGGTTTATATTCACTCAACCCAGCTGACTTGAGTTGATTTTTAACCTAACTGAATTTAGAGTGTAGCAATACATCAAAACTTAGAAATTGGACCTTCTACGGCATTACTTTTGTCTTGGGTCAACCTCACAAATATCGAAGGTAATGTTTGAACGCAGGAAGTATTCTGTCTCGTCGACAATGACACATTTTTATTTTTTCTGCACTCGGCAAGATATGCAAACCTCGTAGTCATGTCTAGAAATTGATGTCACAGTGCCGACTCTATCTGCGTGTACTCAAATTATCTCTACGCTTACGAACAAACTTAGTGTCATTCTAAACATTCAATACCTCGGACTTGAAGTAATTTGTGTTCAAAGTGTTAGCCTGTTAGCTATTACAAATGAGATTCGCCCCAGAAGAGAATTTTGTTACCCTCCCTCACAATCAAAAACTAAAAATCATTATCCTATCTCACGAAGTATTCCATAAGTAATTCAATGATTCCAGGCATCGCTTATAACCTTGCAATTCAGGCCCCGACCAATGAATATAAAAGACTTCCTTTCAGTTTACTTGCTATATAATCGGCAACAAAAGGAAAAGGGACACAGCAGAACTTGAAGTTGGTTTGATGGTTTCAAGCTTTTCCCAGTACGATCCAGAAAAGGTCAACTAACAGCGCAATATTAAGAACAGTTACTACGGCAACGTCAAGCGGGAATTCTTTTCATGAGGTTGGGGACGGATTTCTTCTGGAAAAGAGTGCAAGGTCTCTGAAATTAAGATTTGGAGCAACGTAATGGATTAACCATTCCGTGCGACTGGCTGGCATTTAAATTAAAATTGTTACAAAACAACAACTATGAAACGGCTAAACGTCCAAAACATGTACGTCGGAGGAAATAGCGATTGGTTAGGCAGCGTCAAACGGGGATAATTTTTATGAGGTTCATGTAGAGATTCACCTGAGAAAACGAAGTAACGGTCGCTGAATATAGATTTTATGCAACACGATGATGTTATTGTCGACCAATACTCGTACAGGATGAACAGGTAGTGTATAACCACCTCAAATACAGCCCCAACAAAAAAATACCCCTAAAACATTTTTGAAAGCACAAGCACACTCGGAGGTCCAACAGCCGAAATTCTACTTTTCTTTTATGTTATATCCTGAAATTCGATTTACCTGGGAGAACCTTTGCATAAAATAAGACATAAAATATGATACGTGACACACTCACCTGACTTTTTCTTTGGCAGCTTCAAAGCTTTCAGCAACGAAATACGTCGGCTGAAATTTTGTGATGGGGTATTGTTGTTCAGCAGTCTTTGAGGGCTCGAACGGTTTTATCTCCGGTTCATCCGTAAGACAATACTAGAAAATTGAGCAAAAAATTGGTGAATGTTCACACGATCTATTTTTAGTTATAAACGTTGATAAATATCTTTTTTTACAGTAATAAATAAAAAAAGAGAAATTTTTTATACATGAAAAGAGGTTGTATACGAGACGTAACAGCAGAGAACAAAACAGTTACCAAACTGAAACCGTACTGCATCTGAGGAAATTACAGTTAGTAATTGTGGCTGAAGTTTTTATACTCTTTTAAAAAGATACAAAGATGCAAAGTAGACAATAAACCCGGTTCTTTTATCAGTTTAACCCTTTGAACTCTGGTGGTATCTTCCATGTCAGTTCAATAGCAGCAAGTAGAAGAGTCCGTATTTGTTATTTGGGGTAAACCAATCAATATTTTCAACGTGCAGCCTTGGGGCCGCACGTTGAAAATATTGATTGGTCGACCTCACACATTTACTGAACAGTCATCATATTTATTGACTTTATAACTTATCATGTTCCTGACCGGAAAAAGGGCCACCCGGTTTAAAATGGTTAATGTGGATAAAGAATTCCAGATTTTGGGTAGCTATAAATCCTAAAAAAACAAGCATAAAACACACGAGAGATACATTGAAGTCCAGCAGAACAAATGAGCATTTCCAAGTTATTACTCTAATCTTACGAACGACAAATACTTTTCATTGGCATCAGAAACTTACTTTTGCGCACGCTGTCTCAATCATGTACGCAATGTGCCGCTTAAATGGATATTTGGTCTAGCTTATGAGTTGGGGGAGTTCCTTATCGGGTGTCTCGTGAAGACCTCTATTTTATTTTATGCTACCGTTTAAGATATCGGATCCCGTCTCACAAATATTTTTGGTATCTGTTGTCACGAAAGATGTATCGTAAGTTAATACATCCCCGGAAGTGACGTAGTTCACACAATAAGATTAAATCTGTATCATTGGGCGTTTTTTTTTACTTTGGGTGTTTTAACTGCAATTAAAACATGTTTTAATTCCAAGTAAACATCGAACCGCTTATAATAAAAATACCTTCTGTTTTTAATAGATAGACCTACCAGAATTATCTCTTTCGTGACTGCAAGTAAATCTAAATTCTCAGCAGCTCGTGAAAACTTTTATTTCCTTGCAGTCACTCGTGTCATAATTCTGAAATCTTCTCAAAACTGAATGTATACTCAATAATTCCACATAGTAAAAAAGATAAAGAAATAACTGAAAATAAGTTTATTTTTTCACAAACTTCTCATGTAGATGCAAACTGCAGATTGGTTGAATCCACGCGTGGGCAGTGATGTCCACGCATGCGTTTACAGGTAATAAAAATCAGCTTCGGCAAAATTTAAATTAATGAAACACCAGTGCTTCATTAATTAAATTTTTGATGATTACTCCTGTAATTGGTGTTTGAAATCTAATATTATTGCGTCTGTGGAAATATTACTCACCCGTGGAAAGTCGACCAGTCCACGGCGGCTATACTGTACATGTAGCACAGTGGCCAGCAGGAGTCCAGATTTACATATCATAACAGTGACTAGAAGTGAATGAGGAACTTCAAAGGTGCTATTTATATGACAAATGTCCAAATGAAAGACAACGTGAGTACAGCTCATTCTGAATACACCCACATAAGCTTTGATGTATTTAGGATCACTTTCAACATCTATAGCTATACCACAAAAACAACACAGTTATAAAGTTTAGGCAATCTTTATACATATGCTGCTTTAGAGGTCTCTCACCACAGGTTTCAGTTACAGGGTCTATACTAGTTTCAGAGAACATGTTTACCAAGGTAATAAAACATTCCTCCACTTCTCGAGGTTCACTGCGAATAGAACACTGCTCCTTTTCTGGATTCCCACGCAGAAAGTAATCTATATTTATAGTTTTCAGCCTGCTAAGTGTATGAAGCATGATATCAGCAAATCGCACTCAGCTGTAAAACAAAGGCGATCAGTAATAATACAGAATTCAAAACATCAGACCCCGGAGCTGGAAAGTACAAATACAGTATTGCCACCGAGATGATGTATTGCAATCGAGACCCAGTATCTGGGGACAGAGTAACGCAGTTGGGACACGACGCTGTTGTCACAAGTGCTTTTGCCATTCAAGAAAATACAGTCGCGTATATAAAAACAATGAAGTTTCCGTTTTAGTTGAGTGGAAAGCAATTGATTTTCGAGTGCCCTTAATGTTGTTATGCGTATTAAATCAGTTAGCCTTATTGACTTAATTCGTGTTATAAAAACAATGACATCACATTGTGCACATGTTTTAATTCAAACGATACGCACACTGTTGATATGAGGTATTTGAATACTTTTCTGATCGAGTGGTGCTTCGAAAATCTTCTTTCCTTAATTAACACGTACGTTGAGTGTTGCTACCTTCAAAACAGATTTGCATTTAGTCTGGACCTTTTTACTTGCATTGTAGATTATCTTGTTGTTAGATAAAATAACTAATTACAATTATGCTTCATCTAATCGTTGCGTAACACTGATAATCAACGAGTGTTGTTCAACAGTCCAACGAAGGTGCATACTTCATGTTGTAACCAATGTACAAGCTGAAAAGAAAGCTTTGTTTTACCCATCACCCTCACCTTTAATTCTCCAAATGAGGATAAAAGTCCCGCTCCATAGGCTTTCAGCTTTCCATCCTGTCGACACAAACCAAACTCAACTGTGAACCAGTAGACCTGAAAAAGGTTGTACTGACATAATTAATGCAATGGAATTTTTAATACTTACTTTCTTTAATTCCTTCAACTTGTTTTGCATAATTTTGGCGTTATCGAAAATTCGGTTGTCGCTTCGCCAACAACATAACTGACTACGCACAGTAATGGAGAATCTGGAATACTTTTACCCGTTACCCAACCTAACAGCAAAACCGACCATTGCTTTTCACCAAAAAATCACCATTCAATTTTCATTATTTTGTTCCTTTTTTTCTCAAAAACATTGCCTATGACCACTCAATGGAACGGGCTCGTTGAGCACGTTCCACTGAGGGTCATAAGCTATGTTTTTGACGCAAAAATGAACAAAATTAGTTATTCGAGATTTTTGTTCACAAGTGTTGTCTGCCTTTCTTATTAGGTAAAGGGTTAATCCTACAGCACCAAAGCCCTATGGGATTAATTTATTACTGATCCCCTGGCCAAGTGGAAAATGGATTTACAAAATTGATATAGCTAATATTTTTTCGACGCCCCGATAAAGATACTAAGGCCTAAAGAGTCCATTTCCAGAAAACACCAGCATGACGTATGCCGTCGAGCTTGAAAGTCGTCGTTCCAAACTGCTCAAACCACAAGGAGTAAGAGCAATGCGTTAAACTCGACCCAATCGTTTTAGTTTTATGAAAGCTTGCACATTGTGATAAATTAATTTCGCCTGGTTGTATACCCTTATATCCTCGGAGCAAGAGCAATGCGTTAAACTCGACCCAATCGTTTTAGTTTTATGAAAGCTTGCACATAGTGATAAATTAATTTCGCCTGGTTGTATACCCTTATATCCTCGGAGCAGGCAGATTAACCCTTTACCCAACGAATCGCCCGCATCCGCCCGCATAATATGCAAATTCGGCAGTTGAAAAAATATTATTTTTCAAAAAATTTCAACAAAACCATATCATGTGACCCTCGCTGGAACGAGCTCGTCGAGCTTGATATCGTCTGCGTTGGGTAAAGGGTTAAGATCCACAACACTGTAAAATTCAAGAGATATTCTACCTCTTGATCTTCTCAGTATCGAGACGATATCAAACAAGTTCTTTTTCGTGGAAAAGTCCGTGAATATCGCTTGCTATATTATGTGACAAATAGATTTAGCAAGCTTCGATAGACATTTACAGGAACAAGATTTATGCAACAGGCCATCGAACGGGATGTCAAAGTACACTGTTTGTTAAATGCTACCTTGTGAGATGGTGGAAATTTCTAACGCATATTTTTCGTTATCTGTCGCCACGATAGGTGTAAGTTCATTTATTTATTTATTTATTTATTTATTTATTTATTTATTTATTTATTTATTTATTTATTTATTGGGGTTTAACGATACTTTCGGACAGTTTTACAGGTGGAGAAATCCGAAGTACCCGGAGAGAACCACCGAACAGCGGCAAGCAACTGCCAGACTCCCAAACGTACTATCTTCGCACAACCAGAGTTAGCATTTGTTGAAGACAAGTGCACCATGGACGTGCAACACGCCTTAGTACCTAGCGCTACCGTGCCCACATGTGGACAATCGTGATGAAGTGCCTCGCCCAAGGACACAACGCAGTTACTCCAGGCGGAGATCGAACCGTGAACCGTTCGGTTTGAAGTTCAATTCCGTAACCACTGAGCCACCGCTCTCCCGATAGGTGTAAGAGAATATCTCTTTAGAAGTGACGCGTATCACACAATACGTTTAAATCTACATCACTAAGCGTTTGCGGCGTTTGGGTTACAATTGAACTTAAAACGTGTTTTAATTGCAATAAAGCAACGTAATGCATATAATAAAAGGAATGTCCACCGTCCTTGAATAGATACCAAAATTACCTCATTCCGTAATTGCAATAAAGCAACGTAATGCATATAATAAAAGAAATACCCACCGTCCTTGAATAGATACCAAAATTACCTCATTCCGTCCCTGACTTATATCGCCATGAGTATCGAATTTCTATAATGTTACCTCCCTTGAAATTATTAGACGAGCGAGGAAGACCCAATAATTAAAAAGGAAGTAGTTGTTGAGAAAATATCTATGACATCAGTAGAATATAAAGTCAAGTTTCCTTTTGTGAGCTTTAATAAATGAAAACAACAGACAGTTTTCGTTTATTAAAAGTTACAAAAGGAAACTTGGCTTTTTATGGCAAGCTAATTAGAAACTATTCACAGATAATCCGTTATTAAGAATATCTATCCGTATCACACCTTGCAACACTATGTTAATGTCTATTTTGGCTCTTGGTTCAGCGAATGTGTTTTTGCAGTAAATCTCGCCTCCTAGACGTTTCTATTAATTGAAAGGACAGTGTCTTTATCACACCCCTATTAATGTAACACTCGGGATTTGCAATGTTCTGCCTTACGATAAAAGTAAAGTTGTATCGCACATGTGGTGATACAAACACGTTCGATTTCATTTCGTTTTCAACGGAAATAGAGAAGGCACCCGTCTAAATAAATCACGTCATCGTTGGTCGAATGCACCGGAGTCGAGATCGCTTGGAAATTCCAAATTCCTCATTTAGATTTGTTTACCCGGGATATTTAAACAATCAGATTCGAGTAAAAAATCTACAAAATAAAAATAACATTCTGACTGCTTGTTCCTTGACAAATACTTACCTCAACTGGTCATATAATGATGGAGTGTGCTAAACTTATTAGCTATTTAAAAAGTTTTTGTTGTGTTATTCCATGCAGTTATTTGAAGTTCGATCATCGTGACCGTGACACTGATCGGCGTCAATTGGAATGCCGCTGGCACCCCACCATCTAAAAGTGATGTCTTGTTGGCAATGAAGGAAACACAGCAATTATCCAGTTGAAAAGTGCTGTGGTTTTAGTTCAATTTTCGTGTAGACTGTTTGTTACATGGGAGGTGTGTGATAAATGCAGAACCGCACACACGTTTGAATGGGTTAAGAATTATCGCACTCGATTGCTTTAGCATATGATATCACTCGAGCCTTCGGCTCTCGTCATATCCTGGGCCAAAGCAATCTCGTGCGATAATTCTTAACCCATTCAAACGTATGTGTGGTTCTGTATATGTATTATATGTCACCACGCGCACACTGTTGATATAATGAACAAAGAAAAGTTACAGAACATCAAAAAATGGTGTACACTCCGTTGTCTTATTTTTAAATGGGTTTCAAAAGAGAATAATGATCAAACGTTCAAACTGATTCAGAAAAAAACTATAGAAAAGCGAGCTTCTGTGTTTTTATACTGTTCTACAGACAAATGCCTGAAGTTTGTAAAATGATGCGCATATCGATGATGCGAAATCGGTAACATTTCAACATTTCAGTTTTTATATGAAATTCCCATAGCTTCAGTGTTAAATTTACTAACGGAATTCGGAAGATAAGGGGAGATAACTCTTCTGTAAATCTTTCCAATTACGAAAAATTGTCACCCACAGCGACTGCATGGAAATCTAAGTTTTCACTCGCGGCATCCATCCGCTAGTAAAAGCTTATATTTCCTTGCAGTTACTCATGGGATACTTCTAATACTTTCTGAAAAACAGCAGATATGCTCGATATACCTACAAACAGGATTTCGAAGGATACTCTGTCCCTCTCTTTCTGTAATTGGGAGGCTGGAGCTCGATAGGCCTGTCTAATATCCTTTGAACCTCTCAACCTCTATTTTTGGAAACCGTCCCGTCTTATGTTCTACACCCTGCAGCAATATCACATAACGAACAAAATCTTACGGGGCCATCTAATATTAACACGAAAATACCGTAATGAATTCGTTTAAGGTTATTACTTACCGTAGCGAGTTTTTCAATGTATTCATCAGGTGCTCCCAAGCTAGCCAAGCCAATCTCTTGCGAAAACTGTGCAAACGTTGGAACCGCAAATAGAGGAACATGTCCCACTAGCTCGTGGCAGACGTCTCTGGAACAAAAATGAGAATAATATGGAATGCAACATTTAAGAGTTCCTTCAACACTCGTTCTTGATTCTTTCGGGGTGAGCATCCACACGAAGTTCCAACTGCGAATATGGGTCTAACATTTAGCGGGAAATTCTCATTAGCTTATAACCTTTTCCACTGGACTCAAAGACTTTCTTGGGATTCAATTCTGCCTTGATTTGTTTGTTGGGGTTTAACGAAACTTTAAACAGCCAGGATCAAGAAATTTCGGACAGTTTTACGAGTTCACAGGGCCAGAGTACCCGGAGAGAACCACTAAACAGAAACCAGTAATTGTCGGGTTTGCCAACTAACTAACCAGAGAGTTCGCTTTGGGTGAAGGTAAGTGTATCTTCCACGTGTTCTTCTCCATAGCACACGCTGTCACAATTTTCTCATTCGTGCAGCTGTGATAAGGTTTCTTGATTAAGAAAATATCGTGGATGAAGTTGGCCGGGGACGAATACACGGACATTCAAACTTAAGTATTACCCTTTGCCCAACGCAACCGATATCAACATTTATTATTTTAAATATTATGTTTTGTTATTTTTCACCAAAAAAAATCAAAGAACTATATCATGCAACTCCTCATTTGAACGAGCTCGTCGAGCTCGTTCCAATGAGGGGTAACATGACATGGTTTTGTTGAATTTGTTTTTGAATTTTCATTCTAAGCGGGCGGATGGGGCCGATTCGATAGGTACAGGGATAAAGTGCTAACCATTGAGCCACCAAGCACCCTCCTGTCATCGCTATGATGTCACTTATATATTCTCAGCAACATTTTAAAGGCTACGAATATTCAACAGCTCAAGTCTTACGCAGAAGAAAACTTGTAATGTAATGATTATGTCCTCCTATAGACGCAAGTTCAAACATAACGTTGCCTGAGTGCTAGAATGTCCTATGTCCTATAGGGGACATAGAACATTCTAGAACTCAGGCGACGATAAGATATCATAAAAAACTTCACCGTTGGTTAAATACAAGACAGTGTATGTTTTTTTTTATCGTTCTTCGCTGATAAAACCCAACCATTACAATGCTTTATGAGAGTTTAAAACGCAGGCAGAAGAATAGGGGCGTGGGGTGCGAACCTGTCCCCACTCCCGCCCATGTTCCATCACCTCTGGTTGGAACTTCCTTTGTGCCAAATAGATATTATTTCATTACACGTTGGGTTAATATTTGTGAGTTTATGAAACTGCCAATAATCTGTCATGTATTCTTATGGTATATAATCTGCAAATGTACAAACATTTAGCTGCATTTGGTTTGGTCCGCTTCTTCTACTAAACTCATCTTCCAACCCGAAGCCCGGAAGCAGTCGACCTGGAAGATGATTAAATGGAAGAAACATCATGAACCATCTTCCGTCGCCCTTGTCAAGAATGGCTAATCGAGGAAATTGCATTGCTTTTGATGAAACAAACGTTGAGGGATTGAGATTTTTACAGCTCTGCGCACCAAACATAAATGAACAAAAAGGAAAAAACAGGGGCTTGTTCATTTATTTCATTTATTGGTGTTTAAGATCATCATATTTGTGCACAATGGCTAATCATGACCACCACAGTTTTACGGGTGGAGAAAGGCCCATTGATTCTTCACAGAGATTTCAGTATTTTGAAAAAAAAAAATTATTCACTCATTATTTACTTCTTTTCACTGATTAGGCTGGTGGTTTTGGAGACAAGCAATGCCAAATATCTGAGTACTTACAAGGAAATTGCATTATAACAAATACTTCATCTGAACAGAAAATTACCTGTTCCGTGAGATTGTGGAAAATATGGGCCTTTGAACATTTTTTTTCTATTTTTAGCTCCTTTGGTCCCCACGTGATGCGGGAAAATTATTTTGGCACGAAGTAAGTCCTTGTTACCCAATACAACCGCATAACAAATTTGGTCTATATGGGCCTCTGGGTTCTGAAAATAGAAATTTCGGGTAGGGCCAAAAATATCCCCCCTCCAAGAACAACTGAAAATATTGCTCCTCAAACCTCCCTCGAACGCACTTCAGTGTACACCTCAAAAGGAAGCTGAATATCAAATATAAACTTACTCCATCACTCCATCAATCGGATCATGAGAAGAGGGTGTTTTAAAGCAAACTGTACAATTTTTCCCAACCTATCCCCCGGATGGGACGGGGGTGTGGGGGGGGGGGCGGGGCGCTGCACATTGATATTAACAAAACAGAACTGCCTCCCCCATTCATCATTCGGGTGATAATTTATTGGAATTGGTCCAACAGTTTGAGAAGAGAAGACTACAACAATAACTCCCCGCCCCACATCACAAAAAGGCCCAAACAAACAGAGAGACCCGACAAGAAGACCGTGAAGACATCATGGTCACGCGATGATGGGGTGCATAGTGAACTACATATTTGAATTCACCATAATGATGATTTCAAATATGTAGTTTGATGTTTACATGCTCTTGAGGAAAATAATACTTTTGTTGCGTTTATACTCACGGCTCTGGTGTATACATTGGCTTAGAATGGTGTCTGATGTATTGCGTTGAATGAAAAACGCGAAATGCCAGTCCAGCTAAGAAATCTCGCGATGACAATAATCCGGCCACAGGCCTCAATCTGAAACCAGTGCAATCTGAAACAAAATGAAGAATATTGTGACGTGACTTGTGCCTTTTTGTATTGCAGTTTCACGTCATAATAAGCGTGGAATCTGATAGCATTTGAATGAGGAGTTACCTCGGTATTTTGACCATTGATTCAGGCACTTTACATAACGGTGGGTGAAGAGAGACGATGAAAAGGGGAAAACGGTGTAAACTTGTTATCTCAAAATTAGAATATTGGTGTTTACATGCTAACATGACCATAAAAAATATTACTCACTTGTTTTGGAATACAAAGGATCTATAATGAGTTGCAATTGCATTTGAAATTTCTGTACGGAGTTCACTAAAACCGATCTGAGCCGAGGTTTACCGAGGCTCAAAATCGATTTTAGTGAAGGAAGTTAACTCTTTACCCAACGCTGACGATATCAAAATTTATTATTTTAAATATCATTTTTTCAATGTTTTCGAAAAATTTCAACAAAACCATATCATGTGAGCCCTCATTGGAACGAGCTTGTCGAGCTCGTTCCAACGAGAGGTCACATAATATGGTTTTGTTGAAATTTAAAAAAAAAAAATGTATTCAACTGCTAAATTTGCATATTACGCGGGCGGATGCGGGCGATTCGTTGGGTAAAGAGTTAAGAGATTTCATGTCAAATGGAGACGTATTTGAGATTCTTTTTATCACATAATGTATAATTTAAACTTTTAGCTAACGTAAGGACATTAGCTGACCAACACTGTTCGCAAAAATCGCTATCCAAATTTTCGTATTTTCAAGAAAATATTTTCCTAAAAAACATAGCTTATGACCGCCTCATTGGAACGGGCTCGTCGAGAAATATTTAGTTATTCAGGAAATGGCCTTTTGCTAATGTCGTCTGCTGTTTGTATTAGGCAGACAGTTAATAAAAAATAAGTGAACATTAATTCGATTCTACCTTTGAAACCAACTCACAACGTTACCACACGACGTTGACTTCTAACGTCATTCCCGTACTGGACGTGTTGTGAATGATATTTTTCTTAATGAGCTATTTGATGGTGATTATGTGAAAAATTCACCTTATCGGCAAGTTTTGCAAAAACTAAACGTTGGACAACACACCTCTCCATGATTATTTTATGTCGTGTGTTCAGTAGCTCGAATAACTAGACTGTACATGCCGTTTTGCTTGCAACATTTCATTCAGCCATTAATTGTTTTTATTTTGTTATTTAATTTTTAGTTAGAGAAATATAGCATTTTTGAATATATGTTTTACAAAAAGAATATACAACTGAACAGATACAAAGAAAAGTATGATTTATTAAGGTTAAAAAGATGTGAAACTATGTCAATAGTTGACCGCCTGTGGTATTCAAAATCAAGTCCCTTTGTGAGTGCTCAGACAATTTTGCGTCTCTACCTTAATGCGTATTTTACCGTCAGTGCAAGGCCTACCTGCTATTTATTCATTTATTCATACGAACATAGTATATCTTGTTCTTCCTTATAAAGAAAAAAAGAGTTTATGTCAAACATATCTATGTTTACATATAGCAGCCGCGCTCCTTTGAAGCATCCTTTTCATAGCGAGTAAACGTCTCGATGATATACGTATGCAAATGACCAGGAGTGGGCATCGTATGCATGACTGATTACCTAAACTTGACAATATGCTTATGTTGTTACCATGGCATTATTCCGAATGCTCACATGGTCCAGTAAGAAGATGTTGAGGTTATGGGCTACTCATTGTTACTTTACATTCAGTCTTCGCACAACAGGGACGGCCACGAAAACTCTTATGAAAAGAACCAATAACCACGCATGATAAACCATGATGCTGTCCAAGAACACCATGATAAACCGTGGTGTTTTGGGACAACACCATAGTTTACCATGCTGTGCCATGGTACTTTCTGTAAGGGAAGAAATAGACAGAACGGATTCGCGTTCGAACAGTCGTTCTTTACCGCACGAGATTGATTTTGGTGGTGGGATAATATTGAACGAGAAGCCGAAGGCTTCGAGTTCAATATTATCCCTCCGCCAAAATCGATCGAGTGCTGTAAAAACGACAGTTCGAATGCGTATGCTGTTCTGTATTTAGGCTGGTCTAAAATCTGCAAACGCCTTTTTCAAACAGAAGGTGTTTAGCCTTTCAGACGTTTTAACAAATACATAAAGGGTCTTTGGCCCTATTGGGGCGATTTGAAAGGAATGTTATCGGAAACCTGTTCGCTGCGGAACAAATATATCTTGAATACATCACACAAATGTCCAATGTGAAATACGAAATGATTGATTCAAATTATAACGTAACGATCATTGCGTCATAGCTATGCTTCCTCTGGGACATTGACAAATGCTTAATTTATTATTATCACTCTTCTGCAGCAGAGCAAAATTACAGACACCCATCTTGGTTTGTAACGTCAGGCAGAAAAGTGTTGAGCCTTTTTCTCGTCGTCCACAGTGCACTATGTGTAAATAAAAAAAACTCCGAAGTTACCTGTCAAAAAATCCGAGACTTCTTGTAGCTGGGGAATATTGTCAGGTCTGAAATTGCAGTTGTCCACCAACAATGGAAACACATGGTTGAACTCCTTGCATGCATGCGTCTTGAAGAGCTTGGTCAATTCTGTGAATATCGTATTCCTTGTGAGGAGAGATCAAAACAATAAATCATATATTAGGGCAACTATTAAAGAAGACAAAGACATAAACGAGGGCCGTATGGCGACTTTGAATGTGGGGGGTGGGTGTTTTGGGACCATCTCACAGGAAAATCATATCAAAATTTTTATCACACACTTATTAATGTAAAAGACTGGATTTCCACTGTTTTGCCTGCACGATAAAAATAAAGTTGTATCGACCATTTGATGATACAAAACACGTTCGATTTCGTTTCCAACGTAAACAGAGAAGGAACCCGTCAAAATAAATCATGTCATCGCTGGTCGAATGCACCGGAGTCGACATTCTGACTGCTTGTTCCTTGATAAATACTTCCCATAACTGCTCATATAATGCTGGAGTGTTCTAAACTTATTAGCCATTCACAAAGTTTCTGTTGTGTTATTCCCTGCAGTTTAGTCAATATTTGAAGTTCGATCATCGTGACCGTGACACTGATCGGCGTCAATTAGTTTCAACCAATTGAATGCGGTAAAAATTAAAAAGCAAATTATGATTGGTATCCCACCACCTAACAGTTATGTCTCGTTGGCAACGAAGAAAACTCAGCAATTATCCAGTTAAAAAGTGCTTTTAGTTCAATTTTCGTGTAGACTGGTTGTTACATGGGAGGTGTGTAATAAATGGAGAACTGCACATACGTTTGAATGGGTTATTTATTTATTTATTGGTGTTTAAGGTCACATACTTATGCACAATAGCTAATCGTAACCGTGACAGTTTTACGGGTGGAGGAAGCCGGAGTACCCGGAGATAACCACCGAGCAACGACGAGCAGCTGTCGGCTCCTCGACATTCTAACTCTGATCAAGCGCCGCTCAAACAAGGTTACTGCGGGTGTGCGCCATTGACGTGCAGTACACCTTAGTACATGGCGTCATCGTGTCCCCATGTAGGCAACCGCGATAAAGTGCTTTGCCCAAGGGCACAACGCGAGTCGTCCCGGACGGGGATCGAATTCTAGACCTCTAGCATAGAAGTCCAACAGTCTACCACTGAGCCACCGCGCTCCGGTTTCAATGGGTTAAGGATTATCGCACTCGATTGCTTTGGTCCAGGATATCACTCGAATCTTCGGCTCTCGTGATATCCTGGGCCAAAGCAATCTCGATCTCGTGCGATAAATCTTAACCCATTCAAGCGTATATGCGGTTCTGTATGTGTATTCTGGAACCGACAACGAGTCGGCTGATCGACAACTCACAAAGTAAGTTCTCTGATATTAAATTATAATGATTAATACACTCTAAAATCATTTGGGTTACAAATTAACCCAAATCAACTGGGTTGAGTGAATATAAACCCAACTGGGTTCATATTCACTCAACCCAGATGATTTGGGTTGATTTTTAACTCAAATGATTTTAGAGTGTAGTGTAATAAGTGTGTAAACACATCAGCTCAGATTATCATGTGGGGGCTGTCAGGCTGATTCGGATGCGAGGGACCCCCACCTCTCTGCCCACTGCCCCTGATGAACATAACAAATACGTATTTTAATCATTAGGTTGATGTAGAACTGTTAAATAAGAGACATTTTTTAGTTTTTGAAGTTATCTCGGCTATTCGGTTCGGTTAAGACATATTCACAAGACCGAATCATGTGCTTCTTAAACTTAACAATAACGATGGCGAAGACAGATTTCTCCTATATTATACACTTGATCAGCATTTCCCATATTGATGACGTAAGCCCATCCCTCACATGGCCATTGTTTATAAAACAATAAGCACGTGTGCAGCGAAATTGAATACAGCCAATCACTTCATATTTGATTCATTTCAAAGAGCATAACATAGGGAGCGCGGTGACTCGGTGATTACGGTATTGCACTTCAAATCGAATGGTCCACGGTTCGATCCGCATCAGGAGTAACTGCGTTGTTTCCTTGGGCAAGGCACTTAACCCCGATTGCCCATGTGGGGCACGGTGGTGCTGTGTACTAAGGCATACTGCACGTGGATGATGCACTTGTCTTCAACCAAATGCTAATCTTGTTTATATGGACTTCTATGCTAGACAGTCAGACAGTTGCTCTCCTCTGCTCAGTGGTTCTCTCCGGGTACTCCGACTTCCTCCACCTGTTAACCAGTCCGCCAAAAGGTTATCATGGCTGTCGACAGTGTCGTTAAAGCCCAATAAATAAATAAGTAACTAGTATTGATAATACTTTATACTTTCGTAATGGTAGTCCATGGTTTAGCTCTGCAAAGCAACAAAAATACGTAACATGAGTCTGACCATACACAGTCACATTACAACAGAAGTTGCTGTAAGCTGATTTAATACTGAGCATTAAGCTTGAACCTATAAAAATATGTATATTTATGCAAAAGCGTTTTTCATTGTAAGATAAACTTTCCAAACCATTCCCACTGGAAAGAGACAGTAACACGAAAGTCATCCCTGACTTATCTCCTCATGAAATTCGACTTTCGATAAAGTTATTTTCCCTGAAAATATTAGACGGACGAGGAGAGTTTAATTAAGAAGCATGAACTTGTTGAGAAAACACCTATTACATCAGTACAACATAAAGCGATGCTTCCTTCTGTTGCTTTTAATAAACGGAAACAACAGATAGCTCTCTGAGCTGTCTCTTGATTTCGTTTATTAAAAGTTACAAAAGGAAGCGTGGCTTTTTATGGAAAGCTACTTAGAAGCAATAATGTAACCGTCCACTTTGGCTTTTTTTTACATTACCGTACAGTAATTTGCAAATTTTTATTCTTCTTTGAAAAAATGAGCAAATCTTACCACCCAGACTATTAGATTAATGGAAAAGATAGTGTATGTATTATATGTCAAGATGCGCACGCTATTAATATACTGAATAGAAAAAGAGTTACAGAACACCAAAAGATAATGAAAGCACCATTTTGTTATTTTTTTAGAAAAATAAGGGGAGCTAACTTTCCTGTAAATCTTGTCCAAAGACGAAAATTGCCAGGCATGCCTATTATAGTTCGCTAAGCGGTTCCAAACGTTCTCAGTGCGTCCCATTTGACTGGACGTGGAATAGGGATTTGTTAATCATCTGTTTAATAACAAGAAAAAGAAAAGAAAACAAATTATGTTAGTATCCTGAATTCCACGATATTTTACGGTCCTTTTTATGCTACACTCGTCGTCGAGATATTGGTAAACTCAGCACAGTTTGCCCAGAAACAACGTGAAAACCCAATTTCATACTTAAAAGTCGAGAATTTTCAACCCAAGTTTGATTCGTCCATGTTTACGGGCAAATCTTGTCTCTTTTGGAAATACCATAGAGAATTCTTTTGGAAAAGATTCAAGAAATTTTTTAAAAGTGACAATAAATAACAAAGAAATTTATAGACACAAGTATTCATTCCGGGAATAAAATATTGTCCGTTCGTAAAAAAAGAAGAACAGAAACAACAAAAAAATAGAAAAGAAAAAAAAATTAGGAAAAGAAAAGAAGGAAACATGAAATTGGCAAGCTGAGAGGCAAATGACTCGGGCACACTGTTATTCTGCGTCTTTTTTCAAATAGTGGCGCATAACCTCGTGGAATGTAATGTTCGTGAAATCCTGTTTGGTATCTTATTTAACATATTTCATTTAAGGCTAAAAAATAAATGGTTTCCTTCCGGTAACATGCAATAGAAAAATAGGGCCATTCGGTCGGGATTTTCAAAATTTATTTTAATATTTTATTTTCCCTTTCAGCCGCTTAACCCTTCTCAAAACGTAACTGACAAACCCGACCAGTTCTATCTACAAAAATAGCTATTCAAATTTTATTATTTTTCCATTGTTTTCTAAAAAAACATAGCTTATGATCTCGCATAGGAACAATCTCATTGAACACGCTCCAATAATAGGGGAAGGGGGCATAAGCTATGTTTTGGAGGCTGAAATCAAAATTTATACTTACACAAGACATTTTTTATCAAGTGTTTTTGAAATATATTGCCTACATTCGCGGCGTACATGAATTTGACCACAGGACCTTAAGTATTTTTAGATATCGTTTTAAAAGATGTAACCCGTTTAGCCAAGAGCTAATAAAACTTTTAAGGCAGAGCATAAAAACTAGGATAAGTCGAGAAGCCTTTTATCTTCAGCCTTATAGATGAAATCTCAGTTCATTGAAATATATCAAACGTGTGCTAAAAATCTAAATATCTCACCAAGTGGCAATTTCTTGTGGTGTATATTTTGCAGTTGGAATAAGTTCTCCGCTGAAACAAGAACGTGGAAATCGTGAAAAATATAATTTAAGCAAGTGTAGATTGGATTATCAGCAAAACACCCAAAAGGGAAGCTTTTCAACTGAACAAAGTTCGAGAGCGCTGGCAAAATTCAACCCAAAAAGGGACTAAGACATATCACAACGTGATGGAGTACCTGTGGTCTGGAATCGATGACTCGAGATTTCACAAGCGCCGAAAGGTGGGCGTGAAGTACACGGAAAGCTTCAACAAGACCGTCGAGTCCTGTCCCTCGCACTCTACTCGAGTTGTGTTCTGTATTTATATCTCGATTAAACCTGAGTTAAGTGGGCGAGGCCGATATTTTAAAGACAAATATATCACATTCGGTGGTCTGTTCACATTCCTGCTTGACATTGTTTTGTGTAGAGGCATTTCATTTGCGTCATAACGTGACTTATATGGGTAAGAACCAATAAGATGAGCTGTTACATGTGGTAAACGTTGGTTCATTAACCGAAAATTTGCTTTTAACTTATCGTTTTTCTCGTTAATTTCTCCCCCAAGCCGACATGGTGTTCGTTCACGTGATAGTCTGCCCGTTACAAAATTTGTCTGCGTAACTAGACTCACATCAATTTTGACAAATATTGGTGCGAAGTATAGGCATGAAGTGATGAAGTGTAAATGCGTACGTAAGAAGAAATATTCGGTTGGACGACTTTTACCAATGTGTTCTTTTGTATTGCTCGATTTCTATCCTAAACGTTTGTCCGCAGAACTTCTTACATTTTCGGAGAATTATTACGAAAGAAGGTGTGAATGATGAGTGTGGAGTGCAGGTGCGTATGTGCAAGGTACATTCCGATTTGATGTTTTTTTCTTGAGTTATGGCTCATTTTATTGCAAGGTGTCTATCAAACAGTCTGTCCGCTTAACTCCTACGTTTGTATTCGATTTTTACGAAACTTGGTTTGATGTCAAGTTCGAGGAGGAAGTGGAAATGCGCTCGTGGAAAGTAATGTGTCATTGAGCGAGTTTTCCAGAGTTATTGCACTTTTCAGTTTTTGTCATGACAGTTTGTCCATTCAACTCATCGTGCATTTCGTTTCGAATTTTGGAAAACTCAGGGGTGGCGGAAGCTCGATAACAGTGGAGGGGCACAAATGTACAATGTTAATATGGTTCGACCCAGTGTGAGAAAGGTTTACATCGTATATCGATAAATATACCATGTCTCGCTATAGTCTCTCGTTTAGATGAATATGCCGCTGTGTTGCCACTGTCTTGTCTGTTTCTTCTACTTCAACCAACTTCCAACCCGAAGGCCAGCATTGGGGTTGGAAGGTAGTAGAAAAAAACGGACTGAGGCGACCGAAAGTGGGATTCTTTGGCTAAATATTGTTTGGATTTGCAAATAAGGTTACTGGAATGCCTGTATACTGACACGTTTGCGTGCGCCCATTTCAACTCATTGTGGTGTAACTGCGAAACATATCTGTGGAAAAAAAGTGGAGGGGTACATGCCGAAAACTTGACGTGAATCGTAAGTATGAAGTGCAGATGCACATAGACAAAGAGAGGTATGGGTCTTTTTACGGCAAGACTTCTATCATAAAAGTGAAGGTTTTAATAGAACAGGCATAAACACAAATAGTGGAAACATTCACGAATGTGTCAAAAGATCAGTTCTCTGAATTTGGGGAAAGCAAATGCGATCGATGTCGTTGTAAATATTAAACACTTGGAATATCATTTAAAGAAACATATTTCCATCTTTTGAGACACTCCCGGTTTCTGTTTCGGCATCGGTAAAAAACGAAACCGACTTCCAAAACCGATAAAACACGTATCTCTCCAGGAAAAATGAGCGCTTGAGTGAAAAATGAAGAGAATACATACTGTCTGTAGTTGTAAGCTATATCAGCGAATTCTTTCCTTCTCGCTCTATAAACGGGGTCCGTGAAGCCCTGAAAAATAGATTACAATCTACAAACAAACCAACAAATCTCAAACAAGCATAACAGCAGTGTTATTGCTTAAAAATTTAATTTTGTGAAAGCATTAAATGTTTGTGGCGCGTATATTTCAGATCTACATGGATTTTAACGTTTTGAAACTTTAATTATCCTGACGTTCAAACGTCCACTTGGAATTCGGTTTCTTCGGAGTTTTTCAAAATGCGACGTCAAACGTCGGAAAGTACAGATAACAGAACATTTTTCACATTAGTGATTATCTGGTTGAGGGCTAGATTAATTTTGGTGATCTGAATTCCTTATTCAAAACTTGTTTCATTACAAATTATTGGAGAGTGACCTCAGACACTCTCCAATAATTTGTAATAAAACAAATTTACATCAACAAAATATTATTTGTGTTTGACTGATTATGAAATATAAGTAAGGAAAGTATTGGCTTTTGCTCTGGTATCCTCATTTTTGAAAACCCTGATAGTGGCTTCTAGCACTCAACCAGTTAAGTCTTGACAGCAGGATTATATTAGTATTTTAAGCTGCGATAACATTTGGCTCAACGATTGTCACCGAGCACTATTCGGAAGAAAATAGGAATTGAGATTAAAACTTTAAAAAAATCGAAACATAATAACAAAACAAATGACCACAATGTATCAACGCGCTGTTTGGTTCCGTACGTCATTGGACGAACAAAAGTATCAAAGGGTTAAATGCACTGTAAAATTAGCAATGGAATACTGTAAAATGACTGGCAACCAGCTACCAACCCTACCATCGTAAATGTTACCGTAACAACTATCACTGCGTAAGGTTTTATCATGGACCATATTAACAGAGAAGTGTTCATGCTCAGAAGAGCAACCTTCTTTCGGAACCAATGCCTCCAACTATTTAGTTTTACGAAAAGACATCGCCCATATCGCACTGGCAGATTGGCTTATTTTGGAAGATTCCATCGTTGGAAAGACTAATTAATATTTTTAATTAAAAAAAAACTCCAAAATAATTAGTATACGCTTTACGGCTCTTGAAAAGCCTTGTAGGGAACTGTAGACAAATCAAATATCAGCACCGAGATGTTGCTCATGAGATAAACAAAAAGTGTTTGCGGGCCAAGATATGGGTTTCTTCCGTAACATTTTACGGTAGCAGTAACTCCATCCAGTTGTCATTCCTTTTATCATATATCTGACAATAATATTTCCTATTCTATTATTGTATGGAGGCTTTATACCGAAGGATTGTCTTAACAAATATTATTTTATGCTTAATTGGTGGATACGATGTCATGCTAGGCAAAGCAAAAACAATATTGGGTGAGGCGGAAGGGTGGGGGTGCTGTGTGCTAAGGCGTACTGCAGATCGATAATGCACTTGCCTTCAACCGTTGCTAACCTTGCTTGTGAAGCTAGTACGTTAGGAAGTCTGACAGTTGCTCGGTGCTCGGTGGTTCTCTCCTGGTACTAGGACTTCCTCCACTCCAAAACTTTCCGGCAGGATATCACCCTGGATGTTCAACGAGTCGTTAAGCCACAATGAACCAACAAATTATAGCTTTGTTGAGATTTTGCTCATGACATTTACAGGTGATAAAGAGAGCGCGCTTCTATTTCACATTTGTCTCATGTATCACATACAGGTGCCAAGAATAACCTTTGACCATGTCAGGCTCATATCGGCAGGAGCCATTTCTAGTTACGGTTGTTAAGCTATCTTCAACTTATATTCGGATTATTCGTTGGAGTTTAACAATGAAACATTATTGACTAGTTACCTTATTAAATAAGATTGTTGAGGCACACAAACACCTTGAATTAGTTCTATGGTATAAGGCAGGGCAAAATCATTATATCGGGCAACATCCAAGGTAAGGAAGGGGCATTTAATACCTGGATATCGGTTTTAAACCTCACGCGAAGCCTCAGGATTTAAAACAGACCATCCAGATGTTAAATCTCCACGTACCGTGGATCTTGCCCAAGATTTTTATTTCTTTGTTTTTGGAGTTTAACGACACTTTAACAGCCACGGTCATATCGCGTCAGACAGATTTAGGGGAGAGGGAAGCTTGAGTACGCGAAGAGAACAACTGAGCAGCGGCGGGCAACTGTCAGGCTCTCACCTGCCGTACTCATCCAGCGCAAACAAGCGCAAACAGAGTTAGGCGCGGCTGAAGGCAAGTGCACCATCGAAGAGCAATGTGCCTTAATACCCAGCGCCACCGTCTCCCCACATGGGCAGTCGGGATTAGGGGTTTTTCCCAGGAACAAAACGCAGATAGCGCGCATCAGGATCGAATCCTCGACCTTGGGTTCGAAGTTTAATGCTCGAACCAATTAGCTATCTCTAGATAACTTGCAATAAAACATCGCCTTATCGCAGCGAACTGATCCTGAAAAAGAATGTACTCTTCTGAACTCCATTCTTATTATCAGCACAAGGAAATGGTTCCATATTCCAGATCCGTTAAAATAAGTTTACGAATATAGTAGAGGGAACAGAAGTTTCTAAACTTAGCACAATTTAGTCTCGTTTGATACAAGCACAAAAATTATACAAATTTTACACATTCTTGCACCTTATTTGGAGGCTCTTGCAAATCATAACTCCCATTCTTACACCACATAAATCACTATTTTTTCTCGGAGAGTTCTGCCTGAAACCCTGTCAGATAAGGTCGGTCGAGGCACAAAAGCATTCTAATAACTCAATTAACCCTTTTCCTAACGCAGACGATATCAAAATTTATTATTTTAAATACCATTTTTTAAAACTTTTCAAAAAATTCAACAAAACCATATCATGTGACCCCTCATTGGAACGAGCTCGGTGAGCCCGTTCCAAAGAAGGGCCACATGATATGGTTCTGTTAAATTTTTTTAGATTAGATTAAACATATTTTTATTTGCCATTCGACAATGCAAGTCAGGGTTGGAGGACAAGTGCTTACCACTTAGAAAACCCTCCGCTCCCGTACAAAGACTAACAGTTACAAAAGGCAGAACGTACTAAATGAATAACAAAATATAACAATATGTAAACATTATACACAAAAAGAAGTTAACTCAAGAGAGAGGGGGAAAAAGAGAGAGAAAAGAGAGTGTGTGTGAGAGAGAGGTGGGGAGGGAGAGGTGGGGAGGGAGAGAGAGAGAGAGAGGGAGAGAGAGAGAGAGAGAGAGAGAGAGAGACTAGAAAATCAGGTAAATGCAGAATAAAAAAACCCCAAAAAACAAACAAAATTTTTTAGAAGAATAATATTTCTTTCAGCTGTTGAATTTGCATATTACGCGGGCGGATGTGGCCGATTCGTTGGGTAAAGTGTTAAGCGTTACTTACAGGATGATCCGCATCAAGTTCAGAACCATAACTAAGAATCTGATTGGCAAATCTGTCAAGCTCCTTTATCTTGCGAGGGAACCAAGCAACTAATAAAAAAAATAAGTACAACGATTATAATATAATAGTGGTTGGAGTATGAAGTGATTTGAAAAAATATATTTTTGATATTATCTTTTATCATATGACTCGGCCGTTTTGTTCACTTTAAAACATTTCATATTTTGTTTTCATATTGATCAGTGATAAATAAAGCCTTCTGTCAATTTCATTGGGCAATTTTAAAACTAGACAATTTGATTGGCTGAACAAAATAAAACTGGGCCACATTTTCATAATTTGCATAATTAGAGTTGGGAGCTTTCATTGGTCAATTTGATGGGTTAAACAAAATACAACTGGGTGACATTTGCATAATTTCAGTAGGGAGAATTTACTTTTTCTGTCCTATTTAGGGTTGGTTATATTGTATTAATCTTTTACCTACAAGAAAAACGCCATTCACTTTTTTTATATTTTCACTTTTATGCTTCCAAAACATAGGTTATGACCCCTCATTGGAACGAGCTCGATGAGCTCGTTCCAATGAGGGGTCATAACCTATGTTTTTTTCAGCAAAAAATGAAAATTTTTAGTTATACGAGGATGTTTTTTCCAAGTGCCGTCTGCAACTCAAGTTAGGTGATGGGTTAAAAAGTCATACAAAGTGGCTAATTTGTACGTGTGTGTGTCATATGATAAAATAAATAAATACTGCGAAATCAAGACAGCATAAAAAAACAGAAACGAAAAATAGCATCTCAGTTTCAATGTTCTTCCATTTCTTTTTTGACATGTGAGATTCTACCTTGTTGTGGGGAGGGAAGCGGACGAAGAATTTCGACTGGACAACGACCCAGTCGCGATCCGGTAGAAATTCTCTGTTCGCGTTTATACTCACAGTACTGTAGATTGAAAACAGGTATCAGCAAGGTTCTTCTTCCAAATCACATAAAGTTGTCTCTTTTGTGTCACCTCTTCAACAGTTGGCAATGTTTTTCTTGTCCTCCACAACTTTCATTTCAACTTGTACAATGTTCTGCGCATTTGATGTTGGCACCGAAAGGTCCACCGTTCGATCCTCTCCAGGGGTAACTGCGTTGTGTCCATGGGCAAGGCACTTAATCCCGATTGCCCACGCGGTGGCACGGCGGCGCTGTATACCAAGTGCGTACTAAGACGTTCTGCGCGCCGATGGTTCACTTGTCTTCTACCAATGCTAACCTTGCTCATGTGGAGTTAATACTCGTTATCCACTCGAAATTCTTCGTCCGCTCCCCTCCCCACAACAAGGTAGAATCTCACACGTCAAAAAAGAAATGGGAGAACATTGAAACTGAGATGCTATTCTTCGTTTCTGTTTTTTTTATGCTGCCTTGATTTCGCAGTATTTATTTAGGAAAATCTTGACCCAGTGATGCGAGTTTGTCGCGATCTGATCGCGAATTATTAATTTATTTATTGCTGTTTAAGGTCGCATATTTGGTCGGACCGCAACATAAAGATCAAATTAAGTTTAGGGCCGAGCGGTTTTCCAGTTCGGTTCCGGTTTTGGAATCACACGGAAAATCAAACCGCATTACTCAGCACACGAAAAAAACCAAACCCAAAACGACCGAACGGTTTTACTGTGTTTGTGCATAAACAGGCCAAACTACTTTATTGGGGGTGGGGTGGGGGTGGACTAGCAACCACTGTGGACTCTCGTTACTCAGTCTATCCGGTAAAGGGTGAAATACGTCGTGTTCTCATTGTCACATTTTCTCCCTCATTGACTCGTCCACCGGACTCCACCGGACTCCACCGCACGAGTCAATAAGGGATAAAGTGTGACAATGAAAACACACCACAGTTTAGATGAACCTTATTAATTTGTTACTCCGATTTATGTTGTTTTTTATCTTTTTGAATAGTCTTAGCAACTCATCTCTAGAACCCAAAGGGAAGCTAGGCTGAACCCAATACAGATAAAGCTTCTTGTGGTGAGTGGTCTCGTACAAACTGCTGCAGATTGTTTACAAGTTAAGGAGCCTAAAACGTTATTTACTACCTTCGCTTTTACTCGCAGAAAATTCGAACCGAAATGGAGGCTTTTTCTGAAACCGAACCGAAACCGAATCTGAAAAATCACCCCCCCCTCCCTCCAGCTCTAATCAAGTTTAGTCAATCGTTTATACCTATGTTGCCGATCTGATCGCGAAAGATAGGACTTTGTGAGCACAGTACCGTACTAAAATCAGTAAAAAGAATTGTTCTTAGAATTGCCTTTTTCAACGTTTTCAAACCGAAAAGCATTGAATTTTATATCTGCAAAAGGACAAAATGACCTCTGACCAGTTTTCACGACAGGAATGTAGATGCCGATGGTTATTGAAAATCCAGTCTTAACCTATGTTACATGTTGAGTTGAACAAAATAAAAAAGACTTCGAGCTTTAACAGATGCGGCAATAAGAAATCTCAATAATAATTTTTATTACATACTTTATAAATAACCACATTTCTATTGGCTGGATCTTATACACGTGACTGGTACTCAAAAACTCATGTACACCAGTTTTCCAGTGAATATCAACTTTCTAAATATAGCTTTTGGAAATCCCCTCTCTGGTTCTATTTCAATCGACATGCATGCGCAGTCAACCTGACTTCCGTCTCATTTTTATGTTATTCTGCATATGATAACTACTTTAATTGACAAATAGAAGACTGTTTTTACAATAAAACAGTTATGGACCTTTGTGGTGGTTAATATTATGTGATATGAACCTAAAATCTTATACTGAACTCGGCTAACGCTAATTTTTCTAAAGTTCATATCACATCATATTCTCCACCACAAAACGCCATAATTGTGGAGTGTAACTTGTTCATTAATTCTTGCAAATGATTTACCACTAGCAGTAAACAAACATTTCTCCAGAGTAATATACATTTAACCATTTGCATGGAATATATACGACAGAGCTGACACGGCTCTATCGAAGAAATCAAGTTCGTTCGATGCCTGCCCACGAAAAAACCTAGTTTACAACTCGAGATGTTATAAATCGGATATTGAAACCTGCGCGTTTATCGCTCTGTATTTCGTCATTTTTATGACGAGGGTTGTGTTGCAGATCCTGTAACGATCATTGCCAATACAAGAGAAATAGAGGATCTCTAAAACAGAGGTTCTCTAATGATTCGCGATTTCATATGACATTTCTGTACCGAGCTGACTGAAATCGACCTGAGCTGAGGTTTACCGAGGCTCAGATGAATGTTAGTGAATGAGGTTAAGATATTTCTTGTCAAATAAATCTTGATGAATTTGGTATTTTTTTTTTATCACATAATGTGTAATTTAAACTTTTAGCTGGCGTATCTCATGCGTTGCAAACGTTCGATAACGCCCAACCTCGACACCATGTGATTTTAGCCATTTGCATCTTGCTGTCAAATGATAACAAAAACAGATTGCAATAGGTTCGATAGCCGTTGTAAAAATATTAAAGGATTGCTTATTATTTTGACCTAACGATTTGTTAAGTCAAAATTATGATCAGTCATTGTGACCTTGAACTCTGACTCGGTGATATTAACTCTTTCAACACGAGAGACCGCTTTTCCGATCCAGCAACACCACGATATGTCATAGTTTCGTTAAGTAGGATGGCTACTTAGTGAACGTGTGTGGTAGAGCAATTAATATTTTCCAGGCTGCACGTTGAAAATATTAATTGCTCTACCCCCATATAATGGATATGGACTCTTCCATTTTCTGCCATTACCTGGCATGGAAGATAGCACCAGTGTTCAAAGGGTTAAGAAATGTTTTTCATTTACAGAAGCACGATCCATAAGTATCACCTTATGTGCAAATTGAAAGCTGATCTGAAAACGTTGATTATCGCATGCAATGTGCAATGGACCGGACAAAGTGGACCCAAGAACGATTTGGAAAAAGAGTATCTTAACTTTATAAGGCCACCAATTTTCTTCATTGGAAAACATTTATGGGAACGTTAGCTCCCCTTAATTTCGCAAAGCAGTCAACATTTAACAATGAGGTATGGCAATTTCTGACAGAAATTGATTTCGTTCTGTTCGCGAAATTGTATCATCATTATGAGCATCATTTCTCAAACTTCAGGCATTTCCTGTAGAGTAGTGGTACAGTTTTTTTCCACAGTCAATTTCAACGTCTATCCTCCAGTGAAACCCCTTTAAAAATAAGAAAACGGCGTTTTCACCATATTTTGATGTTCTGTAACGTTTCCCCGTTCATTACGTCAACTGTGTGCGCTTCGTGACATATAATAAAGACACTATCTTTTTCATTGATATAAACATCTAGGAGGTGAGATTTGGACATTTTGTCCTGGGAAGTAAAAAACTTGCAAATTTTCATAAAAACACATTCGTTTACCCTTTACCCAACGTAACGGCCAAAACCGGCCAGCGCTATTCTCAAAAATCGCCAATTAATTTTCAAAATATTTTTTTTTTTTGGTCTCAAAAACATAGGTTATGACCCCTCGTTGGAACGAGCTCGTCGAGCTCGTTCCAACGAGGGGTCATAACCTATGTTTTTGAGACAAAAAATGAAAAAAATTAATTATTCAAGAATTTTTTTTGCAAGTGTCGTCTGCTTTTCATGTTAGGAAAGGGTTAAACGAACAGCCAAAGTGCACACTTAGTGATACTGATAGATATCTTAATTGTTGCTTATATGTGAACTAGTTGCTCCCAATTAGCATGGCATAAAAAGCCAAGTTTCCTTTTGTTACTTTTAATAAACGAAAACATCCCCGAGAGCTGTCTGTTGATAATGATAATGATAAAGTCTAGAGCCTAGTTTCTTCTAAGTGCTCACCAGCTTTACATAAATAAAGCAATATATATACACACACACAAGAAATAAATAGATATACTTTTTGGTGCTATTCCTGGCAGTTTATTCCAAAGAGATGAACCTGCAAATGAAAATGCCCGGTCCCGCGCAGTTTCTAGTTTAGCAAAATCATATTTCCAGGGATTCTGGTTGAAAGATCTCAAACCAGATTTGCATGGATTATGGCGATGGATGAGACAAGCTAAGTATTGTGAAGCTAGACCATTAATACATTTGTATACAAGAATATGGAGTTTAAATGGAAAACTCTCTCTCTATACGCAGCCAGTGTAGCTCTTTGAGAATGGGAGTAGTAAATGCTCTGCTCGTCTGGACTTTTTGACGAGCCTGACTGCACAGTCTTGTATCAGTTTAAGCTTTTTATGTTATTTTGGACAGCACCATGCAAGTGACTGTTACAGTACTTACGTCTGCATGTTATTAATGCATACACAAACATCCCCGTTTTCGACTATTAAAAGTAACAAAAGGAAACTTGTATTTATTTGCTACTGAAGTCATGTGTTTTCTCAACAATTACTCGCTTCTTACTTGAATCTTCCTCATTCGTCTAATAATTTCATGGAAGATAACTTTATCGAAAGTCGATTTCCATGACGGTATAAATCAGGGATGCTTGCTTCAGACAACTTGCTTTCACATTTTTAAGAAGTGATATGCGTAGTAATACTTTTGTGTTTCGAGCGTTTGAGCCAAATTTGACATCAGTAACTTTGAATACTGCAGTTTATTTCGTGTTTTTTCTTCATTACATTGAGCCGATAATATGTGTCGATTTATGATGCTGTTCGTAGGGCTCGTGGAGCCCTTTCCAACATTATGTTACGTCACACCATCTCATCGCCAAAGTTAAAGACGATCACGTTTTATCATCATTATCCGAAAGCATTATCAAATGTATACCAAGGACAATTAAAGTCAACCTTCTTGATAATTGATGTCTATCAGTGTAGGCGAGCGAGGAATCCGTCGCCATAACTACTTTGAGACAAACAACAGGCGAACGGAACAATTCTTCTCTCAATTTGCACATGCCTGGTAGTCATACTACTGTTTATATAATAAAAGTGAAATTAGTTAAATATTTTGTAATTATATTACATTGGAGGTGTACCTGAAAAAATGCTTAGTCTCCAAACATAAAGCAATTTAGGACACCGGTATATTATGTTATACTATCAAACCTGTGTGGTTAGTTTAACATTATCATTGTTCAAACATCCCAAATCCTATTACCAGTGTCGTTATCAGGAGGCGGGTGCTGGGGGCACAGTCCCCTTAAAAACATGAATTCGGCGAACAACATGGGGCGTCAACTAATAAAGTTACAGATAACATGACAAGTTTGGTGAAAATAGGAGTTTATTTCTAGTCTCAAAATGTCTTCTAATAGTGCAATTTGGGGGGGGGGGGGCAATCTTTGAAGAAATTCTCTGAGACCCTAAGGCAATTCCCAGAGATTTATTCTAAAAAATAGACCTCCCCTGACCGAACTGATGCAAGAGATAAAAACCGCCTAATACATTCCACAACTCAAGATTTCGATCTTGGGGATACGCCGGCGGCCTAAATATACTTTCTCCCAGGTTAGTTAACGCTCGTCACAAGAGGATCGAAGTTGCTGAAGGTTTCTAAATTCAAAGTTGGACCCTGAGGACGTGATATATTTTGTTTCGTTTTCGTAGCCCTTTGGATCCAACTCTCCTATTACCAGTGCACCAAGGAATACCTTATGCAATTGTTTTCCCAATTACCTTACCTTATAACTTATCAGAACAATACAGCTTATCCCGACGCTATGTAAGAGGTTTACTTCTAGTCACGAATTTTTATATCAGAAAATATCGATCTCCCCATGTATTCTGAAACGATAGGTTTTTGGCTCGCGCTTCGATTACCAAAATCAGAAATCTATTTTGTCTTTTATATATTTGTGTAGGGGGGGGGGGGGGGGGGGGGCTAAGCGATTGGCTCTTGGAATATATTTGACTGTAGCGAGCAAATCGCTTAACCCTTTACCCAACGTAACTGCAAAATCCGGCCAGCGCTATTCACGAAAATCGCCAATTAATTTTCATTATTTTTAAATTTTTTATCTCAAAAACATAGGTTATGACCCCACTTTGGAACGAGCTCGTCGAGCTCGTTCCAATGAGGGGTCATAACCTATATTTTTGAGACAAAAAATGAAAATTTTTTAGTTATTCAGGAATTCTTTTGGCAAATGTCGTCTGCTTTTCATGTTAGGTAAAGGGTTAACACCATAAATTATAGTTTATGATCTCGCCCCAACCTCTGGTCCATAACCTCACCTTCCAGACAAAACTTTCTGCACCACTTCTCAGCAACCGGATACATAATCTACCCCTAATGTCAGGACCGACCTGTGAATGTGTTATTAGATGGAGCTCTGCCAGCCTTTTCCAAGATAGCTTGGTACAGCGGTATCTCATTTTCTTGCACAGGCGGAGCAAATTTCAAGACGCACAGACTGGAGCGAAAGATGCAAAGACGCAGAAAGAGCAATAATGCTGAAGGCGGGCAATGCACTGTTAAAATTTTTAAAGGATTACAAATAAGGTGTACAGCTTAAATATAAACCACAGTAAACACACGTGGACTTTTAAAACGTTCACACGCCACACACAGTGCAAAAACGCGAATACACAATGCTGAGGGTAGCCTCAATGACAAAGGACACCCCAGGCCCACATGTTCGTTTCTTGTGATCCTTTCGTTAAACACTATGGTACGATACTCTGTTGAAAAAGCTCTCACCCAACAATGTGTATTTAATAGCATCAATGTTGATCCGGAGACAAGAAGAAAAACACCCGCAACTGTTATTAAAAAAACACGAGAATTCTCACAGCCAATGAGTGGAATGAAAGGCAATCATTGTTACATTTAAATTATATTTGCTTTACTTTACATTCTGGGGGTTTTCTATTTACTTCAGAAATAATTGTCATATTGTAATACGTTTCCTTTCAGAGGTCCCAACATTGGCCTTCAAACTTGTTTGGTTCTATGCCGAGATACGTCAGGACACCAAAGTGGGAACGTATAGCACGTCTGATGGTACACATGAATCAAACAATGCTAACCCACTTGTACAGGGTTAGTAAGTTAGAGAGACCGACATTACTCGGGGTAGTCCTCTCTGGGTACTCAGGCTACCTCCACCCGTAACACATCCCGACACGATCTATGCCGAAAGTAAAGTAAGGGAGATAATTCGAATTTCAAAATGCTACCAAAATGAGCGACCACGCCTGCCTTGAAATGCAAACAACCTGGTAAAGACACCAAAATTTGCGAACCATACTGACACTGAAATCGAATACGATGTGGCGAAATTATATTTACTTTCATTCTACACGACCCCCCCCCCCCCCCCCCCAACAAACAAACAAAGAAAAAACAACAACAACATGGCAGCTACCATTTTTAGTGACTATATTAGTGGATGTTATTAACTTTTTTAGATGTGTTAACCATTTAAACCGTTATGCTTAACGCTCTGCTCACTGACGTCAAAATACCAAAATTTCACGCAGCATTTTCCCCCACAATGCAACGAGGAACTTAACCAATTCAATCTTGTTTGACACATTGACAGAGCTCGAAGAATTGATTGAACTGTTGCATGATGGGAAAGATCTGTACGTTATATTTTGATATTTCAAAATCAGTGTGCAGACGGTTAAATTTCTTACATAATGAAAATACTAGCATTTGGTGAAAAAATGATACAATATAGAACAAATCGATGGGCCACTACATATATTTGTGGTTAATATTGCACACTCTAAAATCAGTTGTGTTAAAAATCAACCCAAATCAACTGGATTGAGTGAATATGAACCCAAGTGGGTTCATATTCACTCATTCCAGTTGATTTGAGGTGATTTTTAACCCAACTGATGTTTGAGTGTTGCCAAACTCTTCTACCTTTTTCAAAAATCAATTTTATTTTGATGACGCTCTGATGGGAGTTTACATTGTGTTGTGTTCAAGACTGCTTAACACAAATGTCGAAGATTTTCTTAACCGGACGACCGTTCAAATGAATTTGGTTCACTTGTCCCCATGTAACAGGATTGTTGAAACGTCAGCGAAAAACGTCTCAATACAATCTGCACCACCCCCCCCCCCCCGCCCCAAGGTGGCGTCAAGTCAATCAGCGCGATAGGCTCCTCCAATTCAATGACATTTGGTGACTTGAAGGTTGTTACGCCGTGACTATAGTCACAACGTAACAGCTTTCTCTTCATCAAACGTCATGATGTTGACCTAGCACAACAACTAGTTACACTGCATCAACTTTCCAGTCTCGATAATTGTTTTTTGCCAATAATACACTCTAAAAATCAGTTGGGTTAAAAATTAACCCAAATCAACTGGGTTGAGTGAATATGAACCCAATTGGGTTCATATTCACTCAACCCAGTCGATTTGGGTTAATTTTTAACCCAACTGATTTTAGAGTGTAACTAACATATGTTGTAACTATTCAATTGGTAATGTTTCCACCACAACTAAAATTTTCTTCAATGAACACTGTATTGTCAGTGTATTCTCAGGTGATGTTATTTTCCCATGAATACCAGTTGGTTATGTGATCTGTCCCAAGAATACCAGTTGATCATGTGACATTCGAACGTCGCGCATTGATATTACGCACTACATTCGATTTTCAAGAGTCTATTTTTACATTCTGTAATTTCGGTTTATGTTCTATAAATAAATGCTTTCCCCTACTCGAATGTGAGTTGTATTTTAGGCACTATTTTGTATCAGAAACTATGTTGTTTTGTTCCTTTTTTAGGAACAGAACTTGACCGAAGTGTGGTTAGTCAAGGCGGTGCCTTGTAGATAAGCCGACTCGATATTCCGTACGGACATAAAATATTAATCTTTTGTGAAGGGAATAAACATAAAAATTGAATCACGGTTGTCCAAAATCCACGACGTTTGCGAAACGTGGGGAAATTGGAAACCTTAGAGAATTTTTTATTGTTGGGTATTATTTATTTATAGTAACATCCGCCCTCCCTCTCCAATATGCGGCGGTTGACACACATTTCAAAGTGTGACCAGTGAGCGCTCAAACAATCCAGTGCTAATGAGATCAGTAATTTGGCCCATGTATTCTTCGCGAGAACGGAACGAGTCGTCTTGTTAATTTGTATGCCTTGTTTACTGACACCATTGTTCATCAACGGAGGTTTGCCAATAATTGGAATGAGTTTGATGTGGTGCAACTAAATTATAAATACTATGGTCTGGCAGTAGGGGGAATGGGGTATGTCGGAAATATCTGGACCAGTGTATTGAAAACCACCCACCTTAGTTAACGGCTCGTCCAATAATAATAGTGGCCGCACATATATGAAGAATCATTTTTGTGAAAACTGTCACGTGCATACCTCCAATACAAAATCATCATTCACAGACGTACTATTCCAGGATATCAGCCACACCCGCATATGGTACTGTTGAACTAACTAAAAAGGAAAACTTCTTTTTTATACCTTCGACAGGCAGAGTCACCTCGTGTAGGACAATTTTACGGGTGGAGGAAGCCACAGTACCCGGAGAGAACTACCGAGCAACGAGCAACTGTCAGACTCCCCAACTTACTAACTCCGCATAAGCAGGGTTACCATTGGTTGAAGACAAATGCACCATCGACGTGCAGTACGCATTAGCACACAGCGCCACCGTGCCTCCACGTGGGCAAATGTAGATTAAGTGCCTCGCGCAAGGACACAACGCAAGGGAGGGGATCGAACCGTGGACCTTTCGGTTTGAAGTCCAATGCTGTAGCCACTGAGCCTACACCTGAACACTTGAAACTGACAGACTTGACGTTTCGAGAGGAAGGTGAAATTCCATATATACTCTCTGTAATGTCTAGTACTCTCTGTCTTTTAATAAGTTCACATGGAACAGAAAGGTGCTACAGATGCCACAGCCCTAAGGTGTTTCCCATGTTGTTGTTTTGCATGTTGTTGTTACGCCCATTACCACCCATACGTTTCACACAAATTTCAAACACTCGCAGAATATCTGTTATTCGTTCAATAAAAATTGAATATACATTTGGCAAAGCCGCCAAAAAGCATAACTTGTAGATAGGTGCAAATGTAAGCAAATGAGCAACTCCTGGCTTCTATGCGCTGCAGGACAGCAAGTATTTTGTGTGGAGGACATTTTGACAGCTATTACATCAAATAGGTAGATGACAACAACAAAATGGTGAAGAGAATCGATACTGAATTCATCCCATAGACTTAACCATTCAACAAACTAACGCTAAAACTGGTCAGAATAGACACAAAAATACCGAGGACTGTATTAGGTTTTTCAGCATTTACTTTCAAAACATAGTTGATGAGTCGAGCTCGTTCCAATGAGGGTACATAAGCTATGTTTTCGTGGCTAAAAATTATTATTGTAAGTTATTGAAGAATTGTTTCCAAGTGTCGTCTGCTACATTCTAAAATCAGCTGAGTTAAAAATTTCCTCAAATCAACTGAGTTGAGTAAATATGAACCCAATTGGGTTCATATTTACTCAACCCAGTTGACTTGAGTTAATTTTTAACCCAGCTGATTTCAGAGGGTACTCATGTTTAATACAGAGCTAAGGACCGTGGGTTAATCTCGACACGCTGATATCGAAATATTTACTTTCAAGCTGCAAATTGTTCCCAATACTGCAACTGAAAATTTTACCAATTCGGTCTTGTTTGACAGGGCTCAATGAAATTCCTATTTGCAGAATGGAGAAAAATTTGAAATGTCGGTATTTTGACACCCGTGTGCAGACTGATAGATTTGTTATCATCTTTTCAACAAATCCCAAAATATATTCTCTCATTTATATAGAATGGTCGTGTTCAGGCGGACGCTATTTTGCAAAAACAAAGTGTTAAAAAGGATTTGTTCTCTATGATACAGTGTTTTCGTTAAAATTTGGAAAGTGTTACACTGACAGAAGAACGCCTGACCATGAAACCAACTAAATTTCACTGTTGAATATATCACAGACTACAAGATTATTTAAATATTCTAATAGATAACTGTAATGCGAAAATAATAGTAAAAGAGTAAATAAATAAACCATATGTATTCATGATCAAAAAGAATTAAACGTTACCTTCTGTTGCCTTCACATCTGTCGAGAAGCAAAAAATGGGTAAAACATGTAGTCAAATGAATAAAATAGTAATAATAATGTATTAATTAATATAATCGTATATTAGATGTCACGTGACTTTCCCGCGTTCTGATTGGTTGAACAGAAACACCCTATTTTCCGATAGTTCGTCAGCGAAATCGCACAGACCTACTATCATTTTTGAGAAAAGAATAGTGCACGGTAATAGTGCACGGTTATAAATAGTAACATTGGAATTCGCTTAGAGAATTCCATTGAAGTGTAAATACTTTACAAGACATCTCGTCCCATATACATTATTACATTTAGTTTGGAGAAATAAAAATATGTGTATCGAAAGTGATGTTTGTAGTAGGGTTGGGGCGGGAAGGGGGTTAATGGAATAATGGTATTGTGTTTCTTGGGGGTTTGGTTCTCTACCTCTCTATCCCAGAACTATGAGTGGCAGAATTAACTTAGTTTACCTGCTTAAACCCGGAACCATTTTCTTTTCTCTTTGGCTGTGAATAAGAATATTATCTTACATATATGACCGATGAAGAACCCCCCCCCCCCCCCCCCCCCACACACACACACACATCTAATATAATAAATATAGCATGACTTTTCGTTGACTATGCCAAAATAGTGGTCCTCGAGGAGAGAATAGTCCCTCCGCTACGCGTCGGGACTATCCTCTCCTCGAGGACCACTATTTTGGCATAGTCAACTCAAAGCCATGCTATTATTTATTATATAATATATCTCATGTGACTTTTCTATTCCCCGATTGGCTAAGTCATATAATACTATTTCCGATAGTTTTAACTATCGGGGGTTCTAAAAAATCGTGCACTATTCTGTGCACTATACATTTTCTAAAGGTAGCCGTGGAATTTTCATTAACGTTCGACTCACAGAGCATTGCACGCCCCTTTTGAGAGTTTTTTTTCGGAATTCTGTTGAAGAATGAGCATGATTGTCTTGTACAATAGGCAGTGTACTTAGGGTTAGTATCCTGACGGGCATCACGATTATTCATTGGTTTGTTTCGATACTAAACGATAATTATTGCACGGCTTTGTTATTGATGTGGAAAATGGAGGTTCTCGAGGAAGAATAGACCACACGCCTCCGACGCGTGGACTCTTCTTCCCCGAGGACAAATACTTTTACATAGTCAATAACAAGCTTTGCAATGATTACAATATACTTTTTATGAACAGAGACACTGTTTGCTTCATGATTTTACTGTCAAATAGGGTTGACCCTTCTCTCAAGTGCATGTGAAACATTGCCAATTTTATTTCCAAATATATTATTTCCATTCGTTTTTCCCCACTCGTCGAAAATGGTATTCCACTTCCAGCATCGTGTTCCACTCTCAGTGATGACAGACTATTTTCTTCTTGACATATTTTGAAATTAACTACGGAATTAATTATAAAGGAGAAGATAAATTTAAATACAAAAGTTCCCTCCTCGGATTCGAGTACGATTTTGTCCTCTCGTGAGCCGCGTGGATTTTTTCACACAGTTAACGCCTCGTGAAATAATCCTCCGCGCGCCCCATTCGAGGATCAAAATCGTACTCGTACTCGAATCCGAGCAGTGAACTATTGTCTATTCACTCTTCAAAATAGCGAAGGCTGTTAGAGTTAGAACTAGATCGACAGACTTGTTAACAATGAGCACGTCCATTGTGTAAAAGTTTAAAATCACAATAATCCTCTGTTTAATTCTCCAGAATACCATCTCTACTTTTCTGTCCACAGCAGCCTTGAAGGAGTGTCAGTACTTCACTAAATTGTCGCATGTTTGGCATAAAGTAGCAAGGAAGAGAAAATCGGCCGGGTCATAAGCTACGTCAAAATGTCATTAAGGGGGGTCGCTACAAGGTAAATGCGTGGTGTTGACCAATCAATATTTTCAACGTGCAGCCCTAAGGCTGCACGTTGAAAATATTAATTGGTCTAACCCCAAATAATAAATATAGACTCTTCCAATTGCTGCCATTGAACTGACATGGAAGATACCACCAGTATTCAAAGGGTTAGGTCCCAATAAGGAGCTGATGGCAACACTCAGAGCAATTCATGTGACTACATCCCGACTGTTCTATTAATGGATTCAGCTGCGATGCCTGAGCAGTAGCTTCATATACACCACTGTAAACAACGAATGGGCAAACCTATCTTGCAGTTGTGGAGAGGTACAGCATATAGCTCTGTATCTGTAAAGGCACATTAAAAATAATACAATTCGAAATTTATTAAAATTATTAGCATTGTATCAATAAAGGTTTTAAATATAACCCTTGATATTTTAACAGTCAGCGAACAATGTTCAGTTTACATTTTTTCTGTTAATATACACTCTCACACCAAGAAGCGAATGAGTGAGATATCTAGACAGTGAACACACTAAAAATACCTTCAGGTCAATGCAGGGGTAGATTTGAAAATAAAAGTGTCAATGACACTGTAGCTCAACTTGTGTAAGACATGTACATGTATAGTATGTGACACAGCAACGACACACATCTAGGTAATGACCTGATAACAAAGGTACATATAAAGTATTGTAACGGTATGTACATAAATACTGATCGTAGCCTGTAACAAATGTACAGGTAAAGAATTGTAAAGGTGGTTGACAGTTAGATGCTAAACTGAAAAGAAATCTTCATGGGGTTAATGTTACAATTGGGATCCTTGTATGGGGCACCATAAGCCAAATGCAATTGTTTTGGCCTGTTTGATTCAAACCCTTCTAAGGTTGATTCATACTAATTAATAAATATTTGTCCAGTCCTTCTTGAAATATAGGTATTTGATTTTTTTATCTTTTGCTCATATGGTTCCCACGGGTGAGGAGGTTTAATTTTTCTCGTTGTAAACAGAAAATCGGGTTGTGCTAATAATGTTTACCCTCCCCAAACAACAACAAATATTAACACGGGAACTTGGCTTCAACATATTTGAATATACACATCCCAGGGATGCTAATTCAAGGAACATTATTTTGTCTGTTTTTTTTGTTTTGTTTTTTTTAATTATCTCCTATTTTGAGTCCTAAAGTGTGTCTGACTGAACCCCAAAATATTTGTTCTCATAGCACAGTGATAACAAAGGCACCCAATAAATTTATAGCAAACATTACTAACACAAAAAATCTTCTTTACAGGTTCTGTACAAAAAATGTAATACACAGAATTCCCGTAATTATGACTGCCATCAGGCATTTTGAATTTTTGGCTGAGCCCCAAAGCACTCAGTACCTTCCCATGATGATAACAAACGAAGCCCTAGAAGTTCAGTACAAAAAACTGACTGCACCTAATTTCAGTATAAAATGGCCGTCGGCAGCCATCTTTAATTTCAGACCGCACCCAAAAACTATCGTTCTGGTCCTAAGGTGATAACAAAGGTACTCAAGAACTTTCGTGAAGATCGGTTCATAAATACAGCCCCTAGCCCGACCCGTATTGACATGTGTACTTACTGCGTATAAGTAGCACATAATAAATCAAAGTCCATCTAATTTGCATAATTTCTGCACGAGAAAAAAACCCGTATTATATGATATGTATTCCATGTTACTAAACATTAATACAAAAATTTATTCAAATCAGAAATTTTATACAGAAGTTCTGTACAAAAAAAAACTGATTGCACTAATTTTGGATCAAAATGGGAGCCGGTGACCATCCTGAATATCAGACCGCAACCAGAAACAATCGTTCTCGTCCCACGGTGATAAGAAAGTTACCCAAGAAGTTTCGTAAAGATTTTTTCATACACACGGCCTCTAGCCCTAGCCGTATAGAAGTTGTGTACAAAAAACTGATTGTACCTAATTTCAGTACAAAATGGACACTGGCAGCCATCTTGAATTTTGTACCACACCCAGAAACACTCGTTCTCGCCCCAAGGTGATAACAGAGGTACCCAAGAAGTTTCGTGAAGATTGGTTCATAAATACAGCCCCTAGCCCGAGCCGTATTGACATGTGTACTTACTTTGTGTAAGTAGCACTGAATAAATCAAAGTTCATCCAATTTTCCGAATTTGTGCAGGAAAACCCCCGTATTATATGTGATGTATTCCATGTTACTAAACATTCAGACAAAAATTTATTCAAATCAGAACTTTCATGCAGAAGTTCTGTACAAAAAACTGATTGCAATAACTTCGGTACAAAATGTCTGGTTGTGGCCATCTTGCATTTCGGACCGCACCCAAAAACACGCGTTCTCGCCCCACGGTGATAACAAAGGTAACCAAGAAGTTTCGTAAATATCGGTTCATAAATACGGCCTCTAGCCCGAGCCGTGTTGAATTGTTGACGGACGGACGGACGGACGGACGGACGGACGGACGGACGGACGGACGGACGATCTACGCAGATGCACTTATGAGGTGATTTTAGTGTTAGGTATTGGGAAAATTGCGCAACTCACAAGTGGGTTTTTCGCACCTCACAAGTTGAAAAAAACCTCACAAGTGGTTGGTGTTCTAACGGTTTTATCCCCCAACCTCACAAGTAACGACTGTACACGGGCGGTCACGTCGCAAGGCAATCTACAGTGGCCCGGACAGACGGACAGACAAACAGACGGACTACAGGCCTTGGCATAACCTCAAACTTGCCTACGTCAAAGTTGAGCTAAAATGATAGAGAAACTGCTTTCTACGATGTATGGGTACACACGGTGCTATAGACTGGTGTTCGCGGTTTCGGGTGGTTGTTTAATGGGAGTGCGTCAAATAACCGAGAAGAACCTAACAACGACTTGAACCACTGGAAACGATTTCTCGTTTCACTATAATTAGGTCCACGATGACAGAACGGTGTGTGCTTTAATCGCTGCTATCTTTACTGTTTTCACCTATGGACTACTATCTGCAATCCCTTTAACTGCTAGGCCAGTTCGGCCCAGTGGTAGCCAACTGCTGCAGATGGGAACTGGGTAGAATTAAAGGGTCGTATGGGAAGTCTAACGAACGAGTTGCGTCTTCTACGACTCCTGAACTCATCTGATTATTTACTCGTGGATCATTCCATGACTTTTTGGCTTCCAACGCCTATAGGATGTCTCAACTTCTAGATTATGCCTTTCTTTGCTCATAGCTCCTAACAGGCTGATTGCCTCATTGCTTCTACCTCCAGGCCACTGCTAGTGACCTCAACTACGATTATTGTTACTGTTCCTGGGTTCTCTCAACGACCATGGACAAGGCCCAATCTCAGCTGTTATATAGAGCTGACTTCAAGCCCTAGGTGACCATCTCCCGAAACGTCCGCCCCTACCGTCCCTTTTCACTGTATTACTAGCTGCTGCTGCTATGGCTCTCAGTCTTTAGCCAATTATCCGCCAATAACACACGAGGGATGTGGATGTTAGATTAGATCTCATTGAGGGAATTACTCGAGGCAATCCTAGTATCATACGCCAAAATCGTAAGCAGCTATGGAGATCTTTGTAGTATCTTAGTTGTACTGTAAAAGTAAATCCTCAAACATAAATATGTTGAGTCTTAGCGTACCTTCATCCTTATCTGGAGACCTTGCTAGTATCTGCAATGTGACTGCTTTCTTATGGAGTTCGTCAATGGCCTCTTTAAGTCCACCCTTCTGGTTATCGCAAGAGACGAAAAACTCGTACTTGTCTTTCTCTTGACTGGATGGTCTAGATTCAATGTGGTGCAAATTAACTCCATGTGCCTATAAAAGAAAATTGTAAATGAATAACATTTCTGTCGCCTGTCTCAAACCACACTGAGTGTTTCGTTTCCTCTGTATCTATTTTTTTGTTCAGTTTGACCGTTGCTCTGCAGATTTCTTCATCTCTAAAGCCTGTTTTCTCCACGTCGTCTGGCAATGACTTCGTTCTCTCTTTATCTCATCCTGCATTCTAGAAAGAGATAAAGAGAGAGAGGGGGGAGAGAGAGAGAGAGAGAGAGGGGAGAGAGAGAGAGAGAGAGAGAGAGAGAGAGAGAGAGAGAGAGAGAGAGAGAGAGAGAGATCTGTTTGTCATCGTGCTGTTCAAAAGCAAGCACTGATGTCCAAATATCGTTTCAATAATCTTTCACCTCTCAGCTCTTGAATGGGTAGCTGCACACACTACTGGTTATAACTTCTGGACGAATCGACTTGGCAATTGTGGTGTGGACTATTATTATTGTGCACAAGAATACAACTCCGTTCACATCGGTCAATTTCCGCTGCACACACTACTGGTTATAACTTCTGGACGAATCGACTTGGCAATTGTGGTGTGGACTATTATTATTGTGCACAAGAATACAACTCCGTTCACATCGGTCAATTTCCGGAATATTATTGGTCGATCGCTCATTTCCTCTTTGAGGGTATGAGTTCAAAGTCAGAAATGTTCCGGAGTATGTTATAAAAATCATTTTATGTGGAGAATGTATTATCATTGGGATACTTCCTTATATCGAGAGAAAACCCTTAGAATTGTGAATTTCAGCCGAAATGCCTCTTTAATTCTTATGGTTTTCAACAAAATTTAAGACCTAGTGGAAACGCTGCTCTATAGGTTTCGGTGTCAGAGGTCAGATTACACTTCGCTAAAATACACCAACACAGAAAAGGTTTCAAGCTCGAGCTTCTCAGTTCTCTTATAACTAAACTCCTGTAGAAAGGACGATTTGGTGACATTCAAATGGTCTGAAAAAGTATTTTTATGTAAATTTAAAGAAATAAAATTTGTAGCTGGAAAATAATAAAACAAAATCAGATAAAAGTTAGAAAAATCAAACCCCAAGGCCTCTTATCAGACTTTAACCCTTTGAACTCGATAGGCGGTCTTTACGGGACCAGAATCGTGATACGACCTGAATTCAAAAAGTAAATAGTTGCTCAGTGAATTCGTGTGAGAGACCAATCGAGATTTTCAACGTGCAGCCGAAAGGTCTTCCTTGAGTAACGAACATATACTCTACCAACTGATGGCTCTGAACTGGCCAGAAATATACTATCAGGATTCAAAGTGTTACGGTCAGAATATCTATGAATATCTGAACCCAGTACCCCCCCCCCCCCCCCCAACCCAAACCACTCTTAATTGATGACGTATCTACACAAGTAATAAACCCGCTAACGTTAATTGACAAGAGGCTGGCATGTTCAGAACAGATGGACCATATTTTAAACAAGTAAAACGTTGGCACAGTCAAAACGTGCTCCCCGAAATGCAAATTGATGGAAATGAACTACGGATTTTTTCAAATACAGAACTGCAAAATGGTTTTAGACGTATACAAAAAATACAAAAACGCGTGGAAGGACAAGGGTAACAGTGCACAATAAACCTGTATTAAGAAGCTCCTTGGGGAGGAGATTAAACCCCTAAGGTCCCTACTTAATTAGGTGAATATGTAAGGAAGGTTTGATTATACAAGGCCTAGGCATTTAATAAGATACCATAAGAAATGTTTTATCGTGTTACCATTTTGCCTCATTTTGAAGGGCAAAACACTCGAACGGTAAATGCCATAACGGTGGAATTCGAACTTGACCTACATTTAGTTGTAGGTAGTAAAGTTGCAAAACTATAAGGTGGTACATCAACGTAAACTAGTGTTATCATCCAGAAACCATTGACTTTCCTACCCGTTTGTGACTTTTCAAGAGGTATAATTGAGGAACGGTAAGTGTGACAATCGAACTTAACCTGCATTTCATGGTATAGAATAATGTTGCAAAATTATAAGGTTGTATATCAAGGCAAACTAGAGTTATCATCCGGAAGCCATTGAGTTTGCCATTTTGCTACTTTTCAAGAGGCACAACTCTGGAACGGTAAACGTCATAACATTGAAATTTGAACTTGGCCTGCATTTCGCGGCAGGTAGTAATGATTCAAAACTATAAGGTCGGACCTCAAAGTGATCTAGAGTTACCATCCGGGAACCATTGATTTTACCATTTTGCGATGTTTCAAAGAGTGTAACTCTGAAACGGTAAATGCTATAACGGTGAAACTTGAACTCTCCCTGCCTTTCATAGTCGGTAAACATGTTGCTAAATTATAAAGACATACAGCAAAGCAAACTTGAGTTATCTGCAAACCATTTGTTTCGGACGGACGGACGGACGGACGCACGGACGGACGGACTGACAGACGTACGGGCAGACGGACAAAGAGGCGACTACATGCTCCCCCGAAATGTTTTCGGGGAGCATAATAAAACAGTCCACAAAACATAGCCTATGCTCATTCCAATGAAGGGACAGCAGCTTTGTTTTTGAGGTGAGCCTTCAAAATGCAGTGGCGTAGATAAAGGGGGTGCCCCCCCCCCCCCCCCAGAAGTTTTGTCGGAAATTTTTTGGGACCATTTTTAGGCGAATTTATGCCTAATTACATTAAAATGTTGGCTTTGGGGATAAAAACATGCCAATTTGGGTTAAAAAGACCAATTTTCAGTACATTTGCAGTAAACAACAGATTCTTTCTGTTTGTTTGAGTTTTTGTTGTTGTTACACTGTCGGAAAATTTTCGGTCTGTCGGAAAATTTTGGGCTTGCCCCTCCGCCAGCGAAAAGCTATCTACGCCACTGTGAAAATGTAAGAAAATTTGAATGGCGATCTTTGTGAATAGCGCTGATCTGTTACGGTCGGTACACTTGCTAGTCCTTTGAATCCAGGAGGCCTGTTTTTCGGCCAGATCACAACCGACACTATAATGCCATTAAGTTGGGTGGGGTGGCTACAAGGTAAATGTGTGGTGTAGACCAATCAATATTTTCAACGTTCAGCCCTAAGGCTGCACGTTGAAAATATTACGATTTGGTCTAACCCCAAGTACGAAATATGGACTCTTCTAATTGGGAAAATGTTAACACATAATATTTAAAATAATAAATTTGATATCGTCTGCGTCGGGTAAACGGGTTAATGCTCACTCGGAAGAAGATAACTAGTTATTTGTGGTGTTTAAGGTCACAAATTTCTTCATAATTGCTAATCAAAGCCACAACATGGAGATAAAAACATGTTTAGACAATTGTTTATGCCTATGCTGCCCATTTTAGAGCATTTCTACCCCAAGCATCGTTAAAAAAGAGCTTATTTACCCAACCGGTGATTACTCTCAGATTAAAGACGCAATATAATACAATTGAACAAAGTGCACCTGCACTTATCTCTCTTCAGCTAGTTTTTTTAAAGATCGATAGATCCATGTGGTATCTAGTTCAGTTGCATGGAGATAGAATTCTCTTTAGAATAGCCTCAAATCAATTTATTTATATATGGCTTATCTTAATAAACTGGGTTAGAGCACGGTGACATGTTTCATGAAGTGTCAGACTTTTGTTCGGTATAGGCACTACAGAAGTTAGTTTATATCAATATACGAATAAAACCGGATCTACTTGTTTCAAGTATAACGAAGAAGTGTTCCACCTCCACCATGTGCCATCTGCAATGCTAAAACCACGCCTCAAGATACGACTTGTAAACCACGTCTCAAGATACGACTTGTAAGAGAGAGAAAGAGAGGGAGAGAGAGAGAGAGTTATCATTTCTAAACGTTGAATGTGTCGGCGCATCCACTGCAGAAGGCGGTGAAACGGAAAGTCGGCGCATCCACTGCAGAAGGCGGTGCAACGGAAAGTCGCGAACATGATTATTCAGCCGCTTCGATTCGAAAGAAAAGAATCGATTAACGAATCTGTAGCCAGAATCGATTCATGAATCCTCTATAGAATAGCCTCAAAATCGATTCATGAATCGATTCGAAGTCAAATTTCGGGTTCGCAGGTCCATAACGATTCTGTCTGCTTCGATAATGGTAAAAGGAAACAGTCATTAGTCCGAACTGTTCTAATTTATATACTTTCTGTGTGAATAGGAAGGCGACATACTTGACTAGAAACAAATGCAAGGCCACATGTTTTGATACGTTTGGAAGTCCGTCGAAATCACTTTCATTTTCCAGGATTTGATTTTCATTGGAATGAGCTCATCACGGTGAGAAGTCAAACGGTTTGGCTTGAGGAAAAGGTGGACAATGAAAAAAATCAACTTTGATGTGGTGCCTCGTACCAGAAACAGCTGAGTAGTTCATCGAACCTTCTGAATCCAAACCTGATATAACTCTCCCTCCTCGGCAAAAATGATATTCTACAATCGGCGAAATATATTTCTGCAATTTCTGTAATGCAATTTCTGTAATACTTTGACTCCCTTACCTAGCGTAAGGGCCGTGTCCAGCTTCCACTGTTCACAGAGATCGCATTTCAGGTTTTATTCCTTTCTGTTCTTGCCCCCCGGAACGGAGCCCATGGTTTCGCACTGGAGCGAGCTTATCGAGGTCATTCCGTTGGGGGCCATTACCTTGTTTTGGGGGCGGGGATTGAAACACAAGAGACGGAAAACCTAAATAAACAGAAATTCTAGTTAAGAGTATTTTCTTATGAAAATAGTGTTATGTTTACGCTAGGTGAAGGGTTAAATAATTAAATAATTATGTAATATAAGTGCCCCTCAATAATCAAATATATATGCATATTGTTTGCAATTTTGATGTCAGGATTAACCCTTTACCCAACACAGACGATATCAAAGTTTATTATTTTACATATATTTTCTTTAAATTTTTCAAAAAATCTCAACAAAACCATATCATGTGACCCCTCGTTGGAACGAGCTCGATGAGCTCGTTCCAACGAGGGGTCACATGATATGGTTTTGTTGAAATTTTTTGAAAAATAATATTTTTTCAACTGCAGAATTTGCATATTACGCGGGCGGATGCGGGCGATTCTTTGGGTAAAGGGTTAATTGCATTTTAATATAGGAATGGCAGAAAGAACCCCTCCCCCTCCGCCCCCATGCCGATGCTGTTTCCATGCAGTGTACCTTTACCTCTGTACATTTCTGCAAGTTGTTCATTATACTCCATGTGAACGTATATTTCAAAAGAAATTTCATTTATGACAACAAAGATCAACAGACTGTTTTAACCCTTTTACTGCACGCCCACTTTAGCCATATACGGAGGACCTCTATGTACGCATGTATACAAGGAAGTTTATTTATTTATTATTTATTGGTGTTTAAGGTCACATACGTATGCACGATAGCTAATCGTGACCGTGACAGTTTTACGGATGGAGAAAGCCTGAGTACTCGGAGTACCCGAGGAGAACCACCGAGCATCGACGAGCAACTGTTAGCTCCTCAACATGCTAATTCTGTTCAAGCTCCGCTCAAGCAGGGCTACAGCGGTTGTAGACATGTGCACCATCAGCGTGCAGTACGCCTTATCACACGGCGTCATCGTGGCCGCATGTAGGCAACCAGATAAAGTGCCCTGCCCAAGGACACAACGCGTGTCGTCCTAGACGGGTATCGAACTCGGGACATTTAGCATAGAAGTTCAACAGTCTTGTTCTAATATTGTTACTGAGTTCACATGGAATATAGACAGCACTAGTGCAGCGGTTGTAGCACCGTGGCAATTGGAAAGTGGATTCGGTTCAAGATTCGATTCAGTTTCGAACCTTCTGTCTGATTCGATTCGAGATTTGATTCCAGCAAAAAATCGAGATTTGGCAGGTCATAGAATTAATAGTTATCTTATGAGAAACAGGCATTAGGCCTATGTCTCATGGTGCCAAGCTACAATATGCCGTGGGACATTATGGCTAAGTGACACTGTTTTACCAGTCAACGTGCTGTGTTATCACTCAAGACTGAAACCGTGCCATATACTGTCACCGCGTAGTTAAAGTCGCCCCATGTGGATCCATATGGGGTGAGCAGACGCCTCTTTGATTTCCCAATAAATACCCTCGCATCGCCTCCAATAAATACACGTCGCTGAGAGTGCGACATTAAATATCTCATCGCTTAACCCGTTAACTGCCACGCCCACTTTAGCCATATATGGAGGTCCTCTATATACGCCCGTATACGAGAAAGTTTAATAAAATTTATGACACACTTGAAACTCTGTTATCTCGGTAACTGTTGGAAAGGGCTCTCTGAGCTCTTTCCGACAATTAATCAGGTGGTAGGTTTGACCTGCGCATACCAGAACGAACAGATAATCATCATAACATAGGTGACAATAGTCGCTTTCGGTAGCGTTAGTTAATAATCTGTACTTATCAAATCAACAGTCTGAGATCGCTCCCTCAATTTCTTTTCAATTCTTAGCAGTGTAATGGCGACCAGAATGGTGCAGTATTGAACTCACGTTAGATTAGTGGTGGATTGAGGGCCCGGTGGCTCAGTAGGCAGAGGTGCAGGCAGCAAGACGAGAGGTTCTCGGTTCTTCAACCAATGCTAACCCTGCTTGTGTGGAATTGGTATGTTGGGGAGTTGACAGTTGCTCGCCGTTGCCCGGTGGTTCTCTCCGGGTACTCCGGCTTCCTCCATCCGTAAAACTGTCATGGTCATAATTAGCCATTGTGCAGAAATTTATGTGACCTTAAACACCTATAAATAAATAAATAGTGGTGGATTGGTGACTCGAAAAACCTGCAGTCAGGTGGCATGTTCGGTTTTAGCTTATTTTTTCACAAGAATTTGCGAGCATGTTATACAACTTGTATTATCATCTCTCCTTCGCCCAATGGCGTAGGTTTGTGGGATAAACTCCGAATCGGCAACTTCGTGGTCTCGCTCTTCTTGAATACTACGAAGGGGTCTTTAGCCAGCACGGAATGTTTCTCTCGCCACACACGGGGCAGCCATTTTACTTCTCCCTACACCCGATAGGATAGAAAGACCGCATCAACATAACAACTGATTCTGGCAGAAAGTGTTCGGACAGCCCGAGATAACGAATGTCATATAATGAACTGGGAATAAGTAACGGCCATCACGATCAGCTCACTTATCCACTCGATCATCACTCTCAGGGGACCAGTGAATAACAGGAAAGAAAACAAAGGGAACATTTTGTCAACTGTACGCCTGCAATTTAATTAAGCATCCCCTGTTTTTTCGCTGTAGTGTTAATAGAAACTGTCATTACTTTCATGCAATTTTTCAGATGTCCAAAGGTGATTGTTTGCGGAAAGAATGGTTTATTGACAATGAAAGACAACACAGTGATGAAGGTTTGCAGTATTTTAATGGCGCTAATTACACATATCTGTCACTAATGTTTTTGATGGAAAAATGTTCTGTCGACGAGTATGGTGCTGGTACGGTCTATGGTGACACAATGCCGGTAATTACTGACAAAAAATGTAACTTGTGATCTCCGGAACACAATAGAAGTGTCTGACGTCAATAGCGATTGTATCCACCACGTGCCTGGATGATAGCCTGAACCCTCCTCCTTATGCTACCAGTGAGCCTTCTGATACGGTCCAGGGGCAACTGCCGCCACTCCTCGTACAATGCAGTATCTAAATCGGCCAAATCCTCTACAGGCGAATCCCTTACTTGCACACGACATCCAAAGCCGTTACCAGTTGTGTTCTAAGGGATTCAAATTGGGGACCATTGCAGACCAGGGTAGTGTTGTAATAGCGTTGTTCTGAAGGAATTCTCTAACAGGACAGGAACGACGTGGCCTTGCATTGTCGTCCATGCATACAGTGCGAGTAGCCAACGGATGGTTGTCAAAACTAGGCACGACAACCGGATTAAGAATACCTCGGACGTACTGATGACCACTGACATTCCCACGTACAGTCACCATATCACGTTTACAATCATGAGAGAGGCATCCCCGGATCATTACTGATCCTCCACCATAAGGAACAGTAGGTCTCATGTTCCTGAGCATGTAAGCAGTATTTCTATGCCTCCACACTCTCATGCGACCATCTGTGACGTGAAACTGCTCCCGTCTGACCATTAGACTCTCCTCCACATCCTGAAATTCCAATGTCGTGCCACACAAAACTCCAAACGCCGTCTTTGAAGCTGATCGGACAGAGTTGAACACCTGGCCCTTCTGAATCTCATACCCAGTGCTTTGAGACGGTTTCGGACAGTTTTGTTGCACAAACGCCTGTTGGGGGCCAAAGGCGTTTCAAAACCACACATGAAGCAAAGGGTTCACGCCTAACGAGGCATGCCAGTCTCCGATCTTCCCATGGAGAAGTTTTTGGAGTTTTCCAGGCCTTGTTTGGTCCCTAACATCGTTGGTTTGTTGATGTTTTCGGACAAGTCTGCTGGTGAAAGAATGACTATAGCCAAGTTGCCTTCCAATAGCTTTGAATGGCATGCCTGTTGCATGCATGCCAACGATTTGCCATCTTAGTGCCTCTTAGTCTCCTCCTTGCCATATCAACATTTATTGATAAAAGAAGTGACAAATTTTCTTGTTTTATATCCAGATATTGCATGTTAATAATAGTGCTTTTTGTGACATTCGAGGGAAGCATGCTTCACGTGGACGAGGTGATATGTTTGGGATACGCTATCAGCCAGAAACATCATGTTTCACTAGATGAAATGTACAGCAAAACATAGCAATCATTAAAACATAACAATCAGTAATAGCAACTTCACTGTCATTAAACATTTCATGGGGTGCTTAACTATGTTTCAGGTGTATAGTTATACAATTGTGCTAAAGGAGAACCTCAGCTTATTTGCGTCATGCATCTTTGAAAATGGAAGAGCTGACATGAATATATACTTACTTCAAATATTTTCAGAGCCTTCGCCAATGCACCGATCTCTTCGTCAATGGAAAACACTACACTTATGCTCGTATCCGTCAGGTCTGATACAGCGATATAGCCGTGATGAGACGAACCATCTTTATACTACAAAAGATAAATTCTCTAAAATCAGTTTGTTTCGATAGTAAGTTTTCAGAACTGAACGGTCTTCGCAAACTTTGCTTTTTACATTATGAGAGGGAGAAAATGCTAATGGATGAAATCTGATTTCGATAGTTTCGGCTGCAGGACACTAAGTCCATACATACCATGTTTTCACACTTTCTTCAACACGCACCACAGATTATTTTGCGGATGTGATAGCCGTTACTTATTCATAGTCATTATCTGACATTCGTTATCAACCGATTTTGTCGGTTGATAACGAATGTCGAATAATGAACTGGGAATAAGTAACGGTATTATTTTTCTGCTTTTTACCTCTCTTTCAACAATTGCCTACAATGTTAATTGAAAAAGATATTGCGTATTCCGATCTAATGACGTGTAATTAGCTATATTTCGCAATAGAAAACTGGCTATTTAAAACGGTATTGCTGAGTATAAATTTTGCTATCAGTTACGAAAATACTCAAAAAGCGTTGTTTTTATCACGAGATTTAAAATTTCAGCGATGTCTCAAACTATATCTAAGACTGACAATGCATAGCCCGGTGTGAATATTTTGTAGCATGGATCTAAATGATGTATTTTTCATCGCTTCAAATGACGTAGAAAAGCAAATTGCATAAGGCTCTGCGAGTCTCAAATAATCAGTTTCGGGTCAAACCGACTTCGGAATCGAAGCAGTCAGAGGATTTCGAATCGAATCGTATCTCACGACTCTTCAATTTGAAGATTTTGCCGCCGCCCCCCCCCCCCCCCCTTCGCCCCCCCCCCCCCCCAACCGATACAACCATAAATACTGTGTGTCAAGTCATGTATGCAACACCGACTCGTCTGTTAAGACAAATCAATGAATTAATGTAGTTTCGAAAGCAGAGGTTCCCTAAACACTTCTATCATCAGATCTGTACAGGGGGGATCGCGGTGGCACAGTAGGTAGAGGTGCAGGCTGCAAGCCGAGAGGTCCTCGGTTCGAATCCGACCTGCGGCAACCGCGTTGTTGCACGGTGGCGTTGTGTACTAAGGCGTACTGCACGTCGATGGTGCACTTGTCTTCAACCAATGCTACCCCTGCTTGTGTGGAGTTAGTATGTTGGGGAGCTGACAGTAGCTCGCCGTTGCTCGGTGGTTCTCTCCGGGTACTCCGGCTTCCTCCACCCGTAAAACTGTCGTGGTCATGATTAGCCATTGTGCATAGATATGTGACCTTAAACCCCAATAAATAAATAGATCTGTACAGGAGACCAGATGATAGAAGAGTTCAAGAGGATATACTTTGTTGGATTTTGAGAATACCTCTACAATTCGAAAATTTTCGAATCGACACAACTCGAATCGAATCGAACTGAATAATCGAGATGATTTGGAAGCGAGTTGTGAAGCCTCGTAGGACCCGAAAACCACAATACGGAAGTATCTTACGTTTTTCTCTCTGCTTATGACAGAATTTTCTTTCAATGAAACCTCTCGTGGGGTTGTGGGTTTAAGAATACAGAAAGGAAGATACGAAGCATCGGACAACTTAAAGAACGTTTATAGTCGTGAAAACAACAAAGGGAGTTCTTCGTATATTATTCGTTAAACGGAAAGCAAGGCAATTCTAATGTCTATCGACTGAGCTATATACCACCCCACCCTAAGTTACACCACTGCCACCTCCGACATGAAGGAGCATATCTTAAACATATCATCTCCAAATTTTGTATTATGAAGTGCCATCCAACATAACAATAAGCATGTGCGCAATACAAGTCAGTTGCGGTGCCTTCAACAGTGTCAAAGCACAACACTAATCTCAAACGAATGATCTCAAGCAATGTGAGCCTGGTGCAATACACATTTACGGTCGGTTATAAACTTTTCGTTTTGTTTGGAAATGTTTAACCCTTTACCTAACGTGAAAAGCAGACGACACTTGCAAAAAAAATACTTGAATAACTAATTTTTTTCATTTTTTGTCTCAAAAACATAGGTTATGACCCCTCGTTGGAACGAGCTCGACGAGCTCGTTCCAACGAGGGGTCATAACCTATGTTTTTGAGACAAAAAATGAAAAAAATAGTGAAAATTAATTGGCGATTTTTGAGAATAGCGCTGGCCGGTTTTGGCCGTTACGTTAGGTAAAGGGTTAAATAAACAATAAACATATTCTTAACTAGAGTGACAATGGTGATGACATGTTTCTATTTGGTACATAGACATTGTCAGCACATTGAAGTGCGATACTGTATGGTGAAGGCCCTCGGAGAGATGTGATATATACAGCACACCAGAAAACCTCACTGTGCTGATGATATTTTTAATTATATATCTGCCCTTAGCTAACAATCAAATTCCATTCCGGAATTTGTCAAATCTATTTTTTACGAAATCGGGCGACGAACTTTTTTTATTGTAGTTGTTATTATGGTGTGTTTTTTTATCGCCATTCCGAAATGGGTTGACTAAATCTAATGTTGGTTCGACATCATTCCTTATATTCTAAATTGATGCACATTTACAACGACGATGTTAAAAGTCTTAATTATTTAATGGTTTGTTGATTAAGAGCTGATTTATAGCGCGAGGTGGAAGAAGGGGACAAAATTATCATCCAGACTCGTTTTCGGTTTTGCAATATATCACATTGCGTGCGTTTTGTCAGCATCAGAAGTATCACACGCCATTTGATACTGATGGGGAGGTTTGATGACCGAAATTGTGTCCGTATCTATGCTAGGTATATAACAAAAGCTTTGAAATAACACTGATCGGAAACACTGCACAACCTAAACACATTACGTACACCATTAGTATAGTCGTCTGTTCAGTTTTAAGCACAATCATTTCATGAGGAGATCTATAGCAATTATTGATTGCTCTCCTTGGATCTGGGGCTCCGGTTTGTGAAATGAATTCGGGAGTGACAATTTTTGGCATTACTCTTCTCGAATACCAGAAAATGATCTTTGGCAAGAACAGAGTGAATGGCTCTCCGAAAAGTGGGCAGCCAACATTCGATAAGTTGGTACGTTCTGACTCTATTGGTGCTGCTAGAGCGTGTTCAGACGCCTTGAAAACTTTTTCCAACCGGGGATCGATTTCGAGAAGCCTGACCTGAGACACCAGTGCACGAATCCACTCGCCTGCCATTGTCTCTAACTTACTTATCTATTAGTGGTTGTTAAGTCGGCGCCGGTGTCTTAGATAGCAATTGGCTCTTGCCAGTAATCGTGTACTTTCTCGCAAAACTAATTTTGCTGCTCAAATGAATGCCTAACAAACAGTCGGTCACACAAACTGGAGTCAATAGTACCAGATTAGGGGTTTCGGGAGCGCCCAACATTACCAATACGGAGTGCGGCACTTGCGAATTTAATAAGAAGATGGGAAGCCCATGTGTCGCGGCCACTATATGTATTTATCCACAAATACATTCCTTGAAGTCTTGCGTTTTTAAACTATAATCCTTGCTTACTAATATTCCAGCTGCATCAACAATTTATTTTTTATATGCACCTTGGTGCATAAAGACGTACGTACTCGCACATGTCGAACAGGTGACACGTCTGTAGTAAAACGAGAAGGGGATACTTTGCCCCAATGTCCTCCCCGATTCTGACACCTCGGAATGGTCGCCGCTGTTATAGCCACCGCTACAAGTGCCGCCTCTGGAAACGCATTAAATACTGTTACCCGGTGAACGTTATGACCTTACGACCACCAACAATAGCAAAGGGTGTGTGAATCTTACTTTTATGCGGGGAATATCGGGTTGTCTGACTGAGCAATTGCGAAAGATAGGGTATTTTGGTCCCAACTCTTCTGCGTTGGCAAAAAGACAAAGAACTGACGGCTATCTACGCCCAGGTGCTTCAGTGATCTTGAGTACAGAAAGCGGGACTGGAGTGGTCCGGTTTGGGGATGGGTTGACACGTTTGGGGTTGTGGATATGTCGTGATTGATAAAATATATTGAAGAAAGAAGGCTTGATGATAAACTGACATTTAAAAAAGGTCCCACCGGGATGCCTTTTGGGGTTTTTATCTAATAAAAGTTGCAGGAGACAATGGTATTCTTTTTCTTCGATTAGCTAAATAGATTACTTTGTCTATTTCAAACCATAGGTTATGACCTCTAATCGGTACAAGCTCGATGGGATCGTTTCTGGGAATTTTAAATGCTGTGGTTTGGAAAATATGAACAAGCAAAGAAATTTGGCTATTTTGCTTTGAAGGGCTTGGCATCTTCTTTTGATTCGTCAAGTTAGAAGTGTTCTGAAGGATCTGTACACTTTGGAAAATTCTAATCAGAGTTTCGTTCCATACAGTTTCTCAAGCTTAAAAAAGACCTATTCAATACATAGGTTTTTTTTACCTTGTGTCTCAAGCTCATTCCTTGAATATAGAAATGTATCGATAAGGCTATTTATTTATTAGATATGGTTTTCTTTACCAATTACCCAGCTCAGTTGATATGATTTCAAACGCGGCTGATATGACTCCCATTTGGTTCGAAATGAACTAAGCTAGAGAGTTGCCAGGTGCAGCCATTTTGTTTACAATGAAATCGTTCACCTTTGTTCGTCGAAAGCAAACAATTGATCAAAAAGGTGTTACCAGTCAAAAGAGAGTAGTTTTGGCAAGGTGTGGAATCAATGATGGCAATAAGTAAAGATTAGGTGGATAAAGAGAAGAAAAAAGATAGCTCTACAGAAAATTCATCAGAAACTATAACTCACAGTTATGAGCGGAGATGCGTCGAAATGGGAGAAGAGGTAGTTTAGCTATCAGTCCGTCGCAGCTTCCTAGCTGAACTAGGAGTAGAAGAAGAGAAAGAAAACTTCAGACTTTGTGAAAAGGATGAGATTTGATACCCACTCTATTTAACCCTTTACCTAACATGAAAAGCAGACGACCCTTGCCAAAAAATTTCTTGAACAACTAATTTTTTTTTCATTTTTTTGTCTCAAAAACATAGGTTATGGCCCCTCGTTGGAACGAGCTCGACGAGCTCGTTCCAACGAGGGGTCATAACCTATGTTTTTGAGACAAAAAATGAAAATTAATAGGCGATTTTTGAGAATAGCGCTGGCCGGTTTTATGTAAAGTGTTAATACACTAACCTCAGCGTATTTATTTTGTTTTGCTTTTACTTAACCCTTAGAACCCTGGTGGTTATTTATATTTATTTATTTATTTATTTATTGGTGTTTAAGGTCACATACTTATGCACAATGGCTAATCGTGACCGTGACAGTTTTACGGGTGGAGGAAGCCGGAGTACCCGGAGAGAACCACCGAGCAACGACGAGCAGCTGTCAGCTCTCCAACATCGTAACTCTGAACTCTGCACCGCAGCACAGGTAGGGTTAGAGTGGTTGAAGACATGCGCACCATCGACGTGCAGTACGCCTCAGTACACAGCGTCATCGTGCCCCCATGTAGGCAATCGGGGTGAAGTGACTTGCCCAAGGACACAACACGGTTGCCGCAGGTGGGATTCGAACCAAGGACCTCTCGGCTTGCAGCCTGCACCTCTACCAACTGAGCCACCGCGCCCCCTACCCCTGGTGGTATCTTCCATATCAATTCAAAGGCAGCAATTGGAAGAGGCCATATTCATTATTTGTGGGTAGACCAATTAATATTTTCAACGTGCAGCCTCAGGGCTGCACGTTGAAAATATTCATTGGTCTTCCCAACACATTCACTTACCAGCAATCATACTTATTGAATTTATAAAATATCATGTTCATGGACCGGAAAAGCGGCCTTTCGGGTTCAAAGGGCTACTAATATCTTTGAAACCGTCCTTTGAAATATGACGCTACATTTGGAGTTTTCTATTTTTAATCAATAAAATCTTGAAAATTAATGTGGTCATATATGTATAGGTGACCATATGTGTAGTTACCATAAGGGTTGTGTATGTTATGTCTGAAAATGCCGTTCGGGTACCTATAATTGGTGAAAAAAGTGTGTGTGGGTGATGGGGGTGGGGTGGGGTGGGGTGGGGGGCACCTGCCCCCGGGCTCCAGCGCCCCTGATTTAATAACACTCTCAGAAAACTGTAACAGATCTGAGAATTTTTGTAATTATTTGTTTGGGTTTAATAATAATGAAGCTATTACTTGGTTAGTTTCATATCGTCCGAGATATCAGCCCTCGGAAATTTCACATCAACCTTCCACCTTCGGTCTCAGCCTGATACCTCGTAATAACAAAGTAATAAGTAATAACCGATAAATACCCAGGTACGCAGTAGGAAATCAAACTTCGTGTTGAAAACATATTGAAAAACTAACTAAAGCACATACAGTTAAAATGAGAAGTCCTGTCATGAACTGTGCGTTTATCTAGGCTTAATTGCGCGTATGAATTGCGCGCAACTGCCATATCGAATGGCATCCAAAGCACGGCAGGTTCTTCTGGTTACTAATAGCAAACACGGGCAATGTTTCTGCCAATGGACCTCCGGGTTACTCCGAGGTCCATTGGCTGAAACAATGCCTGTGCACAGGCCATATGTACAGAATGTGATAGCCTTACTGTGGTCCTAACGCGTAGATTAACGCGCAGATCGACGTGCTATCTCAGCGCATTTTACGACAGGACTTCTAGTTTTAGCTGTACACCATTGATTTTGATACCAAAGAGTGTTATAAATATCCAAGGTACAAAAGTGGGAGGCCAAAGTTAATTTTCAGTTGCATTTTAGTAACTTTTATTTATTGGAGGAATTCTTTGTCGCATATTTTCAGACTCAACAACCGAATGATCGAGATGCGGGATTAATAACGATGTTTTATGCAGTTTTTCTGTTGGCACATAACACGACAGCAAACACATGTCCCGATGTTTGTGCCACTTTAGAAATGGATGGAACACAACATCTTCAAAACACGAGTCACGATTCAGTCAACTCAAATACACGTCATCTATTCATGTAGTAAATTAATAAATTACTTTTAAATCACTTGCTTATGTATAGTTCGACCATGAAATTCCCCCAAATGTCATGAAAAAAAGAATTTTCTTTGCAAAACATTTTGTTCATATTTTTGTGGCAGTAATTACTTGATGATTCCTTCAGCAGTTTCAGGTATCGATTTTTATAAGTATCTTCGTCCACGCGCATCCATGTGGATGTCCTTAATGCGGTATCACGCGTGACCTCAAAATATGACAAAACAAGAAATATGTCGTTTTCTTTGAACAAAACAGAAAAAGAACTTGAATATTTAGTTGAAACATAGAAGCTGTTGAAAATTCAACTTGTCGGATGCCCAAGACTTGTTGATGGATATCCAAGGCAACTTTAGTCATAGACCGTTTTGTTATAATTTGTCTCCGTTTAAAGATCTCACCGAAAAGACTCTCTGAGCTCACTGGTACCCGCGTCTACCAGTTTAACTGTAAACGTGCTTCCATATGGAACACAACCTTCATTTTGACGTACAACATGTCTGTGCTATTAGAGATAAGTCCAATTTCAGAATTCAGAAGGTTTGCCAAAAATATGTTATTTATTTATTTATTTATTTATTTATTTATTTATTTATTTATTTATTTATTTATTTATTTATTCATTCGGGATTTTACCCTAACTTTCGACAACCAGGCTCACCTAGTGTCGGACTTTACGGGCGGAGGAAGGCGGAGTATTCGGAGAGAACCATTGAGCAGCGGCGAGCCAGTATTACTATTAGACTCCCAATCGTACTAACTTCGCACAAGCACTGTTAGTATTGATTGAAATCAAGCGCACCATCGACGCGCAGTACGTCTCAGTACACAGCGCCACCGTGCCCACACGCGTGCAATCGGGATCAATTGTATTGCCCAATGATACAACGCAGTAACGACTAGTCAGGATCGAATTGTGAACTTCGTCCAATGTTCCAACCACTGATTCATCGCGCACTCGTCTAGAATATGTTAGCGATCCCTCTATATTGCGGCCCTAAGTGGTTCACGGACAATTCTCGGACTGTCCTGTTTAACCCACTACACACTGATGTCAAAATACCGAAATTCCAAGAAGCATTTTTTTCCGATAATGCAACACGGAATTTAACCAATTAAATCTTGTTTGACAGAGCTCTATCGAACAAGACTGAATTCTTAAATTTTAAGTTTCATTTTGAGAAAAAGCTGTCTCTTGAAATTGTGTTATTCAGACAAATTGTGGAGATGGTTAATCCTTCACCTAAAGCGACGGCCACACGTGTCCAACGCTATTCTCTAAAATCGTCTTTCCAATTTTATTATTTTTATCATTTTTTGCCTCCAAAGCATAGTTCGTTACGACCCCGTTCCCCAAAGTGGTCATAAACTATGTTGTGGATGCGATATAAAAAATCATAGTTATTGAAAACTATTATTTTGCAAGTTTCGTCCTCTGGCAGTGTTAGTAAATGGGTTGACATCCTCATCAACACCACTAGCATAGTGGATCTACAATGTCATCGTAACCTCTTGATTAAAAGTTGCCGTTTTCCGGCAGGATATCAGGATGCCGCTGTGCGATTTGTATAACGCAACGAATCGATCTTTCTCAGCAAAGGAAGCCAAAGTTCGGATCAGCTGAGCAGCTGTCGTTCATACCCCGTTACCAAGTTTGTTTACTTCAGCTTCGTGTCGTCTCGCAGCATGAGAGAAGTTTTTTTCCACCACACTTATTCAAATTCAGGCCACTTTAACGCCCATCAACAACAAAAATCATTGACAAGGTCAAACGCAGATGAAAACATTATCAAATTGTTCGACATTCATAGAGTGTTAATCAAATACAGAATGGTGAATAACCTAGCTATAGGCAAGTTAACATTTTTCAGCCACCTGCTGACAACCGTTTCTGGCACGAAAGAGAAGAGCGACAGTCAATTGGACAATTTCAATGTTTATTGAAGGTGTTTGTTTTTTTTTCGTTGTCCTACTAAAAGTAGAAGGAAATTATCTGCATTTTATTATTTATATACAGATTAACGAGTTTTTATCATGACCGCCAAGAGATGTTGCGGAATCTTGTGCAGTAAAATTACGAGACTTGTACGTTTACGAGCCTGAGTGTGACACCTGTGCAATCCCGAGAGGGTCACCGGAGGGATGTCGTGACACTCTCGATAGTACAACTTTTCAATTTGTACATCTAAATGGAACAATATCCGTAACTGGTTTAGCAAAACTCTATGTATTGTTTGTTTCGTTTATAAGATCACAGCGCGGTTGCCGTTGTGAGGTTCCGTTGGAAACGTCTGCATCTTTGACCCTTTACCCAACGCAGACGATTTCAAAATTTATTATTTTAAATAACATTTTTTAAATTTTTTTCAAAAAATTTCAACCAAACCATATCATGTGACCCCTTTTTGGAACGAGCTCGACGAGCTCGTTCCAAAGAGGGGTCACATGATATGGTTTTGTTGAAATTTTTCAAAAAATAATATTTTTTCAGCTGCTGAATTTGCATATTGCGCGGGCGGATGCGGGCGATTCTTTGGGTAAAGGGTTAAAAAAAAATGATACGCCGTAATATAGTGTATGATGCAGTCATGTAGACCGCCAAAACGTCATGTTCCATGTTTTGATTTCATTGCACCTTCTTATATTGTATCCAACGGCGACTCGTCTTCTTGAGCAAGTCAAATTCCAGGACAGTATCAAATTAATTTCGACGAGGGACCTCCTTGAACTGCACTCAGACTTGATGCGAGAAGAATTCCATAGGAAAATAATGACATTTTTTGACCATCTCGACGATTCAAATAGTGTACGTATCTGTGCCCCAGTAAATATATACAGACACGAATGCCCGAACTCTAAAATTCGCTGAACTGAAATTTGTTTATTTTTTAGTGTTCAGTGTAACTTTCGGCATCTATAACATGACCGCAATACAAGTATGAAGTCAAGTACAGGGGCGTCGCGAAGATGACAGATTATTATTTTTTTATAATGTTTTTTATTTTTTATTCAGATCTTAGGTTTTTAATTACATTCAAAGGCATATTTCATGAAATAATTTTACAAAGTGGTTTTATACATGACACAGAAAGAAAAATAACAAAGTTTGTTATTCATTCATAGTGATATGAAGTATCATTTGTAGCTGCACTGTGTTGCAGGAAGCTGCCGTCTGAGTTTTGGTAGGGGATCGAGGTGGTACATGCGTATCAATTTACGTACATGTACAAAGATGTGACTAATTCGGTGCATGCATGTCATTTTATATAAAATCCGGTGTCACGGCCTCTCCATTCTCGCAAAAATTGTAAGAGTGATTGAGTTGCTGTCGTGTACTGATCTCTGTAATGGCCTCTGTAGGTTGGTAGTCTGTTCTATGTGGGGACTCTAGCGAGACACCTTTTAACACGAACCAAAACATGCACATACTGAACCATTCTATACAACAACTAGTGTATTACACGCATTTACTCAAGATGACAGGTTAGGGGGAGGCGTGTGGGTGGGGGGGGGGGGGGGGGGGGTGTAAACCCAATTTGTCCCGACAGTCTTCAAAAGAAACATTCCAACTTCGTCACCGGGACATGCCTTCTTAGCAGGCATGCCTTGATGGTGTATTTGGAATATTTGTCAATGTGGATTATAGTTAAAACAAAACTCAAGTATTTGTTTGTGGATAAATACATTTAGTTGTTAGAACATATGGGTTCTCCAAACTTATTATTTAAGTAGCGCGTATCTGACTCAAAATTGGTCTAGAGCTGAAAGGGTTAAAGGGTTTTCTTGATCGATTAATCATATGGATTAACCTTGGTTAACCGTTTAATCACTTGTTTTAGTAGGTAGCTGAATTACTGACGTACCGTTGAACGATTTATAGCATTAACCCTTTACCCAAAGTAACGGTCAAAACTGGCAAGCGCTATATATAAAAATCTCCTTCAAACTTTATTATGTTTTCAATTTTTGTCTCAAAGACATAGCTTATGACACCTCATTGGAACGAGCTCGTTCCAATGAGGGCCATAAGCTGTGTTTTTGAGACAAAAATTGAAAATTTTTAGTAATTCTAGAATTTATTTTGCAAGTATCGTCTGCTGTCCGCAACGGGCAAAGAGTTAAGAATGACCATTTCCAGATACAGTACAATGATCATGCAAGTGAACAAGTATGTCTGCACAAAACTTGCAAGCTTTAATCTGTCTCATAATAATTGATGAAAGTCAGTGTGACAATGTTTGCCTGTTTTAGAGCAAGTCTGTTCCTTCGTTAACCCATATAATACAGTAGTTTAAGGAAACGGCTAACTGATCAATTACTTTTTGGATCGATCAAGACGTTGATCATTGGTTAATCGATTAATCGGTTAACCGTTTCAGCTCTAAATTCGTCATGCCGAGACCCCAACATCACAGGCTTCCGTTTGCTTGAGACCGGCTGCGTGTGTGACAAATGTCCAAGAAGAGAATCTAGTTCCAAATGAAAGTACTCAATTACCATCAATAGCGAAATGATATCTTACACAACAATCCAGATAAAAATGTCCCGACTGGCAAATTATTGGGAGTGCCACACCTCCTATGCTCGCAACTGTTACACTCCTGGTCAAGTATAGCAACTCCTTTATCCCTGTGCCTCCCGCTTTGTATCACCATCCACTCCCGGCGTTTCTGACCGGGGACCCAAATTATAAAACTTTTACAGTTGTATTTTCCCGAATTGTATTTTCTACAAGTGAATATAGATGACGGAAATGAATCATTTGCATTTTAAAAGATTTGGCAATTTGCCAAATGGCAAATTGCCATTTCTTTGAAAATGCCAATGGTTCATTTCAAATAGTTATTTCCTTAAATACAAAATACAATTCTAAAAAACACAACTGTAAAAGTTTTATAGTATTGGCCCCCGGGTTTCATTTTACTTCTAAAACACAAGTTATTTAATATACTACTCAAACTCTGCTAAGCACCAAATACTTGACACATCATTGTGAAATTTGCTTGTGACATATTTCCGATATTTTTGGTGGATATGATTGAGGAATGTATTGAGATGGTCCCCGGTGTTTACATTCGCTCCCTTGACAGGCAGACTTTTCGTGACAGTCATGGAAAGCATGTACCCCTTGATTTTTATGATGTTGTCGTGTACTGTCTACATGTACATGACATGTGTAGAGTATTCAATCTTCATTTCAACACAAACCCTTGTGATTTAATGATTGAATATGGCAAACGCAAATGTAAGAAGACATTTGTCTGAAGCAGAAATGTGGCGAACTGTAGAGATGGTGGAGCAGGGGCTACCCATTGTCAGATTGGTGAATCCCTTGGTGTACACCATACGGATACGGTGATCACCAGAGCCTGGGTAAGATTTCAGCAGTATGGCACACCAGTAAGACGGCATGGCGGTGGCAGAGACAGAGCAGCAACTGCAGCTGAAGACCGGGTTTTGATCATTCAGGCCCGTAGAAACCGCTCTGCCACAGCAACCCAGCTTCGCGGTGACCTTCAGAATGCATCCGGAGTAAATGTTTCGACGCAGACTATCCGGGCAAGGTTGCACGAAGGTGGTCTCGGATCGAGAAGACCATGTATTCGCATTCCGCTGTCCCAGAACCACCGCCAAGCACGATATGAATGGGTCATGGACCTCGTTGGATGGGCCAGAGAAGATTGGCGACCTGTCCTTTTTACAGATGAGCCAAGGTACAGCCTAGACCACACAGGTAGGCATTCTAGGGTATGGAGAAGACCGGGCGAGCAATTCCATGCAGCCAACATTACTGAGCATGACGCTATGATGGAGGGTCAATCATGATCTGGGTGGCATCAGCTGGGATGGACGTATAGAGCTCTGTATCCTTGAACGTGGTACATTGACTGCACAACGGTATATTGATGAGATCCTGGATGTCCACGGCAGATTGTATGCAGGTGCAGTGGGTGATAGATTCATTCTGATGGACGATAATGCCCGTCCTAATGTTGGCCATGCTGTCGGGGAGTACCGACAGAGGGAGGGGATTGAGCGTATGGACTGGCCAGCAAGATCCCCTGACCTCAATCCAATTGAACATATCTGGAATGAGTTGCAGCTTGCAATGTCAGCCCGTCCAGTCCAGCCAAGAAGTGTCCAGGAGCTTGGTGCCAAGCTGGTCCAAGAATGAAACAAAAACCCACAAAGGACCACCAGGAACCTGATTGAGAGCACGAGAATGCGTTGTCAAGCTGTAATTAACAGTAATGGGTCTCATACTCGATATTGAAGCCATACCAGTTCGCTCCGTCAACTTTTTGGCATATTGAAAAATTTCCTCTTTTACCAATAATATCCATTTTCCAGTATCGTAATCAAAAGCTAAAAAATGATGTCAAACACAAATAAAATCTTAATTTCTGTACTAACATCATTAAATATATAACTAAATAAAAAATATATACACATTGCATTACAATATTTCAACTAAAACGTAAAACAGGTAGTTGGATGTACTTGGTGCTTAGCAAACGTTGAGTAGTATACAATAACAAAACAAGTACTGCTCTCATTTCCCAGGGTAACACGGGAACGAAAAACCCCAAAACAGATTCGCTGGTTTGGATTCAATAATACGGGCCGTACGATATAATTCGTGTTTGACAACCATTTGGTTAACTGTCACAAAAATGAATAAACAGTTTTGTCATCCAATATGCTTACAAATTCGTTCTTGCAAAATATCTCCATATCACGCTGAGGCACCTTTATTATTTGATCTTTATAGGTCAGCTAACGACGCTGTAAATTTTCACTCTCAAGGTGAAAGTCATCCTTATATTGCATAGATTTGTTAGTTTATTCAGTAGTTGCTCAACATATTTCACCTTAGACTCAGGTCATCAAGTTCGGAGAAAACAAAATCATTTTCGAAAGATTTATTAACCACGACATCTTCCTTTGCTGTTACCCCCACACTCATCAAAGCGCCATACTTTATTTTCCACGAAGCAAAACCGTTTCAAGTGATGATACTTTTTAGTTCATCCAACGGCCACAGACAAATCACTGTATGTCAACGCCGTTCTCAACAAACCATTACCGACCATGGGTGTCCACAGATGGGGTGAGCGCTTACGCCTTCCTCCATTTAAGAAGTTGTATTTCGATATACCTATCTGACACTATAATTTAATCCCATACATCAGTTGAACTTTTTATTACTACACTAAAGTACATTGTTCAATTCCGCTAGTCCCTTACAGTAGTTTTGGGGTGTTTTTTTTTTGATGATTTCGAGTTATTGTCAGGTCTATTTGAGAAAATAGATTTACTCCTTCATATTAAATCGAGCGCACCCTCAGAACACGTTCCTGCTTTATTAGAAGCCTTCTTAGCTCTTATCAACCACGTGGTACTATAGAAACCAGGATGACGACCTTCAGTACACAAAATGGATGACGGAAACATGTGTTACCTTAAAAACACGCGTTGCGTGTTCGCACTGAGATCACGTATCACTATGGGGATCATGTCACAATATGGCCGCTCACGAGGGCTACCAAGACAATCAAACATGATATAACTGGATCACGTGACTATGACGTCAAATTCGCCTCACCATTTCCTCTCTCAATATGGGATGATCTCCACATCTCCTACTACTGCCGTGGGCAAAGGCGATATAGGTGCATTATGGAAAATATAAGACATCATATTGCCACATGTTTTTTTCAGGTCGAAGACAAAAGAGCTCGTTCTTACTTATAATGGAAACGGTACGTTCCACAGGTCTGATCTTCAATAAAAATGCGTACATTTCTGCTTATTGTCCACGTCACCACACAATAGCTCACATCAGCTTGGGGTGTTGGGGGTGGGAGGTGGTGGTCAGTTTTTCGATATAAAATGTTGGTTAAGTAATTATTATGTATTTAGAACAGACTTACTGGAAGTTAATTTTCCTTTCGATTGATATATAACGAGCTTACAGTACGTGAAGAGTGTGTTATCACTAATTCCACCCAAGCAATAATTGCAAATTTGTTGCAAAGCATAACAAGCACAAGCAAAGTTCCAGCCAATGGACCTCCGGGTTCTACCCGGAGGTCCATTGGCTGAAACATTGCTTGTGTTTTTTGTCCACTTGCACAGACTTTGGGTGATAACTCCACTCCATGGGTGATTTAGTAACAATCCACCCTCCACGTACTGTACGTACAGTATTTTAATACGGTTGGGAACGAAAGGGGTGATTTGTCTTAATCGTCAGGAAAAAAATAACGCGCGGCTAAATTTCGAGAGGATTGGGGTAACATGTTGACTGCGTTTCGCATCAAACGCTGCGCTTTATGAACCGCCAACCTGATCTGAGCCGTTTAGTGGATAAAATTACAGGACACCTCAATCACCGCCATGTCAATGGGGTGGAAATTAAACATGGTCCTCCTCGGGAATTAGGCGGAAATACAGTGCAATCTCTATCATATGGGACTGTATTTCAAGACTAAGCGTCCTGTGGCAGCTATGCAACAACCGGTTCCCGGCAGATACGAAAATGTTAAGTCTCACAAATTCCCTCTCCGGGTGACACATCCCCGCCTCTGACAGATAGCCTAAAACGGCAGTTTTAAAAAGGTACGACAGAAACACGACTGTTCTAAGAGAATGGTTGAATTTTTGTGCGCATTTTCTCAGAGATTGTGTCAGTTTTATCCCATAACGTATTTTGACTGCCAAGTATGTTTTCAGAAAAAAACTTAAATTTTCATTATTAAGTTTTATCGGCCGCAATAAAGTATATGTGAAGTATTTATCAACAAATGTATGAGTTCCGGTACTTTTACAACCAAGGGTGATCCTGAAATGATACAGAATAACAGGTTTCTGGCTTTTCGAGTGTTTTTATTTTTGCAGAAATCACAAATGTTTATTATGTGTAAAATCCACAATTGTGGCTTGATTTACTATTGACAAACTGAACCACCCAGCGTTGCACGTGATAAGAAAGTGCTGAACTCTACAACCACGACGTTTTCATGTTATCGGTGGGGAGTAAACAGAATAATATATTACCGGTGGGGAGTAGACGGAAGAGAATATAAACTAGATTATTTAGAAAGCGTAGGCTAATTTCCAGAACTTTTTCAAAGAAACACTTCTATCGCAGACTGGGCCTTTTTACGTACTAAGGTGCTGGATAACGCGTCCCATCTCGCGCCCTGTCGCTTGAAAGCCAAGCGTATCTCACACTGGGAAAACAGTACCAGCCGTTAACATGAAAATGTGGACAAACTTTTGGGAGCAGCTTCTCAAAATTTTCAGTTAATGTTATTTGTAGGAAATCTGCCGAACATTGTAATAACATTTTAACTCCTGAAAACGTTACGTTTTTTGACCCATGAAAAAGCTTAACATTCTTAATAAAAATGTTAAGAATGATCAAACTTTGAAGGGATACAAAAACGTCAAAAATGACGATGAATCGAAAAACTACAAAACACATTTCTTCTAATTTCTTTAGCTCCACAACATACTAAAATTTCATGAGAATCCGACGTGATGTAATTTATGACGTTGACGTCAATAACGTGACCCTTAAAGTATTCCAGAACTGTTGTGAATTCCTAAGGTCGGTCCTGAAGTTTTAGATATGGTTTTTGTTGGAGATGATATATCCAAAATTTGAAAGAGGAAGGCTTGATACAAGTTATTTATTTATTTATTTATTGGTGTTTTAAGGTCACATACTTCTGCACAATGGCTAATCATGACCATGACAGTTTTACGGGTGGAGGAAGCCGGAGTACCCAGAGAGAACCACCGAGCAACGGCGAACAACTGTCAGCTCCACAACATACCAACTCCACACAGGCAGGGTTAGCATTGGTTGAAGACAAGTGTACCATCGACGTGCAGTACGCCTTAGTACACAGCGCCACCGTGCCCCCACGTGGGCAATGGGGGTGAAGTGTCTTGCCCAAGAACACAACGCGGTTGCCGCAGGTGGAAATCGAACCGAGGAGCTCTCGGCTTGCAGCCTGCATCTCTACCTACTGAGCCACAGGCTTGATACAAGCGTTGGTATTAAAAGATAAAGAACAAACACAGAACGACACATGCGTGTGAATGGATTAATCGATATGACACGAGTACCGCAGGCCTCGAGTTTTATCCTTCCATGATGGCATAAGTGTTTATTGCACGCCTTCATGTCAGCGAAAGCAATTATTAGAACGACACTCAGCAATTCATTAGGCTTTTTCCTCTGGAAAAGACTCTTGTTATTCTACGGATTAATTTTTTTTTTTTTGGGGGGGGGGGGGGGGGGGGGGGCGGGGTGGTTTCGGGGGGCTTTCCACACATTTTGTCCGTACGATCCAGAAGCCATTTTCGAACCGATTTTCACGAAATTTTGCACACTCATAGACGTTCACAAAATCTAAAAATGTACCGAAGCGGAATTTTCGATTTAACCCTTATTTCGTCAGAATTGGCAAAAAACCGCCAAAATTGGGGTTTATAGGCACTTTCTCGAAACACGTCTTGTAGATTTTTTTTAAACATTCATCATTATTAGACCTGTCTGTGACACGACCATTCATATACAAGAGATATTAGGCGATGAATATGGTAACCCTCCACAGGCTGCCAAACATCGAAATTTTGATGAAATGGGCTGTTTTCGGGCTCCTACAGCACCCAGACGATACACGGGAGATAAACATAACTTCATTTATTGGAAGTGGGATTCACCGTGGATCATTTTTGTAAGTAATAAGGGTATTCACAAAACCAAGCGTTAACCCGTTTTTCTGGTTAAACTGCAATACCCCATCATGTTTTCTGTGGATCTTTCTAAACGAGTCTTGTAGATTTTCAAGAAAAATTGGCCACTCACAGGTCCTGGTGTGACAATACAAGTTGCATGGACAAAATATTCCGGTGAGCATTTGTTTGCTAAAAGTCAAAATTGTGATAAAATGGGCTGTTTTTGGACAACAACAGCACCCAATGGGTACGCCACAAACAAAAGTACCTCCTTTTATCGAGCGCAAAATTTATAAGGAAACATTTTTGCAAGTGGTAAGGGTATTCAAAAGTCGAAGTCTTAACCCATTTTTGTCAGGATAAAAAGAGATACCCCTTAAAAGCTTATAATTCCCATTTTCTGTAGATTTCTCTAAAAACATCTTGTCGGTTTTCAAGAAAAATTATTAAAGACTATTCGCAGGTCTTTGTGTGACATTACAAGTTGCATGGACAAAATATTCCGATGAGCGTTTATTAATCCTCTGCAGGCTGCCAATCATCATAATTTTGTTGACATGGGCTGTTTTCCGACACGCCCAGCACACAATGTATATCCGAGAGATACACATAATCTCCTTTGCTGGAAGTGGAATTCACTGAGGACCATTTTTGTAAGTAATAAGGGTATTCAAAAACCCAAGCATTAACCCCTTTTGGGTGGTTAATAGCGATACCCCATCAAAAGCTTAAAAAAATCATGTTTTCCCTGGATTTCTTAACAAACATCTTGTAAGTTTTCAACAGAAAATGGCCATTGATAGGTCTTGGCGTCACATTACCGGTTGCATGGATAAAATATTCCGGTAAACATGTTAACCCTCTGCTATATGTCAACATTTTGAAAAAAAAATAGTCTGTTTTTGGACACCAACAACAACAAATGGAAATTCCACAGAGAAACATAACTTCTGTTACTGGACGCAAAACTGATAGGGAAACATTTTAGTAAATAGTGAGGGTATTCAAAAATCGAGGTCTTAACCCATTTCCGCCTGGTTAAGGAGATGTACCCCTTAAAAGCTTAAAATTCCCATTTTCTGTGGATTTCTCCAAAAAATCTTGTAAGTATTCAAGAAAAAATGACCATTTGCAGGTCTTGGAGTGACATTACAATTTGCATGGACAAAATATTCCGGTAAGCGTTTGTTAACCCTCCAGAGGCTGCAAAACATAGAAATTTTGAGAAAATGGGCTGATCTTGGGCACCCATTGTACCCAATGTGTTCCTGCGAGATAAACATAACCTCATTCATTGGAAATGGAATTACCCGAGGATCATTTTTGTTAAGTAGTGAAGGTATTCATAAAACCAAGAATTAACCCGTTTAGAGCTGGTTGCAGAGAGATACCCCTCAAAAGGTTAAAAATGCATGTTATCCGAGGATTTCTCTAAAAACTTCACGTAGATTTTCAAGAAAAATTGGCCATTCTCAGAGCTTAATGTGACATTACAAATTGCATGTATAAAGTATTCCAGTAAGCATTTGTTAACCCTATGCAGGTTCTCAAACGTTCTCAAACGTCAAAATTTTGATAAAATGGGCTGTGTTTGCGTACCCGCAGCACCCAAAGTTAAAGGGAGAAATCAACATAAGTGGAAGTAGAATTCACTAAGAATTATTAGTAATAAGCGTATTCAGAAAAAAAAACCTTAGCCCGTTTTGGGCTGGATAAACAGTGATAACCATCAAAAGCTTAAAATTCATGTTCTCCCTGGATTTCTCTGAAAACATCTCGTACATTTTAAGTAAAAATGGCCATTCGCAGTTTTTGGTGTGAAATTACAAGTTGCATAAATAAATATTCCTGTTAGCACTTGTTAACCCTCTACAAGCTGCCAGACATCAATATTTTGGATACATTAGAGATAAAATGGACCATTTTCAAATAGACACAGCACTCAGTGGGTATGTGTCAAACAAACATAACTCCTTTTGTCGGCCATTAACTTGTCGGACGACGATATTGATATTAACCCACTCCACCGTTAATGGTGGTTTTTACCTAAACATTTTTTTTATCAAACTGAGTCATTTGAGACTACTATACTCACCTTTCTCATAAAATCAATGAAGGAACTTCAGTGAGATAGTTAAAAACAATTCATCCGACACTGTGGGGTCATGAAAAATCATGGAATCTCATCGGGAAAATCCATGATTCTCCAGAAACATAAAGTCTAGTTTGACAACAGTTACTATCAACAATAAGAACGCATTTTTATCGTCAGCCAAATTTGTGAGGGGAACCCGTGTTACCATGTTTAGCTATCGCTTGCGATTCTAGTTGTAATTGAGGTGCACGGTTTCTAGAAAATTCGCTTCTATTTCAAAATAGTCCGTCAACGATTTCCGTTCGGGACATATCTGCGGAACGGATTTTCATTTTCCGAATGGTTTAGTGTTGCTATAGATGGGGATTTCATAGAACAGACGTGTAATAAATTTTAAAACTTACGTTGTTTTGGATGAAGGTTGTAATTTGAAAATATTAAAATGCAGTGCACAAGACCTTTCGACGGCGAAACTTAAAACATTTCATAGGTGTACATAAAGTATTGACGGAATTATGTATGTCGCCGTTTTGGAGTTTTTAGGTTCTTTAAGCTAAAAAGTGCCAAAAATTCAAATGAGGTAAAAACGCAGAAAAAATGGGAATAAATCGAAAAACAAAACACAAAAAAACCCCACACAAATCTCCTGTTTTACGCTCTACAACATTCTAAACTTTCACAAGAATTCGACGTCATGTCATTTTTATGACGTTGACGTCAATGAATTTATCTTTAAATTCGCTCATAACCCTTATAAAAAGTACCATGGTAAACCATGGTAAATCCCAAAATACCCTGGTAATACCATGGTATCCATGGTTTACCATGGTACTTTTTTATAAGGGAACCGTTGGGAATTCCATAGATCGGCATCGAATTTTTAGATATGGTTTTAATTGGAGGTGAGATATGCAGAGTTTCAGAGTGGGTGGCTTGACATATGTGTTGATATTAAAAGATGATAAACACGTTAAAATCGGTGTTATTTGGATAAAGGTTGGACTGTGAAAGTGAAAAACGAATTCCGCCATTATTTTTTAATGTGAGAAGTGTGCGAAATTTCATCGGCACGGGTGAATAGGGAGTGCCCGAAAAACATATCTGACGGAAAATAAAAGAAAATAAAATAAAAATAGGCTAACAATCGCTATATGTCGTGATGTGGAGGATTGTAGGCAACATTGGCAAGAAGCGGTCAGAACAAAGAGGTATTTGAGTGGCCTGCGAAATAAATACCCGAACAAATTTGAATAACCTTCCATTTTGTTCTGGAAATATTGTTTTATGCTCCCACGCTGGAATGGGCTTCGTTTACACTTTCCATATACTAAACTAATGGTTCGACGAAAAAGAAAACAAGTAGCTAAAGAACAAGTATTAATACTAACGCGTTCAGCATTTTTGGAGTGAAATATTAACCCTCTGGGCTTTGATGATAAATACCATGCCAGTTCAGTGCCTGAACTGGTAGAGTCTATATTCGTTACTATTTATTTATTTATTGGTGCTTAAGGTCACATACTTATGCACAATGGCTACAAGTGACCGTGACAGTTTTAAGGGTGGAGGAAGCTGAAGTACCCGGAGAGAACCACCGAGCATCGACGAGCAACCGTCAGATCCTCAACATTCTAACTCTGTTCAAGCTCCGCTCAAGCAGGGTTACAGCGGTTGAAGACATGTGCACGATTGACGTGTAGTACGCCTTAGTACACGGCGTCATCGTGCCCCCATGTAGGCAACCGGGATAAAGGGCCTTGCCCAAGACACAACGCGGGTCAACCCGAACGGGGATCGGACTCGGGACCTCTAGCATGGAAGTCCAACAGTCTGCCACTGAGCCACACCGCTCCCATATTCGTTACTTGGGGGAAGACCAATCAATAATTTCAACGTGCAGTCTTGGAAAATCTTGATTGGTCTACCACACAAATTCACTGAGCAACTATCTACTTCATGAATTCAGGTCGTAACATGATCATGGTCCGGAAAAGCAACCATCCGGGCTTAACCCCCTGCACACTGATGTCGAAATATCTAAATTTCAAGGTGCAAATTTTTCCCATAATGCAACTAGAAATTTAACCAATTCAATCTTCTTTGACAGAGCTCATTGAGCTCTGTCAAACAAGATTGAATTGGTTAAATTCCCAGTTGCATTATGTGAAAAATGGCTACTTGAAATTTGGATATTTTGACATCAGAGTGAAGGGAGTTAAGGGATTAATCTCAAATACTAGCCTGTAGATGTGGACAAAGTTACGTATTACATGTAATCGCTTCTTTGGCCACACTTCAGTTTAATTTCAATCCACTAATATAGTGTTAATGTGGTTGTTTGTTTGCAGGTGATTGATGGCTTTTAAAAAAGGTGTATGGTCATATCGCGACAACGATATTTATAAGTGGTGGAAACCTGTGTAGCTAGATGCCATAATAACAAGTGACCTGAGCAAAACCAACATCCAGAAGCCACAGTGGGTTCAAAATCATGCCCTGCGAGTGGCTCTATGCAAGCCCATGTGTGCACCGATAAAGGAACTTCATGAGCTAGCAAAAATAGAAACTACTGAAACGCGATTAAAAGACCTACAAAACAAAACCCTTAACAGACTCCAAGATAGGGAATTAATGGTAGAGCTGAACGAACGCCGAACCCTTAACAAAAAAAAAACAAAATAAGTCACAGAAAATTAAATTGCGTGGAGTCAGTGAGAATTGCCTCGCCACTCATTGAGAACTTTAGGATTGAGCCTGTGAGGACTGCCTCGCAACTCTGTGATTAGATTAGATTAGATTAGATTCTTTATTTTTGCAGTATAAACGTACATCTACAACAGGGTAGATTACAAATTGTTCTTACAAACCATAGTGCAAATGAACATACCGCATGGAGATGACATAGCCAGATTGGCTGTCTACCTGCCATCCCCTTGTAGTGAGTATGTTATCTTCAACACTGCAGATGAACTCGAGACTAGACAATTTTCACTATGCCTTGACCCCTGACTCCCAATATAAATAAGTAGTCCACTAATTTAAGTCCGCTTTCAGCACACCCGGAAGGCCACTATGAGAAACGATGGATGGGACGAGATACTCAGAGGTACTTCAAACTAAGATCCTACTCATTCTTGGATAAAATAGTGTTTTAAACTAAGGGGAAGATGTGGATAATGGTAGACCTGGAGATGGAGGTGATATTTTGAGGAGGGTTTAGATAGCCCTATGAATGATAATAATGGCGTCTGTATTAGAAGTAACTACGCGTTACAGTCGGGGCAATATGGATTGTTACATTGGACATTATCGGCATATGACGATAAATATTTCAATTTTAGTTTTCTTTTAAATTCATTGCGGTTACTTAAGTTATGAAATTCGTCACCCAGTTCATTCCATAACCTCGGGTACGCATACATGGGTAATTTATCCAACGACCTTGTCCGTGTTTTGCTTATCCGTAATTGCCCCGTTTGTCTGGTGTTCATATATGATGGGTTGTGAACAATGCTGAAGTAATTATACAGGGACTGGGGGAGTTTGTTTTGTTTATAGTCAAATATAAAAAGGCAGGCCTGGTAAACAAACATGTCGTTCACTTTAAGAATCTTGTCTTTCAAGAAAAGAGGGTCTGTGTGCGAATTATATTTTTTATTATTTATAATTCGGAGTTACAGTTCTTGAAGAACCCCAAATATGGATACCATATACCAGATGGCAATGGACTAGGGCGTAATATAAGGTTTTTAGAGCTTCATGTGGTAATATCTTTTTTACTTTGTTTAGTGCATAGTTTGCCCATCTTATTTTGGAGCTGACTTTAGATACGTGGGCTTGGTAAGACAGATTTTCGTCGAGGTTTATACCCAATTTCAACGTTTGTTCCTTCTCATGGGGACCTACTCTTTCAATATTTTCGTTGTTTATAAAAATTTCAGGTTAACGGTGTTCCTATTATTAGGTGTAGGGTTTATCAACATATATTTTGTTTTAGTTGCATTTAGAACTAATTGGTTGGCTGAGCACCACTCATACACTTTGTTGAGTTCGTCATTGGTACGTGCCGCAAGAAGCTCAACGTTCGATGACGATTCTACATAGAAGTGTCGTCCGCCAATGGAAGAAGATTACTTTACCTATCTTCATTTTGTTCGGGACTATCCCATGGGCAAATGAATTGTTAATTATATGAGTCAGAGGTTCTACAATCTTGTCAAATGTATGTTTAAGAAGGCATGTGGTCATACCTTCACAATCCTCACTATTCTTCGATTTCATAGCATTTATAACATTTGTAACTTCTGTCGGTGTTGTGGGTGTTAAAAAAAGTTATGTGAATAATTATTATCCATGTAATATAGAAAATGTTTTTGGGGGTTGATTATTTGTTCACTCGTAATTTTTCCTATATTTGAAAAATAATTGTTGAATTCCTGGGCAATTTCATTGAGATTGTTTATTTCCTTATTATCCTCCTTTATAAAGGATAATGACAAGGAGGAAACGCATTTGGTCCTGTGTATGGTTTCATTTAAAATTTGCCATGTTTTTCGTAAATTGTCTTTGTTTTCCATGAGTATTTCTTTGTAGCACATTGCTTTACTTTGTTTTTTTATCTTGTTGAATATCCTACAGTAGTTTTTGTAGTTTTTAATATTCTGTTCTGTTGGCGCCTTTAGTTTTTTATTGTAAAATTTTGATTTATTACGTGATGAAGTTAGGAGCCCTTTAGACATCCACGGATTTTGTTTTATGAGTTTTTTGCTTATTGACGTACATGTACGACTCAATGGGAATGCCTTTTCAAAAGCTGATGAAAATATGTTAGAGAATATATCATATGCTAAATTAGGGCAATTGGTTTGGGCGGGGAAAAAATTCAATTTATCGTGTCTAACTTCTGACCGGTAAATGTCTCTATTTTTGCAAAGGTGTCCTATTTTGGGGCCATGTACAAAAATTGCGCAGTGCTGCCCGCTCGTATCCGGTGAAATATAGAATAAATAGGTACTAGGGCAGGTAATCAGATTTAAACCACGAGTAGGATAACAGTTTTAACCACGAGACTTGTCGAGTGGTTAAAACCTTATTCTATGAGTGGTTTAAATCTGATCACCGGCCCTTGTACCTGTTTCTTTTATTTATACCATGCTCTTAACAAATAATCGACTTTGTCACTTAAAATGGAGAAAAAATGACAATTTCTATCGCAAACACACGGGTTTGTTTTGTTTACATCTGCGCCGGTGGGCAGTAAAACCAGCTGTGCGTGAATGCTTGATTGACAGCTAGACACATCGTCAAAGTTGATTGAACTCACCTTACTTTTTCAGTCAAATTATTATTAAAACTTCTTAATTTTATTTTAAATATTTAATTGTAGGTATTTTAAATTTAATATGCCATTGCACGTAGAATATGGTACTGGAAAATGTCGTATGTTTGAATGAAACATCGCGAAGTGTGAATGTATCGAAGTTGGTAAAGGTCAAGTTGGATGAACTTCCGACTTTTGGTGTAATTTTGTTTTAAACGCAGTAGAAGTTTTACACCGGTAGTGGGGTTAAAAGCTAGAATTTAACATACAGGCTTTTCACAGGTAGTAACATAGGCGAGCATGGTATAAATCTCGATATAGAAGGTCTATGCTAACATAAGAGAAAAAAAACTTTATTCGCGAAAACACGCATTACCTAAACATCGCGGTTTGACGACTGGACTAGCCCTTTCTCTGTGCAAAAAAGTTTCAGTTTATTTTAGACAAGTGTTAGGATACACCAGTGTTATGACACTGAAAACAATTCGTTACCACAAAAAGACATTCTAGAACTGCTATTTGAATGGTTAATGTTACGTTGAACAATACCATAAGTGGTGCAATTGAAATGTGCTCATTATAATCACCCGATTATATAAAAATAACCTGTTAGGCAATGACATTTATAATAGCACAATCAATATCATGCTGCACAAACACTCAACCAACACACGCGCTAGGTTTTTAACAAAACAAAATATCCTGCGCGAAATTAATATATGTACTCCAAAAAACAAATCTGCCGTTGGGTACACTTGCTTCTCTCAAGATTATTGTTAGTTATTTATTGGGGTATAAACGTCACGTTCAACAGCCATGGTTATATTGTGTCAGGCAGTTTTACGGGTGGATGAAGCTGGTGTACTTGGAAGGAGCCACCTGGGTGCAACAAATGTCTTGACATTCAAATCACTTACCGATCACACGTGAAACACTTGATTTTCATTCGCATTTCTTGAAGGAATTGATCTTCATTCGCATTTCTTGAAGGACGTTGGACAAAAGAGGTGCCATAGGCTTTGGCAATTTGCTTTGGGGCGCAAGAGCAAGAACTTTATTTACACAGTCTCTCTCACTTTAACCCTTAATTGAAGGGCGTTGGACAAAAGTACCCATGGTCAACTTTTCTCGTCATTCACATCGACTTACGAAAAGAGGTTATCTCCCCTGGTTGCTAAAAAGTTGGCCAGCAAAAATAAACACTAATTGAATGGGGAATTTTTATATTTCTCAAAATTATATAAAACCTATTAAAGTTATGTTCGCTGTGGGCATCAATCCTTTAAGAACAATCTATATGCTCTGAGATGGTGATATTATCGAACAATTTCATTCGACCATTTTTCCCCACGTTAATTTAAAATGCTACTGTTATTTCCTGTGTAATTCCATGTAAAATGATAGAAAATTGCATTTATGTCAACTTTTAGCGGTTAATATTTTTTTTTTGCTTCATATTATCAATGCTGCGCGCATACCGACATATAAAATAGATATTGTCCTATCTAACCATATAAAAATATACAAGCTGACATTTGCCTATTTTTTCCCCTTTGATGTTAAAACCAAGAAAAATTTTATTGTAGTAAAAACAGTTAAAACCGTAGTCCACAATATCAGATAGGTTTCCGCGCGAGTACAAATGAAAAGGTGCGATAACCCCTAAGCGTCTTAATTTATTTCTGGTCAACCAGTAAAAAAAATTCTCGTATAACTAAAAATTCATTTTTTTGTCTTCCAAAACATAGTATGACCTATGTTTTGGAAGCAAAAAATGAAAATATAAAAAAAAATGAATGCCGATTTTCGTGTATAGCGCTGGCCTGTTCATTCTCAGCTGATTTCCCCGCTTTCGACAACTATTCCCTGGCGATCAAGATTTCATTCACACCTTTCAGAGGTTCAATGTTAGTTGGATTTCAGCTGTACTCCAGTATTTACAAGGGGAGATAACTTTCCCAAGAGTCAATATCTATGACGATAAAATTCCAGGATGATGGGATTTGGCAATTTGCGCCACCTGGCGGACACAAGAACTTTCTTGATACAGTGAATCAAAATCGTAGAGATTGGTCAATGAAAAAAAGATGGCAGCGCACTTCCAGTAGAAACGAACTGTGCGATAATCGCTAAAATCTCTTTCAATTCAGTCTTTAATCCTTTATTCATCTCAAATAGAAAACGACACTTACAAAAGTCTTGAACAACAAAACATTTGCATTTTTTTGTAGAAAAAACAACATAGCTTATGACACTCCATTGGCACGAGCTCAACGTGTTCATTCCGATGAACGATCATAAGCTATGTTTTCGAGACGAAAACTGAAAAGAAATTGAATGGCGATTTTTGTGAATAGCGCTGACCATTTTTGGGCGTTATGTTAGGTAAGGGGTTAATGTTTATACCTGTTTCTGGCATTGGGTTTTGAAAAGCTCTCACACAGAGACAGAGAGAGAGAGAGAGAGAGAGAGAGAGAGAGAGAGAGAGAGAGAGAGAGAGAGAGAGAGAGAAAAGAGAGATAGAGAAAGAGAGAGAGGCGAGGAGAGTGTTAAACTTTCCACGAATTAGTTTCAAAGACTGAAGTTATACTACATCTTATTAACCCTTTACCCAACGTAACGACAAAAACCGGCCAGCGCTATTTACAAAAATAACCATTTAATTTTCATTATTTTTTTCATGTTTTGTCTCAGAAACATAGCTTATGGCCCCTCATTGGAACGAGCTCGTTGAGATCGTTCCAATGAGGGGGTCATAAGCTATGTTTTTGATGCAAATAAAATTTTAAAAAATTAGTTGTTCAAGAATTTTATTTGCACGTGTCGTCTGCCTTTCGTGTTAGGTAAAGGGTTAAAATACAATCTGAACATGGGTCAAATGTTGGGTGAAGCCGACACAAGCGAGGGTAGATCAAGGCAGGCAATGGATAAAGATCTTGGCGTTGCCAACCCGCCATAATCAGTTCCGCCCTTGGAAACAGAAACCACAATAATTTCTTAACACACCCTTTTAGCTAAAGAAAATATTGCAAAAGCGACCAGAAAATCAGGTTGGATAAAGTGCACAAAAATGACGTAATACACTAAACGAATTGTGTGTTAGAATCTTATCCGGGCTTTAACTCTTAATCTTTAACAAAACGTAACTACAAAAATGACCAGTGCAATTTAAGTCACAGGAATCGCGTATCGCATTTTATTATTTGTCTCGAAAACATCACCTATGAGTTATGACCCCCTCATTAGAATGAACTCGTTTCAATGAAGTATCATAAATTATGTTTTTGAGACAGAAAATGAAATTCCATTTATTCAATTTATCTCGTGGTGTTTAAGGTCACATATTTCTGCACAATGGGTAATCTTGACAGTCAGTTATTCACTATAAGTGTCATCTTCAGTTCTAGCAGGCTAAGGGTTAGCCCTTTACCTAACAAATTGGCTGCATCCGCGCGCGTAAGATACAAATTGCACAGTTGAGGAACATTATTTTTTTTAAAATTCAACAAAACTATATCATGCGACCCCTCATTGGTTCCAATGAAGGCCAACTGATATGGTTTTGCTAAAAGTTTTGAAAAAAATTTAAAAAAAGATTTTAAAATAATAAATTTTAATGTCGTTTGCGTTAGCTAAAGAGTTAACATACTGAGTATTTTCCCTCTGTTTTCTCAACAACAAAAAAACATCATGGCTTCTCGGACTGCATTAATTTTCATGAAAAATGTAAACAAATGAGCCAGACATCAGTCATGAATATCCGATTTTCGGTAATATAATTGGTTAATCACACTCATGATTAACCCTAAACTTGTGAGAACAGTATTGTTGTCCAGACGGAAATATCATACAAAAGCGTGCAAAAGATCAAACAAAAGCTGTCCGAAGACAACAATGAGTTTTTACAATTTGCAACATGCACTGTAAACATGTTGGTCAGACTGTTAGACATTGGGATCTGTTAAACTAGTCACCTCCTTCACTATTGTATACAGTGTCATTGGGAACTCTCAAAAATGGGTAATACTCATGGTTTTCGTTTGGGGGTATTTCAGGGATGAATACTTTTAAAATCTAACTATGAGAATAATAGGACAATTGAAAAAGCTCCGAATTCATAAACTGTTTTACCAACCGAAAATCCCCCTCTATTGCTACACATTGCCAATTTTCGGTAAATAGCGAAAATATTGCCACCAAACATGCCGATATAGTTATATCACATAGAAATACACAAACCTGCCGAGTTTGAAGTCGAACGAGCACATACAGGCTGAGGAAACAGGGCACGTCACTCACGATAAACAGAATAACTCAAATTATACATATAGTATTGATATAAATCACGACCAATAAAACACGATTCGATGAAGGTATTCGTTACGTTAGCAATTAATGCTACAGGAAGACGTCACGGAGACGAAATCATTTTTTTTAATATTCATGAAATTAAGAAAAAGTTCAAAGACCTAAACAAGAATAAAAAAGACAATACAATGACATTCTCCACTTAAAGTCTATATAACACTTATTGGTTCTGAATCGGAATACTGTTCTTTGACCGAACTTCGGCTCAAATGTTTACAAACCTTCAAAAGAGCCTCTCTTCGTGTGTGTATGGGTGTGGTGTGGGTGGGGGGGGGGGGGGGGGGGTTGACGCTTTTTCAACATTTGTAGATCTTCCAGTGGTATAAACGTTTTCCGTAAAGAATACTGCTCCTTTATCCCATTAAAATTGGCTTTAAATAGAACATACTTATGCCTTCTTACGGCCAGTTTTTGCTTATGGTTTCCTATGACATTTATTTCAACTCTTTGAAAACTTATAATTTCACAAGGCTGATTCGTTTTAAGTTTTGCACTGCACAAATACAGTATTCCAGGGAGTCGGATAAAATTTCAGCTTGGTTTACCTAAAGTTCGTGGTGTGTACGGTTCGTTTAACCCTTTACCAACGTAACGGTCAAAACCGGTCAGCGCTATTATCAAATATCGCCAATTAATTTTCATTATTTTTTCATTTTTTGTCTCAAAAACATAGGTTATGACACCTCATTGGAACGAGCTCGTCGAGCTCGCTTCAATGAGGGTCATAACACCTCATTGGAACGAGCTCGTCGAGCTCGCTTCAATGAGGGTCATAACCTATGTTTTTGAGACAAAAAATGAAAAAAATAGTTATTCAAGAATTGTGTTTGCAAGTGTCGTCTGCTTTTCATGTTAAGTAAAGGGTTAACCATTTGGAAACACATAATTGGAATCCGTCTTCAAATTCAGGTTCCGCAACTTAAAGGCAAAGGTCCTCGAATGTGCCGAGTTGGTACTTTGAGGAATTTGATATTACTCGGCGCTGTCCGGTGGTTTTCTTCGGGTACTGCGGTTTCCCACACCCGCAAAACTGTCCGACACGAGGTGTCGAAAGCGTCGTTAAACCCCAATAAATAAATAATGAATAAAGGTAAAGGCTTCATATCATGGCTGACAATTTTCATCATTAAAATAGATTTGAGGGAGAGTTTGCACTGTTACTTTCCTAAAGTTGTTTGTAATTTAAAGGGTATGAAAAATTTGATATAAAAATTTAAATTTCGAAGTGTTAGCGAATAAGTATCATCGATGTGCGCGTCATTTCACAAAACTTCTGACAATTTCCAGCAGCGCAGTATAAAAATACAGAAGCTGGCTTTTTATAATTTTTTCCCAATCAGTTTGAACTTTTGACTAATATTCCCTGTTGAACCCGATTTGGAACTAAGAAAACGACGTTTTCACCATCTTTTGATGTTCTGTGACTTTTTATCCGTTCATTATATCAACTGTAAGTGTATCGTGGAAAACAGGCACACTGTCCTTTCCATAAATAAAACAGTCTGAGGCGATGAGAGTTACTATTTTTTCCCCGAGAAGAATAGAAACTTGCAAATTACATTAAAAATATATTCGCTACTAAACAAAGAGCCAAAGTGGAAGTAAGTGTTGAAGGTGTGATTCTGATAGATGTTCTTAACCCTTTGAGAGAGGCCGCTTTTCCGGCCAGGAACATGATACGTCATAACGTCATTAAATAACATTTCTATTCAGTAAATGTGTGGGGTAACCAGGCTGCACGTTAAAATATTGATTGGTCTAACCCAAACAATAATAACTGCTGCCATTGAACAGGTATGGAAGATACCTCCAGTTCTCAAAGGCTTAATCTGGATTATCTGTGAACTAGTTACTTCTAATTGGCCTGCGATAAAACCCAAGTTTCCTCATGTAACCCTTTTTTCACATTCGCACCTTGTACTCCGAAGTACTAACAACTAAACGATGGAGCTACGATTAGTTATCCAAGAGACACTGATCAAAGTGAAGGCCACCCTTGCTACCACCTGGAGTATCCAGGTGCGCAAGGGAACAATTCACTTGACAGGGGATTTAGAGACAAAAACAGAACCGATGTCCTTGGAGAGGTGCAGCACCTTTCGTGTGGGTGGGGGGTTTTTTCCTCTCGCACTGGTCACCCTCCAAGTGACTTGGACAAACTGGATGATGACAAAGAGACAGAAGCCACCAAGATCAAGAAGAATAGAAAGAAGGAACCTTCCGCCAGACGATGCGATGTCCCCCGACTGACGGAGTTCATGGAAAAGAAGAAAAGGGAAAAGGAAGTGAGAGAGGCTAACTAGGGCGATGGAAGCTCGATGACTGCTACCTCTGATCGTTCCAAATCTAGCTCGGCACCTTCCACTCCGGTGGATGGGAGGAGGACGCTGGATCGTCAGGTAACAGTCCAAACTCCAGCCCATCACACTCTTCATCGGAAGAGGAGAGGGAGGAGGGAGGACGGTTTGTGGAACAGGAGGTTGAGTCAGACATCGAACCTGACGCCGAACCCGCTCTTGCTTCTTCAGCTTCTTCCTACCAGCGCTCAAATCGGGTGGTGATCACCGTAGAATCCGTGGAGGCTCTCCTGGGAACGAAGTTCAGAGACAACAGACACAGAGACTTTATGATGAGGCAAATACCACACATTAGCACCATGGACGTCTACAAAAAGAACTTCGAACTACTGTAGTCACATACACAGATACTCAGCAACAGCTACCTACAAAAAAAAAAAAACACCAGAAGCAGTCACCACACCTCAGCTGCAAGGACTGGGTCATTCACTCCAAGCAAGCTCCCTAGTCCTCGGATACCAACAACACCTCTGTCAGCGATCTCTCCATCACGGCCACTTCCTCCCAAGAAGAAACACAGGAGACATAGACGCCGCTGAAAACCTTTACTTCTTCCTCCTTCTTCGCGTCCAGACATGAACGAAAGAAATTTAAAGACAGTTATTGCAGAGGGTCGAAAGGGGCTTGCTCCACGCCGTCCCCGCACGCCTTCGGTACGCGAAACCATTTCATCTGCTGTTACCTTTTTACTAACTGAAAAATAACAGACAGCTCCGAGAGCTGTATGTTGTTTTCGTTTGAAGAAGTAACAAAAGGAAACTCGCTCATCTAATAATTTCAACGGGAATAACTTTATCAAAAGTCGATTTGCATGACGCGATAAGTTAGGGATGTCTATGGATGTGCTTCATAATATCTTTGATGTGAAATTATTTATTCTGTATGGATTTGTCTTATTTTAATTCAAGGAAGAGCACCTATGGGCGGACTTCCATAAATTGTAATAAAGCAAAGACGTGTTAATAATTCTGACAACCAAATATAATTTAGCACTCTACCGGTTAACTAGGTAATTTCATTTTATTACATCATCTTAACCCTTTACCTAACATGAAAAGCAGACGACACGTGCAAAACAATTTCTTGAATTACTATTTTTTTCATTTTTTGTCTCAAAAACATAGGTTATGACACCTCATTGGAACGAGCTCAACGAGCTCGTTCAATGAGGGGTCATAACCTATGTTTTTGAGAAAAAAATGGAAAAATAATGAAAATTAATTGGCGATTTTTGTGAAAGGTGCTAGCCGGTTTTGGCCGTTACGTTGGGTAAAGGATCAAAGCCTCTTTTGAAATGGTTTATAAAAATTATCAAACTGATTTTGCGGAAGTTTTTCATTTCTCTTGTTCAGTGGGGCGGGTGGTGGTGGTGCGGGTGGTGGTGGTGCGGGTGAGGGCTGAATATTTAAAAAAACATCATTTCAGGAATTTGTCCTCTCCCTGGAAATTATAGTACAGCAGTTCACAATGTTTGTCCACAACATATAACCAATCAAGGCAATTCTGATGCTTAATTTCCTATTGAGATGCATGCGTCATGTGGTATACTGACGGAAAGAGCATTGAAATATTTTTTTCAGCAAAATGTACATTTTTTGTCTGCTGCAGGTAGAAGAGTTTCTGATTACAAACAGGGTTTAATAGGTCATTTGGTTAAAATAGCATTGGCATTGAGTGACAGCAACGAAAATGGAAATGATCTGTTAATCACAAAAGAAACATGGGATGTTGATGATCATGAAATTATAATCAAAAAGAAGAATATAAATATTGACCTTAAGCGGGAAAAAAACAATAAAATCTATCTGTCTTACCGCATGTTTCTTTTCAGCCATTCGAGGCTTTTTTGCTGGAGTTCCCGCGTCCATGTTTACGAAGATATGGATTTTTCCACAACCAATTTACTATGTTATTGATTTTGTTATGAAAAGCAAATTCGACCTTGCCGAGCTGCGCTTGACAGTGCAAAACCTCGAGCGTTCATTGGTTCAATCTGCTCACACCCATGCGGTTCATAACAATGGTACGCCTTTGGACTTATTTGCGGTCGACTGAAACATCGCTTCGGCTGGCGAACACAAATTACACACTGGGCGGAGTTTAAATCTACTTTATTTAGGTTGAAAATCAGTACCAATAAGAATACCGGAAAATAAAAATAGTAATCTAGTGAATCGTATTTTCAGATACGACATTTTCAACAGTATAATTATGTTTTTTTCACTGTGGGGAAATAGCTGCCAGCAGGGATATTTTGGAATGGGTGGGGTGGGGAGGGGGTATATGAAGGTTTCGAGGGGGTGGGAAGGAGTGGAACGCTCTTTCATATTTATTTATTGGTGTTTAAGGTTACATATTTCTGCACAATGGCTAATCATGATCAGGACAGTTTTACGGGTGGAGGAAGCCGGAGTACCCAGAGAGAACCACTGAGCAATGGCGAGCAACTGTCAGCTCCCCAACATACTAACTCCACACAAGCAGGGTTAGCATTGGTTGAACACAGGTACGTCTTAGTACACAGCGCCATAGTGCCCCCACGTGGACAATGGGGGTGAAGTGTCTTGCCCAAGGACACAATGCGTTTGCCTCAGGTGGGATTCGAACCGAGGACGTCTCGGCTTACAGCCTGCACCACTGCCTACTGAGCCACCGCGCCCCGACCGCTCTTACATTCAGCTTTGTTTACCTGAAGTTCATGCTGCGTATACTCCCATTTCAAAAGGAAGCCGAGGGCCATAATGCATCAAGAGTTCCTACAGGGCCTGAAACTACAGACAAAAATGTTTGGACAGTTCGTTTAACTACTTGGAAGCACATAATTCGAATCCGTCTTCAAATTCAGATACCGTCACTTAAAGTTGAAGACCATCTAAAAAGTGACCACTTCGAATGGCAAAGCTGTCTGAAATCGAACAACGTATGCCTTCCCAACAGCCTGTGGGAGCCATCGATATAAGGATACCATAGGTCATTGCCCCATACTTCAAATTTACCCCTGTGCCCACGGATATCAAACTACAGAAATTTCAAACAGCCAATATTTCCCATAATGCAACTGGGAATACAGCCAATTCAATCTTTTTTGACAGAGCTCAGTGAGCTCTGTCAAACAAGATTGAATTGATAAATTTGTAGTTGTATTATGGGAAAAATTTGCTTCTGGAAATTTTGATATTTTAACACCAGCGTCCAGAGAGTTAACCGGGAGAGCTAATCATACTTATAATAAGTTATTCGTAAATTAATGAAAATTAAAAAAAAACAAGTCTTTCAAGCGTGAGGTAATCTGGCGCCTTTGGAAAAAGATTTCTTCGTGGATTTAGGCATGTCGAATTTTCTGATAAATCGGAGATAGTTTTCATGCGTGTAACATCTTTTTCCAACAAGGGAGAGCGGTGGCTCACTGGAAGACTGTTGGACTTCTATGCTAGAGGTCCCGAGCTCGATCCCGTCCAGGACGACCCGCGTCGTTTCCTTGGTCAAGGTACTTCATCCCGGTTGCGTATATGGTGGCACGATGACGCCGTGTACTACGGGGTACTGCACGTCGAATGTGCACATGTCTTCAACCGTTGTACCCTGCTTGAGTGGAGCTTGAACAGAGTTAGAATGTCGAGGAGCCGACAGTTGCTCGTCGATGCTCGGTGGTTATCTCCGGGTACTCCGGCTTCCTCCACCCGTAAAACTGTTCTGATCATGATTAGCCATTGTGCAGAAATATGTGACCTTAAACACCAATAAATAAATAAATAAATATGAAAGAGCGTTCCACTCCTTCCCACCTCCTCGAAACCTTCATATACCCCCTCCCCACCCCACCCATTCCAAAATATCCCTGCTAGCAGCTATTTTCCCACAGTGAAAAAACATAATTATACGATTAGCCATTGTGCATAAGTATGTGACCCTAAACACCAATAAATAAATTAATATAATTAAATTTTTTCAACAAACTCTTTAGATTCAGTATCTGATGCTGTCCAATAAATAATTAAGATTTCGCTGTGCTGCGTTTTGCCTATCTACCACTGGTGACGATATCAACCTTGGCTGGAGTGTGGAAGGCCTTAAGTTCATAAATTAGAATAAAACACCCAGCCCTGACAGGTGACTGTCGGCAGCGAATGAGATGGAGGGTTTCGCCCCAATTTCAGCCCAAAACTTCAATTCTTGAAGTTTTTCAGGCTGAAAGTGTAAAGAGTTGGAACTTTTGAGGTACCAATCGGAAAATATGAGGTATCAGGGGAAAAAAACACACCAAAGGCGTGAAGGCACCTGCGGCGATCACCTGAATGATATCACGTCTGAAGCGTGGAAACAAATTGACCTCCTAAGAAAACACATATTTACCATGGATCGGAAAACCCTGGAAAAAATCAACCTGTCATTTATACGCTTCGTCCTAGAATATTCTGACGTTGTCTGGGACAATTGCTCCAATCTAGGTAGCGAAAATATCGAACAAATCCAATCAGAAGCAGCGAGAATTGTAACCGCTGTGGCGCGAATGAGATGAAATAGTTTCGCGCGCGAAGGCGCGCAGAGACGGTGCAGGGCAAGCCCCTTTCGACCCTCTTCAACTGTTGAATAAAGTTTCTTGCAACATGTCCGGGCGCGTTAAAGGAGAAAAAGGTGGGGTACTCAGTGAATGTCCTGGATCAAGGTGTTCTTGGGTGTTGTGGCGGTCTACTGGTGTTCTTTGATCTGGACCCTTGGGTGAGGACCAGTGCGAGAGGGATTCCTCTCAGCAAAGATGCTAACTCTCCCCGAGGGCACAGTGTTGATATTTTCTGCGACGCGAAGCGTTGGTAGGACTCTCTTATACGCAGAGACGGGTTGGGATCTCTTGGAAAGAAGGCGTGAAAAACACAAACTTGACCCTTTGAAACCGAAAAACTGCTTTTCTGGGCCAGGAACATGATACGCCACAATTGCATTACGAAGGATGGCTGCTTAGTGAATGAATAGAGTTGGCCAATATATATTTTCAACCTGCCGCCAATATTAATTGGTCTACCCCCAAATAATTACAAATAATTAATATGGACTCTTCCAATTGCTGTTATTAAACTGACAAGGGAGATACCACCAGTGTTCATGGGGTTAAGCTATTCTTCAAAATGTATCATCGCCTGGCCCCTGCATACCTTTCAGGACTTAGTCCCCATATGCTGTCTGCGTCTCACGATTACAACTTGTGTTGTAACACAGACTTGAAAATCCCATTCTGTCGAACTCACTCGCATCGGAGGTACGTTGTACCATCCACAACCCAACTCTGGAACAAAGTACCAAGCGAAAATAACTCCATATCCAACGTTTCAACATACCTTAACAGAAATAAACAGCTGGTGCCAGGCCTATTTTTATTATGACAAATCACGGAAAGCGCAAATACTTCACTGCAGGCTGCGCCAAGGTTGTAGTGACTCGAATAACTACATCCCTGTAACACCTTTATGCAGTGTCTGAGAAACAGCGGAACACTATTTCTTCAGATGCCCTTTCTATGCGACAGCAAGAAATCGTAGATTGGATCCCCTACGTCAAAGACATTACATAAATACGGATATTATCCTAAATGGAAGCATTAACAATACCTTTTAATTTAACAGGGTACACGAAATTATAGCGACAAAGCGCTTCTAGTGTTGTGTCGTGCGAAGACATTCAGAAGATGGATTAAATGTCTGGGGCGTGGACTTCTTCTAAAGTACGGTGGAATCATCTGTCTAACCTGGGTATTTCTTTCCTCTTCCCTACCCTAATTTCTCTTCACTAGTAACCTCGTTTCCGATAACTCTTTCTTGGTCTTTTCTTTAGTATCAACTCTTTCCATACATCTAACTATGCCTCTCAGCCTAATTTGATACATTATATGACCTATTCGCCATATGTATATACACAAATGTTCAATTTGTCTTATGGTAACAGCTTTTACAATAAGCACCCATGCTTGCTGCTGAATCCGTTTTCATTAATTATACTGTTATTGGTGTTGATTATTACGATTTTACACTATGATTGATGTATCAGTTTAATTTTGAAATAAGATAATGTTTAAACTAAAGGCGTGAAGGGGGAGTGAAAATGGACTCTCCAAAGTAAGAAATTGCGTGGCCATTCGAGGGGATGCTTTGATATCCGGAGATGGACACCCCCATTGAAGACTATCCAGCCACATCCGCAAAATAAGGGGTGCAGCAGTGATCGCTCTCAGTACTGATTTTTCGGACATTTTTGTTTGGGGGTGGGGGTGGGGTGGGGTGTACCAGCCTCTACATCCCCTTCTTAGCGAATCTCTGGACGTACTGAACAAGCTGGAAGCAGAACACATATTCGTTTAGCAGGTAAAAAAAAATCATCATCATTAAAATTTTAATTAATGAAGCACAGGGTTGTGTGCTTCATTAATTAAATGTTTGATGATTATTCCTATAATTAGTGTTAGGAATCTAATATTATTGCGTCCGTGGAAATATTGCCCAGTCGTGAAAGAAGCCAGTCCACGGTGGTCGTACTGTAAATGAAGCTACGGGATCTGCACGAGAAAAAAATCTTCAAGTCAACTGGAACATCCTGAGCAGATTTGTGAAGGCTAAAGTGAAGGAATAACTATAGTAAAATGACTCGGGAAATATCAGGGTGTGAAAATATGAACCGGCTTAAGGGATTTCAAGCATGAGGGTATAGGAGGTTGACATTTTCAGGAAAAATGTGTGTGAGTACAGTCGAGACCTTTCTGGGTTACCTCGCTGCCTCGGTTGAGTTTATGCTAGATACATGCAGATTTGATACCCGGTTAACTATCCGTCTGGTGATCGCGAATCGATATATGTTACTTGGAAGTCCAGTAAACACCCGATGGCTCAATGGGAAAAGTTACACTTCATGTCCGTCAGTTTAAACAATATTTTTATTTCCAAAACTATGAAACATTGAGATGACAAACTATATTGTTAGCAAATATAAATACGCATAGAATTACAATGAAGAATTGGAAAGTTGTCTTTAATGTTATTGCTGATGTAGTCGATAGTTCAGTGGTGGATATTTCCAGGGACAACGTGGGACTGGACGCTATCACTGACAAGTATAGTCTGCCTCAAGCGCGGAGTTGGGGCGGAGGGGCGGGGGAGGAGCTTGAGGGAAGAGCCATCACTGACAGGTAGGATCGGTCTCTGAATTCTATTTTAGTTTGTATGGGGGGGGGGGGTGGGGGTGGGGGGCATCCTTGGCAAGTATAGTCTGCCTCGGGCCAGTAGCCTTTCTTTAGTTTCAGTACACATTCAGCCATCAATGGTCCCATGCGGGCCATCCGTAAAAAGGGTCAAACTATACCAACGTTTGACCAGAGGTCCTGCTTTTATATTCAGTAGCGGTTATGGGTCGAAAGGTAAATAAATAGAAAAAATCGAGGAAAAAGTAATAGTGGGAGATTTGCAGGCCCACTCCCACGCGAGCCCAGGTGCTTTCTGCTGGCCCATGTAAGAGTTGAAGCAGTAAAAAGAAATTCCATAGCGCTTATATTGGGTGAGTTTGAAAAGGTAAAAAAAAAACTATAGAAAGAAGTGCCAGAACAGCCTGGGTTCTGGCGTGGTGGTTGGTGAAGGCAGCCCATGGTTTCCACATAGTCACACCGAAGTGTATCATTGCCTGTTTTCACCTACGGTCTCTCGGTTTTTTCGTCCAGGAGAGTGATTCGCGTCTTGATTGTATCTGAATTGGGTAATTCATGGAGGAGGTCGATTAAGGTCCCTCTAAGGGCATTTAGCTCGACCCGTAGGGCATAATTTTGTACGCGTTGTAGTTTGAAAATATTCGTTTTGTTTATGTTGAAGGTAAGAAGGGCGACAACAGGCAGACAGTCAAACTGGCTATGTTGTTAATGATGAAATGGTTTCGCGCACCGAAGGCGCGCAGTGACTGTGTCGGGCAAGCCCCGTTCGACCCTCAACTATGTTGCCTCCCTGCAGTATACACTTATATTGGCATGCTTGGGTGGTGTTAATTTACATATCTTTTGTATTCTTAAAACACTCTTTACTACCGTATGTATCATTTCTATTTGTATCATGTACACTGCAAAATAAAGAAATCAATCAAGGACTCCATATTCCAGGAACCGGCGGGCGAAGGCTTTGTATAATTTGATTATAGTCTGGTTTCTCGCTCCGCAGTCCTTGCCTATGAGCATTTTTAGTAGATTGACGGGTTTGTACGCTTTGGCCGCTGTGTTAGAGGTATGGGTGTTTAGGTTTAGCTTCCTATCCTGTGTTATCCCGAGGAATTTAGCTTCCGGGTAAATTTTTAGATTGGTGTCATGGAGTGTTAATTTGATGGAGGGGGGGGGGGGGGGTTGGGATTTGTTTGGTAAAGATAAGCTTCTGCGTTTTGTTGGGATTCCGTTTAATGCGCCACAGTGAGCATCAGTCTTCAAGGGCTTCTTGGGGCGGTGTTCAATTGAGTCGCCAGACTTGCAGGCGGCGTAGAGGCCTTTGTTATCAGCGAATTGGGACATTTAAACCTGGTTTTGACATACTTTGTCGATGTCATTAACATAGACGTTAAAGAGCAGTGGGCTGAGCACCGAACCTTGAGGAGTACCGACGATCAGGTTCACTTCTTCGTATCTTTCGCGGTTAATTGTAATTTTAATTTTAATTTTCCTGTCCGTTAGGAATGATGAAATAATGCGTAGTATCTTATCTGGGAGACCGATTTTCGCGAGTTTGTATCGAACATCGTTATGCAAGACTGAGTCGAAGGCCTTCTCAACATCTAGGATGACAATTTCTTTTTGGAGTGGGAGGTTTGCATGTAATCGACCATGCGGCAAACAGGTTCGATAACTTGTTTACGGTTCCAGTAGGCCCTTTGTCATTTGTTGCAGAAGTTGGAATTTTCGAGGTAAGTCCGGAGGCGGTTGGTGAGAACTCTTTCAAAAATTTTACCTATGCAGCTAAGGAGACTTATAGGGGGGTAATTGACGGGGGTTTTGAGGTCCTTGGTGGGTTTGGTAATCATTACACCGATCGCAGTTTGTCAACAGCGAGGGACGTAGCCCAAGGAAAGCCATGAGTTAAGCAGTTCGATGAGTCGGTCGCTGAGGTGATGGGTGTTTGTTTGAGGATTCTATATGAGTTTTTCACTTGCGGATGATATCCATTATCTCAGTATTGAGGATGGTATCGCTGAGGGGGGGAGGGGGGGGGGGGCTTTTCAGTATTGTTGGGATTAGGGTCGTTTGGGCATGTGTGTTCGAATAGGTGCTTATTGTCGGCCACGAAATTATCAATTGTTTATCTGAACTCATCGTCAAACTGCTCATCTTCGTGTGGCCTGTGTGTGTGTTGAAGGAGTTCAGCAAAGCTGTCGTCCTTCGCTTTGTCCCCCGACGCCACTGAGCCGTCGTTTTTGTAGTTTCTAAAGGTTTTTCTTTGTTTTTTTTGTTTGATGAGGGCCGGGGTGGGGGCTAAGAAGGGGTTTTTCAGTGGGCGAACTATTTATTTGTGGTAGGTTTCGTTGAGTGCTAGGTTTATGGTTTCGCCTATGTTGGAACAAGCCGATTCGAGTTCCAAGATGTCGGTGGCAGAGTTAGAATCAAGTGTATTGTCGATTATGTCCCTGAACAGGCCCCAGTCTATATTATTTAAGTTGCGTCTGCGAATTGGGCCATATCTAGCGGGACCTTTATTGAAGTTGACGGTGCGGTGAATTGGGAGATGGTCGCTACCCATCTTAACCCCCCCCCCCCCCCCCCCCCCGATGGAGAAATCTCCGGCGAGGTTGATGAGGGAGTTGCTAATTATGATTAGCTCGAGGATTTCGAGGTCGACTTTGAGGTTGCTGCTGATGTAGGTAGGGATCTGGCTATTGTTGAGGATGTGGAGATCAAATTTTTCAATAATGTCAAAAGGGCGTCCTCATTGGGTTCGGCAGAGTTACAGCCAAAAACCTGGTGCTTAGAGCGTTGAAGTCTCCAAGGAAATACAGTGCTTGTATTTTCTGTGAAGAACTCAAAGACTTTTGCGTTAACTATTTTCTGGGGTCGTTATAATACGAAATGATAGCGATATTTTTATTGTCGGTTGTAATTTCAGCGGCGACCACCTCCGCGTCAAGGTTGTCTGTAGGGATGGGTTTGAATTTGAGGTTCGTTTTAATAAGAAAGGTTACGCCCCTCCCGTTGGGGGGGGGGGGGGGGTCGCTTCTGAGAGTTGAGCCAATTAATTTTCATTATTTTTTTCATTTTTATCTCAAAAATATAGGTTATGACCCTTGTTAGGAACGAGCTCGTTCCAGTGAGGGGTCATAGCCTATGTTTTTGAGATAAAAAATCAGTTATTCAAGAATTTGGTTGCAAGTGTCGTCTGCTTTTCATGTTAGGTAAAGTGTTAACGTAATTTATCATCTGAGTTGTTTTCCCATTAACGCTTCTAGCGTTCCATGCTGCTAGTTTTAGTGAGTCCATAAAGAGTTTTGGGGAGTTGTGTGTTTTAGTATTAGTTGACCCTTAAGTTTAAACTCTAGTTATTGCACTTTCGATTAGTGAGGGGGTGACTTGCATTTTGAAAAGGCTGGATGCGAACCTGCTGACATCTTTGCAGATGTCAGAGAGGATCGCCTTGTGGTGCTTGCTGACAACGGAGTGAATTGTTCCGGCTATTAGTGAGCTTAGGGAGTGGGGTGATGGTGAGTATCGGTTGGATTTTTAATCCGATACTTGCTTTGACCTTTTTTAGTGTGCGCAGTCATGGTACTTGCTGGGGCAAGTGCCCTTGCAGTTAGGGCAGTTGGGGGCAGGGGCCTTACACCTGCTTGTGGTGTGATTATCGTCACATCTCACGTAAGTAATTTTGCCGCTGTAACGGCTAGATTGATGGCCAATCTTTTGATATTTATGGTATTGGATGGGAGTGGCCAGTTTTTATATTCTTCCGTGGCGTGGTGATGTCCAGAAATGACCACACCATTTTTGAGTAAGTTAAATTTAAAGTTCCAAGTTGGGCATTTCGCTTTTATCTTCCATGTTTTTCTGCCCGTCGTGCTCCCACCTGCAACCAATTGCCTTATTAATTTCTGTAGTTGCGTTTTGTGGGTTGACCCTGTTAATGACTATGAATTGGTTTACAGGAGGCTGGGGTCTGGGCATTGGTATGCGGGGTTTGGTATTATTCTCCCAACCCTTGGTATCTGCAGCCATAATTTTAACTTTATTGGACCAAAGACTCGCGTCCTGGTCAGCTTTGCTAGGCCCCGGCGTAGGAATGGTTGTTATTTCCTCCGTGGATATTATTGTCACATTCAGGCTGTTATTGACAGTGGGCTCATTGTTCTGGCCTCTGATGGCTCAGCTGGTTGGTTAGTATCCATTACAGTTTCTAATTCCTTTGACGGGGGGAGGGGGGGGGGGGTATTTCTAGTATGGAAGGTATATATATGTTTGGCGGTTGTCGATGATTTGGGAATAGCCCTTCCGTTAGTTAATCTTTTGCTTTTCTGTGAGTTTGGTATGTTTGAGGATAGTGGGGGTTTTATTCTGGACTGTCTTTCATATGTAAAGACAGGGATCCAAATTGAGTTATCATCCCCTGGGGGGAAGTAATTTTTCTGAGTTTTGAGGCCGACTTGAATTTACGCCTGCCCCCTTTTGCAGTTTTTGGTGACCAAGGGGTTCACGTTGTCACAGACTGAGTAGGAGTCTGGTCCATAGCCAGCCTCCGTAATATGCTTTCTTTTACCCGGGGTGCAGAGGGGGAGTTCAGGGATTCTCCTTGGGACGGTGGGGGTTTACTTGGAGAGATCGGAGTCTGGAGTTATTTGAGTCTCCAGGAACTGAGACACTATTTTATTCTCAACATGTGGGGCGATATCATGCTCCAAATCTTGAGGACAAGCAGTGATTTTCAGTTTCCTGAGTAACTGATTGGGTCACCTTTATTTCAGTAGCTGAGATATTGTTTAGTTGTGCCTCATGAATAGATGAGGCTTTAGAGGTTTTTCAGGGAGATGTCTCCCTTAGGGTTAAGAGCTCTCTGGGATCCTGCTGTAGAGTCGCCTTCTCACTTTCACGCCTTTCACGCATTCTTTCTTTCTCTCTTTTCCTCCGCTTTTTCAATCTCTCTATCGGACCTTTCTCTCTCACACTCCTCCTTTCTTTCTGCTTTCTCTCTCTCTTTCTTTCTGTTGCTCTCTTATCACCCCCTCTCTCTCTCCCTCTTTGTGCCTTTTGTTCCTTTACCTCATCTACCTTTCTCTTTTCTGCGTTATCCAGAGTTGCTTCAAGAAATCAGTTTTCAAAGAAGCCATTTGCGCTTGCATGCTCTCTTGGACTCTCATTGCTCTTGCATCTGTCTCTTGCACCTTTTCGGTCAGCTTTCTGATCTGTTCGGTTAACACTACGTTTTCACTCTCAGTCATACCTTCACTTTTATTTTTGGTTACCCTCCCCCCTCCCAACCCCCACCCCCACCCCCACTGGTTGGCTGTAGGATCCCATTTTTCCCTCTAAGCTACCTCCTTCACTAAACGTTTTCCCATCCCTTGTCGTCTCACTTCGGGTCAGTTTGGATTTTCTCGTTGTGTCGGAACTGATCTGGTTTGTCAAGTTGCTTTTGGAAATCAGTATCAGAAGTATCACAATAAAACTTGGCCATTATCACAAAATTAATTAATTATCCTGTACTTTCTTAACACACTAACCTCAATAATTCTCCAGACCTGCCTTATGAGCCCCTGTTGGATCGAGTTTGTTCCAATGGGGTGATGGGCTGTGTCTTAATGTCAGAAAATCGTCTAATGCCCCAAAAATTTCTTTTTGTAATTGTCATCTTTTCTTTATCAGCACTGGAAAGGAGACCACGAGGGGCGGGACGGGGACCTTCGGGCGTCGATATGTGAGCTTGTCTACTGACTGATACCACCTGCCTGAGTGTGATGACAAATGAGTTAGGGAGACGACTTACATAAGCTGTTAACTTTTTGTCGAATCCCGTCCTTACATAGTAATCTATCTATTTGCTCACCTTTGTTATTCAGTGCACTGTTGTATCTTGTGTTGTTCCTGTTTTACCATCTAGCATGTAATGTACACAATTAACAAACTTTCCAATAAATATTGTTTAAACTACTTCTCCAAACACACTTCTTCAATTCTGAAGATGATTGATGCATCCGGTAGAGCTCCGTGTCATGGCAGACTGGGCGCGCTTGCCTTGTTTCGGGAGATTCCTCTAGAAATGGAGCAGGTATGTCCGGTTTGCTGATACACGAAGTGACGCTGGGGGTATCTAATTCAATCGCTCATTTGTTCTCTAGCTATTGTATTGCCACATATAATCAAACTCTCAAACTCTACAAATTAATTCTCCCGCATCTCCGACACCGCATAACACAATACAACGCAAAAATAATTGAAGGATTCTTCTGTTTTTCTCCCTCTTGAGTTTTCTTCTCCCCAATTACACATACTCCCTAACCCCAACCCTATCCCCCGCCTCTATATATTTTTTTCCAATTGAAATAGAGATGCAAGAAAGTAAAATGATGATGATGTACTTATAACGGAATGAACTCTATTATCCCCTGGCCACGTGGGAATGCAAAGAGATCTGTAAAATCGTGGCTTGCCATTACCACAATAAACAATTGGACCCCCCCCCCCCCCCCAACAAAAAAAAAAAACCTCAATAATTCACACTTAAGGCACAATTGAGTAAGTAGTTGCATGAAAGTAATGCCAGAGTGAGAGTATTTGTAACGGTATCCACCCGACGGGTGGCCAGGTGACAAAACTTGTTTGTACTGCTTGATTGTATGCTATATTCCATATGAGACATGTTAGCGTGTATCACACAATGAGATGAATGAATTTTCAGAAACAGTTACTCACTAATGGGAAATCGAAAATACTGATAAAAGGAACATGAATGTAATTAAGAACCATTGTCCATATATTTCTTCCCGGCTGCATGGCAAAACGTCGAAAAAATGAAAAGCTGTTCCGGTGTGTTTATACAAGAGAACAATAGGCTTAACGCTAAAGTCTTTATATCTAATTATGATTGGGTATTTTGTGGGAAGGGTCTCCAAACGACTAACAACTAATTAACAGCAAACCTGTTTTATTCATAGAACATAGAAATGGACATATACATATATGAATAATATAACAATAACATGAGTTTGGAGGGCATTTCGGTTTATTAACGATCCAACAGGTGTGAATAACAGCCCAACAGCTTATAAAAGGCTTATTCGCACCTCTGACTTCAACAACGGGTCGCAAGGGATTTGTAAATCCCACATCGTCCTGCGCGCCTTCGGCGCGCTAAAACCTTTCATTCATTCGACTTCAACATTATATTCTGGCTCGCCACCATGGTGGGACTCAAACCTCTACCATCGCTAAGAACCGAATGGAGCCCACTCTCTAATGGTCTTAATGGCGTTTGGGGATTGATTATTGACAATCTATCACTCCAACGTAAACTGCCGGGAATTCTAACCGCATGCATATCCCCTCAGACCCCATTTGAGGCAATAGGAAAGCTAGGCCTGTGTAATCCAAGTGAAATAAAATAAGGTTAACCGGGTCGCAAGGGATATGTAAATCCCACATCGTCCCTGCGCGCCTTCGGCGCTCTAAAACCTTTCATTCATTCATCGACTTCAGAGTGTGAACACCATCTGGACATTCACAAAGCAATCACGATGGCTAACTTGGACCTTCCAATTAACTTACAGAAAGCTTTGTCAGCTCTTGGCGTCCCTTGCCCCCTCAACTGGACTCTCCAGACAAGAGGCAAGAGCGTCCACCTGACGCTGGAGTTTGACGCAGTGGAGAACACCACCACACCTTCTTCGGGGGGAGGTAGCACCTTTGTGAGAGGAACCCCTCTCACACTGGTCCTCACCCGAAGAAGCCTGGACCTGGCCCTGAAAAGAGGAACAAGAAGAAGAGCCCATCCACCAAGCGCCGTGATGCACGGCGGCTGGAGGAGTTCCTGAAAAGGAAGAAGGAAGAGAAGGCGGAAGAGAAGACAGAGGAGTTCATTACAATTTCCCCACCCCAACTCCTGTGACTCCCATCCACACCCCAGCTGCCTCTTCTCTGAGAGGCAACCTGAAGGATGGCAATGTCATCAGTGAGGCGGAAGCGGAAATGGAAACTGGCTCTCCGAAGTCTCCTAATCCAATCTCTCCCCTCCCTCCGGATCAGGATCTGACACGGGAACTCACCGACATGATGGCAGACCAGAGAAATTTGAGAGAAGACATCAAAAAGACCAACTAGATGGTGTCACTTGTGTGCAAAGCACACTATAGTGTATCCCCGCATTTGAATCCTTGACTTTGTATGAATGCTTGATACAAAGATGAAATGTATTATATGACACACTAAAATCATATTGAGTGGCACAGGTGACACAGCTTCTTGCGCACCTACAGACTCCACTGCAACATTTGAGCATGGTTTTAGTGTTTCGAATTACATACATGTACCCTGGGAGCCTTTCGTCGGAAACGGTCTAAGAAAACATGAAAGTGCCAACGGTGGCACAGCCACGTGGCACCCCAAAAGTCCGAAAACTTCCTTCACATCTACAGACCCTACTGCAACATTTGAGCATAGTTTTAGCATTTCAAATTACATACTCTGGGAGCTTTTCGCCGGAAATGATCTAAGAAAACACGAAAGAAAAACGGTGGCACCGACACATGGCACCTGAAAAATCTGAAACCTTTGTACGCATCTACAGACCTTACTGCAACATTTGAGCATGCGTTTAGCATCTCGAATTACATACCCTAGGAGCCTTTCGCCGGAAACGGTCTAAGAAAACACAAAAGTGGCAACAGTGACACAGCCACGTAGCACCCCAAAAATCCGAAACCTTCCTTGCATTTACAGACTCTACTGCAACATCCAGCATGTTTTTAGCGTTTCGGATTACATACTCTAGGAGCCTTTTGCTGGAAACGGTCTAAGAAAACACAAAAGTGGCAATCGTGGCACAGCCACGTGGCACCTGAAAAATCCAAAATCTTCGTGCATATCTATAGACCCTACTGCAACATTTGAGCATGGTTTTACCATTTCGAAATACTTACTGTAGGAGCCTTTCGCCGGAAATGGTCTAAGAGAACATGAAAGAGGCAACAGTGGCACAGCCACGTGGCACCCCAAAAATCCGAAACCTTCGTGCGCATCTACAGACCCTACTGCAACATTTGAGCATGGTTTTAGGATTTCGAATTACATACCCGAGGAGCCTTTCGCCGGAAACGGTCTAAGAGAACACAAAAGTGCCAACGGTGGCACAGCCACGTGGCACCTGAAAAATCTGAAACCTTTGTACACATCTACAGACCCTACTGCAACATTTGAGCATGGTTCTAGCGTTTCGAATTACATACCCTAGGAGCCTTTCGCAAGAAACGGTCTAAGAAAACACGAAAGTGGCAATGGTGGCGCAGTCACGTGGCAGCTGAAAAATCTGAAACCTTTGTGCGCATCTGCAGACCCCACTGCAACATTTGAGCATGGTTTTGGCGTTTCGAATTACATACTCTAGGAGCCTTTCGCCAGAAACGGTCTAAGAAAACACAAAAGTGGCAACAGTGGCAGAGCCACGTGGCACCTGAAAAATTCAAAACCTTTGTGCGCATCTACAGACCCCATTGCAACATTTGAGCATGGTTTTAGCGTTTCGAATTACATACCCAGGAGCCTTTCGCCGGAAACGATCTAAGAAAACACAAAAGTGGAAACGGTGGCACAGCCACTTGGCATCTGAAAAATCCGAAACATTCGTGCGCATCTACAGACCCTACTGCAACATCTGAGATTGGTTTTAGCATTTCGAATTACATACCCTAGGAGCCTTTCGCCACAAACGGTCTAAGAAAACACAAAAGTGGCAACGGTGGCACAGCCACGTGGCACCTGAAAAATCCGAAACCTTCGTGCACATCTACAGACCCTACTGCAACATTTGAGCATGGTTTTAGCGTTTCGAATTACATACCCTAGGAGCCTTTCGCCACAAACGGTCTAAGAAAACACAAAAGTGGCAACGGTGGCACAGCCACGTGGCACCCAAAAAGTCCGAAACCTTCGTGCGCATCTATAGACCATACTGCAACATCTGGGAATTGTTTTAGCGTTTCGAATTACATACACTACGAGACTTTCGCCGGAAACAGTGTAAGAAAAACATGAAAGTGGCAATGGTGGCACAGCCACGTGGCACTCAAAAAATCCGAAACCTTTGTGCGCTTCTATAGTCCCTACTGCAACATCTGAGCATGGTTTTACCGTTTCGAATTACATACCCTAGGACCATTTCGCCGGAAACGATCTAAGAAAACACAAAAGTGGCTACGGTGGCACAGCCACGTGGCACCCGAAAAATCCGAAACCTTCGTACGCATCTATAGACCCTACTGCAACATATGAGCATGGATTTAGCGTTTCGAATTACATACCCTACGAGCCTTTCGCCGGAAAAGGTCTAAGAAAACACAAAAGTGGCAACGGCGGCACAGCCACGTGGCACCCAAAAAATCCGAAACCTTCGTACGCATCTATAGACCATACTGCAACATCTGAGAATAGTTTTAGCATTTCGAATTACATACCCTACGAGACTTTCGCCGAAAACAGTGTAAGAAAAACATGAAAGTGGCAGTGGGGGCACAGCCACGTGGCACTCGAAAAATCCGAAACCTTTGTGCGCATCTATAGTCCCTACTGCAACATCTGAGCATGGTTTTACCGTTTCGAATTACATACCCTAGGACCATTTCGCCGGAAACGATCTAAGAAAACACGAACGTGGCAACGGTGGCACAGCCACGTGGCACCTGAAAAATCCGAAACCTTCATACGCATCTATAGACCCTAATGCAACATATGAGCATGGTTTTAGCATTTTGAATTACATACCGTACGAGCCTTTCGCCGGAAACGGTATAAGAAAACACAAAAGTGGCTACGGTGGCATAGCCACGTGGCACCCGGAAAATCCAAAACCTTCGTACGCATCTATAGACCGTACTGCAACATCTGAGCATCGATTTAGCATTCCGAATTACATACCCTACGAGCCTTTCGCCGGAAAAAGGTCTAAGAAAACACAAAAGTGGCAACGGTGGCACAACCTGTGGCACCCAAAAAATCCGAAACCTTCATACGCATCTATATACCATACTGCAACATCTGAGAATAGTTTTAGCATTTCGAATTACATACCCTACGAGACTTTCGGCGGAAACGGTCTAAGAAAACATAAAAGTGGCTAAAGTGGCACAGCCACGTGGTACCCGAAAAATCCGAAACCTTTGTGCACATCTATAGTCCCTACTACAACATATGAGCATGGTTTTAGCATTTCGAATTACTTTCCCTACGAGCCTTTCGCTGGAAACGATCTAAGAAAAACATGAAAGTGGCTACGGTGGCACAGCCACGTGGCACCCGAAAAATCCGAAACCTTCGCACGCATCTATAGACCATAGTGCAACATCTGAGCATGGATTTAGCATTTCGAATTTCATACCCTACGAGCCTTTCACCGGAAAAGGTCTAAGAAAACACAAAAGTGGTAACGGTGGCACAGCCACGTGGCACCCAAAAAATCCAAAACCTTCGTACGCATCTATAGACCATACTGCAACATCTGAGAATAGTTTTAGCATTTCGAATTACATACCATACGAGACTTTCGGCGGAAACGGTCTAAGAAAACATAAAAGTGGCTAAAGTGGCACAGCCACGTGGCACCCGAAAAATCCGAAACCTTTGTGCACATCTATAGTCCCTACTGCAACATATGAGCATGGTTTGAGCATTTCGAATTACATTCCCTACGAGCCTTTCGCCGGAAAGGATCTAAGAAAACACGAAAGTGGCTACGGTGGCACAGCCACGTGGCACCCGAAAAATCCGAAACCTTTGTGTGCATCTATAGACCCTACTGCAACATATGAACATGGTTTTAGCATTTCGAATTACATACCCTACGAGCCTTTCGCCGGAAACGGTTCAAGAAAACACAAAAGTGGCTACGGTGGCACAGCCACGTGGCACCCGAAAAATCCAAAACCTTCGTGCGCATCTATAGCCCCTACTGCAACATCTGAGCATGGATTTAGCGTTTCGAATTACATATCCTACGAGCCTTTTGCCGGAAACGGTCTAAGAAAACACAAAAGTGGCTACGGTGGCACAGCCACGTGGCACCCGAAAAATCCGAAACCTTTGTGCGCATCTTTAGTCCCTACTGCAAGATATGAGCATGGTTTTAGCATTTCGAATTACATTCCCTACGAGCCTTTCGCCGGAAACGATCTAAGAAACACGAAAGTGGCTACCGTGGCACAGCCACGTGGCACCCGAAAAATCTGAAACCTTCGTGTGCATCTGTAGACCCTACTGCAACATATGAGCATGGTTTTAGCATTTCGAATTACATACCCTACGAGCCTTTCGGCGGAAACGGTTCAAGAAAACACAAAAGTGGCTACGGTGGCACAGCCACGTGGCACCCGAAAAATCCGAAACCTTCCTGCGCATCTATAGCCCCTACTGCAACTTCTGAGCATGGATTTAGCGTTTCGAATTACATATCCTACGAGCCTTTTGCCGGAAACGGTCTAAGAAAACACAAAAGTGGCTACGGTGGCACAGCCACGTGGCACCCGAAAAATCTGAAACCTTCGTGCGCATCTATAGACCCTACTGCAACATCTGAGCATGGATTTAGCATTTCGAATTACATATCCTACGAGCCTTTTGCCGGAAACGGTCTAAGAAAACACAAAAGTGGCTACGGTGGCACAGCCACGTGGCACCCGAAAAATCCGAAACCTTCCTACATATCTACAGATCATTTAGCAACACCCTAGTGTAAGTTTAGAACTCCGAATTACATAGGTTGGGACTATTCAGCAAAAAAAGTGAAAAAATAACGCATTTTTTAAGTGGCTCCACAGAAGCCACCTGGTGGCACAAAAATTTAAAAGTTGTATTTTTGGGTTGCACAGACCCTATCGAACAACTGTAGAAAGTTACAGCGTTTCGAATTACAAAACCGGACGTACGGACGTACGGACGGAGATCATGACAATATCACCGCATTTTTTAAAATGCGGGGATAAAAAGGAATCTTCTCATAACGACAACCTTGTGAAGGAAACCCTGGAACAACACAGCAGCCACAACACCCCAGAAGCGGCCAGGACTCGACCATTCCATCCAAGTCAGTCCCCCAAGAACATCAACAGCCCGACTACACCAACAACCACTACAGTCTCTCCATCATAGCACCCTCCACCAAAAAGAAATGCAAGCGGCACAAACGCCGCTAAAACAGTCAAAGAGGGTCGAAAGGGGCTTGCCCCACACAGTCCCTACGCGCCTTCGGCGCGCAAAAAACATTTCATTTGGGCGAGGGCCGTTAATAAGCTGAAGGACTGTTATTCATACCTGTTGAGCCCTTAATAAACCACAAGGCTCGACAAAGTCATGTTATTACTATTATTACCACTGGGATTCTGAGAAAGTTTTAGTTTAAACAATAGTTTTATTCAAGTTAACACGTTATATGTATACAAAATTTGAGATATGAGATATAAAAAACAATACACATAATAATGGCTATACAATATAACAGAAGGCTAGGACACAAATTAAGGATGGGATTCGACAGAAAGCTTAAAGCTTATTAATGGTCGTTTCCCAATCAAAGAAATATGTACACAAATGAGGCTTTGACAGTATATCAGCTATAAAAGGAAATTGTTGAAACTAAAGTGAACTAAAGTGAACAGAAGAGAGAGAGAGAGAGAGAGAGAGAGAGAGAGAGAGAGAGAGAGAGAGAAATGGAGAAAGAGGGAGAGATAACAAGAACTAACAACTGTCGAAAGATGGGATAGAGAGAAACACGTCATGCAGATCACTTGCACATCGTACACAAGTCACGTCAGTACACAAACATCACACCATTTCATCCATGCCAACATCTACGTTGGGATAGAAGCCGGCATGGATGAAATGGTATGTCATCTCTATATCCCTCAATGCATCAATGGAGTGTTGCAGACAGAAGAGAGAGAGAGTGAGATAGAGAGAGAGAGAGAGTGAGTGAGAGAGAGAGAGAGAGAGAGAGAGAGAGAGAGAGAGAGAGAGAGAGAGAGAGAGAGAAAGGGAGAAAGAGGGAGATATAACAAGAACTAACAACTGTCGAAAGATGGGATAGAGAGAAACACGTCATGCAGATCACTTGCACATCGTACACAAGTCACGTCAGTGCACAAACATCACACCATTTCATCCATGCCAACATCTACGTTGGGATAGAAGCCGGCATGGATGAAATGGTATGTCATCTCTATATCCCTCAATGCATCAATGGAGTGTTGCCTTACTTTCAGACAATGGGTTTCTTCGTAGTAAAGTCTACGAACTTATAGTCCCACATTTCAGAAGAGAGGTAGTAAAAAAATGAATAAAAGTGGAGGGGGTTACAGTAGTAAGCCAACTTGAATAATAATAATATAAGGACAATACAGAAGGGTCCGAGTTAGCCCCGGGGCGCAACAAGCGGTGCCACGCCACACCCAGATATCCTTGGTGTATACGACCCCATTTAGGAACAATAAATCACTTTGTACTCAAATTGGGGCAACCCGGTGCAGCGCAGCACAGCCCAGAGCGACCCGGTGTCCAGTTGGACCACCACAGATACCAGCAAGCAATATGCTAAAATTATAAGGACTGGATACCTTTATTTAGCTGCATAATGTATACATTATATTTGGGAGAGCGTCGACGATAGTAACTTAAGCAACATAGATCACTAGGGTCCTGTACTACCCGAAGCGCCCACTTAGCAAAATAAATTTCTGCACTTCTTCAAAAATACGACGGTTCTCGGTATTGCCAAGTAAGTTTGAGCCGAACAGAAGAGTTGGAGAATCGAAAACAAATGGCAGAGCACTAATTGAGTGAATGCGAGCATTCAGGTGGCGGGGACAATATAAGAGAAAGTGACCAGTTGTCTCAAGTTCTCCACATTGGCAGAAAGGGGTGATTGATAAATGGTTATCGAATAAATGAGCATTTAGGTTACTACAATGCAGACGCAACCTACAGTGGTAAACTTGGGCTACACGAGATCTATTGCTACTACAGAAATGAGGTGGACGTGTGTTACCGCTATTAAGGAAACATTTAAAGTTGCTAATAGATGAATTCTTACGGATGGCAAGTTATTCCATTGACCAGGAGTACTAGAAATGAATGACCTTTGGTACAAATTAGTGCGGCAGAACGGAATTCGGTGGTTCTGGGAAGATCGCAGACTGTGACGAACACCGGTAGACAAAACAGGCGGCGGGACTTTGGTTGCAATGTAGGGTGGAGTAATATTATGATACATCTTAAAAAATTGCACAAGTTTATGTTTTCGTCGTCTTTCTTGGAGAGGCTCCCAACATGTTTCAGTGTATAGTAATGCCTTGCTCGCACTCACAGTTGCACCAGTTATGATTCTTGCAGCGGCTATTTGAATTTTCTCTAGGTCTGCTGCCTTGAACGCAGAACAATTGTCCCATACGGTATCTGCGTATTCTAAGAGAGGTCTGATAAATGCAAAGTAAATTTTCTCAGAATCTTGCGATCTAGTATGAATTTATATTTCCTCAGTAAGTCTACACGTGTCCATGCCTTGTTACAGACATGGTCAATGTGATCATCCCACGTGCCAGTATTATTTATGGTTAATCCCAAATGCTTGTGATTATTAACCTCAGAAATCCGAGTACCACAAAACATTAGTGGAGGGTGGAGTAGCTGATTTTTTTTATGTGATAGCAACATGCATTCTGTTTTCTGGGGATTAAACTCTACCAGCCACGTTTTCGCTCAGTGATCTATTGATGTCAAGTCGCGACTCATTAAAATTGATGTTTGGTCCGGATTGTCAACAATGAGATATAACGACGTATAATCTGCAAAGGGACGTATAGAGCTAAGTAAATTTTCGGCGATATCGTTGATGTATATTAGAAACAGAAAAGGCCCAAGTATAGACCCTTGAGGGACCTCTGTGTTAATGGGTTTCCAGGAAGATGATTCAGAACCTTCGACGACTCGTTGGGATCGGTGCGAGAGATAGGATTTAAGAAACAATAGATCACAGGAAACTCCGATTCTCTTAAGCTTGTGAATAAGCCCAACATGCCACACCTTGTCGAAGGCTTTACTGATGTCGCAAAATACTACTCGAACTTCTTTACCTTCGTCTAGAGCTCGACAGAACTCATCGTATAAGTCAGTCAACTGGAGAACAGTCGAGTCTCCAGGAGTAAAACCAGACTGGAAGTTACTTAAAATATTGTTGTCAGCTAAAAATTTCCATAAGCGTCTAAACACACATTTCTCGAATATCTTGCCAACACAGCTAATTAGAGATATTGGACGGTAATTAGTTACCAAATTGGCAGGGTTCTTTTTCAGAACTGGGGACACATTTGCCCTTTTCCACTCAGAAAGAAAATGGGAATTATTTAGCAGAATATTAAACAAGACCAAAAGAGGTCCACACAGGGACAACTTACATTCTTTAAGCAGTCGAGGGTTTATAAGGTCAGGTCCACATGCCTTGGAGGCTTTAACAGATTTGATCGCTTCATTCACCTCGCTATAATTAAGGGTTATGCTATCAAGAGTTTGTACGGGAGTAGGGGCAGGGGTCGGAATGTGGACATTTGAATCATCAATAGTTGAGATTGAGCAGAAATAATCATTGAACAACTCAGCCTTCTCAGTATTAGAGGAGTAGAGAATATCAGAATGACAGAGAGGGGGAATTGCAGGTACATTATTATTTATGAATGACTTGAGGGTTTTCCACCAGTGAGACTGGGCTGTTTCGTGGTTACCTAAATGTTGACTGGACTTTTGAAAGGTATGATTTTTTTTGCCCTCCTAACGGCCGCTACAACTTAAAGAAAGTTTGGACTCTGTATCTTACATGACATTTTTATATGAAGACACTGAACACTATTTATTATTATGTCCTCTATGTACAGAACAATGAAATTCGCTTCTAACAAAATTGGGCCACACCAATAATATCACTCTTGTGTTATATGGTGATCCAGAGAAAACTGCTTTGGAAAATGCTAGTATATTCAGTGCGGTACAAGAATATATTAGGGAAACAATGAGATTCGAGTGACTAATTAGCCAGTGGAAATGAATCCTTGTCTTTTGCCCTTGGAGACTGATTTTTGATAGTGCACATCAAAAAGGACACGCGTACTGTTGGCCTATTATACCTTCATCTATATACCAGAGTGCCTCCCTACCCGATAGGTAATGGATATATAAGAAATGACGAGATATTTTGTGGTACTTTCTTTCTAATTCATGTGATCAGTTTCTGTTTTATGCACAGTTGCACTTGCACCATTGTAAATGTGTGTTTTTGTAGGGTACGGTGTTAATATAGGCATTGCCTGTTCGCCAAACCCCATTTCAATGATGAAATAAAGATATTGTTTAAAAAAAACACATTTTTAAAGTTTTCAATTTCGACAGATCGTCCCCTCAGTTCCAATGTGTTCTATGTGCCTACTGACAGCCTACTGACACATAGAACACATTGGAACTCCGGGGACAAGATGATAATATCGTCTGTTGTCAAACAAACTGGTGCCACATGATTATCACATGATCGGCACTGGTACGCTTTCAATTGCAACGAAGTTAGAACACTTAAAACAGACCCGATGCTTACCGCCTTTAAGTCAGGAATAAAAGACTAAAATGTATACAGACCTGCTTACATATCTACAGCTGCTTGTTCTTATGGGACTAACTTTACTGGACATTTTACATATTTAATAATTTAAATAAAATCATATTGTTTACAAGTAGAAGCCGTTTCCATTTCCCAGTGAACGACAGCAAGAAACAAAAATCACGTGATGTGTCGGACTGTTAATGAGAGCTTTCACTCATCAACGGCCCGACACGTCAAGTGACCTTTTTAAGTTGAGTGTTACGTTCTTGTAATGCCCTGTTAAACTTTGTTAAGGTACGAGAGAACGCCCACAAAAGTGGTAATAATATACTGTCACTTAGGCCAACCTGTTTTTAATAGTATAATTCTAAAAAGTTTTCGCAATTGTACATTGTGATTGTTGTGGATTGTTGGTATTGCTTGGGTGAGGGGTGGGAACAGGTATTTTTCTTTGCTTCTTTACCCCTTGCACCCGCTTTTCCGGCCAGGAACATGACCAGTCATAACGTCATTAAATAGGATGGCTATTTAGTAAATGCGTGTGGTAGACCAATGAATATTTTCGACGTGCAGCCCCATGGCTGAACGTTGGAAATATTGATTGGTCTACCCCAAATAATGAATATGAACTTTTCCAATTGCTGCCATTGAACTGGTATGAAAGATACCGCCAGAGTTGAAAGGGTTCAAGAAGGTAAATCTTTGAGTTTTAGCGGCAATTAGCTTGTTGTGTTTCGTTTGCTCAGGGGGGAAAAAAATTATCAGAAACTCTAAACGGCATTGGCCACTGCATACGTTTGAAATGAAGTGAACTTTCGATTCTAATTATTATTGTGTGTTATTATTTTTGTGTGATTTTTAATATTTTTTTCAGGTGTGGGTTCAAAATGTCCGGGGGCAAAATGTCTGGGGGGGGGGGGGGGGGGGCGAAACGTCCGAGGGGCGAAAGATCCGGGGAGGGGGGAACGTCCAGGTGCGAAACGTCCGGGGGACGAAACGTCCGGATCCCTGTTGTGCCATATGGGAAGAAATCATTTATATATAATCATACGCACGCACGCACGCACGCACGCACGCACGCACGCACGCACGCACGCACGCACGCACGCACGCACGCACGCACCACGCACGCACGCACGCACGCACGCACGCACGCACGCACGCACGCACGCACGCACGCACGCACGCACGCACGCACGCACGCACGCACATGTATGTGAGTGTGTGTGAGGGTGTGTGTGTGCGTGTGTGTATGTGAGGGTGTGAGGATGTGTGTGTGTGTGAAGGGTGTGTGTGGGTGTAGGATTGTGCGTGTATAGGTGTGTGTGTGTGCATATGTGTGTATGTATATATACATGTGTTCAAAATATTATATATTTCTCATTATATTATAAAAGGACTTTATATTGAGGCATGACAGGGTATTCTATTGTTGATGATGCTGTATCAAACGTTCTTAATTATACTAATATTGTATTATTATACATGCAATCTGCCCCAGTGCGGGTGATTTATTGCAATAAAGTTCTATTCTATTCTATTCTATTCTATGGTGCACCATTTCATATATACATAGAATGAATGAGTGAATGAAAAGGTTCAGCGCGCCGAAGGCGCCCAGAGATGATGTGGGGTTGAAATCCATTGCGACCCGAATAGCTTCATTTGTTTATTAATCACGAGAGACGGAAGTGACTGTATCTCTGATAATCATAATAATAATAACTTTATTGTTGTGAGTTCCATACAATGGTACATAACAATGGCATAAAGCTCACAAAATGGTAATATAGCATCCATATACGAATATATATGAAGAACCACACTCATGTACATCCACCCTTTCACCCACCCACACCCACCCACCCACCCCCCCACACACACACACACATACACACACACACACACACACACACACACCCACACACACACACACACACACACACACACACACACACACACACACACACACACAGAGTCTTGTCTTCCCTACATACCGAGGTACCCCATTGTTTGTCCTTTGTGTGGACTAACGGTTTCTACCTCGTTTTGCCGGTACAGTTCTGGGAAAACAACCGAGGTAAAGGGTTTCTTTTGTCTTTTGTACCTCGGTAAGGCGAAACACGCAAACTCTTTTGTCTAGTTACCTCGTCAAGTTGGTAAGACAAACCCACACACACACACTCACACACACACACACACACACACACACACACACACACACACACACACACACACACACACACACACACACACACACACACACACACACACACACACACACACACACACACACACACACACACACACACAAATTTCAGTCATTCAACGAATTGACAGATGCAGGTTCACGAACATGGGTACATGCCCCCCCTGCACACACACACACACACACACACACACACACACACACACACACACACACACACACACACACACACACACACACACACACACACACACACACACACACACACACAGTCTTGTTTTCCCTACATACCGAGGTACCCCATTGTTTGTCCTTTGTGTGGACTAACGGTTTCAACCTCGTTTTGCCGGTACAGTTCTGGGAAAACAACCGAGGTAAAGGGTTTCTTTTGTCTTTTGTACCTCGGTAAGGCGAAACACGCAAACTCTTTTGTCTAGTTACCTCGTCAAGTTGGTAAGACAAACCCACACACACGGACTCCCCACACACAAACACACACACACCCTCCCGCTCTGATTGATCTCTGAACGCAGAAACATCTCACGAGTGACCACTAATTTGCTAAACACTCTAATCACTATCAAAACAAACTTACCAAGGTGTGAATTTTAATTTTTCGACGTTTTGAGGACACACCTTATTCCCACTCTACTGAACAACGAACTGTGTCGTCAACTGACTAACTGAAAAGAATGTCAGAAAAGTGAGACGACAAAAAATGCTTACATTCTAGATGAAAGGAGTAAAGAACAAAAGTGAGAACATAAATGTTATATAATAAGACAAAGGTGGACATTTTCTATCTCGGGATAATTATATAAAGGAAGCCATGAGACAACTCAGCAATACTAAACATTATAAGAAAATAGATTCACTTATTTGGCCTAGTAATATCGAAAAATTCAATAAGATCTTAAAATTTCTCCTCGACGAAGGTCACATTACCAAAAAACAATTGAAATATTTAACAGCTAAGCTCAGTGCTCAAACAAGACAATTTTATATCCTACCAAAGATCCACAAGGACCGTTCTTCATGGACGGATGACTTAACTCCACCCGGGAGGCCAATTGTATCAGATTGTAATTCGGAATCTTATGCGATCTCGGAATTAATTGATTATCATCTGAAACCTATAGCAAATAGACATCCGAGCTATCTAAAAAATACACAGGATTTCCTGTCAAAAATTTCGAAATTGAAAATATCGAAAAATGCAATTCTGGCTACTTTGGACATCGACAGTATGTATACGAACATTGATATTGATAAAGGTGTTAAATCAGTTAAAAATGCATTTGAAAAACATCCGGATGCGAAACGCCCGGATGAACAAATTTTGGATCTTTTAGAGCTGAGCTTAAAAGGTAATGACTTTCAATTCAATGGAGAATATTTTCTACAAATAATGGGTTGTCCTATGGGTAAAAGATTCAGTCCTAATTTTGCAAGCATTTATGTAGCGGAATGGGAGGAAAATGCCTTAAGCAAATGTGCAAAGCATCCTCTCGTATATCTCAGATATTTAGATGACATTTTTATTATTTGGGAACATTCAAAAGAAGATTTTGATGATTTTTTAGAAATTTTGAACAATCACGATCCAAATATTAAATTGAAAGCTACTATCAGTGAAAATTCTGTTGATTTTCTCGATGTGACCGTGTATAAAGGCAAGCAATTTCAGGCGTCCGGTCATTTAGATTATAAAGTATATTTTAAACCAACTGATTCACATCAATTGTTGCACACAAAATCATTTCATCCTCAACATACATTTAAAGGTATCATCAAATCACAGCTCATTCGTTTCCACCGCAATTCAAGTGATAAGGTAAATTTCAATGAGGCTTGTTCTACTCTATTTGGCGCCCTCAGATCGAGAGGGTACTCGCTGCGCCTTTTGCGTAGCCTGAAATCCCAAACCCTGAAGAAGCTCGAAAGTCCAGCTGAAACTACCGATTTCGAACCACTGAAGATTGAACACAACAGACCGTTGCAAAATAGTAGTGGCGCGGTATTTAATTGCAAAAAGCCTCGTTGTAGACTGCATACATTTATGCCTGATCAGAAAGAGGAATTTTCCTCCGAACAAACGAAAAATCATTATCAGATCCGTAACCCCCTCCATTGTGATTCACCAAACATTATTTACCTTATCACTTGTAAGCGATGTCGGAAACAGTATGTTGGTCAAAGTCAAAATCCTTTCCGAGAACGTGCTACTAGACACAAACAGGATATAAAACATAATGCTGATGCCCCAGTAGCACAACATTTTAACCTTCCTGGCCATTCTTTGGACGATTTCGAAATCCACCCAATTGAACAACCACCAATTAAAGACACATTAGAAGAAACGGATGAATTTAGAAAAAAACGTGAAGCTTTTTGGATCAATACGCTTCAAACCCTCTGGCCATTTGGTATGAACATATCAGAGGGCGAATGCGAAAGGAAGGCCATCATTCCTTTCACTTTAACGTACAACAGAATGAATATCGAAATAGCAAAAATATTAAAAGATGAATTCAATTTTACCAATGCTAAATTAAATGAACCTTTGAATCTTCGACCTGTCATCGCCTATAAGAAAAACAAAAGCTTGCGTAACATCCTTGTAAGGACTAAATTAGAGCCCATCAATGAATAACATCAATTATTGCCAGTCAGTTTAACCAGTTCCTAAGCTCATCACTTAGTTTAAATCAATTTTATGTACTTTTTTGTTACGTTTGAAACCCATCAGGGTTCAGTAAATGAAAACAATTTTTCAGCGGCATATTAAAAGAAAAAAACGTTTCAGTAGGAAATGTCTGTGCCAGTGCGATTTTTTAACCTCAAACACACACAGGCGAGTGCCAGAGTTCATATATGCCCCAAAACAAAATAGGTTCCAATTTCAATCATGTGTATGTATTTCCTAAATAAAATTATTATTTATTTATTTATATATTTATTTATTGATTATTTTTTATTTTTTATTTTTTATTTTTTAGTAATGTTTTATTTATTTATTTATTTATTTATTTATTTATTTATTTATTTATTTATTTATTTACTTATTTACTTATTTGGATGATTCATTTATTTTAATTATTATTTTTATTTTTATTTTTAATTTTTCATACCTTTCACACAATGTAGAGGTTCACAAGGTAAAACACACAATTTCTACGTGGTGTAAAATATTTTCCGTCATAAACCTCCGTCGGGGGATATTCATTCCAACTGATAACATTCGTGAGGCATCATGATCTTTGGCGTTATTTTTTCATTTATTTCTTTAGTCTCAATATATTTTATCAAACCATTTTTTCATATTATTTTCACATACTTCTGAAGCCAGTAAAGCAAACCGCTCCCGATTGGTTTTACTTAAATCAAAGCCAACCAATGGGGCTTCATGGGGTCAGTAAAGCAAACCACTCACTGACTGATTAAAATTCAATGGAAGCCAATCAATAGGGCTTCATCTAATTTGTTTGGACCACACAAACTGAGTTGTGAAAAACAAACTTGGGACATCTCAGATTGAAAAGAATTAATTAGATGAGTGACATTTGTCAGCTTGTTACTGAGTTTAATTATGTACTGAGCTGTGAAAAACACCCCCAGCCCACATTTGGATATATACCATGCATGCCCTCCCAAAGTTGGATTCATTTTCCTCAAAGTCTCTTTGAAAAAGCCAAACCAAGCGAAACGCGTCGAGACAGACGGATTATTTTCTACCTTTGCTGAAGACTACAACCAATCCAGGTATCTTCTCTAATAGGTAATATCTAGATTTCATTTTAATTTATTTCATTTCTTCATTTTAATTTCATTTTAAATTCATCTACTTATTCTTCAAATGGCTCAAAAAAGACAGAAGCATCAGGGAAAGAGAGTTGCTCAGTCTGGAAGGGGCCAGGAACAATCGTTCCAGGCCTATTCTAGATTGGTCAAGGCCCTTTTCCAGGTGATTCAGTGTATGCACCATATTGGGCTCCTAGAGCAGCATTTGGCCAACCGGGATTTCCCGAAGCAGTTGGAGAAGAAAGTAGATGAGTTAGGGGGCTTTCTAAAGCCGGCTCTTCCCACCCCACACATTTTTTCTGTTTTTCGACAGATTAGTGTGGGATGGGCCAACCAAACGTTAAATGCTTTAATTGAGCATTATAAGATAAATTTAAACCAGTTGAAGTCTAAGATAACTTTGGCTATGCGACCACCTCCTGGACTCGAAAAGATAGACTTCAACAGCGCTTCGGCGCGTGCCTTGATCTGGGCTCAAAAAAACTTTAAAAACAAGTTGACAGGTAAGACGATTTCGGCCTATGAGTCTTACATTTCGGAACTTCGCCCAGCGTCTGGAGTAAGGAACAATACGGGAGGGAGCAAGCAAACTCCGGCCCGTGTTGTCCCTCTACCCCAACGCGAAAAGCAAAATAAGAAAAGATCAAGGCAAAGCACTTCTCCCTCTTCTTTTCCTTCTACTTCTTCTTTCTCTCAGAGTAAGCGCCTCAATTTGCAAACATCTCCGGTCCATATTGTGACTGAAGATGCTCGCAAATTGAGTAACGCTGTCTCGCCTCGTCTTGTTCCTCTACCTCCTACTCCTCCTCAGCCTTTCTTCTCTAGTTCTCCTAGTGCTCTCACTAGAACTCCTCCTCCTCCTTCTGTTTCTTCTCCTGTTCCTGTTTCCTCTCCTGCTTCTGTTTCTTCTCCCCCTTCCCCTGCATCTAGTGTGGTTCAACCAGGTATATCGTACTCAGAGAAAGTCAAATCACCGAGCCGCAACTCGGGCCGCTCATTTGATTCTAAATTCTCCCAGTTTCGGCATAAAAGCGGAGTTAATTTTGACAAAAGGAATTGGCGCCTCCCCGATGTTTGTAAAAACATCCTTATGATTGGAAGTTCAAATTTAGGACGCATTGATCGAAATCCCCATCCGGACATCCAGGTGGAGTGTTACCCCGGCGCCAAATTCAATCATCTGCGCTCTATGTTTAAAGGGCACAGGGGCCAGTCCAGTCCCCAAAAAATATTATTAAATATTGGCGTGAATTCTCGAAACGATAATTCTGATCTCGTAGTTAAGCAGTTGCGGAATATGCTTAGCGATATCAGGGTCAAGTTTAGATCAGCAAAAATTTATTTCGCTGAACTAAACTTTTCGCAAAAACTCCCTCAGGCTGAGAGGAGAACCCTGAGCATCATCAACGAAACCATTCGGAAAGTGAAGGACGTTAACGTGATACCAAAAATTGATGACGCAAAGTTTGATGTTGCTCAGGATTTAATCCATTGGACCACGAGAACCGCCAATATTATGTACGATCACTGGTTGAACCACCTAAATTTAAACTAAGTAAAGGCAAAGGTAACAGCCGCCTAACAGATGTGGGATTAGGAACTAATGTGGTTAACCTGTCTGGCACCAATGACCTAACAACCCAAGAGAAATCTCTTTTAGATCGCGGTTTAACTTTTGTACCAGCACCAAAGCCTAAAACTGATAACCAAACAAATTTACCATCATACAACTGTAATTTTCTTAGGCAAATGAAATTAGCCGACCGCTTTAGAAACTCCAGCGGTCGGAAACTTCCTTTTACAGAATCATCTGGTTGGTCACCTCCAGATAGTGAAGTAGATCCCGAAATTATTGAGGCTAGCAAACGAATCATCAAAAAGGTGTTCAGCATGAACATACTCTCCGATAAAGACAATTTAACAGCTGGTGAACGGAGAGCCCTCACGAAACTTCGAAAAAATAAGAAATTAGTAATTAAACCAGCCGACAAAGGTGGGTCGGTAGTTGTTCTATCTCGGGATAATTATATAAAGGAAGCCATGAGACAACTCAGCAATACTAAACATTATAAGAAAATAGATTCACTTATTTGGCCTAGTAATATCGAAAAATTCAATAAGATCTTAAAATTTCTCCTCGACGAAGGTCACATTACCAAAAAACAATTGAAATATTTAACAGCTAAGCTCAGTGCTCAAACAAGACAATTTTATATCCTACCAAAGATCCACAAGGACCGTTCTTCATGGACGGATGACTTAACTCCACCCGGGAGGCCAATTGTGTCAGATTGTAATTCGGAATCTTATGCGATCTCGGAATTAATTGATTATCATCTTAAACCTATAGCAAGTAGACATCCGAGCTATCTAAAAAACACACAGGATTTCCTGTCACAAATTTCGAAATTGAAAATATCAAAAAATGCAATTCTGGCTACTTTGGATATCGACAGTATGTACACGAACATTGATATTGATAAAGGTGTTAAATCAGTTAAAAATGCATTTGAAAAATATCCGGATGCGAAACGCCCGGATGAACAAATTTTGGATCTTTTAGAGCTGAGCTTAAAAGGTAATGACTTTCAATTCAATGGAGAATATTTTCTACAAATAATGGGTTGTCCTATGGGTAAAAGATTCAGTCCTAATTTTGCAAGCATTTATGTAGCGGAATGGGAGGAAAATGCCTTAAGCAAATGTGCAAAGCATCCTCTCGTATATCTCAGATATTTAGATGACATTTTTATTATTTGGGAACATTCAAAAGAAGATTTTGATGAATTTTTAGAAATTTTGAATAATCACGATCCAAATATTAAATTGAAAGCTACTATCAGTGAAAATTCTGTTGATTTTCTCGATGTAACCGTGTATAAAGGCAAGCAATTTCAGGCGTCCGGTCATTTAGATTATAAAGTATATTTTAAACCAACTGATTCACATCAATTGTTGCACACTAAATCATTTCATCCTCAACATACATTTAAAGGTATCATCAAATCACAGCTCATTCGTTTCCACCGCAATTCAAGTGATAAGGTAAATTTCAATGAGGCTTGTTCTACTCTATTTGGCGCCCTCAGATCGAGAGGGTACTCGCTGCGCCTTTTGCGTAGCCTGAAATCCCAAACCTTGAAAAAGCTCGAAAGTCCAGCTGAAACTACCGATTTCGAACCACTGAAGATTGAACACAACAGACCGTTGCAAAACAGTAGTGGCGCGGTATTTAATTGCAAAAAGCCTCGTTGTAGACTGCATACTTTTATGCCTGATCATAAAGAGGAATTTTCCTCCGAACAAACGAAAAATCATTATCAGATCCGTAACCCCCTCCATTGTGATTCACCAAACATTATTTACCTTATCACTTGTAAGCGATGTCGGAAACAGTATGTTGGTCAAAGTCAAAATCCTTTTCGAGAACGTGCTACTAGACACAAACAGGATATAAAACATAATGCTGATGCCCCAGTAGCACAACATTTTAACCTTCCTGGCCATTCTTTGGACGATTTCGAAATCCATCCTATTGAACAACCACCAATTAAAGACACATTAGAAGAAACGGATGAATTTAGAAAAAAACGTGAAGCTTTTTGGATCAATACGCTTCAAACCCTCTGGCCATTTGGTATGAACATATCAGAGGGCGAATGCGAAAGGAGGTCCATCATTCCTTTCACTTTAACGTACAACAGAATGAATATCGAAATAGCAAAAATGTTAAAAGATGAATTCAATTTTACCAATGCTAAATTAAATGAACCTTTGAATCTTCGACCTGTCATCGCCTATAAGAAAAACAAAAGCTTGCGTAACATCCTTGTAAGGACTAAATTAGAGCCCATCAATGAATAACATCAATTATTGCCAGTCAGTTTAACCAGTTCCTAAGCTCATTACTTAGTTTAAATCAATTTTATGTACTTTTTTGTTACGTTTGAAACCCATCAGGGTTCAGTAAATGAAAACAATTTTTCAGCGGCATATTAAAAGAAAAAAACGTTTCAGTAGGAAATGTCTGTGCCAGTGCGATTTTTTAACCTCAAACACACACAGGCGAGTGCCAGAGTTCATATATGCCCCAAAACAAAATAGGTTCCAATTTCAATCATGTGTATGTATTTCCTAAATAAAATTATTATTTATTTATTTATATATTTATTTATTGATTATTTTTTATTTTTTATTTTTTATTTTTTAGTAATGTTTTATTTATTTATTTATTTATTTATTTATTTATTTATTTATTTATTTACTTATTTACTTATTTGGATGATTCATTTATTTTAATTATTATTTTAATTTTATTTTTTATTTTTAATTTTTCATACCTTTCACACAATGTAGAGGTTCACAAGGTAAAACACACAATTTCTACGTGGTGTAAAATATTTTCCGTCATAAACCTCCGTCGGGGGATATTCATTCCAACTGATAACATTCGTGAGGCATCATGATCTTTGGCGTTATTTTTTCATTTATTTCTTTAGTCTCAATATATTTTATCAAACCATTTTTTCATATTATTTTCACATACTTCTGAAGCCAGTAAAGCAAACCGCTCCCGATTGGTTTTACTTAAATCAAAGCCAACCAATGGGGCTTCATGGGGTCAGTAAAGCAAACCACTCACTGACTGATTAAAATTCAATGGAAGCCAATCAATAGGGCTTCATCTAATTTGTTTGGACCACACAAACTGAGTTGTGAAAAACAAACTTGGGACATCTCAGATTGAAAAGAATTAATTAGATGAGTGACATTTGTCAGCTTGTTACTGAGTTTAATTATGTACTGAGCTGTGAAAAACACCCCCAGCCCACATTTGGATATATACCATGCATGCCCTCCCAAAGTTGGATTCATTTTCCTCAAAGTCTCTTTGAAAAAGCCAAACCAAGCGAAACGCGTCGAGACAGACGGATTATTTTCTACCTTTGCTGAAGACTACAACCAATCCAGGTATCTTCTCTAATAGGTAATATCTAGATTTCATTTTAATTTATTTCATTTCTTCATTTTAATTTCATTTTAAATTCATCTACTTATTCTTCAAATGGCTCAAAAAAGACAGAAGCATCAGGGAAAGAGAGTTGCTCAGTCTGGAAGGGGCCAGGAACAATCGTTCCAGGCCTATTCTAGATTGGTCAAGGCCCTTTTCCAGGTGATTCAGTGTATGCACCATATTGGGCTCCTAGAGCAGCATTTGGCCAACCGGGATTTCCCGAAGCAGTTGGAGAAGAAAGTAGATGAGTTAGGGGGCTTTCTAAAGCCGGCTCTTCCCACCCCACACATTTTTTCTGTTTTTCGACAGATTAGTGTGGGATGGGCCAACCAAACGTTAAATGCTTTAATTGAGCATTATAAGATAAATTTAAACCAGTTGAAGTCTAAGATAACTTTGGCTATGCGACCACCTCCTGGACTCGAAAAGATAGACTTCAACAGCGCTTCGGCGCGTGCCTTGATCTGGGCTCAAAAAAACTTTAAAAACAAGTTGACAGGTAAGACGATTTCGGCCTATGAGTCTTACATTTCGGAACTTCGCCCAGCGTCTGGAGTAAGGAACAATACGGGAGGGAGCAAGCAAACTCCGGCCCGTGTTGTCCCTCTACCCCAACGCGAAAAGCAAAATAAGAAAAGATCAAGGCAAAGCACTTCTCCCTCTTCTTTTCCTTCTACTTCTTCTTTCTCTCAGAGTAAGCGCCTCAATTTGCAAACATCTCCGGTCCATATTGTGACTGAAGATGCTCGCAAATTGAGTAACGCTGTCTCGCCTCGTCTTGTTCCTCTACCTCCTACTCCTCCTCAGCCTTTCTTCTCTAGTTCTCCTAGTGCTCTCACTAGAACTCCTCCTCCTCCTTCTGTTTCTTCTCCTGTTCCTGTTTCCTCTCCTGCTTCTGTTTCTTCTCCCCCTTCCCCTGCATCTAGTGTGGTTCAACCAGGTATATCGTACTCAGAGAAAGTCAAATCACCGAGCCGCAACTCGGGCCGCTCATTTGATTCTAAATTCTCCCAGTTTCGGCATAAAAGCGGAGTTAATTTTGACAAAAGGAATTGGCGCCTCCCCGATGTTTGTAAAAACATCCTTATGATTGGAAGTTCAAATTTAGGACGCATTGATCGAAATCCCCATCCGGACATCCAGGTGGAGTGTTACCCCGGCGCCAAATTCAATCATCTGCGCTCTATGTTTAAAGGGCACAGGGGCCAGTCCAGTCCCCAAAAAATATTATTAAATATTGGCGTGAATTCTCGAAACGATAATTCTGATCTCGTAGTTAAGCAGTTGCGGAATATGCTTAGCGATATCAGGGTCAAGTTTAGATCAGCAAAAATTTATTTCGCTGAACTAAACTTTTCGCAAAAACTCCCTCAGGCTGAGAGGAGAACCCTGAGCATCATCAACGAAACCATTCGGAAAGTGAAGGACGTTAACGTGATACCAAAAATTGATGACGCAAAGTTTGATGTTGCTCAGGATTTAATCCATTGGACCACGAGAACCGCCAATATTATGTACGATCACTGGTTGAACCACCTAAATTTAAACTAAGTAAAGGCAAAGGTAACAGCCGCCTAACAGATGTGGGATTAGGAACTAATGTGGTTAACCTGTCTGGCACCAATGACCTAACAACCCAAGAGAAATCTCTTTTAGATCGCGGTTTAACTTTTGTACCAGCACCAAAGCCTAAAACTGATAACCAAACAAATTTACCATCATACAACTGTAATTTTCTTAGGCAAATGAAATTAGCCGACCGCTTTAGAAACTCCAGCGGTCGGAAACTTCCTTTTACAGAATCATCTGGTTGGTCACCTCCAGATAGTGAAGTAGATCCCGAAATTATTGAGGCTAGCAAACGAATCATCAAAAAGGTGTTCAGCATGAACATACTCTCCGATAAAGACAATTTAACAGCTGGTGAACGGAGAGCCCTCACGAAACTTCGAAAAAATAAGAAATTAGTAATTAAACCAGCCGACAAAGGTGGGTCGGTAGTTGTTCTATCTCGGGATAATTATATAAAGGAAGCCATGAGACAACTCAGCAATACTAAACATTATAAGAAAATAGATTCACTTATTTGGCCTAGTAATATCGAAAAATTCAATAAGATCTTAAAATTTCTCCTCGACGAAGGTCACATTACCAAAAAACAATTGAAATATTTAACAGCTAAGCTCAGTGCTCAAACAAGACAATTTTATATCCTACCAAAGATCCACAAGGACCGTTCTTCATGGACGGATGACTTAACTCCACCCGGGAGGCCAATTGTGTCAGATTGTAATTCGGAATCTTATGCGATCTCGGAATTAATTGATTATCATCTTAAACCTATAGCAAATAGACATCCGAGCTATCTAAAAAACACACAGGATTTCCTGTCACAAATTTCGAAATTGAAAATATCAAAAAATGCAATTCTGGCTACTTTGGATATCGACAGTATGTACACGAACATTGATATTGATAAAGGTGTTAAATCAGTTAAAAATGCATTTGAAAAATATCCGGATGCGAAACGCCCGGATGAACAAATTTTGGATCTTTTAGAGCTGAGCTTAAAAGGTAATGACTTTCAATTCAATGGAGAATATTTTCTACAAATAATGGGTTGTCCTATGGGTAAAAGATTCAGTCCTAATTTTGCAAGCATTTATGTAGCGGAATGGGAGGAAAATGCCTTAAGCAAATGTGCAAAGCATCCTCTCGTATATCTCAGATATTTAGATGACATTTTTATTATTTGGGAACATTCAAAAGAAGATTTTGATGAATTTTTAGAAATTTTGAATAATCACGATCCAAATATTAAATTGAAAGCTACTATCAGTGAAAATTCTGTTGATTTTCTCGATGTAACCGTGTATAAAGGCAAGCAATTTCAGGCGTCCGGTCATTTAGATTATAAAGTATATTTTAAACCAACTGATTCACATCATCAAATCACAGCTCATTCGTTTCCACCGCAATTCAAGTGATAAGGTAAATTTCAATGAGGCTTGTTCTACTCTATTTGGCGCCCTCAGATCGAGAGGGTACTCGCTGCGCCTTTTGCGTAGCCTGAAATCCCAAACCTTGAAAAAGCTCGAAAGTCCAGCTGAAACTACCGATTTCGAACCACTGAAGATTGAACACAACAGACCGTTGCAAAACAGTAGTGGCGCGGTATTTAATTGCAAAAAGCCTCGTTGTAGACTGCATACATTTATGCCTGATCAGAAAGAGGAATTTTCCTCCGAACAAACGAAAAATCATTATCAGATCCGTAACCCCCTCCATTGTGATTCACCAAACATTATTTACCTTATCACTTGTAAGCGATGTCGGAAACAGTATGTTGGTCAAAGTCAAAATCCTTTCCGAGAACGTGCTACTAGACACAAACAGGATATAAAACATAATTTTTTGGTTGTAGCCACTTCAAAAAAGTTAAAACAAACATCCAGCTTAAAGCTCTAAATGTAAGTAATGTCGAGAACTCATCTTCCCCTTATTCCACGTGTACTCTAATGGCTGGCTCTATTTTCAGCATAATGAAGAAACACTTGGACACCAGTCTTTCGGACGTTTGCAAAGAGATTAGTAAAACAGCCTCCAAGTTATATAATACTCAAATATCTCACACGCTATTAAAAGCGGCCGTCAACAGAATATAATTATGTAACAATATTACAAATAGTAATTAAACTTAAATAAACTTAGTACAGTTATTCCTAAACCATTCATGGATACACTAAAAATAGTCCAGTGGAACGCTCGAAGCGTTAATCAGAAAAATTTGCAAATGTCACATTATTTAAAAAATACGGACGTAATTGGAATTAGCGAAACCTGGCTTAAACCAAACAAACAATTCTCGTTATGTGGTTTTGATATTATTAGAAGAGATCGCCCCGCCCAAAAAGGCGGCGGTGTCGCTCTGTTAATAAGGCAGGAGATTAAATACAAATCAATACCATGCGACCACCTCAATGCTGAAGTGATTGCAGCTGAAATTGAACTTGACCACAAACACGTGGCCATCATATCATATTATAACAAGCCGCAAGCAAAAGTAGACAGTAAAGTATTTGAATTTTTTACCAACAAGTACAAGCACTGCATATTCTTGGGTGATTTTAATTCCAAACACCAGGTATTCGGTTGTCATAAGACTGAGCCTAATGGTGACGCCCTTTTCCATATCATTGAAGAACTCGATCTATTCGTGGTAAATAACGATCAAGACGTAACATACATAAGCAACAACCCACTCCACCAATCAGATATCCTAGACTTGATTATCACCAGCAAATCACTAACCAGCCAAATGCAAGACATATTTGTAGGAGACGATGATCTAGGCAGTGATCACCTGCCGGTTCACGCCACTCTGAAATGTAATACTGGTCCCGCAAGGTATCCTCCCGTGAATAGGAGGAACCTATCAAAAATTGACTGGAACCTCTTCAGAAACATTATCGAAGTAAAAATAAAGGCAAATGACCCCTCAAATGTTCATGAACTAGAAAAAGCCTGCACCCACCTTAACGACGTTATCAACAGTACGCTAGATGAAATCTGTCCCAAGCAAACAGTAAAGACGCGGATAAACAGAATAACCCAAACAACTCTTCAAATAATCAAACAAAAAAGAAAAGCCTTCCGGGCTTACCAATCAGAGAATGATCAAATGAAAAGAGCAGAACTTAAAACCGCGTACAATCGCCTTCATGGGGAAGTAAAAAAGGCCATAGCTAACGACAATCGCGTGAGATGGGAAAAAGCAACCGAAAACCTAAATGGGCTGAGAGAACCTAAGAGGTTCTGGGATACATTTAAAACTCTTACTGGCCAAAAGAGCAAAATTGCCAATAATAATGCGCTAAAGACTAGCGACGGATCTATGGCCATAGACGACAAGGCAAAGGCCAGTGCTTTTGCCGAACTTCTAAAGAAGGCACATCGTCCACAAGAAGGGAACAGATATGACAACGATTTTAAGGTACGAGTAAATAAATTTGTCCAAGATAACAACTCAATCTTCAATGAACCGAACTTCGACAAAAGGCATGAAGACGGGGACGACCATGAATTAACCGAACCAATAAGCGTAGAAGAGGTCATGGGTATAATCAGAAAATGCAGGTCATCTTCGTCCCCAGGAGAAGACGAAGTCTCTTACAAAATAATGAAACAGTGCCCCAACATCTTCTACTGCAGACTCACCAAACTCTTAAACTGCTGTCTCTCCTGTGGGTACTTCCCAAAATGCTGGAAAGTGGCCACGGGAGTCATGATACCTAAACCCGACAAAGACCTTACCAACCCTTCTAACTACCGCCCAATCAGCTTGCTTAGCTGTGTTGGGAAAATATTTGAGCGGATTCTCACTACGAGACTTCGCAGCTATCTCGAATCAATCAATTTTTTCAACAAATGGCAAAGAGCGTATAGGAGTCAGAAAGAGGGAATCGAACACGTATATAGACTGGTCGATTATATGAAAACAGCATTTAGTCAAAACGAAATCGGAACCGCGCTTTTCTTGGATGTAGAAAAAGCGTTCGACTCGGTATGGCACAATGGCGTGAGATATAAACTAGCGAAAATGGGATTACCCACTAAAATTCTAAGGATCATATCATCATTTCTAACTGACCGAAAAATCAAGGTGAGGGTTAATCGCGAGGTGTCAGAGGAAGTAATACTCGAAGCGGGAACACCACAAGGGTCGGTTCTAAGTCCGCTTCTTTTCATAATATATGTGAATGATATAGAAAAAGTAGGGAAAAACTTTGTTGAACTATCGCAGTTCTCAGATGACAAAGGCATTTGGACAGCCAGCAAGTCCAGAAACATAATTAAAAATCGTCTGCAGGATACCATTCGCGATCTTGAGAGCTGGTGTGCCCTGTGGCGCATCAAACTCAATGCCGCCAAAACTCAAAAAGTTACATTCTTCAAAAAGCAAAGGAAAAAACCAGTCCCGAGTATCGATCTCCAGTTATACGATCACAAACTAGAAGCAAACAAAGAGGCCAAATTTTTGGGATTTATCCTAGATAGCAATCTCAGTCTAAACAGTCACGTAAACTCCATTACGGTTAGAGCTACTAAACGTATCAATTTTCTGAAGATGATCAGAGGTAGAAATTGGGGAGCAAACAAAGATGTGCTTCTCAAGCTCTACAAAACATTTATACGTCCGGTACTAGAATACGGTGCCATAATAACAAGCGACCTAAGCAAAACCAACATTCAGAAGCTACAGAGGGTTCAAAATTATGCTCTGCGAGTGGCACTATGCAAACCGAAATGGACACCGATAAAGGAACTTCACGAGCTAGCAAAAATAGAAACTATTGATACGCGATTAAAAGACCTACAAACCAAAACCCTCAACAGACTCCAAGATAGTGAATTAATGGTTGAGTTGAACGAACACCGATCCCTTAACAGAAAAACAAAATAAGTTTCCAGAAAATAAAAAAAAAAAAGAAAAAAAAAAAAAGAAAAATAATAAAATAAAATAAAATAAAAATTATACAATATAACTAAATCGCGTGGAGTCAGTGAGGATTGCCTCGCTACTCATTGGGAACTTTAGGATAGAGTCTGTGAGGACTGCCTCGCAACTCTGCTGAAGCGCGATTGAAACGCGTTTAATAAGATCTATATAACAAAACCCTCCACATACTCCAGGATAGTGAATCAATGGTGAAGCTGAACGAACACCGAACCCTAAACAGAAAAACAAAATAATCCACAGTAAATTAAAATTACTCAACAGAATTAAACTGCGTGGAGTCAGTGAGGATTGCCTCGCTACTCATTGAGGTCTTTAGGATTGAGTCTGTGAGGATTGCCTCGCAACTCTGCGTGTTGGGAGTGGCCTCCGAAGAAACACACCCCTTGCCCCATCCATAGCAACAATCACACAGCAGGTACAATATACAATAGCGGATACCTATCTTTCTCTCTACCTTTCACTTTTCTAACTGAACATTCTCAAATTTTCTTGCAACACTCTTATCAAGAAGACGCATGGAAATGGTAGACAAAGCGTAGGAGGAATTGGTGCAACCTACCTTTCTGCAACATATACAAGAAACCACCAAACGCTAGGCAAGGATTGAAACAAGCTTGTCTGGCTGGGAACGAGTGTACATTTGATATAAATAAACATTTGAATAAAGATTTAACAGCCCTTTTAAGGGCTTGAGGGTGTGTGTCAGTGATTTTTTTTTTTTTTTTTTTTTTTTTTTTTTTTTTTTTTTTTTTTTTTTTTTTTTTTGGGGGGGGGGGGTGGGGTGGGGTGGAGGAGGTCATTTGGGATTCCCGAAGGATAACCAGATATCTCAAAATCACATACGGCATCCTATCTCCCAGAAGGCTTGATGGATGACTCCCGGTTTCTTAAAACTAAACTGTTGGAGCTTTCTCCACTTCTTTTTTGTAACCGCTATGGTCATATACCGGGGCCGCTACCAAACCGGCGTTGCTGTTTGGTTTTCTTTTCTCTTCTTCCCTTAAACTTGCCATCGCACAACATTACATTCTGGCTCGCCACCATGGTGGGACTCAAACCTCTACCATCGCCGAACTGGAACCGAACAGAGCTCGCTCTCTAATAGTTTTAAAGGCGTTGGGGGATTGAGTATTGACCATCTAACACTCCAGCTTAAACTGCCGGGTATTCTAACCGCGTGCATAACCCCCTCAGACTCCATTTTGGGCAATAGGAAAGCTAGGCCTGTGTGATCCAAGGGAAAAAATAAGGTTAACCGGGTCGCAAGGGATTTGTAAATCCCACATCGTCCCTGCGCGCCTTCGGCGCGCTAAAACCTTTCATTCTTCAACATAATGCTGATGCCCCAGTAGCACAACATTTTAACCTTCCTGGCCATTCTTTGGACGATTTCGAAATCCACCCAATTGAACAACCACCAATTAAAGACACATTAGAAGAAACGGATGAATTTAGAAAAAAACGTGAAGCTTTTTGGATCAATACGCTTCAAACCCTCTGGCCATTTGGTATGAACATATCAGAGGGCGAATGCGAAAGGAAGGCCATCATTCCTTTCACTTTAACGTACAACAGAATGAATATCGAAATAGCAAAAATATTAAAAGATGAATTCAATTTTACCAATGCTAAATTAAATGAACCTTTGAATCTTCGACCTGTCATCGCCTATAAGAAAAACAAAAGCTTGCGTAACATCCTTGTAAGGACTAAATTAGAGCCCATCAGTGAATAACATCAATTATTGCCAGTCAGTTTAACCAGTTCCTAAGCTCATCACTTAGTTTAAATCAATTTTATGTACTTTTTTGTCATGTTTGAAACCCATTAGGGTTCAGTAAATGAAAACAATTTTTCGGCGGCATATTAAAAGAAAAAAACGTTTCAGTATGAAATGTCTGTGCCAGTGCGATTTTTTAACCTCAAACACACACAGGCGAGTGCCAGAGTTCATATATGCCCCAAAACAAAATAGGTTCTAATTTCAATCATGTGTATGTATTTCCTAAATAAAATTATTATTTATTTATTTATATATTGATTATTTTTAATTTTTTATTAATTTTTACTTATTTATTTATTTATTTATTTATTTATTTGGTTGATTCATTTATTTAAATTATTATGTTTATTTTTAATTTTTCATACCTTTCACACAATGTAGAGGTTCAGAAGGTAAAACACACAATTTCTACGTGGTGTAAAATATTTTCCGTCATAAACCTCCGTCGGGGGATATTCATTCCAACTGATAACATTCGTGAGGCATCATGATCTTTGGCGTTATTTTTTCATTTATTTCTTTAGTCTCAATATATTTTATTAAACCATTTTTTCATGTTATTTTCACATACTTCTGAAGCCAGTAAAGCAAACCGCTCCCGATTGGTTTTACTTAAATCAAAGCCAACCAATAGGGCTTCATGGGGTCAGTAAAGCAAACCATTCACTGACTGATTAAAATTCAATGGAAGCCAATCAATAGGGCTTCATCTGATTTGTTTGGACGACACAAACTGAGTTGTGAAAAACAAACTTGGAACATCTCAGATTGAAAAGAATTAATTAGATGAGTGACATCTGTCAGCTTGTTACCGAGTTTAATTATGTACTGAGCTGTGAAAAACACCCCCGGCCCACATATAGATATATACCATGCATGCCCTCCCAAAGTTGGAATCATTTTCCTCAAAGTCTCTTTGAAAAAGCCAAACCAAGCGAAACGCGTCGAGACAGACGGATTATTTTCTACCTTTGCTGAAGACTACAACCAATCCAGGTATCTTCTCTAATAGGTAATATCTAGATTTCATTTTAATTTATTTCATTTTTTCATTTTAATTTCATTTTATTCATCTACCTATTCTTCAAATGGCTCAAAAAAGACAGAATCATCAGGGAAAGAGAGTTGCCCAGTCTGGAAGAGGCCAGGAACAATCGTTCCAGGCCTATTCTAGATTGGTCAAGGCCCTTTTCCAGGTGATTCAGTGTATGCACCATATTGGGCTCCTAGAGCAGCATTTGGCCAAACGGGATTTCCCGAAGCAGTTGGAGAAGAAAGTAGATGAGTTAGGTGGCTTTCTAAAGCCGGCTCTTCCCACCCCACACATTTTTTCTGTTTTTCGACAGATTAGTGTGGGATGGGCCAACCAAACGTTAAATGCTTTAGTTGAGCATTACAAGATAAATTTAAATCAGTTGAAGTCTAAGATAACTTTGGCTATGCGACCACCTCCTGGACTCGAAAAAATAGACTTCAACAGCGCCTCGGCGCGTGCCTTGATCTGGGCTCAAAAAAACTTTAAAAATAAGTTGACAGATAAGACGATTTCGGCCTATCAGTCTTACATTTCGGAACTTCGCCCAGCGTCTGGAGTAAGGAACAATACGGGAGGGAGCAAGCAAACTCCGGCCCGTGTTGTCCCTCTACCCCAACGCGAAAAGCAAAATAAGAAAAGATCAAGGCAAAGCACTTCTCCCTCTTCTTTTCCGTCTACTTCTTCTTTCTCTCAGAGTAAGCGCCTCAATTTGCAAACATCTCCGGTCCATATTGTGACTGAAGATGCTCGCAAATTGAGTAACGCTGTCTCGCCTCGTCTTGCTCCTCTACCTCCTACTCCTCCTCAGCCTTTTTTCTCTGGTTCTCCTAGTGCTCTCACTAGAACTCCTCCTCCTCCTTCTGTTTCTTCTCCTGCTTCTGTTTCCTCTCCTGCTTCTGTTTCTTCTGCCCCTTCTCCTGCCTCTAGTGTGGTTCAACCAGGTATATCGTACTCAGAGAAAGTCAAATCACCGAGCCGCAACTCGGGCCGCTCATTTGATTCTAAATTCTCCCAGTTTCGGCATAAAAGCGGAGTTAATTTTGACAAAAGGAATTGGCGCCTCCCCGATGTTTGTAAAAACATCCTTATGATTGGAAGTTCAAATTTAGGACGCATTGATCGAAATCCCCATCCGGACATCCAGGTGGAGTGTTACCCCGGCGCCAAATTCAATCATCTGCGCTCTATGTTTAAAGGGCACAGGGGCCAGTCCAGTCCCCAAAAAATATTATTAAATATTGGCGTGAATTCTCGAAACGATAATTCTGATCTCGTAGTTAAGCAGTTGCGGAATATGCTTAGCGATATCAGGGTCAAGTTTAGATCAGCAAAAATTTATTTCGCTGAACTAAACTTTTCGCAAAAACTCCCTCAGGCTGAGAGGAGAACCCTGAGCATCATCAACGAAACCATTCGGAAAGTGAAGGACGTTAACGTGATACCAAAAATTGATGACGCGAAGTTTGATGTTGCTCAGGATTTAATCCATTGGACCACGAGAACCGCCAATATTATGTACGATCACTGGTTGAACCACCTAAATTTAAACTAAGTAAAGGCAAAGGTAACAGCCGCCTAACAGATGTGGGATTAGGAACTAATGTGGTTAACCTGTCTGGCACCAATGACCTAACAACCCAAGATAAATCTCTTTTAGATCGCGGTTTAACTTTTGTACCAGCACCAAAGCCTAAAACTGATAACCAAACAAATTTACCATCATACAACTGTAATTTTCTTAGGCAAATGAAATTAGCCGACCGCTTTAGAAACTCCAGCGGTCGGAAACTTCCTTTTACAGAATCATCTGGTTGGTCACCTCCAGATAGTGAAGTAGATCCCGAAATTATTGAGGCTAGCAAACGAATCATCAAAAAGGTGTTCAGCATGAACATACTCTCCGATAAAGACAATTTAACAGCTGGTGAACGGAGAGCCCTCACGAAACTTCGAAAAAATAAGAAATTAGTGATTAAACCAGCCGACAAAGGTGGGTCGGTAGTTGTTCTATCTCGGGATAATTATATAAAGGAAGCCATGAGACAACTCAGCAATACTAAACATTATAAGAAAATAGATTCACTTATTTGGCCTAGTAATATCGAAAAATTCAATAAGATCTTAAAATTTCTCCTCGACGAAGGTCACATTACCAAAAAACAATTGAAATATTTAACAGCTAAGCTCAGTGCTCAAACAAGACAATTTTATATCCTACCAAAGATCCACAAGGACCGTTCTTCATGGACGGATGACTTAACTCCACCCGGGAGGCCAATTGTATCAGATTGTAATTCGGAATCTTATGCGATCTCGGAATTAATTGATTATCATCTGAAACCTATAGCAAATAGACATCCGAGCTATCTAAAAAATACACAGGATTTCCTGTCAAAAATTTCGAAATTGAAAATATCGAAAAATGCAATTCTGGCTACTTTGGACATCGACAGTAGGTATACGAACATTGATATTGATAAAGGTGTTAAATCAGTTAAAAATGCATTTGAAAAACATCCGGATGCGAAACGCCCGGATGAACAAATTTTGGATCTTTTAGAGCTGAGCTTAAAAGGTAATGACTTTCAATTCAATGGAGAATATTTTCTACAAATAATGGGTTGTCCTATGGGTAAAAGATTCAGTCCTAATTTTGCAAGCATTTATGTAGCGGAATGGGAGGAAAATGCCTTAAGCAAATGTGCAAAGCATCCTCTCGTATATCTCAGATATTTAGATGACATTTTTATTATTTGGGAACATTCAAAAGAAGATTTTGATGATTTTTTAGAAATTTTGAACAATCACGATCCAAATATTAAATTGAAAGCTACTATCAGTGAAAATTCTGTTGATTTTCTCGATGTGACCGTGTATAAAGGCAAGCAATTTCAGGCGTCCGGTCATTTAGATTATAAAGTATATTTTAAACCAACTGATTCACATCAATTGTTGCACACAAAATCATTTCATCCTCAACATACATTTAAAGGTATCATCAAATCACAGCTCATTCGTTTCCACCGCAATTCAAGTGATAAGGTAAATTTCAATGAGGCTTGTTCTACTCTATTTGGCGCCCTCAGATAGAGAGGGTACTCGCTGCGCCTTTTGCGTAGCCTGAAATCCCAAACCCTGAAGAAGCTCGAAAGTCCAGCTGAAACTACCGATTTCGAACCACTGAAGATTGAACACAACAGACCGTTGCAAAATAGTAGTGGCGCGGTATTTAATTGCAAAAAGCCTCGTTGTAGACTGCATACATTTATGCCTGATCAGAAAGAGGAATTTTCCTCCGAACAAACGAAAAATCATTATCAGATCCGTAACCCCCTCCATTGTGATTCACCAAACATTATTTACCTTATCACTTGTAAGCGATGTCGGAAACAGTATGTTGGTCAAAGTCAAAATCCTTTCCGAGAACGTGCTACTAGACACAAACAGGATATAAAACATAATGCTGATGCCCCAGTAGCACAACATTTTAACCTTCCTGGCCATTCTTTGGACGATTTCGAAATCCACCCAATTGAACAACCACCAATTAAAGACACATTAGAAGAAACGGATGAATTTAGAAAAAAACGTGAAGCTTTTTGGATCAATACGCTTCAAACCCTCTGGCCATTTGGTATGAACATATCAGAGGGCGAATGCGAAAGGAAGGCCATCATTCCTTTCACTTTAACGTACAACAGAATGAATATCGAAATAGCAAAAATATTAAAAGATGAATTCAATTTTACCAATGCTAAATTAAATGAACCTTTGAATCTTCGACCTGTCATCGCCTATAAGAAAAACAAAAGCTTGCGTAACATCCTTGTAAGGACTAAATTAGAGCCCATCAGTGAATAACATCAATTATTGCCAGTCAGTTTAACCAGTTCCTAAGCTCATCACTTAGTTTAAATCAATTTTATGTACTTTTTTGTCATGTTTGAAACCCATTAGGGTTCAGTAAATGAAAACAATTTTTCGGCGGCATATTAAAAGAAAAAAACGTTTCAGTATGAAATGTCTGTGCCAGTGCGATTTTTTAACCTCAAACACACACAGGCGAGTGCCAGAGTTCATATATGCCCAAAAACAAAATAGGTTCTAATTTCAATCATGTGTATGTATTTCCTAAATAAAATTATTATTTATATATTTATTTATTGATTATTTTAAATTTTTTATTAATTTTTATTTATTTATTTATTTATTTATTTATTTATTTATTTATTTATTTGGTTGATTCATTTATTTAAATTATTATTTTTATTTTTATTTTTAATTTTTCATACCTTTCACACAATGTAGAGGTTCAGAAGGTAAAACACACAATTTCTACGTGGTGTAAAATATTTTCCGTCATAAACCTCCGTCGGGGGATTTTCATTCCAACTGATAACATTCGTGCGGCATCATGATCTTTGGCGTTATTTTTTCATTTATTTCTTTAGTCTCAATATATTTTATCAAACCATTTTTTCATATTATTTTCACATACTTCTGAAGCCAGCAAAGCAAACCGCTCCCGATTGGTTTTACTTAAATCAAAGCCAACCAATAGGGCTTCATGGGGTCAGTAAAGCAAACCACTCACTGACTGATTAAAATTCAATGGAAGCCAATCAATAGAGCTTCATCTAATTTGTTTGGACGACACAAACTGAGTTGTGAAAAACAAACTTGGGACATCTCAGATTGAAAAGAATTAATTAGATGAGTGACATTTGTCAGCTTGTTACCGAGTTTAATTATATACTGAGCTGTGAAAAACACCCCCAGCCCACATATGGATATATACCATGCATGCCCTCCCAAAGTTGGATTCATTTTCCTCAAAGTCTCTTTGAAAAAGCCAAACCAAGCGAAACGCGTCGAGACAGACGGATTATTTTCTACCTTTGCTGAAGACTACAACCAATCCAGGTATCTTCTCTAATAGGTAATATCTAGATTTCATTTTAATTTATTTCATTTCTTCATTTTAATTTCATTTTAAATTCATCTACCTATTCTTCAAATGGCTCAAAAAAGACAGAAGCATCAGGGAAAGAGAGTTGCCCAGTCTGGAAGAGGCCAGGAACAATCGTTCCAGGCCTATTCTAGATTGGTCAAGGCCCTTTTCCAGGTGATTCAGTGTATGCACCATATTGGGCTCCTAGAGCAGCATTTGGCCAACCGGGATTTCCCGAAACAGTTGGAGAAGAAAGTAGATGAGTTAGGTGGCTTTCTAAAGCCGGCTCTTCCCACCCCACACATTTTTTCTGTTTTTCGACAGATTAGTGTGGGATGGGCCAACCAAACGTTAAATGCTTTAGTTGAGCATTACAAGATAAATTTAAACCAGCTGAAGTCTAAGATAACTTTGGCTATGCGACCACCTCCTGGACTCGAAAAAATAGACTTCAACAGCGCTTCGGCGCGTGCCTTGATCTGGGCTCAAAAAAACTTTAAAAATAAGTTGACAGATAAGACGGTTTCGGCCTATGAGTCTTACATTTCGGAACTTCGCCCAGCGTCTGGAGTAAGGAACAATACGGGAGGGAGCAAGCAAACTCCGGCCCGTGTTGTCCCTCTACCCCAACGCAAAAAGCAAAATAAGAAAAGATCAAGGCAAAGCACTTCTCCCTCTTCTTTTCCTTCTACTTCTTCTTTCTCTCAGAGTAAGCGCCTCAATTTGCAAACATCTCCGGTCCATATTGTGACTGAAGATGCTCGCAAATTGAGTAACGCTGTCTCGCCTCGTCTTATTCCTCTACCTCCTACTCCTCCTCAGCCTTTCTTCTCTGGTTCTCCTAGTGCTCTCACTAGAACTCCTCCTCCTCCTTCTGTTTCTTCTCCTGCTTCTGTTTCCTCTCCTGCTTCTGTTTCTTCTCCCCCTTCTCCTGCCTCTAGTGTGGTTCAACCAGGTATATCGTACTCAGAGAAAGTCAAATCACCGAGCCGCAACTCGGGCCGCTCATTTGATTCTAAATTCTCCCAGTTTCGGCATAAAAGCGGAGTTAATTTTGACAAAAGGAATTGGCGCCTCCCCGATGTTTGTAAAAACATCCTTATGATTGGAAGTTCAAATTTAGGACGCATTGATCGAAATCCCCATCCGGACATCCAGGTGGAGTGTTACCCCGGCGCCGAATTCAATCATCTGCGCTCTATGTTTAAAGGGCACAGGGGCCAGTCCAGTCCCCAAAAAATATTATTAAATATTGGCGTGAATTCTCGAAACGATAATTCTGATCTCGTAGTTAAGCAGTTGCGGAATATGCTTAGCGATATCAGGGTCAAGTTTAGATCAGCAAAAATTTATTTCGCTGAACTAAACTTTTCGCAAAAACTCCCTCAGGCTGAGAGGAGAACCCTGAGCATCATCAACGAAACCATTCGGAAAGTGAAGGACGTTAACGTGATACCAAAAATTGATGACGCGAAGTTTGATGTTGCTCAGGATTTAATCCATTGGACCACGAGAACCGCCAATATTATGTACGATCACTGGTTGAACCACCTAAATTTAAACTAAGTAAAGGCAAAGGTAACAGCCGCCTAACAGATGTGGGATTAGGAACTAATGTGGTTAACCTGTCTGGCACCAATGACCTAACAACCCAAGAGAAATCTCTTTTAGATCGCGGTTTGACTTTTGTACCAACACCAAAGCCTAAAACTGATAACCAAACAAATTTACCATCATACAACTGTAATTTTCTTAGGCAAATGAAATTAGCCGACCGCTTTAGAAACTCCAGCGGTCGGAAACTTCCTTTTACAGAATCATCTGGTTGGTCACCTCCAGATAGTGAAGTAGATCCCGAAATTATTGAGGCTAGCAAACGAATCATCAAAAAGGTGTTCAGCATGAACATACTCTCCGATAAAGACAATTTAACAGCTGGTGAACGGAGAGCCCTCACGAAACTTCGAAAAAATAAGAAATTAGTAATTAAACCAGCCGACAAAGGTGGGTCGGTAGTTGTTCTATCTCGGGATAATTATATAAAGGAAGCCATGAGACAACTCAGCAATACTAAACATTATAAGAAAATAGATTCACTTATTTGGCCTAGTAATATCGAAAAATTCAATAAGATCTTAAAATTTCTCCTCGACGAAGGTCACATTACCAAAAAACAATTGAAATATTTAACAGCTAAGCTCAGTGCTCAAACAAGACAATTTTATATCCTACCAAAGATCCACAAGGACCGTTCTTCATGGACGGATGACTTAACTCCACCCGGGAGGCCAATTGTATCAGATTGTAATTCGGAATCTTATGCGATCTCGGAATTAATTGATTATCATCTGAAACCTATAGCAAATAGACATCCGAGCTATCTAAAAAATACACAGGATTTCCTGTCAAAAATTTCGAAATTGAAAATATCGAAAAATGCAATTCTGGCTACTTTGGATATCGACAGTATGTATACCAACATTGATATTGATAAAGGTGTTAAATCAGTTAAAAATGCATTTGAAAAATATCCGGATGCGAAACGCCCGGATGAACAAATTTTGGATCTTTTAGAGCTGAGCTTAAAAGGTAATGACTTTCAATTCAATGGAGAATATTTTCTACAAATAATGGGTTGTCCTATGGGCAAAAGATTCAGTCCTAATTTTGCAAGCATTTATGTAGCGGAATGGGAGGAAAATGCCTTAAGCAAATGTGCAAAGCATCCTCTCGTATATCTCAGGTATTTAGATGACATTTTTATTATTTGGGAACATTCAAAAGAAGATTTTGATGAATTTTTATAAATTTTGAACAATCACGATCCAAATATTAAATTGAAAGCTACTATCAGTGAAAATTCTGTTGATTTTCTCGATGTGACCGTGTATAAAGGCAAGCAATTTCAGGCGTCCGGTCATTTAGATTATAAAGTGTATTTTAAACCAACTGATTCACATCAATTGTTGCACACAAAATCATTTCATCCTCAACATACATTTAAAGGTATCATCAAATCACAACTCATTCGTTTCCACCGCAATTCAAGTGATAAGGTAAATTTCAATGAGGCTTGTTCTACTCTATTTGGCGCCCTCAGATCGAGAGGGTACTCGCTGCGTCTCTTGCGTAGCCTGAAATCCCAAACCCTGAAAAAGCTCGAAAGTCCAGCTGAAACTACCGATTTCGAACCACTGAAGATTGAACACAACAGACCGTTGCAGAATGGTAGTGGCGCGGTATTTAATTGCAAAAAGCCTCGTTGTAGACTGCATACTTTTATGCCTGATCAGAAAGAGGAATTTTCCTCCGAACAAACGAAAAATCATTATCAGATCCGTAACCCCCTCCATTGTGATTCACCAAACATTATTTACCTTATCACCTGTAAGCGATGTCGGAAACAGTATGTTGGTCAAAGTCAAAATCCTTTTCGAGAACGTGCTACTAGACACAAACTGGATATAAAACATAATGCTGATGCCCCAGAAGCACAACATTTTAACCTTCCTGGCCATTCTTTGGACGATCTCGAAATCCATCCTATTGAACAACCACCAATTAAAGACACATTAGAAGAAACGGATGAATTTAGAAAAAAACGTGAAGCTTTTTGGATCAATACGCTTCAAACTCTCTGGCCATTTGGTATGAACATATCAGAGGGCGAATGCGAAAGGAGGTCCATCATTCCTTTCACTTTAACGTACAACAGAATGAATATCGAAATAGCAAAAATGTTAAAAGATGAATTCAATTTTACCAATGCTAAATTAAATGAACCTTTGAATCTTCGACCTGTCATCGCCTATAAGAAAAACAAAAGCTTGCGTAACATCCTTGTAAGGACTAAATTAGAGCCCATCAATGAATAACACCAATTTCTGCCAGTCAGTTTAACCAGTTCCTAAGCTCATCACTCAGTTTAAATCAATTTTGTGTACTTTTTTGTCATGTTTGAAACCCATCAGGGTTCAGTAAATGAAAACAATTTTTCGGCGGCATATTAAAAGGAAAAAAAACGTTTCAGTATGAAATGTCTGTGCCAGTGCGATTTTTTAACCTCAAACACACACACACACACACACACACACACACACACACACACACACACACACACACACACACACACACACACACACACACACACACACACACACACACACACACAGAGTCTTGTCTTCCCTACATACCGAGGTACCCCATTGTTTGTCCTTTGTGTGGACTAACGGTTTCTACCTCGTTTTGCCGGTACAGTTCTGGGAAAACAACCGAGGTAAAGGGTTTCTTTTGTCTTTTGTACCTCGAAATCCATCCTATTGAACAACCACCAATTAAAGACACATTAGAAGAAACGGATGAATTTGAAAAAAACGTGAAGCTTTTTGGATCAATACGCTTCAAACCCTCTGGCCATTTGGTATGAACATATCAGAGGGCGAATGCGAAAGGAAGGCCATCATTCCTTTCACTTTAACGTACAACAGAATGAATATCGAAATAGCAAAAATATTAAAAGATGAATTCAATTTTACCAATGCTAAATTAAATGAACCTTTGAATCTTCGACCTGTCATCGCCTATAAGAAAAACAAAAGCTTGCGTAACATCCTTGTAAGGACTAAATTAGAGCCCATCAATGAATAACATCAATTATTGCCAGTCAGTTTAACCAGTTCCTAAGCTCATCACTTAGTTTAAATCAATTTTGTGTACTTTTTTGTCACGTTTAAACCCATCAGGGTTCAGTAAATGAAAACAATTTTTCAGTGGCATATTAAAAGAAAAAAACGTTTCAGTAGGAAATGTCTGTGCCAGTGCGATTTTTTAACCTCAAACACACACACACACACACACACACACACACACACACACACACACACACACACACACACACACACACACACACACACACACACACACACACACACACACACACACAAATTTCAGTCATTCAACGAATTGACAGATGCAGGTTCACGAACATGGGTACATGCCCCCCCTGCACACACACACACACACACACACACACACACACACACACACACACACACACACACACACACACACACACAGTCTTGTTTTCCCTACATACCGAGGTACCCCATTGTTTGTCCTTTGTGTGGACTAACGGTTTCAACCTCGTTTTGCCGGTACAGTTCTGGGAAAACAACCGAGGTAAAGGGTTTCTTTTGTCTTTTGTACCTCGGTAAGGCGAAACACGCAAACTCTTTTGTCTAGTTACCTCGTCAAGTTGGTAAGACAAACCCACACACACGGACTCCCCACACACAAACACACACACACCCTCCCGCTCTGATTGATCTCTGAACGCAGAAACATCTCACGAGTGACCACTAATTTGCTAAACACTCTAATCACTATCAAAACAAACTTACCAAGGTGTGAATTTTAATTTTTCGACGTTTTGAGGACACACCTTATTCCCACTCTACTGAACAACGAACTGTGTCGTCAACTGACTAACTGAAAAGAATGTCAGAAAAGTGAGACGACAAAAAATGCTTACATTCTAGATGAAAGGAGTAAAGAACAAAAGTGAGAACATAAATGTTATATAATAAGACAAAGGTGGACATTTGAAGCAATGAGATACGTCATAATAATAATAATAATAATAATAATAATAATAATTTATTAAGCCTAAAATTCCATTTAAAAATGCTCATTGGCTGTACATCACACAAATGGTAAAATCATATGAAAAAGGTTAAAACATGTTAGTAAAAGCCTGTCTGAATAAAAATATCTTTAGTTTTGATATAAAAACGGGCAAGGAACTGGCCTGTCTGATATCATGCGGAAGTCTATTCCAGAGTTTAGGCCCACAGACTGAAAATGCCCTGTCACCCACTGTACGCAACTTGCTACTGGGTTGTTTGAGATTCAACATGCTGGAGGATCTAACTGTTCTGGGTGGTCGGTAGTATTCGACTAAATCAGCTAGGTATGTCGGGGCCACTTGTAGACCAGCAACAGTACTTTAAATTCAATTCTTTGTTGGACTGGAAGCCAGTGCAAACCAATGAGGATAGGTGTAATATGCGATGACTTTGCTGTTTTCGTAATGAGACGAGCCGCGCAATTCTGTACCCGCTGGAGCTTGTCAATGTTATATTGCTTAGCCCCACAGAGCAAAGAGTTGCAATAATCCTGTCGAGTGGTAACAAATGCATAAACAAGTTGTTCCGACATCTGCTGATCAATAAGACATCGTATTTTACCAATAAATCGAAGGTGAAAGAAAGCTGAACGAAAGATCTGGGTAAAGTGTGTGTCAAAAGTGAGGCTATTGTCAAAGAGACAGCCCAGGTTTCGGACTTCGGATGCAGGAGACACCTCAGCTTCGCCAATACGGATGCTGCAACACGGGGACTTATACAGCTGTTTAGGCGTTCCGACGTAGATAACCTCAGTCTTCTCGTCGTTGAGCTTGAGAAAATTACTAGGTTCTTTCCTACCACCCAGAATTCTCAATTCATCTAAACTGATAATTGGTGTCGAAAGGCATTCGAATCTGGGTATGAGGTGAGTCCGATTGTTTTCAGCGTATCATAAATTGTAAGTAGGTGATAATTGCGGGTGCAAACGACATGTACATGTACGGTACATGTACATGTACATGTACGTGTACACGTACATTCGTGTACACCTCCATAGGATTTAGTGTTAAAATCGTGTACAGGTACACGATTTGTCATGTACATGTACGGTACATGTACGTGTACTGTACATGTTCAATCGTGTACATCTCCCCATAGGGTTCAGTGTTAAATTGCGAGCAAAAAACGTTTTGTCGTTTCTTAATCATCGTCTTACCGATTCTAAATAATCCGCGTCCGTACACGATTTTAACACTGAAACCCTGTGGAGGCGTACACGGAGGAGATTGAGTTTAGAGAAAAGAATCAGAATTCTTGTGAAGTAATCTTAATAAACACTTAACGGAATGTTTAAACGCATTTTCCACTCAATTAGGTTTTGAGTGGTAAAATTTTTAATATATTCACGATAGCGATCAGAGAGATTTTGAAATGAATGAATAAGTTCCTTTAACGTTAAAAGTAGAAAAAAAACAGTTTTCTTTTGTGTGTTGAAATGTTTTAACCGTCATCAAAGGGATTCTCTCTTAATTCGACACTGAGTGAATGGGTCTTTGATATGTGAATGGAAATCCTTTGACAAAACGTAAATTACTATCAAAATGCGTTAAATCAGAAACCGGTTTGTCATGTACTGCTTAAAACGTATTTTAAACTTTCCTAATTCAATCAACACGGAGTTGAGATGCGAATATTTTTAGTTTATTATATTAAAGACGGAAAGATTTTATTAACTTAAAAACATAAAAATATAATTAAACATTTAATTTTGAAAATAATAAAAACAATTAAAAAACGAAAAATGTTTTTACAGATGGATTCTAGACACCGAGATCGAATTTTAGAAGAGTTTGAGCGTGCTAAGAAGGGCATTCAGTCGGCTGACAGAAGCAGACGTCTTGGTGAGATGGAACTCAAACGCGAAGCCACAAAAATATTTAAACCCGTGACGGAGGGTCAAGAGCGAAGCAGGAAGGAGAGTTCTTTGAGAATGGGTTCGTTGCCTCTTAGTTTTGGAAATCGGCATTCCGTTCAATCTACACCGGATTACGTTCCCACGGGGATTCAAACAGAGAGCGACACCGATACAGCTTCGACTATCACCACCGATACAGCTTCGACTATCACCGCTGATAGCGTCGCATCGTCTGATGATGATGGTGGTAAGAGAGATCTGTTGTATGGATTTTATAAGGATTCGGAGGGAAGAATTTTTGTAGGAGACACAGAAGTAGATATTGGCGATGATGAATTGATCGTGGGTTCGAACAGATACGAATTGACTGATGGGCTGCGCAGATTGCTCCTTTACGACAAGCCTAGCGATTACACGGATCAGGATTTCGACAATTACGGCGACATTCTGGTTCAGACCAACGCCATGAAGAGAAATAACGATGCCAGAGAGACGAGACCCAAAGCCAACAGAGGTTACAAGTGGACGAAAGTGGTGAAACCCATATAGGATATGAACAAGAAGTTCGTCGAATCGGTGACTGGCAAAGGGGTGAAAACCACTTTTCTTCCGAGCGATTCTGACGCTCTGTCTCAGAGATTGAGTTTGTTGATGGCCAGCAGACGGTCTGGTAACACAGGATTAGATAATCAGGTAGTTACTATATCTGACGAATTGTTAAGACAGAAGGTTTTGAATAAAAACCACTATAAAAGGCTGATGAACGAATTGAAGGATTGATGTGTATATAATAAGTAAGAGAAACAAACAAACAAACAAAAATAAAACAGTAAATTTTTACACTAGAATAATAAAAGTATTTAAACAGCAAAAACGATTTACCAGTGAAAAAAAACAAAATATATTATAAAAATAAAATATGTTGGTGATAAAGAACAGGGGATACGTCAGAACTTACGTTCAAGGCGGTTCTGGCATCGTCGATTCTATAATGCGAGCGTTCACGAGCGATGCGGGTAGAAAACTCGCATCTACTGCGTTTGAGGTCGGTAAGAAGACGGCTTTGGTTGCTGGTAAGAAAGCCGCTTCCGAAGCCAGTGGTAGGATAGCTTCTGTGGCTGGCAAGAGGGCAGCCGACGCGTTGATCGACAAGTTGATCAGTCCGCCGGCAAAGCGAGCTGCGTTAGAGCGAACGCCGAAACGTTGGAAAGATTTTAAGGATGCTGTGGTACCCATACAAGATTTAGCCAAAATGACGAGTGGATCCGGATTGAAGAGAACTCACAACGGTGTGATATAAATAAATAATAATATTAAACAACTAAGTTTGAAAAAACATATAAAATTTGTGTTTGAAAAGAATCTGAATTAACAAAAAAAAAAAAATAAAACAAAGAAAAGATGAACATTAAAGATATGTCTTGGAACGACGCCGCGACCAAGAGGTCGAATAACGAGTTCTTTCCCAAAAGCATAAGAGGTTTGATAGTGGGAAAATCGAATTGTGGAAAGACCAATCTGTTGATGAATCTGTTGTCCCGACCCGACTGGTTGGATTACGACAGATTGTTCGTGTTTGGCAAGAGCTTGTTTCAACCTGAATACAGATTGCTTCGAGAGTGCATGGATCGTAGATTGCCCAAGGACGTCATAGCCAGAATCTTTGACAGTAGGGAGGAAGTCGACAAGAGCGAAGCTCCACTCTCGACCATTTTGGACGGTGCGGCGACGGAGCTGATGAAAAGAAATGCATCTTCGAACGTCGAGTGTCGATTTTATGAGAACTGAAATCGGAAGATAAGAATCTCATGATTTTCGACGATCTGCTTTTGGAGAGACAGAACCGATGCGAATCGTATTACGTTAGGGGTCGACGCAGAATTATTTTCGATTGCCCAGACAGACGATAAGGGAGAACGCTAATTTTCTATGTCTCTTTCGCCAAGATCTCAAGAATCTCAATCACATCTACGGCGATCACGTCGCAAACGACATGAGCACGGCGGAATTCAGGAGATTCTGCAAGAGGGTTTGGGATGGTGGACTTTACAATTTCGTCGTGATCGATTTGACAAGCGAATTTAATCGCGAAAAATATCGGTGCGGATTCGACAAGTTTTATGTTTCTGATGATAATAAGATAGAGCGTGAAAATAAAATTTAAAAAATAATAAATCTTCAAATAATTAGTTTTGAATAAAAAAAAATAAAATTAAATATAATGTTCGAACATGGAGAATTGTTAGAACGGATAGCCGAGAATATGGCTGCAAAACAATCCATTCAAATCGTGGTGAGTGGCGATTCAACTCGATTTGCTACGAAATTCGAATCTTCCATCGAATTGAATAGAGAGAAAAGATACGAGATGGCGTTGGTGAATCTGGAGACTTATTATTCCTTTCCCAACGTCACCGAAAAGAATAACTCGTTCAAGTATTCCGACGGAGTGGATTGGTTGGAGATTCGAATTCCCAAAGGGAGTTACGACATAGATGATTTGAACAATTACATTCAGACGCGAATGAAGATGGATGAAAAGGAAAGCAACAAGATCAGACTCACTCCCAATCCTAATACCTTATAGACGATGTTGGATTTGGAAGATAATTTTCGAGTGGATTTCAACACGGACGATTCTATAGGCAAGATGTTGGGATTCGATCGAAAGATGTATCGAGGCCACGTGGCATCTGAAAATACGGTCGACATTCTCGCAGTCAATAGCATTCTGGTGAACGTGGACATGATTGCTGGAAGCTACGTGAATGGTAGCACTCAACCGACGATCTATTCCTACTTTCCAAATGTGTCGCCGGGTTATAAGATCGTGGAGAGACCTCGAAATTTAGTTTATCTACCAGTGATTTTAGACACGTTGTATAGTCTCAAAACCACGTTGACGGATCAAAATGGTGAACTGTTAGATCATCGCGGAGAGAGGGTGATGATACGATTTCACATAAGAGAAATATAAAAGCAAAAAAAAAAAAAAAAAATATTGTGTATATATATAGATAACAAAAATAAAATAAACGCAATATTAATTTTACAAAATTATTTTAATATAAATAATTATTATTAAACAAGAAACAATTGAAGTAAATATATTTTAAAAAAAGAATTATGACAGAATACGTGATTAAAAACGTGAACATATCTGCAGGACAGAGGAAGAAACTTAAGAGAGCGTTAACAACTCGAGGCGAGGCGGTGAGATTCAAATTCACTCACGAAGATCTGACGAGAGGCGGTCAGGATTCGATCGCCTGGACCAGAAGTCAAATCAAAAGGATGGAGAAAGCGATTCACGATGGAAGAGGGTTGACGGTGAGATTGAGTCCCGCTCAGTTGAGATACAATTTGAGAATGAAAGGTGGTTTCCTACCGCTATTGGCAGGAATCACCGCAAAAGCATTACCCTTTGCCGCAAAGGCACTACCCTTTCTCGGAAAGACTCTCGGCGTGGGAGCTCTCACGGGACTCGCTAGTTCGGCAGTTGAGAAATTAATGGGTGGCAGCGGACTGTTTTTGAAGAAGGGAGGAGCCGTGTGTCGCATCCACGTAGACGACAGAGGTAAAGGATTGTATCTAGAACCTGTTAGAGGTGGCAACTCTCTGAGAGGAAACGGTCTCTATCTGAAGAGTGGACAGAACATTGCGCGACTCGGCAAGGGTTTGTTGCTCGGTGAGAATTCGCCGTTTAAGAATATACCGATTTTGAATATGTTATTATAATATAAAATTATATAATTATATAAAATATAAATCATAGAAAGTATAAAATAATATATTTAAAATGGATAAAAAGGTGGAGAAACAATTTTATCACCTGGATGAAAAGGTGGAGAAATAATTTGACGATAATGACGAATATCGCGAGACAGAGTGCGAAAAAACAAAAAAAAAAAGATGTGGAAAAATGGTTAGTCACTAATGATGGATATCTAAGGAAACAACTGATGAAAGATATAGATAAAGTGTGGGATAGACTGTTGGAATTGAAAAGAATGAGACGCTTTTCACCATCACCACTACCTTCTAAAGAGAATGGTAATGATGCGAGTGTTTCCAAGAGATGCACAACATTCGTTCATAATTATGATTCGGATAAACACATGTGTTGTTATAAAAACGTATCATATCACAAAAAAAAGAAAAAAGGAAAAGAAGAAGAATCGACGTTGAAATATGAGAAAAAAGGAAACATTATTATAATATATATGGGCGATAGTGAAGAAGAAGAAGAATGAAACAAAAAAAAAACAAAAAAAAAGTAATGAGATCTAGAGATGATCAACCTCTCTAGATCTCATTACTTTTTTTCCTTCTTCTTCGCTAAAAAATCAATCTCTCTATTGTTTATATTTCCAAGTCCGTTATTAGCTTGTTGACACGCGTGTATTCTCCTTTTTCGAAAACGTGTTGAATGTTCATCTTTACTCTTTTGAGTTTTTTACATCGATGAACTCGCTCTCACCACCTAATTTCTCCACGAGTTCGCGTGAGATCTTTGGATATATGTAACTTCCATAGAACAACGTCAAATCGTCCTTGTCAAATTCTTTATCTTTAGCGATGACGATTTTCTGCAGATCGCTTTGATAGTCATAAAACAAATCGAGCATGGCTTCATCCAATTTCAAAGTCATCTTATATCTGTCGTATTTATGCTCTAAATCCTTCATCTCGATCTCGTTTAATTCGATGGGATCGTGTCATTGTAATCTATAGATTTTAAAACCTAATTTCTTATTCGTTTCAACTCGTTTCAATTTCAATTCGCATCTTTTAGGTGTTGCTGTCATGATCGATTATTTAGTTTTTTTGTTTTATGAATTCTTGCAAATAATGTATAATTTAAATTTTGTATTTTAATAATTTGTTTAAAAAAGTTTTGTTTTTTTTTTTTTTGCTCTTTATATATATATAAAAAAAAAAGTTGTTTTTTTAATTTTTAATTTTCTTTAATGTAAAATTTTTTTAGTAAAAGTTTTTTTTTCTCTTTATATATATAAAAAGTTAAATTTTAACATTTCAATCTCTCTATTGTTTATATTTCCAACTCCGTTATTAGCATGTTGACACTCGTGTATTCTCCTTTTTCGAAAACGTGTTGAATGTTTATCTTTACTCTTTTGAGTTTTTTTACATCGGTAAACTCGCTCTCACCACCCGATTTCTCCACGAGTTCGCATGAGATTTTTGGATATATGTAACTTCCATAAAACAACGACAAATCGTCCTTGTCGAATTCTCTATCTTCGGCGATGACGATGTTCTGCAGATCGCTTTGGTACTCGTAAAACAAATTGAGCATTGCTTCATCCAATTTCAAAGTCATCTTATATCTGTCGTATTTATGCTCTAAGTCCTTCATCTCGACCTCGTTCAATTCGATGGGATCGTGTCATTGTAATCTATAGATTTTATGACCAAATTTCTTATACGTTTCGACTCATTTCAATTTCAATTCGCATCTTTTAGGTGTTGCTGTCATGTTCGATTATTTGTTTTTTTGTTTTATGAATTCTTGCAAATAATGTATATTTTAAATTTTGTATTTGAATAATTTGTTTAAAAAGTTTTGTTTTTTTTTGCTCTTTATATATATAAAAAAAGTTTTTCAATTTTAATTTCTTTAATGTGAAAAATATTTTTTTGTAAAAGTTTTTTTTCACTTTATATAAATAAAAAGTTAAATTTGACATCTCAATTTTAAAATTTTTTAACAAATTATCATTAATACAAAATTCGAAAAAAATATTCTTACAAACTCAATTTTGAGGTAAAAACAATGATCAAGTCCAAACATCCGAATTATAGTTTAGAACGTGCAAGACTTCAAACGTTTAAAAATTGGCCTTCTCATCTTGCTCAAAAACCCGAAGATTTAGCCGCTGCGGGTTTCATTTATGTGAGTAAAAGTGACAAAGTTAAATGTTTTTGTTGTAATATACATTTGATGAATTGGGAACCTCACGACAGACCTTTACTAGAACATATAAATAATATTAAAAAAGGTGAATGTGATTATTTGAACAAGATCATAACGTTGGGCTTGATTAAAATCGAAGACGAAGAGTGGGATAGAAATAAAAACCAAAAATTATTGATGGATATGTTACAATTAGTGTACACTAAGGAAAAATTGTACAATGCGTTAAATAACGCAAACAAGACCTTATCTCAATTTTTGACTTTAGAACATCTGATTAAATTTATGACACATTTGTGTCGAAAACGAGTCGAGCAACACGAACACTTGTCTGCTTTGCGAAAATGTTGCAAACATTTTGTTTCTACCGTGCGCACATTTGTGTTATTGTAAGGAATGTTATTCTAGAGATGAAAAAACGTGTTCGTTCTGCAAACAAGAAATAAAAGTGATCGTAAATTGTTTGAAATAAAAAACATATTAAAGAAAAAAAATTGAATTAAAAAAAAAATCTTTTTTTTTTTATATAAAGAGTAAAAACAAAACTTTTTAAACAAATTATTTAAATACCAAATTCAGAAAAAAATATATTCTTACAAAATGAAGCAAACAGATAAAAAAAATTGGAAAATTTAAATGACAAAACTGTACCTCAGTTAAACGAGATTTGTAAACTATTAAAAATTTCACATTTCAGCAATCATAGAACTAAATCAAAAAAGATTGAAGTCATACAGGAATATTTGCGAAACGATGGAAAGGCAAACGAAATGCCGAAAAAAAATGACGTCAAAAAATGCATCGGTTGTGAAAAATGAGAAGAAGAAGAAAACGATAGTAAAAGGAATCGAAATGCCTACGTCCAAAAAAAACAAAAACGTTTCGATTGTGAAAAATAAGAAGACGACTAAACAAAAAGCCATTGAAGAAGAACTTCAAGTTTCCAAAGAAAAGAAAAGAAAAACTAAAACGAAAACGAGTGATGCACATCAGATTCTAGGCAAACAAGATATATCGAGCGAACTTCGATGAGCAATAGACGAAGGGAAAGGAGAAGAATATCTAGCATGACTCACCATGGAACTATTTCAATTGAAGTCCGTGGAATGGGAGAGTGCGATCAAAGGTGTTTTTAAAACTTTCGACGTGATTCCCTCGTTGAAGAAAATCGATCCGAAATTGTTCATGGAACGGGTGAAGAAAAAAGTAGTGGATTTGTTTCATGAATACATGAACGTAGGACTAAATATTAAGATGATACTCCATTGCGTGATGAATAAAATTGACGTGAAGTCCGGCGAGAGCATCGTGAAAAATGCATATTTCAGATCTAACTTCAAACCCGTATTTCGAGGTTCAGATTTATCAGACGTTTTCGAAAAGATGAAAGACAAGATGTTGACGTCTCTCGCGAATTATCAACATGAAGGTAGTAATTGGACGTTCGATGAGGTGTTGAAACTCGAAATTCACATAACTAACAACGATTCATTGAAAGGGTCTTCCTACGTGAAATTACCGTATTTCTTAGCTAAAAAACAATCCGTGGTCAATGTGAGAAATAAAGATGATCAGTGTTTTAAATGGGCAGTCACCTCCGCTTTATACCCTGTCAAAATGAATTCCAATAGAGTTTCTTGTTATGAGGAGACTTCTAAAAATCTCAATTGGACCAGAGTGACTTTTCCAATGCAGCTAAAACACATCAAACGTTTTGAGGTTCAAAATCCCAATGTAGCGGTGAACGTCTTGGGATACGACGACGAAAAACAAAAGATCTATCCTCTCAGACTGACTTCATATCTCGGAAGAGAAAAGACGATTATTTTATTATTGATTTCAAACGGTGACAATCATCATTATTGTTGGGTTTCAAATCCGAGCGGATTACTGTCGAATCAAAATAATAAACATAAAGGAAAGATATCTTTATGTTTCAATTGCATGAACGCGTTTCACAGCGAAGACTCGTTGGCAAAACATCAGGAATATTGCAACGAAAATCAAGGTGTCGCCATCGAAATGCCCAAACCTAACACCATTGTGAAGTTTGAAAATCACAATAGAAGGTTAAAAGTACCATTCATCGTGTACGCCGATTTTGAATGTTTCACCGCAAAAATGAGTTCCTGTCAACCCAATGCTCTTCAAAGTTACGTCGAAAGATATCAAAAACACATACCTTCGGGCTATTGCATTTACGTGAAATGCGCTTTCGACTCGCAACATGACATGGGTCCCTTCACCTACATGAAACAGTATGAAGACGACGACGTGGCCCAAAGGTTCGTGGAAGAGTTAGAATGGAAACTTCAAATGTTATACGACAAATTCAAAACTCCAGCAAAAATGATCATCATGCGAGAGCAGCAGGACGAAAATAACAGAGCCACCGAATGTCACATATGCAGACAATTGTTCGACGAGAATTCGAAGGAAAATGAGAAGGTCAGAGACCACGATCATTACACGGGTCTGTATCATGGTCCGGCTCACAGCAAGTGTAATTTAAAATATCGAGACGCCGTTTTCTATCCGGTGATGTTTCACAATCTCTCGGGTTACGACAGTCATCTGTTCAGGAAAAATCTCGGCACCTCACACGAAGAATTAAATTGCATTGCGAACAGCGAAGAAAGATACATTTCCTTCACGAAATGGAAGCTCATGGAGGAGAAAAGAGTAATCGATGGAGAGATGTTGGAAGAAAAAATGAAATTCATTCGTAGAGCCATACGTTTCATCGACAGTTTTAAATTCATGTTGACCGCTCTGGAAAAATTAGTTGATAATATGAGCAAGGATAAATTTAAAATCATGAGCGAACATTTCGGAGAACGAGTAGACATCATGTTGAGGAAAGATGTCTATCCTTACGATTACATGAACGATCTAAAGAGATTCGAAGACACCGCACTACCTTCGAAAGAAGATTTTTATTCGAAATTATACAAATCTGACATTTCCGATGAGAATTACGAACATGCTAAAAACGTGTGGAAATTATTCGATATGAAAACCATGAGAGATTATCACGATCTCTATCTGAAGACCGACGTTCTGCTCTTGGCAGATGTGTTCGAAAATTTTCGAGACGTCTGTTGTTGAAATTACGATCTGGATCCCGCTTGGTATTTCACCGTACCCGGTCTAGCGTGGGACACTCTGTTGAAGACCACCGAAGTCCAATTGGAATTATTATCCGACATGAACATGTTACTCATGTTCGAAAGGGCTGCGAGAGGTGGCGTCTCGATGATCTCTCACAGATATTCTGAAGCTGACAATCCCTACATGAAAGAAGGTTTTGATTCGAAACGGTTGACTAAATACATACAGTATTGGGATGCCAATAATCTGTACGGTTGGGCTATGAGTCATCCTTTACTGATTGGAAATTTTGAATGGGTCAAGGAACCGGAAGAGATGCAAAAATGGAGAGAATATCCTTGCATTTTAGAAGTCGGTTTGAACTATCCGGAAGAATTACACGATCCACACAACGATTATCCGCTGGCTCCCGAACGAATGGAACTGAACGAAGGAGACGAGGAAAAACTCATTCCCAATTTATTTAACAAACGTAACTACGTCATCTACAGCGAGAATTTGAAACAGTATGTTGATTACGGGATGAAATTAGTCAACATACATCGCATCATTCGATTCGACGAAGAGCCTTGGATGAAAAAATACATCGATCTCAACACGAATCTCAGAATTCGAGCTAAGAACGATTTCGAAAAAGATTTCTTCAAACTCATGAACAACTGCGTGTACGGTAAATCGATGGAAAACATCAGGAAGAGAACCGACGTTTGACTCGTCACGTCTGAGAAAAGAGCTAAAAAATTAGTGGCGAAACCCAATTACAAACACCGAACCATATTCGACAAAAATCTAGTGGCCGTTCACATGCAAAAGACGCACCCGAAGATCGACAAACCGTATTATCTTGGACCGATCATCTTAGATATCAGCAAGTGATTGGTGTACGAGTTTCACTACGATTACGTCAAATGAAAATTTGGTGATAAAGCCAAACTACTGTTCACCGACATGGACAGTTTAGTTTACAAGATAGAGATGAAAGACGTCTACCGAGATATATCTCAGGACGTGGTCAAGTGGTTTGACACGAGCAATTATCCCGTCGATCACCCGTCCAACATCCAATCAAATGACAATAAGAAGGTGTTGGGTAAATTTAAGGACGAGAGTGGCAGTAAACAGATCGTTGAATTCATGGGCTTGAGACCTAAACTGTGTGCTTACCGTCTAGAAGATGATGAAGAGATCAAGAAGTGCAAAGGAGTTAAAGCGTGCGTGGTGAAGAAAAACATCTCTTTCCAAGAGTATAAAGATTGTCTGTTAGGAAGTGGTCTGGTGTATAAGACTATGAAATCGATTCGAAGTGAAAATCACGACTTGTATACCGAAATAGTCAACAAGATTTCGCTGATGGCTGACAATGATAAGAGATTCGTGTTAGACGACAAAATAAGCACTTTGGCACTCGGACATTGGACTTTAGATCTAATTAGAGATGATATGAATGTGGATGATTGGATTCTAGATACGATTGTGGATGATAAGATTCCAGATATGATTGTGGATGATAGGATTCCAGAAAATCAAGAAGAATTATATGGAATCAAAATTATAGAAACCGATTGAGACATCGAGAATGTTAGTTTAAAAAGAAAAAAAATAAATAAAATAACGTCATTTTAGTGAATTATAATAAAATAAATAATTAAAAAAAATATATACGCATTTATGAATAAGAAAATAAAGATATCTGTAGAAGGTGTCGTTTTACCTAACGAACCCCTATCCAACATCGATCTGTTGAATGCGGCAAAAGATTTGAAAATCAAAGATTTTCTAGGCGTGTTTTCCAGAGATGCCTTGCCGAAGAGAAGACCTCGACAATCGGAATGCGGAATTTTAAATCTAGATGATTCATCGGGTGAAGGCACTCACTGGGTGGCGTGGATCAAGAATGGGAAGAAGAAAAATTATTATTTCGACAGCTACGGAATCTCGCCGCCAAAAGAAATAAAGAACTAGTTCAACAAATCGATGGTTCGTTACAACACGGAACAAGTGCAACCACCAGATCAAGTGTTTTGCGGTCACCTGTGTCTCTACATTCTCAAGAGATGATCTGAAGGATATCGATTTCAAGACATTCTCAATGATTTACATTAGAGAGAGATTTTTTTTTTTATAGTATATATAAAGATAAAAAAATTATTTTAAAAATTTTAATCGAATAAAAACGAAAAATAAAATAACATAGTTCATTTTTAATAAACTGCGTTTTGAATATATTTTTCTAAAAACAAAAAAAAATCCCCACAACAACATGCCAGTCGATAAATTTGGTAGAAGTGATGACGAAAAAGTCAACCTAAGAAAGAAGAGGAAGACGTTCGAAGTCGACGATGGTTACGACGTTGCCAACTTGGACGAACGTTATGTTCGGAGATACGAACCTCGAGAAGAACCGTTGAACATGAACGATAAGAAGCTCTACAATCTTCCCGAGCTGATAGATCTCGCAGATGCTGCGACTAAAAAATACGTCGACAGGGGGAACGCCGATTTCGAACGAATCCTGCTAGATAATTACGTGGATAAAACCATGACCAACGATCTCGATCTGAAATCCAAATGTTTGGTAAATGTCGCGAATCGAATCAACGTCATATTGTGTTTGAATCCGTACATGATCTTGTAATCGTCCGCAAATCCGAAGATGTGTTTCAAAGGTATCCTGAACGAAAACGTTCCTTTAGGTCTGGACGTCTTGACGACATAGTCGAATATCAAGGCGGCGCCGGCGCTAGCAGGGCCTACGGTGTCTTTCACCCACAACTGATTAAGTCCTCTGGATTTCGAAAAATCATCAGAATACGTCAAGAGTCTGAACATCGTGGTGGCCTGACCGGGATGAAAAACAGATTCTATCTCTTGTCCGGATAGCATGTATTTTATATTACTGAATAGATGCATGATGCCATTATTGGCTAGAGTAACCGTGTTGTCGTCGGCGTAGTCGCTCCCATCTTCCTTGGTGAGACGTCCCTGCACCACTATATAACTCTTGCTAGGATGTACGAATAGATCTTGAGTTTCAACGTTGATTCTTATCTCTCCCGCATTGTTCAAACTCGTTCCAGTTACCGGTTCGTATTCGTGAACCTCATATTCTTGAATACTTTCATCTTTCACTATGCTTTGTGCTATATCTAGTATATTTGTCATTTTAAAGGATTTTTAGTTTTTTGTTTATTAATTAACTTGATTTCTTTATCTAAAAAATAGTTTTTAATTATTTTTTATTATTTTTCTTCTCTCTTATATATATGTGTGTAAACAAGAAAATGTTTTTTTTTTTGTTTTCTTTATCAAAACTTCATCTTCTGTAATTGTTGTTCGTAAAACTTTCCGATGATCTCTTCTCCATCCAAAGGTTCGATTTCGTAAGTCACCGGATCGGTGTGAAATATTTTGATTATCACGAAGATTTCCGAGGTCCATCGAGGAGTATAACCCTTTTCGAAGTGCTTCTTATAAGCGTAGATTCTCACTCGATCACCGACTGTAAATTTCGACGTTCTAGACTTCTTCCTGATCTTAGATCGCTCAGGATATAGATTCGCGTAGACCTGTTTTTCGTTTTGAGGATCGCTAGCTTCCGCGGGAGTCATCTTGATCGATCTGTGTCGGGTGTTGTTGTAATCTTTGACCAGGCCGTTCAGAGCATATATGTATTTCTTGGTCGAATTCGCCGTGAAGTATCTGTGCATCTTTTCCTTCATCGTTCGATTCCAACGTTCCACCACGCTGGCTTTCTCTTCGTTTTCGATCGAGTAGAGGTCGACCAATCGATGAACGTGCTTGTTGTAGAATTCCTTTCCCTTATATACCCATAATTTACTCGGTTTTCGAGAAGACGAGTCGAACACGCTCTTCTACTGGTCGGATTCGATATGCCTCTCAATTTCCCCAACATGTTTTTATCGCAGACGTCGTTGCGATTCTTGGTGTCGGGATGTCCGGCGTAGCACAGATCGTGATCATACGCGGCCGCGTCCACCCTATTCACAGGTTTGCTCCAAGATTTGGGAGTCAGATCGGCGTTGAGTCTCTTGTTCAATTTCGTTCCGGGTCCCGTGAAACTGTGACCGGGCAGATGCATTTCGAAAGGTAGATTATTGATCATTTTATTCACGATGCCTTTACCTTTGCTCGCATTCTTTTTTTTGACGAATCTAGTCTTGACAGAACCACACACGTTGCAAATTCCTCGAAGCATCTGTCTGTCATTTTTAGTTTGCACTTCTCTAGAATTACTCGTCTCGGTAACTCTCTTACACTTTACGCAATACATTTTTTTAAGAGTTATTTATATTAATTTCGTTTTTTATTTTATATATAAATTTAATAATCAATTCTGTTCTTATTATATATGTATATATTTTTTTTTTTTTCAATCGCTACTCTTGAGTTCTATCATCTTACTGAATTCCTCCCTGGCCTCTTTCCTCCCCTTTTCCACGTGAGAATCCTTCATCTCTTCCTTGATGATCTGACGAGTCTTGATTCTCACGGCTTCTTTCATGACATCGTATTTCATTTTCTCGCTCAATATCGCGAAGTATTCTCCGTCCGATATCCTACCGTCTTTCAACGCCATAGAGATCATTTCGGATATCGTGTCGATCTTGGAGTCGGCCAAGACGCGAATCTTGTCGTGTTTCCTCGCCTTCAGATATAATTTCCTACTCAAAAAGTTTCCGAGCGTGCTAAACAATCCGGCGGCGAGAGCCACTCCTTCTACGGTCAACACGATCGGAATGCCGACCGCGGTCGACAACAATCCGATGCCGGCCGCGTGTAAACCCATGGAAATCGTGATGAGTGTCGTGTCGATCGCGTTGACGAATTTCACGAAACGCGAATACTTCTTCTTGAGGGAACGACGAGATCTCTCTCTCGAGTTAGATACTCTTGGATTCTACTGATTTGATCGATGCGATACCTCTCTCCTCTTTCATTTTCTTCTAGCGACGGTCTCGTCGGCAAAACGTCGATCGGCTTCTCAATCTCGTCGTCCACTAACGTCGGATACAATTTATTTCTAGTTCTCCTTTTTGTTTTTTTCTTTCTAATATTAGATAAAAAATTTATGTGTGTATTTATTTTATTTTCTATTCTCCCTTATTTTATATCAACTAGAAACTTAGACGTATGCTTCATTGAACAATAATTTCTTAACGCATCCCTTATCTTTTAAAGTCAGACTTTTACGCGCCAATTTCTGTTCTTCCGAAACTGTGGGCTTGCTTTGATCCTTACAGAAGAGTAATCTCTTCCAAAACGCGATCACTTCATTGATTTGAACGCGTTCGAACGCCGGTTCGAAATACTTGTTGACCATATCTTCCCTTTCCATCCACAGACACGAATGATTCTCGCGATCGAAGTCTAGATGATCCCGACATCCGACGTATCGTTCTAACAAGAGACGACCTAGTTGTTCGTTCACGCAGAATGCGTAGGCTCTCGTCAGCATTTTTAAAAGAAACCTTACTCTAATATCCTGAGAATCGCTCATGATTTACGTATTTTTTTTTATTATCTATTCGATTTGATATATTTATTTTTTTTGAATAACTATTTATTTATATTTTTTTTCTCTCCTATATATCAATAAAAACGTGACAGTGGGTTTGCGGATTTCTAACACCCTGGCAACAGGAACTTATTCATTCATTTTCAAATTTCTCTGATCGCTATCGTGAATATATTAAAAATTTTACCACTCAAAACCTAATTGAGCGGAAAATGCGTTTAAACATTCCGTTAAGTGTTTATTAAGATTACTTCACAAGAATTCAGATTCTTTTCTCTAAACTCAATCTCCTCCGTGTACGCTTCCATAGGGTTTCAGTGTTAAAATCGCGGATTATTTAGAATCGGTAAGACGATGATTAAGAAACGACAAAACGTTTTTTGCTCGCAATTTAACACTGAACCCTATGGGGAGATGTACACGATTGTACATGTACGGTACACGTACATGTACCGTACATGTACATGACAAATCGTGTACCTGTACACGATTTTAACACTAAATCCTATGGAGGTGTACACGAATGTACGTGTACACGTACATGTACATGTACCGTACAAGTACATGTCGTTTGCACCCGCAATTATCACCTATTATTGTAATTTGTACTATGACACCCAATAGTAGTGGCATGATATATCTCGCGCCTTGAGAGAAACAAGGTGCCATCTGCAATACTAAGGCATTGCAGATGGAACCTTGTTCCTCGAAAGGGGCGATATAAAGCTTTATAAATCATCCCACCTATTGAACAGCTTCTTTGTTTGGTGACTATCGACCAAACGCCGTCATTATTACCTGATACACCCCTCCATTGTCATTAGTACACGTAAAATACGTCAGAAACGAATACTCAAGTAAAGTCTTAACCACTATTGTAATTTGGGCAAAAAGAGCATGCGTTGCCCCCTTGCCTCCCCCTAGCCCCAGGGCAACGGGAAGCCTTCCCCTGACCTCTGCTTCCGGCGGCCCTATTTCATTTCATCAGGTACAAAGTATTCACGGCAAATCGAACCATATCACCTTACTATCAGCTGTACAAAGTTTGAACGGTACGATTTTCTCACAAACGCACTCGTCAACCTCAATTCATCGAAAAGGTTTTTGACCGTTCAACAAATTTTTTAATACTATTCGCAATTTTTATCAGTCTTCGTTCATTATGAGAAATGTTTTCTTTTATACAATGTGTTGGAAGGATCTCATAAAACACTTTCGAACAGTGTCTGACATAGCAGAATACTAGAGTCTCATTGGAAAATAAATGTCATAAATCATAGCATTCTGGGTCGATTTATCGTTAAAAATAAACTGCACACACTCAGTCATGACGCCACAAACACTTGAAGATTTTTTTGTTATGTCATAAAACAAACAGTATATCTCAGTGATAGTATTTAGGGCCCCCTTCAGACACGGTGTGACAAGGGCTGTTAAAAAGTGTCTGTACACCTCAATAAATAAATAAATGGTACGCAGTTTTTCAAGGACAAAACCTATGCTCGAAAGAGATAATAATAATAACACTTTGGCCAGCCGCTGATTTGTCGCGGTTCTCGGGCGTGAAGGCCTTGGTTACCCCTGTAATCCCAACTGCCTCCCTATTCCCACGCTTCTTCTCTCCTCCCAACACTCGCAGACGAACTGCTTGATGACATCCCTTGTCCTATTCTTCCCAATCTCTCCGATTTGCATATTAACCCTCACCTTTGAGTCTCTCACTAAACACATGTCCTTCATTCTCCCATCCCACTTCCCCATTATACTCCCAGTGAATCTTATTCTTTTAGACTGGTATTTTGGGCATTCTAGAAGAAAGTGTTCCAGGGTCTCCACCACGCCCAATTTACACACCTGGCACTCCTTTTCACGGTTTCCCCCAATTCTTCCCCTCAGCTCCAGGGACCGCGACCTCAGCTTGAACAACAGTGACCCCCAAAGGTTCCATCAAGGTACTCTTCAAAACCAGGCTTCTCTTCATCACGCAGGCACCCAAAGACCTCTTTGATTTGACCCCTTCTCGCCAATTAAGGTTACCATCCTCCATGACCCTTTCTCTGACGATTTTTGTACCCTAGTTTGCCCCAACGTCCAGGTCCGAGATCTCCAGTGAGTAGTTCTCTGTTAGCTCTCTCACTTGGACCATCCACCCTGTCTTGATATTTGAGTTGAAAATTCTCTGGAACATTACTTTACACCATCGGCTGTCGGGGAGATTTATCAAATAATTAAGATAGCCGAGTTTCAATAAGTCTATCCTGTCCTTGATCCTCATCCACCCAAGCTCACCCCTGATTGCTTCTAGTGCTGCGGCATTACCCGGCCCCGTTATCCATCTGCCTGCATCGTTCTGCAGGGTTTCCAAGCTCTTTACAGACGTCTGGTTTAGAGGTACTACTTCCGTACCACGTGTTATACTTTGCAGACCCATCATTTCCCAAATGGTTTTCCCCACGAAAACCTTATTGAAACTGTTTCTCCCTATAAGTTTCATTTGGTTAAGGATTCGCCTCTCCTTCAGAATCAATTCAGATGATCCTGATTTCATTAGCAAATTTTCTCAACCGCTCAACTTGCATGGTTTTCTCTTTCTATGACTTGAGAAGCTAGAAAGTTTATTCAAAGACACAATTATATATTGCCACTAATAATCAAGTAATTTAATACACAGCCTACAGCTCATACCCCGAGATCATTCTATGTGATAAGCACTTTGTTCCCTTATGTTTCTGCCAGTCATCTTATGTTTGATTCCTGCAAACCGCTGCACAATAGCGCTTATACAAATATATATACACACCTATATTTGTCACAGCACCATCCAACTTGTTAACTTCTGTACTTTAAGCTTTCAAACAAAAAATTGTACTGACTGTACATTAAATACTATTATCTTCATGCATTGGAGGAAATAAAGACAATCAATCAATCAATCAATCATGACGAAACAAACAGTTGAAGATTGTTTTGTTATGTCATAAAACAAACAGTATTATATCAGTGATAGTATTTAGGGCCCCCTTCGGGGAGCACCTTGAAGATAACGAGTTTTTTAACAAATGGCAAAAAGCCTATAGAAACCATAAAGAAGGCACCGAGCATGTCTACTGCCTAGTCGCACAAATGAAAACCGCTATTGACAATCAGCAAATAGACGCGGCAGTCCTGCTAGACGTCGAAAAAGAATTTGACTCTGTTTGGCACAATGGCATGCGCTATAAATTATCTAAAATGAAACTCCCCATGAAATTGCTTAGATTACTGTCCTCCTTCCTAAATGATCGCGAAATCAAAGTCAGAGTAAACAATGAAATGTCCGACAGTGTCCCCCTAGAAGCAGGTACCCCCAAGGACCCGTCCTCCGCCCCTCCTTTACATCTTCTATGTAAACTGTCTCAAATTCTCCGAGGATCGTGTTCAAGTCTACCAATTCGCGGATGACAAGGGCCTCTGGGACTCTAACAATACGGCCAATCTACTCCAAAAACCTCTGTAACGCGCTCTCGAAGAACAATGGTGTGCCAAATGGAGAATAAAGCTGAACGCGAATAAAACCCAACGAATCACCTTTACTCGCAAGACAAAAAACCGTAACCTTGACCTCAAACTAATGGATAAAGTCTTCCCAGAATGCAAAGAAGCAAAATTCCTTGGCATTACCATTGATCAAATCCATCCTTTAACAAACACACCAACGATATTGCCAGTAAAGGAACCAAACGGGTTAATTTATTAAAAATGCTTAAGGGAACTTCCTGGGGAGCCAACCAGGCCTTTCTACTCAAACTATACAAAGTCTTTGGGCGTCCAGTACTCGAGTATGGGGCGATCATCCTAACTGAGCTCAATCAAACAAATATGGGGAAACTTCCGAAGGGCCAAAATCACGCCCTTAGGGTCGTCCTCCGTGCCCCATGGGATACACCTATCAAAACACTCCACGACAGAGCCAATATCCCCACCATAAAATGCCGCCTTGCCTCTCTAGCCGCGAAAAACCATGACCGGCTAGCCGATAGCCAACTAATATCCGAACTACAGGTAATTTGCGAAAGCAGACAAAAACCCCACAACGCCAAAACTTAGGAAATACTAACTAGGACTTATAACTGAGGGCAAAACGCCCAAACTTAAGGAAATACTAACTAGGACTTATAACCGAGGGCAAGACAGGAGTGTGACACCTCTGGGTGCATGTAAGCCTGCTCTTCGCTACCTCAACTATCTAAAATAGGCCGATCATTAAAATAGGACTTTTAAACGAGGAAAAGACAGAAAAGTAACACCCTCTGGTGTGGCTCTGTGTGTAAGCCTGTTCTTCGCCTCAAAACAAAATAGGGAACGAGAAGGTGAACTAACAGGCAGATTAACAGCTCAGCTGTGGCCTTCTACCAGAAAGGGCTGCCTTCACCAACTCAACTAAAGTAACTAAAAATCAGAAGCCTCGAGAGGAAAAATAAGGAACGAGAAGGTGAGCTAACAGGCAGATTAACAGCTTAACTGTGGCCTTCTACCAGAAAGGGCTGCCTTCACCGACTCAGCTAAAATTACATCATATTTAAAGACTGTATTTAACTAAATATACTATGTTCTTTTTTTATATCTTACATATTCTAAAGATAACTAATTCTGCCTTCTTCTTTTAGGAGGTACACAGAAGATGCTTTTTGACCAGCACCCCAATAACCGCTATGGAAACTATAACCGTTATGGATACTGTAACCCCCGTGGTTCCCGAACATCCTCCACTCCATCCCTAGAAGTGGTCGACCACTTCAAGGGAGGCGAGCGTTGGTCCTGCGTCCCACCTCTGCCCCTCTTTGTAAGCGTCTATTTTGCGCATCCTTTGACCCAGCCAAATATGATCATAATGCAGGCCTGCCCCCGAAACAGGGAAGTTCGGGTTTTTTTCTGGTGGTCCCCGAAAGGGGTCATTGTTGTTATCTTTCCAAAGATGTCCTTCCACGAACATAAACTCCGACTAAGACAGCCTCAGGCAGACTATACTTGTCAATGATGGCCCACCATCGAAATCATCTCCGAAGTGGCAGACTATACTTGCCCGAAAATAAAACACCACACCAACCTCGGGGAGAGGTAGCACCTTTGTGAGAGGCTCCAACCTCCCACACTGGTCCTCACCCGAGGGTTCAATCAACATCAATCAACGCAGCCAACCTTCCACCCGTGACACCTTAGCCAGAAAATTTTGCCGAGTACCTGAAGCTTTTCCTCTTTCAACACGCATTGACATAAATCCAAAAGATCTCAAACAGCCAATGAGGGTCGAAAGGGGCTTGCTTCAAACCGTCCCTGCGCGCCTTTGGCGCGCGAAACCATTCCGTCCAGGTATGACGAGGGCTGTTAAAAGTGTCTGTATACCTCAATAAATAAATAAATGGTACGCAGTTTTTCAAGGACAAAACCCACCCAACGCTGTAATTCATTCAAAACATTTGGAGAATTGTTGAGGGCTCATTTTATTGTAGCCCATCAGTTCCATTTACCTTTCCTGTTCTAACTATTCCTCCTTTTTCTGTCTAACTCGAAAATCAATCCAGTGAGATTTGATTCCAGTTAATATCAAACAGTTTATTGATGGTGATTTGAACGAAAAACTCTTGAGACAAACGTAGCATAAAAGTTATGAGAATAGTTTGGGTTCTAATGGTCATATAGTTGTCACCTCGTTTGTTATAGACGTAACTGTACGTTTGGTGGAAACGACCTTCATCAGCTTCCAGCTTATTGACGGATCCACAAATATCTTATTGTTGTATTATACATTTGTAATATCTTCAAAGGATGGAAATAAATAGTGTTTAACCTTTTACGTAATTAATCGGCGGCGTCCACCAGCCTATTTATTTATTTATTTATTTATTTATTTATTTATTTATTTATTTATTTATTTATTTATTTATTGTGGTTTAACGACACTCCCGACGATGGAAATAAATAGTGTTTAACCTTTTACGTAATTAATCGGCGGCGTCCACCAGCCTATTTATTTATTTATTTATTTATTTATTTATTTATTTATTTATTTATTTATTGTGGTTTAACGACACTTCCGACAGCCAGGGTCACCTCGTGTCGGGCAGTTGTGCGGGTGGATGAAGCCGGAGTATCCGGAGAGAACCACCGAGGAACGGCGAGCAACTGTGCGCAATTGTCAGGCTCCCCAACATACAAACTCCACACAAGCAGGGTTAGGACTGGTTGAAGACAAGTGCACCATCGACGTACAGTACGCCTTAGTACACAAGGCCACCGTGCCCCCACGTGAGCAATGGGGGTGAAGTGTCTTGCCCAAGGACACAACGCGGTTGCCGCATGTGGGATTCGAGCCGATGACCTCTCGGCTTGCAACCTGCACCTCCACCTACTGAGCCACACCCCCGCCCCCCCCCCCGCAAAAAAAAAAAAAAATTAAAAAGACAAATTCAACAAAACCATATCAAGTGACAATCTCATTGGAACGAACTCGTCGAGTTCGTTCCAATGCGCGAGACACGTGATATAATTTTATTAACAGTTTTTTTTAAATTTGAAAAACAATAATTGAAATAATACATTTTGATATCCTGTGCGTTTGATAAAGAGTTAAAGTAGAAGAAATATTTTTTGATTTTCTTCGTACAGTATTCAGCCTGTGGTTTTGAAAAGCGCGGGAGGATTTACAATGTAATGCATCTGAGTCCTTTCTTTTGAAAGCTGTAAACCTCCAAAGGCCGATATCCACTCTGACAAACTCTGTGGTTTCAGAAGTAATTCAACACACAATCAAAAAGTCCTGCAAACAATAGTCGAATTTCTCTAACAGTGGTTTCTAGCCAATACTAGACTAGAAACTACCATCAAGCCGCTAGGCTCATAGCCGGTGGTGTAATAGAAAGTCGAATATTATACAGGCCCTTTGGAGGTGTAGGAAGCAAGGAGTGTTTCCACAAGATGTACTGGCCTGATTTCCTGCTCCGTAAGTCTAGAGACACAGACGACTGTTTTCGTATACAGAGAGATCCTTTTCTATTTTAGGCTCGAAACTTGAATTTGTTCAGTCGAACGCACCTTCATAATGGCGAATTTTAGTTTAAACAATAATAAGTATGCTATATGTTACAATATTGAACACCAAGAAAAGTAACAGTATATACAGTGAACATCAAGAATATAACATATACTAACAAAAGACCATATTAGTATGTAATGGGGGATCTGACAAAAATCTGGGAGCTTATGTTAGTCATCTCCCGGGGTAATTCATATATTAACACAAAAAGGTGGTATAATATAGTAGATGGGCTCATATATCGCTGCCTGGAACCCATGGCCTGTGGTCGATCACCAACTTGATCATCAGCCACGTGCCAAGCCGGGGCACTGCAACCATGCACACAGTGAGAGCTGCCTATAGGCCCTGTAATGTAGACCTGGGAGCAAATACCCGAGAGATCATTCAGATTTGATTTGTCAGCATCGTTGTCGACACTAGCAGGTAACCTCGAGTGCAAGGACACGACACCCGGCCAGGGACAAAACCGGTGAGAAAGTTGGTGGTAATTCTACTCGTAGAAAGGTAAACACATGGAGTCAAACCACACAAATAAATTGATTCTGAAGGGGAGGCGAATCCTTAACCAAATGAAACTTATAGGGAGAAACAGTTTCAATAATAGTTTCGTGGGGAAAACCATTTGGGAAATGGTGGGTCTGCCAAGTATAACATTTGGTACAGAAGTGGACCCCTAAACCAGACGGTTGTAAAGAGCTTGGAAATCCAGAAGAACGATGCGGGCAGATGGATAACGGGGTCGAGTAATGCCGCAGCACTAGAACCAATCAGGGGTGAGCTTGGGTGGATGAGGATTAAGGACAGGGTAGACTTATTGAAACTCGGTTGTCTTAATTATTTGATAAATCTCCCCGACAGCCGATGGTGTAAAGTAATGTTCCTGAGAATTTTCAACTCAAAAATCAAGACAGGGTGGATGGTCCAAGTGAGGGAACTAATAGAGAACTACTCATTGGAGATCTCGGACCTATACGTTGGGGCAAACCAAGGTAAAAAAAGCGTCAGAGAAAGGGTCATGGAGGATGGTAACCTTAATTGGCGAGAGGGGGTCAAATCAAAGAGGTCTTTGGGTGGTCTGCGCGATAAAGAGAAGCCCGGTTTTGAAGAGTACCTTGATGGTACCTTTCGGTGGTCACTGTTGTTCAAGCTGAGGTCGCGGTCACTGAAGCTGAGGGGAAAGATTGGGAAAAACAGTGAAAAGAAGTGCCAGATGTGTAATTTACGCGTGGCGGAGACCCTGGAACACTTTCTTCTAGAATGCCCAAAATACCAGTCTAAAAGAATAAGATTCACTGGGAGTATAATGGGGAAGTGGGATGAGAGAATGAAGGATTTGTGGTTAGTGGGAGACTCAAAGGAGAGGGCTAATATGCTAATCGGAGAGATTGGAAAGAATGGGGCAAGGGATGTCATTAAGCAGTTCGTCTCCGAGTGTTGGGAGGAGAGAAGAAGCGTGGGAATAGGGAGGCGGTTAGGAGTACAGGGGTAACCAAGGCCGGCCGAAGTGTTGTTATTACTATTAAACTACTAGGCGGCGATAATGATATTGTTTAAATCTTGCTTGTGAATGAAGGAAAAGGTGAAAAAAGTACAAAGAAGAGGAGCAATGGAAAACAGGGGATCCCAGCTTGAAGGCACAATACATCTCCTTCCCATTCAAGACACTCGCAGGTAAGCAGTAGAAGCACCGTTAGTTAGAAGTGAGACGGAAGCAGCCTTGATGGTGATCCATGCGAAGAAAACGGAAAGGAAAGCAGGATTATAGGAATGGGGTAAATTCGTCATATAGTACGTGGTAATTTGATCCTCGACAGTCATAGAAACGCCCTCTTGACAAAATGAAGTCATGCACCACTTCAAAAACAAGATGTTTTTTCTGACTATTCAAGAATTCAGCTCCAAAAAGCAGTGTCGATATGCTTACAGTAAATGGATGATGGTTGATAGAACTATTACGGACATTTGAGTACATTGTTCCATTGATCAGTGACAATCGGGATAAAAGACGACTGATACAACTGAGTCCGACAAAAAGGAACTCTGTGGTTATGACATGACCGGTCTTTTAGCGATGGATTTGACGATGAGACTATCGCGGGAACTTTATTGGCAAATATATAAGGGCGACATGCGGTGATACATTTTGAAGTACTGTTACAGCTTATGTTTATGACGTCTGTCTTGTAGAGGGTCCCAACGTGTTTTGGAATAAAGCAGAGACTTGCTACAACTGTCAGTTGCCCCGGTAACGATCCTAGCGGCTGCGATCTGTATTTTTTCTTGCTCGACGAGTTGAACTGCTGAACAATTATCCCTGATAGCACCAGTGTATTCGAGTAGAGACCTAACGAAGACAAACTATATTTTTTCTAGGACGCTTCGATCGAGGTTGAATTTCTGCTTCCTCGGTTGGTCTAAGCGAGACCAAGCTTTAGAGCAGATATGGTCAATGTGGTCGTTCCATGAACATGTGCTATTTAATATAACTCCTAAATGTTTATGATTATTGACTTCGGATATCCGCGAATCACCCAAGAATAGAGGTGGATGGGCAGTAGGGTTGCATTTACGTGATATGAGCTTACCCTTTGTTTTACTGGGATTAAACTCAACCAATGACGTCTTAGCCCAACGTTCTATTGTGGCAAGGTCATGGTTGATTAATCTCGAAGCTTGCTGTGGATTCTCTACAATTAGATATAGGGAAGTATCATCTGCAAATAGGCGTATGCTACTGAGTAAATTTTCGGCTATATCATTAACATATATAAGGAACAATAAAGGTCCAAGTATCGAACCTTGTGGAACACCAGCATTAATGGTTAGAACTCCAAGTAGATGCGTCCGACCCTAGCACAACTCGTTGCGATTTATCCGAGAGATACGATTTCAAGAACAACAGAAGTTCATCCGAGACACCAATTTTCATCAGCTTGTGGATAAGACCAACATGCCATACCTTGTCGAAAGCCTTACTGACATCACAGAAGACCACCCTAACTTCTTTGCCTTCATCAAGAGCTCGACAGAATTCATCGTATATGTCAGTCAGTTGGAGGACAGTTGAATCACCAGGTGTAAAACCTGATTGGAATTGATTAAGGACATTGTTGTCAATTAGAAATTGCCACAAGCATTTGAAAACACATTTTTCAAATATTTTACCTACACAACTAATCAATGATATCGGGCGATAATTAGTAACTGAATTTGAAGGCTGTTTTTTCAAAATTGGGGAGTCATTTGCTTGTTTCCACAGCGAGGGAAAGTAAGAGTTGTTCAAGAGCACATTAAATAAGATTAGAAGTGGCTCACACAGGGAGGATTTACATTCCTTGAGAAGGCGTGGACTTACAAGGTCGGGACCAGACCCTTTAGACACCTTTATCGACTTCATTGCTCCATATACTTCACTAAATTGGAGAGTAATACTATCAATATTTCGTGAAGCCTGGGATACTGAATCAGGAAGGGAGGCCTTCGAATCATAGATAGAACAGAAGTATTCATTGAACACCTCTGCTTTCTCAACACTCGAGGAATATACTTTATTTAATTGGATAAGAGTTGGAAAACCTACCGCTTTACTACTACTGATAAGTGTTTTTAGAGTCTTCCACCGCAAGGAAGAGGGGGTTTTGTTGCTATTTAGTGTGGTCTGAACATTAGATAGATACGACGCTTTAGCCTTCCTAATAGCTGTAACAACTTCGTTCCGTTTACGTTTATATTTTGCCCAAGCGTTTGGAAGACCGATGCGTTTGGCTGTGTGATACAGACGCTTCCTCTGTCTCATTAGCAGTCTAATTCTATTGTGCATCCATTTCGGCTGACCCGATCGCAAAGTAATAATTTTGTACGGAATATATTTAGATGCTGTATCGAGTAATTTGTCGGTGAAATTGCAAACAATGGTATCAAGACGTACGTTATCAAACAGAGAATTCCAATCAACGTTAGAGAGGGCCTCATTGAGTGCTTCATAATTACCCTGTGCATATAGCTATACCCTTCTCTTAAGGGAGAGAGGAGATGGTTTTAAAAATTCGACATCAATTGAAACTGGACAGTGATAGCGAATCATGTCCGGGATAACCGGTTCTAGGACCTCGCAGGCATTCACGTTAACTGTGTCACTCACAGCAGAGTGGCCGACTACTCAGTAAAACAAGTTCGTTCACCCACAAGCTGCTTCGGATTAAAAAGATAACATATTGCAGTAAAACCGACCCTCGAGGGAACCAGCTGGTTGTCATTAAAATTGCCAGTAACAATTAAATCAACAAGTGACGTATCTCTGGCTTTTTCAATGGATGCCGATATGGAATCCTATGTATCCTGGGAACTGTTAGGTGGACGGTAAAAAGCCCCTAGCAATAGGGACTTACTGTGTTTCGTAAATACTTCAGCCTATACGCATTCCGTATTCAGCACCTCAAGGTCGGGTCGATGTCGAAAGGAGATATTATTTGTAATGTAGATGGCAACCCCACCTCCCCTTGTCGGCCGATCGCAGCAGAAACATTGCCTGTGTTTGCTATAAGTAACTAGAAGAACATGCCATGCTTTGGATGCCATTTGATATGGCAATTGCGCGCAATTCAACGCGCAATTAAGCCCAGATGAGCGCACAGTTCGAGACAGGACTTCTAGTTTTAACTGTAGCGGTACAATAATGAATTAGCGTTAACATTTATGATTTGCACTCCGTAAACCCGTTGCGTGTTTATTCTTGAAGCAGTCATAAATTCTGCTTTGAATATCCGAGTTTTTCAAATGTTGCCTGTTAACAGTGCGAATCAGAATGAGTTGAGTGATAGCCTCGAAAACCTATATCGCATTTATCGTTTAGAAATCTGGGAAAACCTCTCCGTATGTTTTTACGAGTAATATAAAAGGTTACATGTATATTTTGTGTTGTCCAACAACTTTTGTTGACACTATTGTATGTATAAATCTGTATGTTTTAATTCGCCAATGACTCCAAAGGTACAAATACGACTAACCGCATTTCGTTATTTTTCCGTTATTATTAGTTCATTTGGAAGCTAGGAAACTCTTCGCTCGTCTTCGAATCAGCAACCACAGTTCACTGATCGAAACGGAGAGGCATTCACAGCCTGCCGTTCCGGCCAATGAACGAATATGCACCAGATGCGATTCGGGGGCGGTTGAGGACGAATTCTATTTTATAATAGAGTGTCCATTATATGATCAGTTGCGTGATGAACTGTTCAAAATGTTCATTGATCATACATCAAACATAAAGGTGGATAATATTACACTCTTCCAACACATTATGAGGAACAACGTCCCAGAACTGTGCAATCCGATCTGTAACCTAATCCGGCGCTTCTTCATATTACTGGAGTATGAAGTCCCGCAGTGATTTATGATTTATGGTAATCATTGCGATGCCTTCTTAATGTATGACTGTATGATTATATACCGTATCATGGGTGTATCCGTCGCTTCTTCATTGTCCAAATTATTTTTTCATTCATTTCGTTTTATATTGTTTCATTATATTGTTTCATTATATTACCATAATAATGCTGTTGTAAAATTGGCAATCTGCCTCAAGTAGGTGTTTATTGCTTCAATAAATTCTGTTCTATTCTATTCTATTCTAGTTTGTTTTCCAGGAAAAAGAAACCGCAGCAGAAACATTGCCTGTGTTTGCTATAAGTAACTAGGAGAACCTGCCATGCTTTTGATGCCATTCGATATGGCAATTGTGTTCTATTCATACGCGCAATTAAGCCTTGAGAAGCGCACAGTTCGAGACAGGACTTCTAGTTTTAACTGTAGCGGTACAATAATGAATTAGCGTTAACATTTATGATTTGCACTCCGTAAACCCGTTGCGTGTTTATTCTTGAAGCAGTCATAAATTCTACTACACTTAATATTAGTTTGCACTTAGTGTTTTTTATCAACACTTGATACCTTACCAACGATTAGCTTGAACTTCAAGGTTAATGCTTTGAATATCCGGGTTTTTCAAATGTTGCCTGTTAACAGTGCGAATCAGAATGAGTTGAGTGATAGCCTCGAGAACCTACATCGCATTTATCGTTTAGAAATCTGGGAAAACCCCTCCGTATGTTTTTACGAGTAATATAAAAGATTACGGGTATATTTTGTGTTGTCCAACAACTTTTGTTGACACTATTGTATGTATAAATCTGTATGTTTTTAATTCGCCAATGACTCCGACTAGCCACTTTTCGTTATTTTTCCGTTATTATTAGTTCATTTGGAAGCTAGGAAACTCTTCGCTCGTCTTCGAATCAGCAACCACAGTTTACTGATCGAAACGGGGAGGCATTCACAGCCTGCCGTTCCGGCCAATGAACGAATATGCACCAGATTCGATTCGGGAGCGGTTGAGGACGAATTCTATTTTATAATAGAGTGTCCATTATATGATCAGTTGCGTGATGAACTGTTCAAAATGTTCATTGATCATACATCAAACATATAGGTGGATAATATTACACTCTTCCAACACATTATGAGGAACAACGTCCCAGAACTGTGCAATCCGATCTGTAACATAATCCGGCGCTTCTTCATATTACTGGAATATGAAGTCCCGCAGTGATTTATGATTTATGGTAATCATTGCGATGCCTTCTTAATGTATGACTGTATGATTATGTACCTTATCATGGGTGTATCCGTCGTTTCTTCATTGTCCAAATTATTTTTTCGTTCATTTCGTTTTATATCGTTTCATTATATTGTTTCATTATATTACCATAATAATGCTGTTGTAAAATTGGCAATCTGCCTCTAGTAGGTGTTTATTGCTTCGGTAAATTCTATTCTATTCTAGTTTGTTTTCCAGGAAAAAGACATTGGCCGAGTTTATCATTTTTGAATTTTTTTTGTTCATTCACTTGAAACATAGTTTGACGAATGCACTGAGCTCATCTTAACCCTTTGAAAAGGTAAAGCCGCTTTTCCGCCACAATATCATGAAAGACCTGGGTTCATAAATTAGATAGTTCCTCAGTGAAGTTATATGGTAGGCCAATCAAAATTTCCAACGTGCAGCCCCAAGGCTGTACGTTGAAAATATTGATTGGTCTTCCCCCAAGTAACAATTATAGTCTCTACCAGGAGCTGGCTCTGAACTGGAGTGAAATATGCCATTTGGATCCAAAGGGTAACGCTGTTGCCTGTCATTTATTACTTCACCTGCCACGACCAGAAGACGACACTTTAAAACAAACATTTTTGATTAACTAAATATTTTCATTTTTGCCTAAAAAACATAGCTTATCACATCTCGTTGGGACGAGTTCGACGAACTCGTCCCAATTAGGGGTTGTAGGCAGTTTTTGGAGCAAAAACTCGAAAAAAATTATAAAATTTGAATGTCGTTTTTGTGATTAGCAATGGCCGAATATTGTCATTGCACTAAGGAATGGGTCGATGGGGCGAACATCCTTCCTGCACTACACAAAAGACCATTAAAGTTTTATTTATTTTTCATTTTTTCCCCTTCCGAAACAGATCTTATGCTCACTCAACGTAAAGAGCTCGTATCGAGAAAATTGTCGGAATTGTAGTTTGTCACTCTCTCGGTTTATTTTGTTTATATTGGAGGTTTAACGACCCCTTCAATAGCCAGCGACATCTCGCGCCGGACATTTTTACAGGTGGAGGAAGCCGAGTAGATACGTTGGTCTACCCAACTTACTAACCTGGAACGAGCAGGGTTAGCATCGGCTGAAGGTGGCTCCATCGTCATCGTTTCCAGCGCTCTTGCACATGGCGGAACGTGCTCTGACATACTGACATAGGTATTCGGGCAAAGTGTCTCACCCGAGTAGCAGGGTAGAGGACGCAGGTCAGGATCGAACCGTCGACCTTTCGATCACAAGTCCAATGCTCTAACCAACGAGCTACCGCGACCCATCCACTCTCTTGGGAAAGTACTTTGGCCACAACAGCGGAAAGAGAATTTTGATCGGATCGCGACTGGGTCACGATCCGGTCATAATTCTCTGTCCGTTTTCCTCCCCACTGCACTGTAAAAAAAAGAAAGGGGAGAATGTTGAATCTGTAATGCTATTTGCGTTTGGGTTTTTCTCTTTTGATGCTGCCTTGATTTCTCAGTGCTTTACGAAATTGCGATCCACTGGCAGAATTGTATCCTTCGATATTGACTGCTTTTATGATTATTTATATATAAATTTATTTATTTATTTATTTATTTATTTATTTATTTATTTATTTATTTATTTATTTATTTGAGTTGAACGACACTTTCGACGGCCAGGTCACCTCGTGTCGGACAGTTTTACGTGTGGAGAAAGCCTGAGTACTCGGAGAGAACCACCGAGCAAAGGCGAGCAACTGTCAGACTCCCCAACGTACTAACTCCGCACAAGCAGGGTTGGCATTGGTTGAAGACAGGTGCTCCATCGATGTGCAGTACGTCTTAGTACACAGCGCCACCGTGCCCCCACGTGGGCAATCGGGATTAAGTGCTTGCTTTACTCAAGGTTACAACGCATTTACCCCTGGCGAGGATGAAACAATTCTGTCTGAGGCCAGTGGCAGATTCAGACGAGGGCGGACCCGCGCACATCTCTCCCAATAAACAAACGTTTCACAAGTTTCTGTTTTTCCCGAATAACTGTTTTTTATTTATTTATTTATTTATTTATTTATTTATTTATTTATTTATTTATTTATTTATTTATTTACTTATTTATTTATTTATATATTAAGGTTTAACGACATTTTAACAGCTAAGGCCATGTCGTGTCGTTAACAGTTTTACGGGTGGATGAAGCCGGAGTACCCGGAGAGAACCGCCGAGCAACGACGAGCAGCTGCCATCTCCCCAACATCGTAACTCCGTACTGCAGAAAAGGCAGGGTTAGATTGGTTGAAGACATGCGCACCTTCGACGTACAGTACGCCTTAGTACACGTCGTCATCGTGCCCCATGTGTACAATCGGAGTTAAGTGCCTTGCCCAAGGACACAACGAATCGATCGCTCAGACGGTCACCCATCCAATGACTAACCGGGCTCGACGTTGCTTAACTTCGGTGATCTGACGAGAAACGGTTACCGCAACCCCCCCCCCCCCGAATAACTGTGTAATCCGTTGCCCCCCCCCCCCCCCCTCGAATAACTGTGTAATCACATTATATTATTGACATTTATTTATTATTTATATTTGTTCCATAAGCAAATATTTAGTCCTAATACTTCCCAATTCTAGGGTAATACGATAGTGTACAAAGTATTTTGGAACAACACATATGCAAGCCTGAAAATAAGCAATCTGTACTTTGCAGAATGAGGTCCCCAGAGGGTAAAGTTGCTGATGCTGTCCTATACAGTGGGCCAGTTTATTCTCTGGGTATGCCTTTCTGTTTAAGTTCATGACCCTGATTCAGAATGAGGTTCGCAGAGGGTAAATTTAATGATGCTACACTGCTGTATAGGGTAGCATCACCAAATTTCCCCTCTGGGGACCTCATTTTGCAGATGTCAGGTTGCTTATTTTCTGGCATTATGTGCGCATCATGCTTGTACAGAATCTTTTATCGCGACGGGACTCGTTTTCATGGACGGATAGCTGAAAGTCGCGCTTGCGCGGCGAGTAGCTATACCTCCCCAAATACGAGTCGAGTCGCAATAAAAAAATTGTGTAGAAGCACAATGAGCACACAACACTTTATCTACCTTCCATTCAACAAAACCCATAACCAGGACCACTCAAATATAGCCGTTAACAAACAAAAAAGCTACACTCAACTGATCAGAATAACGGAACTCCATTTTCAATTCTCTCAACCCAAAGGCATTGAACATGGTGATAAAATATAATCAACCTCAGACCAGGTTTGCTTTTTTCCGTCGGGCAATAATAGTTCAAACTAATTTTCTGTTGTTAATTGAAAAATCTTGGGCAGGGAAAATAAAGTGGCGCGTGACTTTTATTAAAAAATAAATAAATTACGCTCGATTTTAGTACGAAAGCGTCAAATGGACTTACATATTTTAACATTGTTAACTTTTTAAAGTTTTCACCTCGGGTTGAAATTCTTTCCTCCTCGACTGAAAAGTTCTCATGATGGATGGACAGTTTCAACTTCAGGGAACACTTTTTCACCATGGGAGGAAACTTCCCACCCGAGGTGAGAACATTCCACCCAGGTTAAAAACATTTCACCTGAGGTAAGAAGTGAAAAATTAAATTAAAAAGTACCAAAAATGAAGGGAGTATAGAAATATTTAAATAAGAAATGCTAAGAAAGGACATGTTGACGTCACACCACCAGCTTTCACAGCGAATGGACGTGCTCTTAATTCGTGCTTAATCCAGTTATCTTGTGCCATTCTTGGAATATTCATATTCATGCCCAAATCAAAAATGGAAAAGGTAAATTCTACATCAGTTTCTTTGTCAGGCTTTGCCTCTGCAACATCTGCAGATTCAGGCCCTTGTCAGGGCGCAGGGTCAATGGGAAAAAAATGGAAAATATGGAAAGAATTATGGAAGAAATGAGAAGGATGTACGAGGGAACGCTCAATCAGGAAATCAAATATCTCAATTACCAGCTCAAGGACCAAGGAAACTCTGCTTTCCAACATAATATCCCGATTACACCCACCAAGGAACACAAAGCTGAACTAATCACCTCCTTGGCGCCGTCTTTCACAAAACACCTAACTACATAAAATAGCTACGCAGACTCGACCACCTCCAGCTTTATCAGCGACAGCGAAGACTGTTTAAATCAAACATCAGACACATCTTCAGAGGGGGATATCATGGACACCCTAGACACGACGACCATCAAAGACTGGACGCAAGGTAAGAGCAGTGCGCCAAATTTTGATATTCATACTTCAATTAACCACAGCACGCCCAGGCCCCCCAAAATACGTCACAGTCTAGAGACTAAGGAAACCCCCAAACGAAAAGAAGTAGAGCCAGAGGTCCGAGGTCTAATCAAACTTATGCAAAAGCGGCAGGTAAAAAGCCAGCCAGATCACTCCCAGCAAAAACCAGGAAAACTGAAAAAAAAATCATAAACTAAATGACCCAAAACCCCCCCACCCCCCAACCCCCACCCCCATCGAGCGGGGAACATGTCGTCGTGGTAACTAGAGTGAACCCTGACACTGAACAGGAACTTATTTCAGCTGCCCTTCCAAAGTGCAGCTGGCATATGTTCGTGTCCAGTGCCACGGGGAAAGAGACGTGGAGAATTAAAGTATCTTGCCAAATGAGGAGACAGTGAAGAAAATACTTAGAGATGGTCTGAGTATTGGTCAGAAACACCACTTCACCGAGGCCTACAAAGCATCTCCTATCCCGACACAATGTCACAAAAATTTAGATGCATGAAGTTTGGCAAAGGTCACACGACAAAAAACTGACCATCAAATAACCTAACCTGCCCAAACTGAGAAGGAGCTCATCCTGGTAATTACAGGGGAAGCCCCAAATACAAAGTAGCTGCAAACAAGCCACAACTAGAAAACGAAGAATGCACTAATCCCGGGAAAAATAATTGCCCCGATAAGCACCCTAACGACCGCCATTGTAGGTAAGTGCTTAAATAAATAAAACAACATAAATGTAGAGTATGTTAGTACAACGGCTTGTGTAGTAGCCATCAAATTCTCCTGAAAACAAATCTCCAGGAGAATGGTTGAGCTGTTGCAAAAACTAGTAAACGGTACAGCATAAAGAGAGTCGTCATTAATTAGCACCCAGTAGTAGGTAATATAGGCGGATTCCGTATCACTTGTACACGATTTTGTACATGTACACGTACATCGATGTACACCTCCATAGGATTTAGTGTTAAAATCGTGTACAAGTACACGAAAATGTCGTTTTTTGGGGTGATACAGAATCCGCAAAGCGGATTCTATATCACTGGATTCTATATACACGTCGCTCAAGAGTGAAAAAGTTGTATGAAATTTTAAGAAAAATGAGGTCGATTGTCTGATACAGAATCCGCAAATGGGTTTCCCCATAGGATTTAGTGTTAAAATCGTGAGCAAAAAACGTGTTGCGGATTCTGTATCAGCATCAAAAGTGGTTGCGGATTCTGTATCTGTACACGATTTTAACACTGAATCCTATGGAGGTGTACAGGGAAACCCATTTGCGGATTCTACATCAAAAATCGACTTATGTACGGTACATGGAAAAAAGGTGATACTGAACCCGCAAACCACTGCCACGTTTCCCGATCGTAAGTGTGGGGGGGGGGGGGGGGGGGGGTACGCATAGTGGATTTTTCCAAACTTAACAGACTACTATTGGGCGCTCCCATTTTTGACGTAAGTGGGGGAATATCCATAGTGGGATTTTCCAAACTCAACAGAAAAAAACTAAGTTTTCTGGAAAATCCCTACTGTATAAACCTTACTGAGAACGCCATTTGTCACGCTCGAAATGTGTTACGGGTTTTTATTCAAATGAGCGTAAATTGTCAGTTAAATAGTTTAACTGAAAAAAACTATTCTATAGATGAAAGCGGAAACAGTTCAAAAGATTAATTGATATGATTTAAACGCGTTTTTGAAAAGCGTTACATTACTGATGTGTTTACTTGTGATTTTTGATTATTCGAGTTTTCCTTATGGTGAGAATAAGCGCGGTTGCGATTTAACACTTTCGAGAGCAAAACTCATTTAGAGAGGTTTATTTTGTGAATGTTTTTTTTCTCAACTGGAATCGGTTTTGAGGTGAGGAAATAAAAAAAGTGATTGATATATATAGGAGAGAAAAAAAAAATATAAATAAATAGTTATTTAAAAAATAAATATATCAAATCGAATAGATAATAAAAAAAGACGTAAATCATGAGCGCTTCCCAGACTATTAGAGCAAGGGTTCTTTTAAAAACGCTGATGGGAGCCTGCGCATTCTGCGTGAACGAACAACTAGGTCGCCTCTTGTTAGAACGATGCGTCGGATGTCGGGATCACCTAGACTTCGATCATGAGAATCATTCGTGTCTGACGATGGAAAGGGAAGATATGGTCGTCAAGTATTTCGAACCGGCGTTCGAACGCGTTCAAATCGACGAAGTGATCGCGTTTTGGAAGAGATTACTCTTCTGTAAGGATCGAAACAAGCCCACAGTTTCGGAAGAACTGAAATTGGCGCGTAGAAGTCTGACTTTAGAAGACAAGGGATTCATCATGAAATTATTGTTCAATGAAGCATACGTCTAAGTTTTCTCGTTGATATAAAATAAGGGAGAATAGAAAATAAAAATAAATACACACATAAATTTTTTATCTAATATTAGAAAGAAAAAAAAACACAAAAATGAGAACTAGAAATAAATTGTATCCGACGTTAGATGACGACGAGGACGAGAAGCTGAACGGCGTTTTGCCGACGGCACCGTCGCTAGAAGAGAAAGAAAGAGGAGAGAGGTATCGCATCGATCAAATCAGTAGAATCCAAGCGTATCTAACTCGAGAGAGAGATTCTCGCCGTTCTCTCAAAAAGAAGTATTCGCGTTTCTTGAAATTCGTCAACGCGGTCGACACGACACTCATCACGATTTCCATGGGTTTACACGCGGCCGGCATCGGATTGTTGTCGACCGCGGTCGGCATTCCGATCGCGTTGACCGTAGAAGGAGTGGCTCTCGCCGCCGGATTGTTTAGCACGCTCGGAAACTTTTTGAGTAGGAAATTATATCTGAAGGCGAGGAAACACGACAAGATTCGCGTCTTGGCCGACTCCAAGATCGACACGATATCCGAAATGATCTTGATGGCGTTGAAAGACGGTAGGATATCGGACGGAGAATACTTCACGATATTGGGCGAGAAAACGAAATACGAAGCCATGAAAGAAGCCGTGAGAATCAAGACTCGTCAGATCACCAAGGAAGAGATGAAGGATTCTCTCGTGGAAAAAGGGAGGAAAGAGGCTAGTGAGGAAATCAGTAGGATGATAGAACTCAAGAGCAGTGATTGAAAAAAAAAATATATAATAAGAACAGAATTTTAAAAAAAAAAATATTAAATTTATATATAAAATAAAAACGAAATTAATTTAAATAACTCTCAAAAAATGTATTGTGTAAAGTGTAAGAGAGTTACCGAGACGAGTAATTCTCGAGAAGTATGAACTAAAAACGACAGACAGATGCTTCGCGGAATTTGCGACGTGTGTGTGCTTCTATCAAGACTCGATTCGTCAAAAAAAAGAACGCGAGCAAAGGTAAAGGCACATGAATAAAATGATCAATAATCTACCTTTCGAAATGCATCTACCTGGTCACAGTTTCACGGGACCTGGAACGAAATTGAACAAGAGACTCAATGCCAATCTGACTCCTAAATCTTGGAACAAACCTGTGAATAGGGTGGACGCGGCCGCGTATGATCACGATCTGTGCTACGCCGGACATCCCAACACCAAGACTCGCAACGATGTCTGCGATAAAAACATGTTGGCAAAATTGAGAGGTATTTCGAATCCGACCAGGAGAGAGAAGATAGAACGTTCGCTGGTCGGCAATCTGATCGGTGTGAAACGTCGATTCGGATGGGGCGTTCAAAAAAAAGCGCATCTGAAAAGAAGAAGAAACGATTATTGACGAGCGAATTGGCTGAGGAGTTACACAAACCCATCGTGCATAAATTTTGAAAGAGAAGGGTGTTCGTGAAGGGTTTGGATGATATTTGGTCTGCCGACTTGTCGACATGAGATCGTTTTCGAGGTGGAACGAGAGTGTCAAATACCTATTGACGGTCATCGACGTGTTTTCCAAATACGGTTGGATCAGAGCTTTGAAGAATAAATCGGGACCTTGCGTCGTCGAGGCTCTGAAGAGCGTGTTCGACTCGTCTTCTCGAAAACCGAATAAATTGTGGGTGGATAAGGGAAAGGAATTCTACAACAAGCACGTTCATCGATTGGTCGACCTCTACTCGATCGAAAACGAAGAGAAAGCCAGCGTGGTGGAACGTTGGAACCGAACGATGAAGGAAAAGATGCATAGATACTTCACGGCAAATTCGACCAAGAAATACATATACGCTCTGAACGATCTGGTTAAAGATTACAACAACACGCGACACAGATCAATCAAGATGACTCCCGCGGAAGCTAGCGATCCTCGAAATGAAAAACGGATCTACACGAATCTGTATCCTGAGAGATCTAAGATTAGGAAGAAGTCTAGAACGCCAAAATTTGCAGTCGGTGATCGAGTGAGAATCTACGCTTATAAGAAGCACTTCGAAAAGGGTTATACTCCTCGATGGACCTCGGAAATCTTCGTGATAATCAAAATATTTCACACCGATCCAGTGACTTATGAAATCGAAGCTTTGGATGGAGAAGAGATCATCGGAAAGTTTTACGAACAACAATTACAGAAGACAAAGTTTTGATAAAGAAAAACAAATTTCTTTTATTTACTCTCTTTAACGTTTTCTTGTTTACACACATATATATAGGAGAGAAAAATAATAATAAAAAATAATTGAAACTATTTTTAGATAAAAAAAAGCAAGCTAATTAATAAACAAAAAAAACAAAAACCCTTTAAAAATGGCAAATATACTAAATATAGCACAAAGCATATTGAAAGATGAAAGTATTCAAGAATATGAGGTTCACGAATACGAACCAGTAACCGGAACGAGTTTGAACAATGCGGGAGAGATAAGAATCAACGTCGAAACTCAAGATCTATTCGTCCATCCTAGCGAGAGTTACATAGTGGTGCAGGGACGTCTCACCAAGGAAGATGGGAGCGACTACGCCGACGACGACACGGTTACTATAGCCAATAATGGAATCATGCATCTATTCAGTAATCTAAAATACATGCTATCCAGACAAGAGGTAGAATTTGTGTTTCATCCCGGTCAGGCCACCACGATGTTCGGACTCTTGATGTATCCTGATGATTTTTCAAAATCCAGAGGACCTAATCAGTTGTGGATGAAAGACACCATCGGCCCTGCTAGCGCCGGCGCCGCCGCGATATTCGATTACAACACATCGTTCGACAAGAACGATTTTTGCAGACTGTATGGCGATGCCGCTGATTTTAGAAAGAAGTATCACGGTCTAGATGAATTGATGAGCAACCCTAACATATCTCCCTGTGAATACAAGTCGATGTATCCCATGTTCGTATTCGACGTCAGTAAACAGAGTGAACGACTCAAGAGTAGCTATCTTTGATATTCAGATCAAAACGCAATTCGATAGGAACGTGCCGAGAAAATCCAAAGCCATCACCCTGGTCCTGTTGGACAGAGAATTACACTTTGAATCGGATGGAAATAAGATGTTAATCATTCGATGAGAGACGTGTGTGAAAAAAAAAATATATATATAAATAAAAATTTTAAAAAATTATTATAAAAATGAATGATAAAGAAAGAGAATACTTAAGAAGAAACAGACGTGTTTTGATTAAAAATATTTCGCAAGATTCGTTAGCAATAATTCTAGACACTTCAGTGTAAACAGAACCTTTGATACTGACCGATTATATGAGACATGAAATCGAAAGTAAAATCTTGATAGAAGATAAGACCAGAAAACTTTTAGACACGTTGACGTATAGAGGACCGACTGCTTTTCAAGAATTTATAAAAGCTCTTCGAAATGCTAAAATAGATGTTGATGCATGTTTCGAGATAGGTGATCCAATTTCACGAGATGAAACATTATGAGAAATAACATATTAAAACAAAACCAAAAAAAATAAAAATAAAGTAAAGTAATGAGATCTAGAGATATTGGACATCTTTCTAAATCTCATTACTTTTTTTTGTTGTTTTTAATAATCACTCATTATTTTTTTTTAATTAATTATTTCCACGCGTTCACTGTTTGTTCAAAGGATCTAGGTCAATCAGTAGACTCACCACGCAACTGGCGGCTTCGGGATTATTGGTTTTCGTAACGAAATTAATCCTGTCTCCAGCATTCACTTTGAGAGGCATGCCGAACGTGCTAACATTCGCGTGTTGATTCTCAGTCTTTTCAACGCTGTATTTCTTATCACTCTCTACTCCATTCACCACGAGATTGACGACTGCTCTGTTATTCAAATCCGAGGAAGCCAGAGCCATTCGAATGATTTCACCTCCCAACAGCATGGGATATCCCACCTGACCATGTTTCAATCCGCTACCTCTGTTTCTGAAAGACCACTCGGTTTTTCCCTCCTCTAACGTGCTGGCCTCCTCGGCCCACACGATGATAAATTTTCTAGCATATTTGAGTCTTTCCACCACCGAAATCAGGGTGCAGGCATCCATCATGTTCACGGGATCTGGTAGATTCGTGAGCGCGTGTCCGCCCATGTCTAGTTTACCTTCCATGATGTCGCCCTTTCTCCAGACCAAGTTGTCATCCACGTACTTCCTGCTGACCATGCTGGAATCGAATTCGGGATCGTGATTGAGTCCGAATAAATTCTCACCGTTCATGTTGATGCCACCCCCCATGGTTCCGCCAGATTGTTTGCTCAGGTAGAGATCATCCACTTGTGATTCTAGGTATTCTTGTGATCGCATCACGGCAGAATCTACATAGCCCTTGTTGACTGCGGTTGAGTCCGCATCTGTGTTGTCGACCTTCGACAGATTCAATATCTTGTTGAATTCTGCATTCAGATCCGATTTCATTTCTCATCCAGCAGACTTTCTCTGTTCCAGATCTATGTAGTGTTTGGTCGCCACGTCCTTGGGATTCGTGGGAGTGGCCACGTTCGTTATCTTGTTAGAATTGGGGTTTAATTCCGAGTGCATCATTTTCTGAACGTATCTATTTATCAGGTGTTCGCTGAATCGCGCATGAGAGTCGTCAGTGTATTTCTTGGTCGTGGCATCAGTGGGATCTAGGGGATTTGCAGCGTTCACCAAACGTTTAGATTTCAGATCGAGATCGTCGGTCATGGCTTTATCAACGTAATTATCTAGCATGATTCGTTCAAAATCCGCGTTCCCTCTGTCAACATATTTTTTAGTCGCAGCAACTGCGAGATCTATCGGCTCGGGAAGATTGTAGAGCTTCTTATCGTTCATGTTCAAAGGTTTCTCTCGATGTTCGTCTCTCCGAACGTAACGTTCATCCAAGTTGGCAATGTCGTAACCATCGCCGACTTCGAGCATCTTCCTCTTCTTTTTGGGTCGACTTTCGTCGTCACTTCTACCAAATTTATCGACTGGCATGTTGTTTTGAGATTTTTGTTTTTAAAAATATATTTCAAACGCAGTTTATTAAAAAATGAATTATTTCACTCATTTTATTTTTCATTTTTATTCGATTAAATTTTTTAAAACAATTTTTTATCTTTATATACTATAAAAAAAAAATCTCTCTCTTATGTAAATCATTGAGAATGTCTTGAAACCGATCTCCTTCAGACCATTTCTTGAGAACGTAGAGATATAAGTGACCACAAAACACTTGATCTGGTGATTGCACTCGTTCCGTGTTGTAACGAACCATTGATTTGTTGAAATAGTTCTTTATTTCTTTCAGCGGCGAGATTCCGTAGCTGTCGAAATAATAATTCTTCTTCTTCCCGTTCTTGAACCACGCCACCCAGTGAGTGCCTTCACCCGATAAATCGTCTAGATTTAAAATTCCCCATTCTGATTGTCGAGGTCTTCTCTTCGGCAAGGCATCTCTGGAAAACACACCTAGAATATCTTTGATTTTCAAATCCTTCGCCGCATTCGACAGATCGATGTTGGATAGGGGTTCGTTAGGTAAGACGACACCTTCTATGGATATCTCTATTTTCTTATTCATAAATGCATATATATTTTTTTTTATTTATTTATTTTATTATAAGTCACTAAAATGACATTATTTTTTTTTTTTCTTTTTCTTTTTAAACTAACTCTATCGACTTCCATAATCTTGAATCCGTCTAATTCCTTGACTTCCATAATCTTGAATCCGTTTCATTCCTCTTGATTTTCTGGAATCCTATCATCCTTAATCATATCTGGAATCTTATCATCCACAATCATATCTGAAATCCTATTGTCTAAAATTAGATCCAAAGTCCAATGTCCGCGTGCTAAAGTGCTTATTTTATCGTCTAACACGAATCTCTTATCGTCGTCGGCCGTCAGTGAAATCTTGTTGACTATTTTGGTATACAAGTCATGATTTTCGCTTCGACTCGATTTCATAGTCTTATACACCAGACCACTTCCTAACAGGCAATCTTTATACTCTTGGAAAGAGATGTTTTTCTTCACCACGCATGCTTTAACCCCTTTGCACTTCTTGATCTCTTCATCTTCTAGACGATAAGCATACAGTTTGGGTCTCAAGCCCACGAATTCGACGATTTGTTTACCACCGCTCTCGTCCTTAAATTTACCCAACACCTTCTTGTTGTCGTTCGATTGAATGTTGGACGGGTGTTCGACGGTATAATTGCTCGTGTCAAACCATGCGGCCACGTCCGGAGATATATCTTGGTAGACATCTTTTGTGTCTATCTCGTAAACCAAACTGTCTGTGTCAGTGAACAGTAGTTTGGCTTTATCACCAAATTTTCGTTTGACGTAATTGTAGTGAAACTCGTACATCAATCGCTTGCTGATATCTAAGATGATCGGTCTCAGATAATATGGTTTGTCGAACTTCAGGTGCGTCTTTTGCATGTGAACGGCCACTAGATTTTCGTCGAATATGGTTCGGTGTTTGTAATTGTGTTTCGCCACTAATTTTTTAGCTCTTTTCTCAGACGTGATGAGTTGAACGTCGGTTCTCTTCCTGATGTTTTCCATCGATTTACCGTACACGCCGTTGTTCATGAGTTTTAAGAAATCTTTTTTGAAATAGTTCTTGGCTTGAATTCTGAGATTCGTGTTGAGATCGATGTATTTTTTCATCCAAGGCTCTTCGTCGAATCGAATGATGCGACGAATGTTGTCTAATTTCATCTCATAATTGACATATTGTTTCAAATTCTCACTGTAGACGACGTAGTTATGTTTGTTAGAAAAATTGGGAATGAGTTTTTCTTTGTCTCCTTCACTTGGTTTCATTCATTTGGGAGCTAGCGGATAATCGTTGTGTAGATCGTGTAATTCTTCCCGATAGTTCAAATCGACTACTAAAATGCAAGGATAGTCTCTCCATTTTTGCATCTCTTCCTGTTCCATTACCCATTCGAAATTTCCAATCATTGAAGGATGACTCATAGCCCAACCGTACAGATTATTAGCGTCCCAATACGGTATGTATTTATTCGATCATTTCGAATCGAAACCTTCTTTCATGTAGGGATTGTTAGCTTCAGAATATCTGTGGGAGATCATCGAGACGCCACCTCTTGTAGCTCTTTCGAACATGAGCAACATGTCCACGTCGGATAATAATTCCAATTGGACTTCGGTGGTCTTCAACAGAGCGTCCCACACCAGACCGTGTGCGGTGAAATACCAAGCGGGATCCAGATCATAATTTCGACGACAGACATCTCGAAAATTTTCTAACACGTCTGCCAAAAGCAGAACGTCAGTCTTCAGATAGAGATCGTGATAATCTCTCATGGTTTTCATATTGAATGATTTCCACACGCTTTTAGCATGTTTGTAATTCTCGTTGGAAATGTCGGATTCGTATAATTTTGAATAAAAATCTTCTTTCGAAGGTAGTGTGCTGTCGTCGAATCTCTTTAGATCATTCATGTAATCGTAAGGATAGACTCCTTTCCTCAACATAACGTTTACTCGTTCTCCAAAATGTTTGCTCGTGATTTTAAATTTATCCTTGCTCATGTTATCGACTAATTTTTCCAGAGCGGTCGACATGAATTTAAAACTGTCGATGAAACGTATGCAATTTAATTCTTCGTGGGAGGTGCCGAGATTTTTTACGAACAGATGACTGTCATAACCTGAGAGATTGTGAAGTATCACCAGATAGAAAATGGCATCTTGATATTTTAAATTACACTTGCTGTGAGCCGGACTGCGATGCAGACCCATGTAATGATCGTGGTCTCTAACATTCTTATTTTCCTCTGAATTCTCATCGAATGATTGTCTGCATATGTGACATTCTGTGGCTCTGTTATTTTCGTCCTGCTGCTCTCACGTGATGATCATTTTCGCCGGAGTTTTGAATTTGTTGTATAATATTTGAATTTTCGATTCTAACTCTTCCACGAACCTTTGAGCCATGTCGTTGTCTTCGCACTGTTTCGTGTAGGTGAAGGGACCCATGTCATGTTGCGAGTCAAAAGCACATTTCACGTAAATGCAATAACCCAAAGGCGCGTGTTTTTGATATCTTTCGACGTAACTTTGAAGAGCATTAGGTTGGCAGGAACTCATTTTCACGGTGAAACATTCGAAATCGGCGTACATGACAAATAGTACTTTTAACCTTCTATTGCGATTTTCAAACTTCACGATGGTGTTGGGTTTGGGCATTTTGATGGCGACACCTTGATTTTCATTGCAATATTCCTGAAGTTTCGCTAACGATTTTTCGCTCTGAAACATGTTCATGCAGTTATAACATAAACATATCTTTTCCTTTATGTTTATTATTTTGTCTCGACAGTAATTGGCTCGGATTTTTAACCCATCAATAATGACGATTGTCACCATTCGAAATCAATAATAAAATAATTGTCTTTTCTCTTTCGAGATTCGAAGTCTGTCTGAGAGGATAGATCATTCGTTTTTCATCATCGTATCCCAAGACATTCACTGCTATGGTAGGATTTTGAGCCTCGAAACAGTCAATGTGTTTTAACTGTGTTGGAAAGTCACTCCGGTCCAATCGAGATTTTTAGATGTCTCCTCGTAACGAGAAACTCTATCGGAGTTCATTTTGAGAGGGTATAAAGCGGAGGTGACTGCCCATTTAAAACACTGATCATCTTTATTTCTCACGTTGATCACAGCATTTTTTTTAGCTAAGAAATACGTAATTCCACGTAGGAAGACCCTTTCAATGAATCATTTTCAGTTATATGAATTTCGTGTTTCAACACCTCATCGAACGTCCAATTACTACCTTCATGTTGATAATTCGCGAGAGACGTCAACATCTTGTCTTTCATCTTTTCGAAAATGTCTAATAAATCTGAACCTCAAAATATGGGTTCGACGTTAGATCTGAAATATGCATTTTTCACAATGCTCTCGCTGGACTTCACATCGTTTTTATTCATCACGCAATGGAGTATCATCTTAATTTTTCATCCCACGTTCATGTATTTGCAAAACAAATCCAATATTTTTTTCTTCACCCATTCCATGAATAATTTCGCATTGATTTTCTTGAACGAGGGAACCATGTCGAAAGTTTTAAAAATGCCTTTGATCGCACTCTCCCGTTCTACGGGCTTCGATTGGAATAGTTCTGTAGCGAGTCGTGCTACATATTCTTCTCCTTTCCCTTCGTTGATTGCTTGTCAAATTTCGCTCCATATATCTCGTTTGTCTAGAATTTGAAGTGCATCACTCGTTTTCGTTTTCGTTTTTCTTTTCTTTTGAAACTTGAAGTTCTTCAACGGCTTTTCGTTTAGTCGTCTTCTTATTTTTCACAACTGAAACGTTTTGGGTTTTTTTCGATGTCGGCATTTCGATTCCTTTTACTATCTTTTTCTTCTTCTCATTTTTCACAACCGATGCATTTTTGGACGTCGTTGCTATCGACATTTTGTTTGCCTTTCCATCATTTCGCAAATATTCCTGTATGACTTCAGTTTTTTTTTATTTAGTTCTATGATTTCTGAAATGTGGAATTTTTAATAGTTTACAAATCTCGTTTAACTGAGGTACAGTTTTCTCATTTAAATTTTCCATTTTTTTATTTGTTTGCTCCATTTGTAAGAATATATTTTTTTTTGTTTTCGAATTTTGTATTTAAATAATTTGTTAAAAAAAGGTTTTTTTTTACTCTTTATATATATAAAAAAAGAGTTTTTTTAATTTTCTTTAATGTAAAAATTTTTTTTTGATGAAATTAATCTATTTTTATGTTCCTTAACGTGAAAAAAATTGAATTAATACGAGAAAAAAGGATGTTAAAATTTAACTTTTTATTTATATATAAAGAGAAAAAAACTTTTACAAAAAAAATTTTTACATTAAAGAAAATTAAAAATTAATAAAAACTTTTTTTTATATATATATAAAGAGCAAAAAAAAACCAAACTTTTTAACAAATTATTATTTAAACACAAAATTTAAAAATATATATTATTTGCAATAATTCATAAAACAAAAAAAAAAACAAATAATCGATCATGACAACAACAACTAAGAGATGTGAATTGAAATTGAAATGAGTCGAAACGTATAAAAAATTCGGTTATAAAATCTATAGATTACAATGATACGACTCCATCGAATTGAATGAGGTCGAGACGAAGGGCTTAGAGCATAAACATGACAAATATAGCATGCCTTTGAAATTGGATGAAGCCATGCTCGATTTGTTTTACGAGTACCAAAGCGATCTGCAGAATATCATCGTCGCCGGAGACAGTGAATTTGACAAGGACAATTTGTCGTTGTTCTATGGAAGTTACATATATCCAAAAATCTCACTCGAACTCATGGACAAATTGGGTGGTGAGAGCGTGTTCACCGATGTAAAAAAAACTTAAAAAAGTAAAGATAAACATTCAACACATTTTCGAAAAAGAAGAAAACACGAGTGTCAACATGCTAATAACGGACTTGGAAATATAAACAATAGAGAGGAAAAAAAAGTAATGAGATCATCTTTAGATCTCATTACTTTTTTTTGGTTTTTTTTTTGGTTTTCCTTCTTCACTATTGCCCATATATTATAATAACGTTTCCTTTTTTCTCAAATTTCAGCGTCAATTCTTCTTTTCTTTTTTTTTGTTTTGTGATATGCTACATTTTTATAAGAACACATTTGTTTATCCGAATCATAATTATGAACGAATGTTGTGCATCTCGGTAACACTCGCATCATTACCATTCTCTTCAGAAGATAGTGGTAACGGTGGAAAACGTCTCATTCTTTTAAATTTCAACCACGTATCCCAATCTTTATTTAACTCCTTTATCAGTTCTTTCCTAAGATATCCATCATTAGCATCTAATCGTTTTTCCACATCTTTTTCACACTCTATCTAGCGATATTCATCATTATCGTCTAATTGTTTTTCCACCTTTTTATCCATTTTATATTATTTTATACTTTCTATGATTTATATTTTATATTTATATAATTATATAATTTTTTTATAGTATAATAACATATTCAAAATTGGTATATTCGTAAATGGCGAATTCTCACCAAACAACAAACCCTTGCCGAGTCGCTCAACGTTCTGTCCACTCTTCAGATAGAGACCGTTTCCACTCAAAGAGTTGTCACCTCTAACAGGTTCTAGATACAATCCTTTACTGCTGTCGTCTACGTGGACACGACACACAGCTCCTCCCTTCTTCAAAAACAGTCTGCTGCCACCCATTAATTTCTCAACTGCCGAACTCGCGAGTCCCGTGAGAGCTCCCACGCCGAGTGTCTTTCTGAGAAAGGGTAATGCCTTTGCAGTGAAGGGTAATGCTTTTGCGGCAATTCCTGCCAATAGCGGTAGGAAACCACCTTTCATTCTCAAATTGTATCTCAATTGAGCGGGACTCAATCTCACCGTCAACCCTCTTCCATCACGAATCACTTTATCCATCCTTTTGATTTGACTTCTGGTCCAGGCGATCGAATCCTGACCACCACTCGTCAGATCTTCGTGAGTGAATTTGAATCTCACCGCCTCGCCTGGAGTTGTTAACGCTCTCTTAAGTTTCTTCCTCTGTCCTGCGGATATGTTCACATTTTTAAACACGTATTGTGTCATAATTCTTTTTTTAAAATATATTTTCTTCAATTGTTTTTTTTGTTTTAATGATAATTATATATATTAAATAATTTTTGTAAAATTAATATTGCGTTTATTTTATTTTTGTTATTTATACATATACACAATATTTTTTTTTTTTTGCTTTTATATTTCTCTTATGTGAAATCGTATCATCACCCTCTCTCCGTGAAGATCTAACAGTTCACCATCTTGATCCATCAACGTGGTTTTGAGACTATACAACGTGTCTAAAATCACTGGTAGATAAACTAAATTTCGAGGTCGTTCCATGATTTGATAACCTGGCGACACATTTGGAAAGAAGGAATAGATTATCGGTTGAGCGCTACCATTCACGTAGCTTCCAGCAATCACATCCACGTTCACCAGAATGCTATTGACTGCCAGAATGTCGACCGTATTTCCAGATGCCGCGTGGCCTCGATACATCTTTTGATCGAATCCCAGCATCTTGCCTATAGAATCGTTTGTATTGAAATCCACTCGAAAATTATCTTCCAAATCCAACATCATCTGTAAGGTATTAGGATTGGGAGCGAGTCTGATCTTGTTGCTTCCCTTTCCATCCGTCTTCATTCGCGTCTGAATGTAATTGTTCAAATCATCTATGTGGTAACTTCCTTGGGGAATTCGAATCTCCAACCAATCCTCTCCGTCGGAATACTTGAACGAGTTATTCTTTTCGGTGACGTTGGGAAAGGAATAATAAGTCTCCAGATTCACCAACGCCATCTCATATGTTTTCTCTCTGTTCAATTTGATGGAAGGTTCGAATTTCGTCACGAATCGAGTTGAATCACCACTCACCACGATTTGAATGGATTGTTTTGCAGCTGTATTCTCGGCTATCCGTTCTAACAATTCTCCTTGTTCGAACATTATATTTAATTTAATTTTTTTTATTTTTTCAAAAACTAATTATTTGAAGATTTATTATTTTCTAATTTTTTTTTATTTCCACACTCTATCTTTATTATCATCAGAAACATAAAACTTGTCGAATCCGCACCGATATTTTCCGCCATTAAATTTGCTAGTCAAATCGATCATGACGAAATTGTAAAGTCCTCCATCCCAAACCCTCTTACAGAATCTCCTGAATTCCGCCACGCTCATGTCATTTGCGACGTGATCGCTGTAGATGTGATTGAGATTCTTGAGATTTTGGCGAAAGAGACATAGAAAATTAGCGTTCTCCCTTATCGTCTGTCTGGGCAATCGAAAATAATTCTGCGACAGGTAGAAACAGTCCACGTTGCTGTGACGACCCCTAACGTAATACGCTTCGCATCGGTGCTGTCTCTCCAAAAGCAGATCGTCGAAAATCATGAGATTCTTATCTTTCGATTTCAATTCTCTAGGATCTGGAACATCGCTAGCGTTCTCATAAAATCGACACTCGACGTTCGAAGATGCATTTCTCTTCATCAATTCCATCGCTGCACCGTCCAAAATGGTCGAAAGAGAAGCTTCACTTTTGTCAAATTCCTCCCTACTGTCAAAGATTCTGGCTATGACGTCCTTGAGCAATCTACGATCCATGCACTCTCGAAGCAATCTGTAGTCGGGTTGAAACAAGCTCTTGCCAAACACAAACAATCTGTCGTAATCCAACCAGTTGGGTCGCGACAACAGATTCATCAACAGATTGGTCTTTCCACAATTCGATTTTCCCACTATCAAGCCTCTTATGCTTTTGGGAAAGAACTCATTATTCGACCTCTTGGTTGCGGCGTCGTTCCAAGACATATCTTTAATGTTCATCTTTGTTTTATTTTATTTTTTTTTTGTTATTTTAGATTTTTTTCAAACACAATTTTTTATGTTTTTTCAAACTCAGTTTTTAATATTATTATTTATTTATATTACACTGTCGCGAGTTCTCTTCAATCCAGATCCACTCGTCATTTTGGATAAATCTTGTATGGGTACCACAGCATCATTAAAATCTTTCCAACTTTTCGGCATTCGCTCTAATGCAGCTCGCTTCGCCGGTGGACTGATCAACTTGTCGATCAACGCATCGGCTGCCCTCTTGCCAGCCACAGAAGCTATCCTACCACTGGCTTCAGAAGCAGCTTTCTTACCAGCATCAAAAGCTGTCTTCTTACCGACCTCAAATGCGGTCGATGCGAGTTTTCTACCCACATCACTCGTGAACTCTCGCATTATAGAATCGACGATGCCAGAACCGCCTTGAATGTAAGTTCTAATGTATCCCCTGTTCTTTATCACCAACATATTTTATTATATAATATATATTTTGTTTTCACTGGTAAATCGTTTGTTGTTTAAATACTTTTTATTATTCTAGTGTAAAATTTACTGTTTTTATTTTATATATTTTTTGTTTGTTTGTTTGTTTCTCTCTACTTATTATATACATCAATCCTTCAATTCGTTCATCAGCCTTTTATAATGGCTTTTATTCAAAACCTTCTGTCGTAACAATTCGTCGCATATGCTAACTATCTCATTATCTAATCCTGTCTTACCAGCACGTCTACTTGCCATCAACAATCTCAATCTCTGAAACAGAGTGTTAGAATCGCTCGGAAGAAAAGTGGTTTCCACCCCTTTACCACTCACCGATTCGACGAACTTCTTATGCGAATTCCATATAGGTTTCACCACTTTCTTCCACTTGTAACCTCTGCTGGCTTTAGGTCTCGTCTCTCTGTCATCGTTATTTCTCTTCATGGCGTTGGTCTGAACCAGAATGTCGCCGTAATTGTTGTAATCCTGTTCCGTGTAATCACTAGGCTTATCGTAAAGAAGAAATTTGTGCAGTCCGGAAGTTAATTCGTACCTATTCGGGCCGACAGTTAATTCATCATCATCTATTTCCACTTCTGTGTCGCCCACAAAAGTTCTACCATCCGAATCCTTATAAAATCCATACAACAGATCTCTCTTACCACCATCCTCGGACAACGCGACACTATCAGTGGTGATAGTCGAAGCTCTATCATCGCTCTCATTCACGTCGGTTTCGATTCTCACGGGAACGTAATCCGGTGTAGATTGAAACGAATACTGGTTTGTAAAACTACCAGGCAACGAACCCATTCTCAAAGAACTTTCTTTTAAGGGCCTCAATTCGTCAACGATCTCCTTCTTGCTTCGCTCTTGAACCTCCGTCACAGGTTTAAATATTTTTGTTGTCTCGCATTTGAGTTCGATCTCTCCAAGATGTCTGCTTCTGTCAGCCGATTGAATGCCCTTTTTGGCACGTTCATATTCATTTAAAAGCTGATCTCAGCGTTTAGCATCCATCTGTAAAAACATTGTTTTTTCGTTTTTTAAATTTTTAATATTTCCTTTGAGTATGCTAATGTGAGTTATTTATTATTTTCAAAATTAAATGTATAATTATTTTTTATGTTTTAAGTAAATAAAATCTTCTGTCTTTAATATAATAACTAAAAACCAGTTGAGGAAAAAACATTTTTACATGATAAACCTCTATAAATGCGTTTTGCCTCTGAACGCATTAAAATCGCATCACAGATTATTTGTTCAATGGCGAACTGGAGAACTTTGAAAAGTTTGAAAGTTTTAGTACATAAGAAACCGGTTTCTGATTTAATGCGTTTGAGAATAATTACATCTGATAATCAAAATCACAAGTAAACACATCAGTAATGTAACGCTTTCAAAAATACACTTTTAAATCATATCAATTAATCTTTTGAACTGTTTCCACTTTCATCTATAGAATAGTTTTTTTCAGTTAAACTATTTAACTGACAATTGACGCTCATTTGAATAAAAACCCGTAATACATTTCGAGCATGACAAATGGCGTTCTCAGTAAGGTTTATACAGTAGGGATTTTCCAAAAAACTTAGTTTTTTTTTCTGTTGAGTTTGGAAAATCCCACTATTCCCCCCACTAATGTCAAAAATGGGAGCGCCCAACCCAATACTAGTCTGTTAAGTTTGGAAAAATCCACTATGGGTATTCCCCCCACTTACGATCAGGAAACGTGGCAGTGGTTTGCGGGTTCAGTATCACCTTTTTTCCATGTACCGTACATAAGTCGATTTTTGATGTAGAATCTGCAAATGGGTTTCCCTGTACACCTCCATAGGATTCAGTGTTAAAATCGTGTGCAGATACAGAATCTGCAACCACTTTTGATGCTGATACAGAATCCGCAACACGTTTTTTGCTCACGATTTTAACACTAAATCCTATGGGGAAACCCATTTGCGGATTCTGTATCAGACAATCGACCTCATTTTTCTTAAAATTTCATACATTTTTTTCACTCTTGAGCGACATGTATATAGAATCCAGTGATATAGAATCTGCTTTGCGGATTCTGTATCACCCCAAAAAACGACATTTTCGTGTACTTGTACACGATTTTAACACTAAATCCTATGGAGGTGTACATCGATGTACGTGTACATGTACAAAATCGTGTACAAGTGATACGGAATCCGCCTATATTACCTACTCCCAATCATGGGTAACGACCAACGACTTAAAGGAATGCACATTAACATTAGAAGTGTGTAAAATAAAAAAAAATCAACTTAATTCATTACACTGATGAAACATCACAGGATGTAATTTCAATCAATGAAACTTGGTTGAAATCGTCTTAAAACTTAAAAATTCCCAGATAGTCAATAGTTAGACGCTATCGCCTGACCCAACGGGGAGGCGGTGTGGCCCTACTTATAAAAACAACCTACAGTACTCCATAATTGGTATTATGCTCATGTTGAATGGTTTCGTGCGCCTTCGGCCCTTCGGACCCACAACGTCCCTGCACGCGAAACCATTCAATCTGAACATAATACCAAACAGCCACTTACAAGCTGAGGTTTGGGTATAGAGATACACATAGATGGCAAACCTCATGCTGTAATATCTCTGTACAACGAACCAACGCAAAACTTTGACCCCGATAACTTCAGTTGCTTTTCAGAAAAATATAAATATTTTATTCTACTCGTCGACCTAAACTCACATCACAAGCTTTTTGGGTGCAGAAAAGCAGCCAAAATGGAGACATCCCATTTAATATAATTGAAGAACTTGATTTTTTTATCGTAAATGACATAGCTCACGTACCGCTCTGCCGTAAACCCTGACTATGAGGAGATACTGGATCTCACGATAGTCACCAAAACCTTGCAAGTAAGATTGAAAATTTCAGAGTGGGCCACCACATTGGCAGCAACCCCCTTCATATACACCTCACTGTCTCTAGCAGCAAAGCCCCCAAAAACTCCGAACGAAGCTCAAACGCGATCTTAGTAGAGCCAACTGGTCACTGTTCAGAGATATCATAGACATAACCACATAGGTCACAACCCCTAAGACGCCCCAAGAAATAAATGAAGCACAAAAGAAACCATAAAGAAAGCTTTCGATGAAGTGTGCCCGCTCAAGGGGCAGCCAACCTTCAAACTAAAGGCACGCAGGTCAACAATAAAATCACTTCTCTTCGCACCAGATGTTACAACACTCCTATTTGGCTCCGAATTCCTTACCAGTGAAGAAAATATATCTGTATTTGAAATGGTGCAGGACTTTATTCTACTTAGTAAATGCTTCCAATAACTGCGATGCTACTGCGTTTCCGTTTTTAAAAGTCTGAAACTATGTTGTGAAACCTGTAGTACAAGAAACAAATATGTCTCAATTGTACATTCTTGTTCAGGAAGTGTAGCATTTGAAGGCTGACAGGTTTCAGTCGGTTCCGTTTCTCGGTTACAATTAACCCCGCTATAAATAAAACTTCGCGAGCTTAGAGACATCAGGGTATTGTTGCTCATTTTCATTCCACCAAAGCAGTGATCTTTGTCCAACCCGATAGCGTCAGATGCCAGGTGGACCTCCAGCACTTTTTTACCATCAATATCTCGAACACAGTTCCTACTGCTTGGCATCTCTCGAAATGCTCGCGTATTTCGTATCTGTAATATCCACAATATCAGTATTAGAACATTCTCGGGAAGCCTGATAATTATCGGTTATCACTTTGTCAAGCTGTGTACGAACAATTCTATATGCTTCTTTCTTGTACTCATCAGTGACAAAGGGTAACTTTTTCATCCTCGGATCAAGCACAGCAGCTGCCTGCATTGTGGTGCGTGTATCATCATCCCCAAGTCTTTTTTCTAAATATTCAGAGAAGATGGTTTTGACACTCTGTATGAATAACGGGTCTTCTTTCTCCGGCTCCATGACATATGTTATAAGATTCATCACAACTGCATACACCAATGAAACTGTTCAAAATGTCTCAGCCCCCATCTCTTGTGATATAACATTCAGCGGTTCCAGTGTTTTGCAGAGAACGGTACCATTGACCCAAAAATCAGGAGATGGGACGAAATCTCGTATCTCTGCTTCTGCTTTCTGGTTATCCACCAAAACATTCAGCATCAATCTGTGATGCGATTTTAACGCGTTCAGAGGCAAAACGTATTTATAGAGGTTTATAATTGTAAAATGTTTTTCCTCAACTGGTTTTTTAGTTAGTATATTAAAGACGGAAGATTTTATTTACTGAAAACATAAAAATAATTATACATTTTATTTTGAAAATAATAAATAACTCACATTAGCATACTCAAAGGAAATATTAATAATTTAAAAAACGAAAAAAAATGTTTTTACAGATGGATGCTAAACGCCGAGATCAGCTTTTAAATGGATATGAACGTGCCAAGAAGGGCATTCAATCGGCTGACAGAAGCAGACGTCTTGGAGAGATCGAACTCAAACGTGAGACCACAAAAATATTTAAACCCGTGACAGAGGTTCAAGAGCGATGCAAGAAGGAGATCGTTGACGAATTGAGACACTTAAAAGAAAGTTCTTTGAGAATGGGTTCGTTGCCTGGTAGTTTTACAAACCAGTATTCGTTTCAATCTACACCGGATTACGTTCCTATGAGAATCGAAACCGACGTGAGTGAGAGCGATGATAGAGCTTCGACTATCACCACTGATAGTGTCACGTTGTCCGAGTATGGTGGTAAGAGAGATCTGTTGTATGGATTTTATAAGGATTTGGACGGTAGAACTTTTGTGGGCGACACAGAAGTGGAAATAGATGATGATGAATTAACCGTCGGTTCGAATAGGTACGAATTATCTTCCGGACTGCACAAATTGCTCCTTTACGACAAGCCTAGTGATTACACGGAACAGGATTACAACAATTATGGCAACATTCTGGTTCAGACCAACGCCATGAAGAGAAATAACGATGACAAAGAGACGAGACCTAAAGCCAGCAGAGGTTACAAGTGGACGAAAGTGATGAAACCTATATGGAATTCGCATAAGAAGTTCGTCAAATCGGTGACTGGTAAAGGGGTGAAAACCACTTTTCTTCCGAGCGATTCTGACGCTCTGTTTCAGAGATTGAGATTGTTGATGGCAAAAAGATGCGCTGGTAACACAGGATTAGATAATGAGATAGTTAGCATATACGACGAATTGTTAAGACAGAAGGTTTTGAATAAAAAACATTATAAAAGGCTGATGAACGAATTGAAGGATTGATGTATATAATAAGTAGAGAGAAACAAACAAAAATATATAAAATAAAAACAGTAAATTTTACACTAGAATAATAAAAAGTATTTAAACAACAAACGATTTACCAGTGAAAACAAAATATATATTATAAAATAAAATATGTTGGTGATAAAGAACAGGAGATACGTTAGAACTTACGTTCAAGGCGGTTCTGGCATCATCGATTCTATAATGCGAGCGTTCACGAGTGATGCGGGTAGAAAACTCGCATCGACCACATTTGAGGTCGGTAAGAAGACGGCTTTGGATGCTGGTAAGAAAGCCACTTCTGAAGCCAGTGTTAGGATAGCTTCTGTGGCTGGCAAGAGGGCAGCCGACGCATTGATTGATAAGTTGATCAGTCCAGCGGCAAAGCGAGCTACGTTAGAGTGAACGCCGAAAAGTTGAAAGATTTTAAGAATGCTGTGGTACCCATACAAGATTTAGCCAAAATGACGAGTGGATCTGGATTGAAGAGAACTCGTGATGGTGTAATATTAATAAATAATAATATTAAAAACTGAGTTTGAAAAAAACCATAAAAAATTGTGTTTGAAAAAATCTAAAATAATAAAAAAAAAAAAAATAAACAAAGATGAACATTAAAGATATGTCTTGGAATGACACCGCGACTAAGAGGTCGAATAATGAGTTCTCTCCGAAAAGCATAAGAGGCTTGATAGTGGGAAAATCGAATTGTGGAAAGACCAATCTGTTGATGAATCTGTTGTCGCGACCTGACTGGTTGGATTACGACAGATTGTTTGTGTTTGGCAAGAGCTTGTTTCAACCCGAATACAGATTGCTTCGAGAGTGCATGGATCGTAGATTGCCCAAGGACGTCATAGCCAGACAGTAGGGAGGAATTCAACAAAAGTGAAGCTTCTCTTTCGACCATTTTGGATGGTGCGGCGATGGAATTGATGAAGAGAAATGCATCTTCGAACGTCGAGTGTCGATTTTATGAGAACGCTAGCGATGTTCCAGATCCTAGAGAAGTGAAATCGGAAGATAAGAATCTCATGATTTTCGACGATCTGCTTTTGGAGAGACAGAACCGATGCGAATCGTATTACGTTAGGGGTCGTCACAGCAACATGGACTGTTTCTACCTGTCGCAGAATTATTTTCGATTGCCCAGACAGACGATAAAGGAGAACGCTAATTTTCTATGTCTCTTTCGCCAAGATCTCAAGAATCTCAAACACATCTACAGCGATCACGTCGCAAACGACATGAGTGCGGCTGAATTCAGGAGATTCTGTAAGAGGGTTTGGGATGGAGGACTTTACAATTTCATCGTGATCGATTTGACTAGCAAATTTAATGGCGGAAAATATTGGTGCGGATTCAACAAGTTTTATGTTTCTGATGATAATAAGATAGAGCGAAAAAATAAAAAAAAATAGAAAATAATAAATCTTCAAATAATTAGTTTTTGAAAAAATAAAAATAAAATTAAATATAATATTCGAACAAGGAGAATTGTTAGAACAGATAGCCAAGAATACGGCTGCAAAACAATCCATTCAAATCGTGGTGAGTGTCGATTCGACTCGATTCGAGACGAAATTCGAACCTTCCATCGAATTGAACAGAGAGAAAAGATACGAGATGGCGTTGGTGAATCTGGAGACTTATTATTCCTTTCCCAATGTCACCGAAAAGAATAACTCGTTTAAGTATTCCGACGGAGTGGATTGGTTGGAGATTCGAATTCCCAAAGGAAGTTACGACATAGACGATTTGAACAATTACATTCAGATGCGAATGAAGACGGATGGAAAGGGAAGCAACAAGATCAGACTCGCTCCCAATCCTAATACCTTACAGACGATGTTGGATTTGGAAGATAACTTTCGAGTGGATTTCAATACGGACGATTCTATAGGCAAGATGCTGGGATTCGATCGTAAGATGTATCGAGGCCACGCAGCATCTGAAAATACGGTCGACATTCTCGCAGTCAATAGCATTCTGGTGAACGTGGATGTGATTGCTGGAAGCTATGTGAATGGTAGTGCTCAACTGACAATCTATTCCTTCTTTCCAAACGTGTCGCCGGGTTATAAGATCGTGGAACGACCTCGAAATTTAGTTTATCTACCAGTGATTTTAGACACGTTGTATAGTCTCAAAACCACGTTGATGGATCAAAATGGTGAACCGTTAGATCTTCGCGGAGAGAGGGTGACGATACGATTTCACATAACAGAAATATAAAAGCAAAAAAAAAAAATATTGTGTATATATATAAATAACAAAAATAAAATAAACGCAATATTAATTTTACAAAAATTATTTAATATATATAATTATCATTAAAACAAGAAAAACAATTGAAGAAAATGTATTTTAGAGAAAGAATTATGATACAATACGTGGTTAAAAACGTGAACATATCCGCAGGACAGAGGAAGAAACTTAAGACAGCATTAACAACTCGAGGCGAGGCGGTGAGATTCAAATTCACTCACGAAGATCTGATGAGTGGTGGTCAGGATTCGATCGCCTGGACCAGAAGTCAAAGCAAAAGGATGGAGAAAGCGATTCGTGATGGAAGAGGGTTGACGGTGAGATTGAGTCCCGCTCAATTGAGATACAATTTGAGAATGAAAGGCGGTTTCCTACCGCTATTGGCAGGAATCGCTGCAAAAGCATTACCCTTTGACGCAAAGGCATTACCCTTTCTCGGAAAGACTCTCGGCGTGGGAGCTCTCACAGGACTCGCGAGTTCGGCAGTTGAGAAATTAATGGGTGGCAGCGGACTGTTTTTGAAGAAGGGAGGAGCCGTGTGTCGCGTCCACGTAGATGACAGCGGTAAAGGATTGTATCTAGAACCCGTTAGAGCTGACAACTCTTTGAGTCGAAACAGTCTCTATCTGAAGAGTGGACGGAACGTTGAGCAACTCAGCAAGGGTTTGTTGTTTGGTGAGAATTCGCCATTTAAGAATATACCGATTTTGAATATGTTATTATAATGTAAAAAAAATTATATAATGATATAAATATAAAATATAAATCAAAGAAAGTATAAAATAATATAAAATGGACAAAAAGGTGGAAAATAGATGATAATGATGAATATCACGAGATAGAGTGTGAAAAAGATGTGGGAAAACGATTAGACGCTAATGATGGATATCTTAGGAAAGAATTGATAAAAGAGTTAAATAAAGATCAGGATATGTGGATGAAATTTAAAAGAATGAGATGTTTTCCACCGTTACCAGTATCTTCTGAAGAGAATGGTAATGATTCAAGTGTTACCGAGAGATGCACAACATTCGTTCATAATTATGATTCGGATAAACAAATGTGTTCTTATAAAAACGTAGCACATCACAAAAAAAAAGAAAAGAAGAATCGACGCTGAAATTTGAGAAAAAAGGAAATGTTATTATAATATATGGGCAATAGTGAATAAGGAAAACAAAAAAAAACAAAAAAAACAAAAAGTAATGAGATCTAAAGAAGATCTCATTACTATTTTTTCCTTCTTCTTCGCTAAAAATCAATCTCTCTATTGTTTATCTTTCCAAGTCCATTATTAGCATGTTGACACTCGTGTTTTCTCCTTTTTTGAAAATGTGTTGAATGTTTATCTTTACTTTTTTAAGTTTTTTTGCATCGGTGAATGCGCTCTCACCACCCGATTTGTCCACGAGTTCGAGTGAGATTTTTGGATATATGTAACTTCCATAGAACAACGACAAATCATCCTTGTCGAATTCTCTGTCTTCGGCGACGATGATATTCTGCAGATCGCTTTGGTACTCGTAAAACAAATCGAGCATGGCTTCTTCCAATTTCAAAGGCATGCTATATTTGTCATGTTTATGCTCTAAGCCCTTCGTCTCGACCTCATTCAATTCAATGGAGTTGTGTTATTGTAATCTATAGATTTTATAACCGAATTTCTTATACGTTTTGACTCGATTCAATTTCAATTCGCATCTTTTAGGTGTTGTTGTCATGATTGATTATTTAGTTTTTTGTTTTATGAATTCTTGCAAATAATATATATTTTAAATTTTGTATTTAAATAATTTTTTAAAAAAGTTTGTTTTTTTTACTCTTTATATATATAAAAAAAGTTGTTTTTTTTTAATTTTAATTTTCTTTAATGTAAATTTTTTTTTTTTTTGTAAAAGTTTTTTCTCTTTATATATAAATAAAAAGTTAAATTTTAACATCCTTTTTTCTCGTATTAATTCAATTTTTTCACGTTAAGGAACATAAAAATTGATTAATTTCATCAAAAAAAATATTTTTTTTACATTAAAGAAAAAATTTTAAAAAATCTTTTTTATATATATAAAGAGTAAAAAAAGCAAACTTTTTTAACAAATTATTTAAATACAAAATTCGAAAAAAAATATTCTTACAAATGGAGCAAACAAATAAAAAAATGGAAAATTTAAATGAGAAAACCGTACCTCAGTTAAATGAGATTTGTAAACTATTAAAAATTCCACATTTCAGAAATCCTAGAACTAAATAAAAAAAAAATTGAAGTCATACAGGAATATTTAGAATATTTGTGAAACGATGGAAAGGCGAACGAAATGTCGATAACAAGGACGTCAAAAAATGCATCGGTTGTGAAAAATGAGAAGAAGAAAAAGATAGTAAAAGGAATCGAAATGCCGACGTCGAAAAAAACCAAAAACGTTTCGATTGTGAAAAATAAGAAGATGACTAAATGAAAAGCCATTGAAGAACTTCAAGTTTCAAAAGAAAAGAAAAGAAAAACTAAAACGAAAACGAGTGATGCACTTCAGATTCTAGACAAACAAGATATATCGAGCAAAATTCAACGAGCAATCAGCGAAGGGAAAGGAGAAGAATATGTAGCACGGCTGGTCATGGAACTATTCCAATCGAAGCCTGTAGAACAGGAGAGTGCAATCAAAGGCATATTTAAAACTTTTGACGTGGTTCCCTCGTTCAAGAAAATCAATCCAAAATTGTTTATGGACTGGGTGAAGAAAAAAGTATTGGATTTGTTTTGCGAACACATGAACATGGGACAAAAAATTAAGATGATACTCCATTGCGTGATGAATAAAATTGACATGAAGTCTGGCAAGAGCATCGTGAAAAATGCATATTTCAGATCTAACGTCGAACCCGTACTTCGAGGTTAAGATTTATCGGATGTTTTCGAAAAGATGAAAGACAAGATGTTGACATCTCTTGCGAATTATCAACATGAAGGTAGTAATTGGATGTTCGATGAGGTGTTTAAACTCGAAATTCATATAACTAAAAACGATTCATTGAAAGGATCTTCCTACGTGGAATTACAGTATTTCTTAGCTAAAAAACACTCTGTGGTCAATGTGAGAAATAAAGATGATCAGTGTTTTAAATGGGTAGTCACGTCTGCTTTATACCCTGTCAAAATCCATCCTGAGAGAGTTTTTCATTACGAGGAGACTTCTAAAAATCTCGATTGGACCGGAGTGACTTTTCCAACACAGTTAAAACACATCAAACGTTTCGAGGCTCAAAATCCCACCATAGCGGTGAACATCTTGGGATACGATGATGAAAATCGAATGATCTATCCTCTCAGACAGACTTCGTATCTCGAAAGAGAAAAGACGATTATTTTATTATTGATTTCGAATGGTGACAATCGTCATTATTGTTGGGTTAAACATCCGAGCCGATTACTGTCGAGACAAAATAATAAACATAAAGGAAAGATATGTTTATGTTGCAACTGCATGAACGCGTTTCGTAGCGAAAAATCGTTAGCGAAACATCAGGAATATTGCAATGAAAATCAAGGTGTCGCCATTGAAATGCCCAAACCAAACACCATCGTGAAGTTTGAAAATCGCAATAGAAGGTTAAAAGTACTATTCATCGTGTACGCCGATTTCGAATGTTTCACCGTGAAAATGAGTTCCTGCCAACGTAACGCTCTTCAAAGTTACATCGAAAGATATCAAAAACACACGCCTTCGGGTTATTGCATTTACGTGAAATGTGCTTTTGATTCACAACATGACATGGGTCCTTTCACCTACACGAAACAGTGCGAAGACGACGACGTGGCTCAAAGGTTCGTGGAAGAGTTAGAATCGAAAATTCAAATGTTATACAACAAATTGAAAACTCCGGCGAAAATGATCATCATGCGAGAGCAGCAGGACGAAAATAACAGAGCCACCGAATGTCACATATGCAGACAATCGTTCGACGGGAATTCGGAGGAAAATAAGAAGGTCAGAGACCACGATCATTACATGGGTGTGTATCGCGGTCCGGCTCACAGCAAGTGTAATTGAAAATATCCAGACGCCATTTTCTATCCGGTGATATTTCACAATCTCTCAGGTTACGACAGTCATCTGTTCGTGAAAAATCTTGGCACTTCCCACGAAGAATTAAATTGCATCGCGAACAGCGAAGAAAGATACATTTCATTCACGAAATGGAAGGTCATGGAGAAGAAAAGAGCAATCGACGGAGAGACGTTGGAAGAAAAAACGAAATCCATTCGTAGAAGCATACGTTTCATCAACAGTTTTAAATTCATGTCGACTGCTCTGGAAAAATTAGTCGATAACATGAGCAAGGATAAATTTAAAATCACGAGCGAACATTTCAGAGAATGAGTAGACATCATGTTGAGGAAAGGAGTCTATATCCTTACGGTTACATGAACGATCTAAAAAGATTCGACGACACCGCCCTACCTTCAAAAGAAGATTTTTATTCAAAATTATATGAATCTGACATTTCCGATGAGAATTACGATCACGCCAAAAACGTGTGGAAATTATTCGATATGAAAACCATGAGAGATTATCATGATCTCTATCTGAAGACCGACGTTCTGCTCTTGGCAGACGTGTTCGAAAATTTTCGAGACGTATGTCGTCGAAATTACGATCTGGATCCTGCTTGGTATTTCACCGCACCCGGTCTGGCATGGGATGCTCTGTTGAAGACCACCGAAGTCCAATTGGAATTATTATCCGACGTGAACATGTTGCTCATGTTCGAAAGGGCTGCGAGAGGTGGCGTCTCGATGATCTCCCATAGATATTCTGAAGCTAACAATCCCTACATGAAAGAAGATTTCGATTCAAAATGGTCGAATAAATATATACAGTATTGGGATGCTAATAATCTGTACGGTTGGGCTATGAGTCATCCTTTACCGATTGGAAATTTCGAATGGGTAACAGAACAGGAAGAGATGCAAAAATGAAGAGACTATCCTTGCATTTTAGAAGTCGATTTGAACTATCCGGAAGAATTACACGATCTACACAATGATTATCCGCTGGCTCCTGAACGAATGGAACCAAACGAAGGAGACGATGAAAAACTCATTCCCAATTTATCTAACAAATGTAACTACGTCATCTACGGAGAGAATTTGAAACAATACATCGATTACGGGATGAAATTAGTCGACATACATCACATCATTCGATTCGACGAAGAGCCTTGGATGAAAAAATACATCGATCTCAACACGAATCTCAGAATTCGAGCCAAGAATGATTTTGAAAAAGATTTCTTCAAACTCATGAACAACTGCGTGTACGGTAAATCAATGGAAAACATCAGGAAGAGAACCGACGTTCGACTCATCACGTCTGAGAAAAGAGCTAAAAAATTAGTGGCAAAACCCAATTACAAACACCGAACCATATTCGACAGAAATGTAGTGGCCGTTCAAATGCAAAAGATGCACCTGAAGTTTGACAAACCATATTATTATCTCGGACCGATCATCTTAGATATCAGCAAGCGATTGATGTACAAGTTTCACTACGATTACGTCAAAAAAAAATTTGGTGATAAAGCAAAACTACTGTTCACCGACACAGACAGTTTAGTTTACGAGATAGAGACAAAAGATGTCTACCAAGATATATCTCCAGACGTGGCCATGTGGTTCGACACGAGCAATTATCCCATCGATCACCCGTCCAACATTCAATCGAATGACAACAAGAAGGTGTTTTAAGGACGAGAGCGGTGGTAAACAAATCATCGAATTTGTGGGCTTGAGACCCAAACTGTATGCTTATCGTCTAGAAGATGAAGAGATCAAGAAGTGCAAAGGGGTTAAAGCATGCGTGGTGAAGAAAAACATCTCTTTCCAAGAGTATAAAGATTGTCTGTTAGGAAGTGGTCCGGTGTATAAGACTATGAAATCGATTCGAAGTGAAAATCATGACTTGTATACCGAAATAGTCAACAAGATTTCGCTGATGGCTGATGATGATAAGAGATTCATGTTAGATGATAAAATAAGCACTTTAGCACGCGGACATTGGACTTTGGATCTAACTTTAGACGATAGGATTTCAGATATGATTGCGGATGTTAAGATTCCAGATATGATTAAGGATGATAGGATTCCAGAAAATCAAGAGGAATTAAATGGATTCAAGATTATGAAAGTCGAGGAATTAGACGGATTCAAGATTATGGAAGTTGATAGAGTTAGTTTAAAAAGAAAAAGAAGAAAAAAAAAATAACGTCATTTTAGTGAATTATAATAAAATAAATAAATAAAAAAAATATACGCATTTATGAATAAGAAAATAAAATATCCATAGAAGGTGTCGTCTTACCTAACGAACCCCTATCCAACATCCATCTATCGAATGCGGTGAAGGATTTGAAAATAAAAGATTTTTAGGCGTGTTTTCCAGAGATGCCTTGCCGAAGAGAAGACCTTGACAATCGGAATGCAGAATTTTAAATTTATCAGGTGAAGGCACTCATTGGGTGGCGTGGTTCAAGAACGGGAAGAAGAAGAATTATTATTTCGACAGCTACGGAATCTCACGGCCAAAAGAAATAAAGAACTATTTCAACAAATCAATGGTTCGTTACAACACAGAATGAGTGGAATCACCAGATCAAGTGTTTTGCGGTCACTTATGTCTCTACATTCTCAAGAGATGGTCTGAAGGAGATCGGTTTCAAGACATTCTCAATGATTTACATTAGAGAGAGATTTTTTTTTTTATAGTATATAAAGATAAAAAATTTATTTAAAAAAATTTAATCGAATAAAAACGAAAAATAAAATAAGTGAAATAATTCATTTTTAACAAACTGCGTTTGAAATATATTTTTAAAAACAAAAATCTCAAAACAACATGCCAGTCGATAAATTTGGTAGAAGTGACGACGAAAGTCGACCCAAAAAGAAGAGGAAGACACTCGAAGTTGGTGATGGTTACGACGTTGCCAACTTGGACGAACGTTACGTTCGGAGATACGGACCTCGAGAGGAACCTTTGAACATGAACGATACGAAGCTCTACAATCTTCCCGAGCTGATAGATCTTGCAGATGCTGCGACTAAAAAATACGTCGACAGAGGGAATGTGGATTTCGAATGAATCATGCTAGATAATTACGTGGATAAAGCCATGACCGACAATCTTGATCTGAAATCTAAACGTTTGGTGAACGTCGCAAATCCTCTAGATCCCACCGATGCCGTGACCAAGAAATACGCTGACGACTCTCACGCGCGATTCAGCGAACACCCGAGAAATAGATATGTTCAGAAAACGATGCACTCGGAATTGAACACCAATTCTAACATGATAACGAACGTGGCTACTCCCACGAATCCCAAGGACGTGGCGACCAAACACTACGTAGATCTGGAACAGAGAAAGTCTGAAGGACGAGAAATGAAATCGGATCTGAATGCAGGATTCAACAAGATATTGAATCTGTCGAAGGTGGATAACACAGATGCGGACTCAACCGTGGTCAACAAGGGTTACATAGATTCTGCCGTGATACGATCACAAGAATACATAGAATCGCAAGTGGACGATGTCTACCTGAACAAACAATCTGGCGGAACCATGGAGGGTGGTATCAACATGAACGGTGAGAATTTATTCGGACTCAATCACGATCCCGAATTCAATTCCAGCGTGGTCAGCAGAAAGTACGTGGACGACAACTCGGCCTGGAGAAAGGGCGATATCATGGAAGGTAAACTAGACATGGGCGGACACGCGCTCACGAATCTACTGGATCCCGTGAACATGAAGAACGCCTGCACCCTGATTTTGGTGGTGGAAAGACTCAAATATGCTAGAAAATTTATCACCGTGTGGGTCGAGGAGGCAGGCACATTAGAGAGGGAAAAACCGAGTGGTCTTTCGGAAACGGAGGTAGCGGATTGAAACATGGTCAGGTGGGATATCCCATGCCGTTGGGAGGTGAAATCATTCAAATGGCTCTGGCTTCCTCAGATTTGAATAACAGAGTGGTCGTCAATCTCGTGGTGAATGGAGTAGAGAGCAATAAGAAATACAGCGTTGAAAAGACTGAGAATCAACACGCAAATGTTAGCACGTTCGGCACACCTCTCAAAGTGAACGCCGGAGACAGGATTAATTTCGTTATGAAAACCAATAATCCCGAAGCCGCCAGTTCCGTGGTGAGTCTACTGATCAAACTAGATCCTTTGAACAAACAGTGAACGCGTGGAAATAATTAATTAAAAAAAAATAATGAGTGATTATTAAAAACAAAAAAAAAGTAATGACATTTAGAAAGATGTTCAATCTCTCTAGATCTCATTACTTTATTTTTTTTTTTTTGGTTTTGTTTTAATACGTTATTTCTCATAATGTTTCATCTCGTGAAATTGGATCACCTATCTCGAAACACGTGTCGACATCTATTTTAGCATTTCGAAGAGCTTTTATAAATTCTCGAAAATCAGTCAGTCCTCTATACGTCAACGTGTCTAAAAGTTTTCTGGTCTTATCTTCTATCAAGATTTTACTTTCGATTTCACGTCTCATATAATCAGTCAATATCAAAGGTTCTTTTTGACTAAAGTGTCTAGAATTATTGCTAACGAATCTTGCGAAATATTTTTAATCAAAACACGTCTGTTTCTTCTTAAGTATTCTTTTTCTTTATCATTCATTTTTATAATAATTTTTTAAAATTTTTATTTATATATATATTTTTTTTTTTTTTTTTTCACATACGTCTCTCATCGAATGATCAACATCTTATTTCCATCCGATTCGAATTGTAATTCTCTATCCGACAGGACCAGGGTGAAGGCTTCGGTTTTTCTCGGCATGTTCCTATCGAATTGCATCTTAATCTGAATGTCTAAGATGCTACTCTTGAGTCATTCACTCTGTTTACTGATGTCAAATACGAACATGGGATACATCGAGTTGTATTCACAGGGAGATATGTTAGGGTTGCTCATCAATTCGTCTAGACCATGATACTTCGTTCTAAAATCAGCGGCGTCGCCGTACAGTCTGCAGAAATCGTTCTTGTCGAATGACGAATTGTAATCGATTGCTGGATATCTCATGGCGTTCATAAACACTTGCATGTTTCTCAAATGGCAGTGATCGAACAGCGATGCATTCTTTTCCTGAGACCCGTCCCTATCAGTTTGAAATGCAATCTCGCAAACGCGGTCTCTCGGAAGTGGATTTCACCTTCAATCTCCAATCGAAGTGATTCGTGGAGGGTGGAATGCTAGCCGTGTCGCACTGTCTCATTCTAAATCCCACAGGTAATTTCCTCTTGGATTCTATGATCTTGTAGAGACACGTTTTTTCCATGACTGAAGGCTCCACATGTGGAACGAACCACGATATCTTCTGTAGAGTTATCTTACCTGCATCGGTCGCAGTCTCACTATCATGTTGTCGTTTCCTTTTTGAATCAACGTCAGATTGTGTTTGAATCCGTACATGATCTTGTTGTAATCGTCCGCGAATCCGAAGATGTGTTTCAAAGGTATCCTGAACGAAAACGTTCCTTTAGGTCTGGACGTCTTGACTACGTAGTCGAATATCGCGGCGGCGTCGGCGCTAGCAGGGCCGACGGTGTCTTTCATCCACAACTGATTAAGTCCTCTGGATTTCGAAAAATCATCAGGATACGTCAAGAGTCCGAACATCGTGGTGGCCTGACCGGGATGAAACACAGATTCTATCTCTTGTCCGGATAGCATGTATTTTATATTACTGAATAGATGCATGATTCCATTATTGGCTAGAGTAACCGTGTCATCGTCGGCGTAGTCGCTCCCATCTTCCTTGGTGAGACATCCCTGCACCACTATGTAACTCTCGCTAGGATGGACGAATAGATCTTGAGTTTTGATGTTGATTCTTATCTCTCCCGCATTGTTCAAACTCGCTCCGGTTACCATTTCGTATTCGTGAACCTCATATTCTTGAATACTTTCATCTTTCACTATGCTTTGTGCTATATCTAGTATATTTGACATTTTTTAAAGGGTTTTTGTTTTTTTGTTTATTAATTAGCTTGCTTTTTTTTTATCTAAAAATAGTTTTATTTTTTGTTATTATTTTTCTCTCCTATATATATATGTGTGTAAACAAGAAAATGTCAAAGAGAGTAAATAAAAGAAATTTGTTTTCTTTATCAAAACTTTGTCTTCTCTAATTGTTGTCATAAAACTTTCCGATGATCTCGTCTCCATCCAAAGCTTCGATTTCATAAGTCACCGGATCGGTGTGAAATATTTTGATTATCACGAAGATTTCCGAGGTCCATCGAGGAGTATAACCCTTTTCGAAGTGCTTCTTTTTAGCGTAGATTCTCACTCGATCACCGACCGCAAATTTCGGCGTTCTAGACTTCTTCCTAATCTTAGATCTCTCAGGATATAGATTCGCATAGACCCGTTTTTCATTTCGAGGATCGCTAGCTTCCACAGGAGTCATCTTGATCGATCTGTGTCACGTGTTGTTGTAATCTTTAACCAGACCGTTCAGAGAGTATATGTATTTCTTGGTCGAATTCGCCGTGAAGTATCTATGCATCTTTTCCTTCATCGTTCGGTTCCAACGTTCCACCATGCTGGCTTTCTCTTCGTTTTCGATTGAGTAGAGGTCGACCAATCGATGAACGTGCTTGTTGTAGAATTCCTTTACCTTATCCACCCACAATTTATTCAATTTTCGAGAAGACGAGTCGAACACGCTCTTCAGAGCCTCGGCGACGCAAGGTCCCGATTCATTCTTCAAAGCTCTGATCCAACCGTATTTGGAAAACACATCGATGACCGTCAATAGATATTTGACACCCTCGTTCCACCTCGAAAACGATCTCATGTCAACCAAGTCGGCAGACCAAATATTATCCAAACCCTTCACGAACACCCTTCTCTTTCGCAATTTATGCACGATGGGTTTGTGAAACTCCTCGGCCAATTCGCTTGTCAATAATCGTTTCTTCTTCTTTTCAGATGCGCTTTTTTTTTTGAATGCCCCATCCGAATCGACGTTTCGCACCGATCAGATTACCGACCAGCGAACGTTCTATCTTCTCTCTCCTGGTCGGATTCGATATACCTCTCAATTTCCCCAGCATGTTTTTATCGCAGACATCGTTGCGAGTCTTGGTGTCGGGATGTCCGGCATAGCACAGATCGTGATCATACACGGCCGCGTCCACCCTATTCACAGGTTTGCTCCAAGATTTAGGAGTCAGATCAGCATTGAGTCTCTTGTTCAATTTCGTTCCAGGTTCCGTGAAACTGTGACCAGGCAGATGCATTTCGAAAGGTAGATTATTGATCATTTTATTCACGATGCCTTTACCTTTGCTCGTGTTCTTTTTTTTTGACGAATCGAGTCTTGATAGAACCACACACATCGCAAATTCTGCGAAGCATCTGTCTGTCATTTTTAGTTCGTATTTCTCAAGAATTACTCTTCTTGGTAACTCTCTTACACTTTACGCAATACATTTTTTTGAGAGTTATTTAAATTAATTTCGTTTTTATTTTATATATAAATTCAATATTTTTTTTAAAAAAATTTTGTTCTTATTATGTATATACTTTTTTTCAATCGCTGCTCTTGAGTTCTATCATCCTACTGAATTCCTCCCTGGCCTCTTTCCTCCCTTTTTCCACGAGAGAATCCTTCATCTCTTCCTTGATGATCTGACGAGTCTTGATTCTCACAGCTTCTTTCATGGCTTCATATTTCGTTTTCTCGCCCAATATCGTAAAGTATTCTCTGTCCGATATCCTACCATCTTTCAACGCCATCGAGATCATTTCGGATATCGTGTCAATCTTGGAGTTGGCCAAGACGCGAATCTTGTCGTGTTTCCTCGCCTTCAGATTCAGATATAATTTCCTACTCAAAAAGTTTCCAAGCGTGCTAAACAATCCGGCGGCGAGAGCCACTCCTTCTACGGTCAACACGATCAGAATACCGACTGCGGTCGACAACAATCCGATGCCGGCCACGTGTAAACCCATGGAAATCGTGATGAGTGTCGTGTCGACCGCGTTGAGGAATTTCAAGAAACGCGAATACTTCTTCTTGAGAGAACGGCGAGAATCTCTCTCTCGAGTTAGATACGCTTGGATTCTACTGATTTGATCGATGCGATACCTCTCTCCTCTTTCTTTTTCTTCTAGCGACGGTGCCGTCGACAAAACACCGTTCGGCTTCTCATCCTCGTCGTCATCTAACGTCGGATACAATTTATTTCTGGTTCTCATTTTTTGTGTTTAAAAAATTTATGTGTGTATTTATTTTTATTTTCTATTCTCCCTTATTTTATTTCAACGAGAAAGCTTAGAAGTATGCTTCATTGAACAATAATTTTATGATGCATCCCTTGTCTTCTAAAGTCAGACTTCTACGCGCCAATTTCAGTTCTTCCGAAACTGTGGGCTTGTCTTCATCCTTACAGAAGAGTAATCTCTTCCAAAACACGATCACTTCGTCGATTTGAACGCGTTCGAACGCCGGTTCGAAATATGATGACCATATCTTCCCTTTCCATCGTCAGACACGAATGATTCTCGTGATCGAAGTCTAGGTGATCCCGACATCCGACGCATCGTTCTAACAAGAGGCGACCTAGTTGTTCATTCACACAGAATGCGTAGGCTCTCATCAGCATTTTTAAAAGAAACCTTGCTCTAATAGTCTGGGAAGCGCCCATGATTTACGTATTTTCTTTTATTATCTATTCGATTTTATATATTTATTTTTTAAATAACTATTTATTTTATATTTTTTTTTCTCTCCTATATATATCAATCACTTTTTTTATTTCCGCCTCAAAAACAACAGCGGATTCTGAGACACTGTCCCAGAATTCGCAAACCACCTTTTTGATGCTGTCCTAGAAGCCGCAAAACGTTTTTTGCTCGCGTTCACCAACGATGGATCGATGGTCTGATCCACGATGGGAACGTCAACAAAAATTTTTAAGTAAAAAAAAAAAGTGAAAAATGTACAATTTCATACATTTTTCACTTTTTTGAAAAACGTGTACATTCGACACGTTCGCCAACGGGTATTTGAACGTTAAAGGTGCGATCTAGGAGTCTCAAAATAACAGCGGATTCTGGGACACCATAAAAAAATGACATTTTTTGCGGGCGTGCTCGCGATTTAACACTGAATCCTACGATGGTAAACGCACCATGTACGTGTACGTGTACGGTACATGTACAACGTGTCCCAGAATCCGCCTTTATTACCCACTGACGCCATTGTTGTTTAGATTTCGATAGATTCCAAACTTTTACCATAACGATAACCGATGATTAGGTATGGAAGTAATGGAACGCCAGTTGGATAACAACTGTCATAATGCCTTACAAAGAAGAACCATATACCTCGCTCTTGATCGACACAGGACGAGATATCTACATTCGATTGTCGGAAATTTCTCGTGAAGATCGGTTTAAGAGACTGACTAAAAATCTCCGAGGGGGAGGGGGGCTGGACCTCTCCGACGGTGTGGCTGTAGCCCCCCCCCCCTCCCGACCCTCCCCTGACCCTGGCACCACCACTGCAACCATGGCTGGGGAAGTTTGATTCAGTTGAGGACGTTTTATTATAATGGCAAATTCTATCATATCACCTGGCAAACTGATTGGTACAGAAAATGTTTGATTAAAATGTATAATTTCTACTACATCCTTCATGGTAAAAAAATATGTCTGAACTAAACTTACAGTTGTTTTTGTGCACGCAGAATAACAATCCGCAACTGTTGTCCTGCTCCACTTATCTCACTTAATGTGCTTACCCTACAAAATGCATCACATTTGAACTTTTCCGATAAATTAACAATTACAGTGAAAAGTTATTCCCCCTATTGCGCTTCACTTCGGCACGAGACGCATTGTGTCATCTCAAACGCAATATCTTGTTAAGGGTCATGTTCAGTAGATTGTTGAAAATGTGAGCCAAATTCACAAGTCTCCAAATTTCACAGCTGAGATTTAAAATTTCCAAACTATAGCTGCTATATATTTATTAGTACACAGAGAGCACATGTAAAACCTGAAATGATAAGAAAAGAGAATTTTAATGTTTTTATTCACCAGAGTAAAACCTCAGAGAAATGCATCAAGAACAGTGTTAAAAATGCCTCTAAATTGACAGTTCTCCATTTTATGGGTGGTACATCTACTATACTGCAACACAGGAGGCCCATTTTCACTAAAAAGTATAGAAGAAAGGAAAAAAATACAATTTAAAAAAACATCCACTTCTCTGAGTACATGGACTGTATGTAAACATTACAGGTATGGAGGCCCAAACTTGTCACAATGAATTTGACCAGAGATGAGCCAAGTTTGGCCACAGTTTGCAAATAAAAATCTTTTCGCGATACATTCTACAATGCACTTGATAAATATAAAATGTTCTCTAGTTAAATATGACAGGGCCAGTTAGTTGCAGTATAATATTGCCAATGACTGAAAAAAACACCTCTGGTCAAATTCATTGTGACAAGTTTGGGCCTCCATACCTACCTGTAATGTTTACATACAGTCCATGGGCTTTTCCTCAAAGAAGTGGATGTTTTTTTTTAAACTCTATTTTTTCTTTTCTGCTATACTTTCCAGTGAGAACGGGCTTCCTGTGTTGTAGTATGGTAGACTATAAAATGTGGAATTTTTAATTCAGAGGCAGTTTTAACACAGTTCTTGTTGCATTTCTCTGAACTTTTACTTTGGTGAATAAAAACATTAAAATTCTTTTTATTTTTCATTTTAGGTCTTACATGTGCTCTATGTGTACTAATAAATATATAGCAGCTATAGTTTAGAAATTTTGACCCTCAGCTGTGAAATTTGGAGACTTGTAAATTTGGCTCACATTTTCAACAATCTACTGAACATGACCCTTAATACTAACTGTCAGTAACTGAAGAATTCCAGGTGAACACCCAAATTCAGAGGCCTAGAAACAAACTGGGACATTTCTATCAGATTTGTTTGGCACATCCTACATTATTTTCGTAAAGGCAGCAGAAACCTCATGTGGTGTGTTTAAGCATAATAAAGACAAGCTGACACAAACATGTCTTGTAATATGACGTCTTAGTATTGTTTAATCCTTTACCTAACATGAAAAGCAGACGACACTTGCAAAAAATTCTTGAATAACTAATTCTTTTCATTTTGTATCTAATAAACAAAGGTTATGACCCCTCATTGGAACGAGCTCGTTCAACCGAGGGGTCATAACCTATGTTTTTGAGACAAAAAAGGGAAAAATAATGATAATTAATTGGCGATTTTTGAGAATAGCGCTGGTCGGCTTTATATATAGTTGGTTTTATGTATTGATGGGCTCCAGTTTAGTCTTTAGAAGGACGTTCCGGGAGCTTTTGCTTTTTATAAGCGATGACAGGTCAAAGATCCGAAGGCTATTAAAATAATAGGTTAAATTGGATTCATCTTTTACTATTTTTGGTGTTTCGGAATTCATTCTGTTGGATATTGAATTGAAAAGAATGATGGACAGCTTCTTCTCATTCTCCCTCTGATACCTTCATATCAAAATTAGAGACTAGAGGGTTTGAAGTGTAATTATCCATCACACATTCCAGTGTGGCATTATAAAATCTAATTAACTGTTTTCATCAGAAGTGTTCATCATGAACATAGGCATGCGGGCGACATAGTTTAGGTCGACACTTCAAAAATGTTCCCGACCAAATGTTTTATTTATAGAAAAAGGAACACTCCCAAGACTTTTGTCGGAAACTGATTTTTGCGTGAACATGGTAGTCCATTTATGCTGTTTGGAAATAATCTTTTGTTAATTGCCTGAGTCAGTGAACTCACCACTTCCAGACAACAGCTTTGAAAAGTTGTCCAAGTGAACACAGGAATACAGTCTCCTAGTATCTCTTGAAATTTCCGACGGTCAATCTTGTTCCTCAGAAAATTGAATTTTTTTAGTAAATTTTGTTTCTTAACATACCTACCACAATTTTTACAATTGGCTGTGACGTAAGTGCGAGCCTTACTTCGGAACTAACTCAAGCTAATAAACTTTTCCAAACGAGTTAGAAAAGTGGAAGAGTGTAAAAGCACGAAAAAGAAAATCGAAAAGGGGTCGCTCGACATTACAGGTACTACCTCTGCACACCTCATGCATTTACCAAGCGCATGCGCAACAACAAGGAGGGTGGGCCTCCGGTAAACAATTGTGGCAGGTATGTTAAGAAAGAAAATTTACTAAAAATTTTTAATTTCTTCGCAACCTACTCACAATTGTTTACAATTGGCTTAGAGACATCAGGGTATTGTTGCTCATTTTCATTCCACCAAAGCAGTGATCTTTGTCCAACCCGATAGCGTCAGATGCCAGGTGGACCTCCAGCACTTTTTTACCATCAATATCTCGAACACACAGTTCCTACTGCTTGGCATCTCTCGAAATGCTCGCGTCTTTCGTATCTGTAATATCCACAATATCAGTAATAGAACATTCTCGGGAAGCCTGATAATTATCGGTTATCCCTTTGTCAAGCTGTGTACGAACAATTCTATACGCTTCTTTCTTGTACTCATCAGTGACAAAGGGTAACTTCTTCATCTTCGGATCAAGCACAGCAGCTGCCTGCATTGTGGTGCGTGTATCATCATCCCCAACTCTTCTTTCTAAATATTCAGAGAAGATGGTTTTGACACTCTGTATGAATAACGGGTCTTTTTTCTCCGGCTCCATGACATATGTTATAAGATTCATCACAACTGCATACACCGATGAAACTGTGCAAAATTTCTCAGCCCCCATCTCTTGTGATATAACATTCAGCGGTTCCAGTGTTTTGCAGAGAACGGTACCATTGACCCAAAAATCAGGCGATGGGATGAGATCTCGCATCTCTGCTTTCTGGTTATCCACCAAAACATTCATCACCTCTTTACGCATGGACACAAGCCTCTCTAATATATCAAAGGTATTACCCCATCCAGTTGGGTACTCGAGTTTGAGCTTTCGATAACGTATTTCGTCAGTATCGTGTTTAGCAACTTCTAATTTAAATTTTTCAATTTCCGCGGGGGTGGGGGGGGGGGGGGGAGTGGAAATGTACAACTATTCGTTTTGCTGTTTTCAGTATTTCATATACAGTATCTTCTGATAGGGCTTTTAGAACCGCACACTGAAGTATGAGATCAAAACGACTAAGGATCAAACGAAATTGCATCCCCTATGTCGCTTTTTTAATACTCACCCCACTGTCGTGAACGATGGCTACATTCGATTCCTCGATGGCCCAGTCATTTATCATCCCGAGGATGTGCGTTTTGAGGTTGTCGGCACTATATGAGCCTGGACAAGATTTTACCTGTAAACATTTTGATGTTATTATATTCCAGTCATTATCAATCATTGATACTGTTAGGCTGTTGTGTGCGTCTTGAGAATCGGATGTCCAGATATGTTACTGGTCACGGCATATATCTGTTGCCCTGGTTTGTTAACTAAGTCCCTGATTTCTTCTCATTTTTTATCGTATGTTATATCGATTTCTCTTTTGATTGTTTTTCGAGACGGCATATTGTATGAGGGGTTCAACGCGGTAACAAATTCTCTGAATTGTTCATTTTCAACAAGACTGAATGGCTCGTAATTTTTGGCGAGTAACTTGCACATTTGAAATGTAATTGATTTGAGCCACTCGGAATTGTTTCATACTTTGTTGTCCCAGTGCTAGCCGGGATGCTTGAAAAGAAATTATTGATACCAACCGCTGAGGAGGTAGATTTGCCTCTTTCTGCTTCGATGCTGTGTTTGTTTTTCATGTGTTCCACAAATTAGTTGTAGTCCCACAATAAATCAGCACATGGTCGGGATGTACTTTTCATGTGGCCTTTTTATTCTTCACATCGAGTGTGAAATGTTCCCATATCCCCGACTTTTTTGGAACCCTTGTCATTTTAGATCGCAGGCTATGGTAAAATACCCACACTATATTAGAAGCAGACAAGTTTTGTGAGCTCGAACGTTGAATTCCAACTTCCATTTTAGATTATATTATCTAGCGGAACATCATGCGGACATTTAGAGCAACGTTACACCCGGAAAAACAATAACAAGAATAGCATCGAATATTCGAATAGTCCACTAACGATTCATATATTCGAATATTTTTCCTTGTGAGCGAATATTCGAATATTCGAATATTCCAGCCCAACACTCCTCAAGATCAGCTCAAACCATGCCCTAACCTTGTGTAGCCGAAATTACATCCCCTGCCTTTTTTATTCCGTTGAATCAGCTACCGTTACTTCATTGTCTCCCCTGATGATCACATTCCGTTTTAATATTCTGTTCTGGGCACCTTCTCTGAGCTGTCACTACATGATTATCTCCCTTGGTGTATTTTCTGTTCCACGATTCCTTTCCAGCTGTTCTACTGGTATCGCAGGACTAAATATTTTACCATAGGATGCCACTGTAATGTGTGAAACAAATATGATCGCATCATTTTAATTTTGGCATTCATTTTTTCTTTGTCAAGTATAGCCCTTCAGAAGAACCTTTTCTGTTCTCAAAACTGGAGTCAAGCAACAAATGAGAGAGAAAAATGGACAGGAAAGAATCTATCGGTCACGGACACATTTCTTCGGAGAATTTTCATCGAACAAACACACACACACAAAAATCATCAAATCACCCCTCTTTTTTGTCTGGAATTTTCAGCAATGTTGAAAGGTTTCAGTACAATGCTTCAAAGATTTTTGAAACATTTTCTTCTCAAGGCTGCTTGGTTCGGAGATTGCAGCATTTCCGAGTGCAACTGTTCAAGACGGGTACCTCTAATTCAAATATTTACTTCTGTCATACCTACATGGCCAACCATGTAGGGGTGGCGCCAGGGATTTCTCAACAGGGGGGGGGGGCAGACCTCTCTGACAGGGGAGGGGGGGGGCTATAATATTTGACCTCCCAAACGAAGGAAAATGAGTGAAATTTGGTAAATTGGAGAACAAAGTAGAAGCAAATTGAGTATGTTTGTTGACTATTTAACGTAAACATACACCGCACATTATAGCGGGACGTCATTGTTGTTTAGATTTCGATAGATTCCAAACTTTTACCATAACGATAACCGATGATTAGGTATGGAAGTAATGGAACGCCAGTTGGATAACAACTGTCATAATGCTTAACAAAGAAGAACCATATACCTCGTTCTTGATCGACACAAGACGAGATATCTACATTCGATTGAGGAAATTTCTCGTGAAGACGGGTTTACGAGACTGACTAAAAATCTCCGAGGGGGAGGGGGGGGGCTGGACCTCTCCGACGGTGTGGCTGTAGCACCCCCGCCCCCTGACCCTCCCCTCCCCTGTCACCACCACTGCAACCATGGCTGGGGAATTTTGATTCAGTTGAGAACGTTTTATTATAATGGCAAATTCTATCATATCACCTGGCAAACTGATTGGTACAGAAAATGTTTGATTAAAATGTATAATTTCTACTACATCCTTCATGGTAAAAAAATATGTCTGAACTAAACTTACAGTTGTTTTTGTGCACGCAGAATAACAACCCGCAACTGTTGTCCAGCTCCACTTATCTCACTTAATGTTCTTAACCTACAAAATGCATCACATTTGAACTTTTCGGATAAATTCACAATTACAGTGAAAAGTTATTCCCCCTATTGCGCTTCACTTCGGCACGAGACGCATTGTGTCATCTCAAACGCAATATCTTGTTAAGGGTCATGTTCAGTAGATTGTTGAAAATGTGAGCCAAATTCACAAGTCTCCAAATTTCACAGCTGAGATTTAAAATTTCCAAACTATAGCTGCTATATATTTATTAGTACACATAGAGCACATGTAAAACCTGAAATGATAAGAAAAGAGAATTTTAATGTTTTTATTCACCCCCCAAAAAAAACCTCAGAGAAATGCATCAAGAACAGTGTTAAAAATGCCTCTAAATTGACAGTTCTCCCTTTTATGGTTGGTACATCTACTATACTGCAACACAGGAGGCCTATTTTCACTAAAAAGTATAGAAGAAAGGGAAAAAAATACAATTTAAAAAAACATCCACTTCTCTGAGAACATGGACTGTATGTAAACATTACAGGTATGGAGGCCCAAAACTTGTCACAATGAATTTGACCAGAGATGAGCCAAGTTTGGCCACAGTTTGCAAATAAAAATCTTTTCGCGATACATTCTACAATGCACTTGATAAACATAAAATGCTCTCTAGTTAAATATGACAGGACCAGTTAGTTGCAGTTAATATTGCCAATGACTGAAAAAAACACCTCTGGTCAAATTCATTGTGACAAGTTTGGGCCTCCATACCTACCTGTAATGTTTACATACAGTCCATGTGCTTTTCCTCAAAGAAGTGGATGTTTTTTTTTAAATTGTATTTTTTCTTTTCTGCTATACTTTCCAGTGAGAACGCGCTTCCTGTGTTGTAGTATGGTAGATGTATCAACTATAAAATGTGGATTTTTTAATTCAGAGGCAGTTTTAATACAGTTCTTGTTGCATTTCTCTGAACTTTTACTTTGGTGAATAAAAACATTAAAATTCTTTTTATTTTTCATTTTAGGTTTTACATGTGCTCTATGTGTACTAATAAATATATAGCAGCTATAGTTTAGAAATTTTGACCCTCAGCTGTGAAATTTGGAGACTTGTAAATTTGGCTCACATTTTCAACAATCTACTGAACATGACCCTTAATACTAACTGTCAGTAACTGAAGAATTCCAGGTGAACACCCAAATTCAGAGGCCTAGAAACAAACTGGGACATTTCTATCAGATTTGTTTGGCGCATCCTACATTATTTTCGCAAAGGCAGCAGAGACCCCATGTGGTGTGTTTAAGCATAATAAAGACAAGCTGACACAAACATGTCTTGTAATATGACGTCTTAGTATTGTTTAATTCTTTACCTAACATGAAAAGCAGACGACACTTGCAAAAAATTCTTGAATAACTAATTCTTTTCATTTTATATCTAATAAACAAAGGTTATGACCCCTCATTGGAACGAGCTCGTTCAACCGAGGGGTCATAACCTATGTTTTTGAGACAAAAAAGGGAAAAATAATGATAATTAATTGGCGATTTTTGAGAATAGCGCTGGTCGGCTTTGTCTTACGTTGGGTAAAGGGTTAATATATATAGTTGGTGTTATGTATTGATGGGCTCCAGTTTAGTCTTTACAAGGACGTTCCGGAAGCTTTTGCTTGTTATAAGCGATGACAGGTCAAAGATCCGAAGGCTATTAAAATAATAGGTTAAATTGGATTCATCTTTTACTATTTTTGGTGTTTCGGAATTCATTCTGTTGGATATTGAAATGAAAAGAATGATGGACAGCTTCTTCTCATTCTCCCTCTGATACCTTCATATCAAAATTAGAGACTAGAGGGTTTGAAGTGTATTTATCCATCACACATTCCAGTGCGGCATTATAAAATCTAATTAACTCTTTTCATCAGAAGTGTTCATCGTGAACATAGGCATGCGGGCGACATAGTTTAGGTCGACACTTCAAAAATGTTCCCGACCAAATGTTTTATTTATAGATAAAGGAACACCCCCAAGACTTTTGTCGGAAACTGATTTTTGCGTGAACATGGTAGTCCATTTATGCTGTTTGGAAATAATCTTTTGTTAACTGCCAGAGTCAGTGAACTCACTACTTCCTGACAATAGCTTTGAAAAGTTGTCCAAGTGAACACAGGAATACAGTCTCCTAGTATCTCTTGAAAATTCCGACGGTCAATCTTGTTCCTCAGAAAATTGAATTTTTTTAGTAAATTTTGTTTCTTAACATACCTACCACGATTTTTACAATTGGCTGTAACGTAAGTGCAAGCCTTACTTCGGAACTAACTCAAGCTAATAAACTTTTCCAAACGAGTTAGAAAAGTGGAAGAGTGTAAAAGCACGAAAAAAAAATCGAAAAGGGGTCGCTTGACATTACAGGTACTCCCTCTGCACACCTCATGCATTTACCAAGCGCATGCGCAACAACAAGGAGGGTGGGCCTCCGGTAAACAATTGTGGCAGGTATGTTAAGAAAGAAAATTTACTAAAAAATTTTAATTTCTTCTCAACCTACTCACAATTGTTTACAATTGGCTGAATACACAATAGGAGGAGGTGAATCACATAACCAATACCAACAAGCGCAACAGAAAGAAAGGCAAGGAGGGCAGAGAATGACAGCAAAACCTGTAAAAGAAGAAAGAATGAAGCACGTGAAAAGAACAAGGCTGAGCGATGAACAAACTTGAAAATACATATTTAACGAGGATGCACAACAGCCTGAACAGCAACGAGAGGGCCTAAAGAAAAAAAGCTCATCAAATTGCTGATGTAGGTGGCGGAAATAAAAGGAGGAGGAAGTAGAAGCATTTCTCCAGTAAGCCCCATTCATAACATCCCTGAGCGAAACAGAATTGGAGAACGCCCAGGATGTAAAAATGGCACGAACCTCATGAGCATTAAACCGGTTCTAAACAAGATCCGAAGCAGACAAACTGGAATAAGCCGTCTTGATTGCAAGACAGATCCATCTGCAAATAGAATGGGAAGAGATAGACTGCCTCCCAGGAATGAGAGACAAAAAGAATCTCTTCCGACCCCTCCGAATGAACTGCGTGCGATTAATATAAGTCTTGATCGCACGAACAGGACAAAGAAGAAGCCTCCGGCCATCGACAGCAGGGACAGCCCGAATGCAAATGGGAGGAGGTACCGAATGGCCAGAAAAGAGCAATCAGTAGTGAAGGTTACACTGTTAGCCTCATTTCTGAAGAAAGCTGAATCAACAGAAAGCTCATGAAGCTCACCGACACGTCTGGCAGAAGCAAACGCTAGAAGGAAAGCAGTCTTATATGTGTGAAAATGCATATCGGTCTCAGATAAAGGCTCTAATGGCGCTCTCTCCAAACAATGTAACACCCATGCCAAGTTCCGTTTGGGTGTAAGATGCAAAACTCGAGGCCTCTTCAGAGAAAAGTGCCGAATCAGTTTGGAGAGAAAGAGAGTACGACCGATGCACCACTTTCCCACATAAGAGAAAGTATCTGACAGCATAGACCGATAGCCCTTAATAGTAACATGCTGGAGGTCTTTGGCGTCAAAAAGGTATAGCAGAAAATCCGCAATTTGAACGATTGACGGATTACGGTAATCCACATGTTGAGCTGTACACCAGCGGCAGAAAACCTTCCACTTAGCAGCATAAGTCATGCCAGTGGAATATGGCCGTGATGCAGAAATGCGCTCCACTGTTCGTCTTGAAAAACCTCTACGTCGGAGACAGGACCTGATAAAAGACAGGCGTGAAGGGAAAGGCTCGCCAGATTGTTGTGATACTTCCTGGGCCGACCTGGGGAATGAAGATCGCGGCGTAGAGGTAGACGAATGGCCCGATCTGCCGATAGAGGCCGCAGCAGATTGAGCCACACTCTCTGTGGAGACAGGGGTGCGATCAGAATGACCCTGCAACTGCAAGCACGAATCTTCGCCAACACCTGATGAAAAATCGGTGCAGGAGGGAAGGCATAGTCGATCCAACCTGTCCAGTCCAGAGACAGAACGTCTACCGCAAAGGCTAGTGGATCCGGACAAGAGGAGACAAAAGGTCTGCACCTGATGATTCCAGAGAGTGGCGAAAAGGTCGACAAGATGACGCCCCACCGCTTGCAAATCGCCTGAAACACCGACCGATGCAGCATCCATTCGGTGGGAAGGACACTGTCCCATCGGGACAGGGAGTCTAGTAGGATGTTGAGACGTTCGGGAATGTGCAGAATGGCCACCCGAGCGTTTACATTTCGCGCCAACATCAGAAGATCCCGAGAGAGCCGATACCTGGGAATCGAATGTGTGCCACCTTGATTCCGTATGTAGGCCACCACTGTCGAGTTGTCTGAAAGAAGTAGGACTGTGTGGTCCGACAGGTGATAGATCCATTGCCGAAAACTCAACAGAAGAGCAAGGAGCTCTTTCTGGTTGATATGAAGGACCATGTGCTCGCTGCCCCACTCTCCGTGAGTAGACAGAGAGAGGGGATCAAATGTCGCACCCCAGCCCTGATCGCTGGAATGCGCAGTAATGATGCGATCGGCCGAAGGAAGATCCAACGGGACACCCTGAGTCAACCAGAGAACATCGGCCCAAGTGTGGAGGTGACAAAGCAGGGACCCAGGAATAGGAAGTTTCATGTCCAGATGATCCACATTCGGAGCCAATAATCCAACAGGAAGTGTTGGAGAAGTCGGACAAACAAGCGACCCAGCGGAATGAGATCTGTCACCGAACCGCAAAGGCCCAGCATCCGAAGGATCAACGTCCGAGCATTGGGAACTGACACCACATTGTAAAGAGTGCCGAAATCCATTCCCAAATGACGAAATTGCTGAGAAGGCAGGAGATCCGACTTCTCGGAATTGACTCTGAAACCCAGCGACGCCAGTAGGCCAAGCAACCGTCGGACATCGGACTCCAGGACAGCAGCATTGTGGTGCCGTTGGAGGATGTCGTCCAGGTAGGCTGACGAAGTCACAGCCGACTGAGTACGGTTAAAGGCGAGCACATGTGACATCAGTCGGGCGAAGGCCCAATGAGCCAGGTTCAAACCGAACGGGAGAGCTTTGAATTGAAAGACGCGATCCCGAAACGAGAACCGAAGGTATTTCCGTGACGCCAGATGAATGGGTACATGGAAATAGGCATCCTTCAGGTCGATACTGGCTGCAAAAACGCACTGATGAATCGAACATCGAAGCGACCTGACAAGACGAAACTGGCCGTTTTTCTCCGGCACCAAGAAAAGTCTCGAGTAGAACCCAGGAGAAAGGGCGTTCCTGACCACCTCGATCGTCCCTTTGGAGAGGAGATTGTCGATCTCCTGCACCAGAAATTCCCGATACTGAGGATCGGGAGGGACCTGGGTCGGGAGGGGCACCCGAGATAAACATGGGTGCCGAGGTAAGGATAGTCGCAGATCGGATTGGATGACGTCGATGACCCAAGGATCCGACGCTATCTCTGTCCAACGGTCGAAAAACAGCGACAGCCTTCCCCCGACCTTCATTTGCGGCCTCGACGAGGCCCCCGAGAGGAGGAACCACCCCCTCAACAGAGCCCTGAGACTTTCCTCCCTGAGTCTGCCAGCGAGCTTGGCCGCGTCGACGTTTCGTCTGAGCAGAAGGAGCGGACGGAGCCAAAGGCGTGACCGACGTGGCCGACGCAGGGCGCTTGGCGAGCCTGGAACGACCACCACCCGCAGCTGTAGGTTGGTCCAGCTGCCGTAACAAAAGCTGGTCCTTCGAATGACGACGAACCTTACCACGGGCAGCTCCCACGGAACCATGGAATAGCTGAGGTTCAACCAAAGAGACAGACCTCAGAACAGCACGCTGTTCAGAAGGAAGGGGATGGAGAAGTGTCCAACACTGCATCCCGGCATGCAAGCTCCAAATTAGCCGTGTTGTAGACGTGAGCGTGAGCGTGTGTCAGGTTCATAAGAGCCTGCGACAAAACACTGACTCAATCCGAGGTCGACTGACTACCGATGATCAGTCTCTCATTATATAGCATTTTCGTGTCTGATTAATCATTAAGTCGGTTCCTCTGTGATATAGGACATCGTTATTAAGATAGATGAGATATCCCTTTGTAATCTCGTGAGTCTGACATTTAGAACTACGGGGATGACACTTATCTGAGGACCACATAGCGTGGAACACCATCTGCGGCTGACAGTAACGAATTACTATTAGGGCTAAGTTTCATAGTAGTTTTAAACGTCGCAGCGGGGAACCATTAGTCCTCTTAACGAGAGATAAACACCCACCTGGTCAAGCAGTTAATTGCTTAGCGTACAATAATCTGTACCCAGTGTCTATTTGCAGCTTTTACAAGCAAACGTATCAAATTATTTATTTACAATCTCTGGCCATTAACCCTTAACTCGGACAAACTCGAATCGATCTTGACAGAGGGGACCCGTCGGTTTTAAACAAATCGTCATCCTCTGTGGCAGAAGAGACGTAATCCAACTCGGGCTGACCAGCGGAAACCTCCTGTGAATGCTGAACAGCATCCAAAGGGCCAGGCGAGGAATCTCTGCGACCGACCGAAGGAGGTTGTGCCTCAGGAGGCACAGGGAAGCCAACTTGAGGGTTGCTAGAAAGCAATCGGCTGAGCGCCAGAACGGCCTGCCTCAGCTCACCCTGAGAATCCGTCGTAGCAGCCGCGTCCGACAGAGCGTCTTCCCAATGGACCCTTCTAGAAGAAGAACCCAACCCTCAAAAGGGACCGACGACGAACGTCGATCAGCAGACAGAGTAGGGAGACGGTGAGAAGACACCGGAGGACAGTCCCAAGAGTGACGCCCAGGGACATTCACTGATCTCTGCAAAACAGAAGGCACTGCCTGCAAATCCTCTAGAGAGACCGACGGTCGATCGGTAGCTGGACTTGGGACAACATGAAAAGACACCTGAGGATTGTCCCAAGAATGACAGGAACCTGCCACTGGCCTCTGCGCGACAGAATGCCCCAACTGCCCATCCTCTGAGATCGACGAGAGGCATCGATCGACAACCAGACTTGGGACACAGTGAGAAATCACCGAAGGAAGGTCCTAAGAGTGACAACTAACAGGAGCCGTCACTGGCCGCTGCCGAACAGCAGGCCCTGGACGCCAATGTCCAAGCCCCATCCTGCTAGTCGATTCACCAGCAGGGGAAGGCGGAACAACAAACAATTCCCTCGAGGTACGAGGAATCGCTGCCGAAGCGACCGAGCGTCCCAACCGACCAGGACCAAACCTAGCCAGATGAGACGGGGCAGCCAGCAAACCCGTACAACTTCTCTGAGAAGCCAGGGAATACTGGGAGCCCAGTGATACACAACCAGATACAGCCTCGGACCCGCGAGACTGTATACCATCCCCGGAAGAGATGGCAGAAGCACTATCATGCAAGCTAGGAGCTGCAGGAACAATTTCCCCAGCAACTGCCGATGGTGCAGGTGGCAAATCGGAGAGAGTGACCAAGCTGACCTCGAAAAAACTTTCAACGAAAACAGTCGACTCAAGGGTGACTTCCGGAGCCAAAGGAAGAGAGACCGTAGTCCACACTTCAGGCATCCCAGTACCAGCACCGCCAACAGTTGCAGAGGAACATGCTACCGAAATAGGCTGTCCGACATCCTGCGTGACAGAGTCACCACGTGCACTCTCACAAAAACCGAAGAGGCACGGCTACCTTTGTCTCGAGAACGAGGGGTTCTAGCTTTGGTGAGAACCACCTTCTTCACGGAAGCGCAGAACTTGGAGGACCAAACCCAACAAACACTTCGGGAATGGGGGCAATTGTTGCGAGTGACACAAGTACCGTGAACATCATCAACATGTTTCACTTGCATACAAGATGGACAAGGAATAGTTCTAGGCATTGTTCAAAAAAGTGGCAGAAGAATGTCTATTGGGAAAAAAAACACAAAAATATCCAAAGAATCAAGCTTCCTTCTGACGGAAAACCGAACAACGCGGGTCGCGTTTTCGAGCGCTGAAAAAGCAAGACACGTAAAGAGAATACAAGCGAACATGAGCATAAATATAATAAAATACAATCAATTTAGAGGTTGAGTAAAGGATACAATCCACTTTGCACAAATAACAAAAAAAGCTAGCGAAATAATCAAGTTGTTCACGAAGTAAACAATCTGAGCAGCACGAGTCACAAAAATTCCGACCATTCACTGTGGCGGAAAAAGGAATTGACGTCACGGTTGTTGCGCATGCGCTAGGTAAATGCAAGAGGTGTTCAAAGAGAGTACCTGTAATGTCGCGCGCCGGTCTCGCTCGACCCCTTTTCGATTTCTTTTCGTGTTTTTGCACTCTTCCACTTTTCCAACTCGTTTAGAAAAGTTTATTAGCTTGAGTTAGTTCCGAATTAAGGCTTGCCCTTACGTTATAGCCAATTGTAAACAATTGTGAGTAGGTTGAGAAGAAACTGCAAGATGTGTTGCCCTCTTTAGAAAGTTGACAATAGAGAAATGTATGACAACGCAAACTCTCCGGGTTTCGAATTTGTTTTCCGAATAATCGAGATGGTTTCCAATCAAATCGAATCAGTGGAAAGATCCGAAACTGAATCAAATCGCGATCATTCCCAGGGACTTGATTAGGAGATAAACATCTTTTGCTGAGTTAGACATTTGGGAAGTTGACCTAAGTCACTGTGCTAATGTCTTATTTATACTCACCCAATCCATGCCTGCAGTAATAAATGGAGGGTGTCAAGCATTTATACGCGTACATGTTGACAATTTGCTCATCAATTCTGGGTGGCCGAAAAACCAGATTCTCAACTTTTCCAAATCTATATTATGCCAGTCTTAAACGAGGCTCACTTGACAGCATTCACAAAATAAGATTTTCGAGGCGACAGTTTTATAATCACGAAATAAACACTCCAATGTCATTGTGCAGAATGTTCTGAAATAGCATTACATAATCTATTTTGTTTACATTTCAGGTGTCGTATTAACATTTGAATATAACCACTGCCATTTTACAAACAGATTATTGTAGTTAAATTTTTTAATAAGGTCTAAAAAAGTTAAAAATCTGTTTCTTAGGCCCTCCCGAATGATCCTTTTGGCTGCTGCGTGCTCCCTTTTTATAACCAATACAATTAAAAAAATAAAAAGTAAATGGTTTATGTCTGATATTTTACCCAAGTTAATAAAACTGATAAATTTGTCCCTTGAGTGCAACAAGGCTTTGCAATGCTTTAGCATTGCAAAGCCTTCTTGCCTCCAAGGGACGAAATACACCCTCACCCATTCTATTCTGTAGATTATAGGGCCTAAAAATAAAAGAAATGAAGAACATGAACTTTTGATGGCAAAGAAATAATTACAAAAATAGAAATAAAATAAAAAAAAAACGCCCGCCTGCATGCAATTTCACCAAAATAATTGCCCGAGAAACAGAACTACAAGATAAACTTTGTGGGGCCTAACCACCGCCTTATAATAAACAAATTATTGCAGCAGTCAGTTAATCTGGTTTGTCATATTCTGTCACGTTGACGAGGCCAGATCAGAGAGAAATTGTTTGATCTGGGTGATTTGGTCTCGACAACTCGACAGAATGTGACAACCCACATCAGTCGACTGTTGTAATAAGCTGTATTTATTATGCACGTTTAGGAAATTATTTTATTTAATAACATCGCTACATCCACCGCTGAATCATTCAAAACGCAAATCAATTGTGCGTTGTCCAACCATTCTCCCACTGCATTTATGGAACAGCAACAACAAAATATAGTCCCCTAAAAGTGGTCAGAATTGTTTAAAATAAGAGTTCAATACGAGAAAAAACAGCAAAACAACATTTTCGATTAATGTCTGGACATCTTCACCATGTGTCTGCAGGACCACGTCCACCATCATGAAATCAGTTCTTTAACCCTTTGAACTCTGAAGTATATGTTCATTATTTGGGGGTAGACCAATTAATCTTGATTGGTGTACTTCATGCATTCACTTGGCAGCCATTTTATTTAATGAAATTATGACGTATCGTGTTCCTGGACCGGAAAAGTGGTCTTTCGGGCTCAATCTGTTAAGTCTCTCCCTTGAGGGATATCGAGTTCTACAACTTTCACATTTTCTTTAAAAAATACTAAGCATATAATAAAATAATTTATTTTCTTCAAATAAAAATACATGGACAAGTTTGAATATGACAATAAACATACACTCATATATAAACACAAGTACCTGAAAAATTATTTTAACAATTGTTTTAAACATTGAGCCATTCAATACAAATATGTATGTTACGAATTTGTATAAGTGAGATGATAATGCCATTAACAAGTCAGAGATATAAAACGTAAAGACCTCATGTGAAACTGGAATGTATTGTAAAGTCACAAGGTTGTTTTGGTAGCACGTGTCCATATAGCGTTACGTAGTTGCCTTTACGAATCGTGTGTGCAGACTGTGTTGGCACGGTTCTTACCTATAGGACAGCCATCATGACAGGTGATACATCCAGTTATTATGGATGTATCACCTACCTGTTATTATAATTTAACGATGTTGCGTGATTTCATTATATAGAGACTCTAACGGTGTCGCTGGGTTTCAAAGAACGAAGATTTTTGGGGTAACATCAATGATGATGTGCGCTGGGAATATTCGTTGTTGTTTTTTTATTTATTTATTGGTGTTTAAAGTCACATACTTGTGCACAATGGCTAATCATGACTGTGAAGTTTTACGGGTGGGGGAAGCAGGAGTACCCGGAGAAAACCACCGAGCAACGACGAGCAGCTGCCAGCTCCCCACCATCGTAACTCCGCACTGCACCACAGGCAGGGTTAGATTGGTTGAAGACATGCGCACCATCGACGTGCAGTACGCCTTAGTAAACGGCGTCACCGTGCCCCCGCGTGGACAATCGGGGTTAAGTGCCTTGCCCAAGGACACAACGCGGGAGTCCGAATCGATCACTCAGACGGTCACCCATCCAAGGACTAACCGGGCTCGACGTTGCTTAACTTCGGTGATCTGATGAGAACCGGTTACCTCAACGCCACCCCGACCCCTAGTGGTTGTTTAAAATTGGACGTAAGTACCCTTTTGAAACTGTGCGACAAGAAATCCGTCTAGTTAGAAAAAAAACACTTTTCCCGCCTTTTGTATTCTTGCATACTACACTTTGGATTCAGTGGAAACAAACATGGCAATACAGGGTTCGGATTGTATGTTTGGTTTTACGGGATGCCGTGGTAGAGTGGGAACAACGCGAAAAATGTAGGCTATAAAATACGCGGAGAAGTGTGGCATACTGTATTCCTTGGGCGAGGAGTTTCCTTCCAGAAAACATCTCGTATTCTGAAAAAGTTATATGAAGCACAAAGCAACATTTCTATCAATGAATTAAATGGCTCATTACGTTCAATTTGGCTTGGTCTAGTAATCCTTTTTTCATACGACTGAAGCGCCATTGTCTGAGAGGAAAATTACCCCGCGGTTGTTCTAGCGGTAATCCATATCCAAAGTACAGTACTGACTCTTTATCTAATATAACCAACAGTTGATACCTGCAAATTCCTTGGACAACAAAACAGTTTCATTTTTTGGCTTCAAACTCTGTGACTCCTCATTTGGAACGAGCTGGACGAGCTCATCCACAAGAGACAGAAAATAAAAAAAACAGTTGGAATGATGACTTTCATTTTTATGAATAAAACTGACCTGATATGGCCGTCAGGTTAGATTGAGGCCAAAGCTGCAGTTGGTCTAACTGAATGTGGCAAGTCTTTTATGGTTGCTTTTGATTATCTGATACACTCTAAAATCCGTTGGGTTAAAATCAACCCACACCAACTGAGTTGAGTAAATATGAGCCCGACTGGTTCATATTCACTCCGATGATTTGGGTTAATTTTAACCCAACTAATTAGAGAGTGTAATCGGATCATCCCCATTTTGTCAACAACAGAAATAAAGCTGCCTTTAACAGAATTCAACTTATCTCTGACTGCACGTGTCTGCGTAAGTCTAAACGTTGCAATCTCTTTTTGCCAAACTTCACACCCAGCCTTGTCCATTTCTATAAAAAACAACTCTATATCGTATAAAGCTGTTTCTCTTAAAGATATGCATTCACTTTCGTTCTGGTCGTTGTTTCGAAGAGAAATAACTGAACACCCTCTTTCTCTCTCTCTATCTCTCGCGGGAGGAAGGTATGTGCTGCATTGTGCTAGGAAAATATATAATAGCAACGTGTATCAAACACAGAGTACACACACGTATTTGACCAATGCGACAGGATTCCAAGTACATTACACGAATACCATTTACTCGTGTTGGAATAATAATTGCATGATCACACAAACGCGGCACAGACAAAATGATGAATGTTTGCGGAAATACTCCAAGTCGAAAGAGAGAGTATTTCCGGACAGACAACTGACATGCCGATTCCAGTACACTCCAACAAACTTTGTTGCGGGGGTATAATTAGATCACTGAGGGCGACATCGAATTGAACATTTGAATCTTCGCTGGACCCAAAAACCAATTCACAATTTGCTGATCGTTGTATCGCTTTCTGACCGAGTGTCACATTTTTCTTTAACACTTTACCCAACACACAAATCTGTATGTACAGTTTTTGTGTGGAGTTCGTTTTTGTGATAGTAAAGGAATATCTCGATGATCGGTTGTTCTACCGAGCTATAAGTTATAGAATGGAAATAGCGTCTCCATGTCTGTAGGCTTGGCATATTGACCGAATCCATCTGAATCCATCGAGTCATTTTGCCACAGTTGTTACTCAAACTTTGATATGTTTTTGAATTTCGGTTCCAAAGCATTTTTTATGTTACGTCATTGGAACAAGAACGTCCATTCATCCCCAATGTGAGACATAAGCTATGTTTTTTTTAAAGCAGAAAATTAAAATATCTAATTACCCCCAAAACAACGTTACAAGTGTCGTCTGCTACTCGCGATGAAGAAGGATTGCGTTTCGCCAATGAAAGAGTTGTGCATAATAATGCCTTGGGTTAATGCATTTGCATTTGTATAATGGTTAATGAATACTTTAACCACACAGTTCTAAAAAGCAGTATAATTAACTCTTTTAAAATTTTCAAAACATTTCAACAAAATCATATAATGTGACCTCTCAATGAGAGGTCACATGATATGGCTTTGTTGATTTTTTTCTCCTGCTGCTTAATTTGTAAGTTTCACGAATGTAAACAAAGTATTAAACTATTACTGACAGCCCCCATCTCGTCGGTTAGTTACGTTACTTATTGTCTAATCAGATTGTTGACTACCAAATGTTTCTTCACGCAAAAAATTAGTCATGATGGGCTGAAAAGTTTAACACAATATTATTGACAATATCGCCATTCAAATTCCATTTTTTTTCTTTGCCTCCAAAGATAGCTTATACGCCCTCATTAGAACGAATGCATTGAGCCCCTTTCTACTGAGGTATCGTAAGCTATATTGTGAAAGCAATAAATGAACTTCTTTAGTTATTCAGCACTTTCATTTTGCATGTGTCGTCATCTAGTCGTACAAGTAAAAAAATTAATCAAGAATAAACGGTTTTAGCCGTATCAATGGTCGAAGCAGCAAAAATATTGGACGTGGATGTGTGTGCGTGTGTGGGGGGAGGGGGTACCCCTTTCTGTATCACGCCCCTTCATCAAATCTGACTGCTTCGGGCCTCTCATCATGATTGCCATAATCTCTCAAAGAGGTTGGTCCATTCCACTAACTTACGCACCGTTGGTATATGTATATCATTCAAAAAAGGTTAAATATCATACCTTTTAGTCCATTTCTCATCTGCTGACATTATGTCATTCAACGAAGCTGAAATAACACATTGGGATAGTTAGCCTTTTTTAAATCTGTTTTGTTTAGCACACAATATTCCCATTTTGAAAGCTAAAGTTAACACTTGTTAATGGTAACCTCTAGTTGTACTATTTAGTATTCATTTTCTGATATCCGGAGATTTGCACAATGACGCCACTTTGAACCTTTGTTTTCTCTATCTTATAATATAAGCTCCTGCACGAAACTACCCTCTTTCAGATTTTGGACGTATCATCTCCATCATAAAATATGGTACCGACTTGGCAAATTATCAACGATTATAGCCAAATATAAGGGTGAAGTAATTTAGGTCGTCACAGAAAATTAAGTGCCGACCGATTTTCATGCAATCTGAGTATGTTGTAGAACTCATAAAATAGGAGGTAGGTGTTTTTTGGTTTTTCGATTTATCGTCATTTGTGACGTGTATACGTCATTTCAAAGTTTAGGCTGTTTTTAGTAAAAATGCTACTTTTGTGATTCCGTTATCTCCGAACGTATATATTACACACCTATGAAACTTCACGCGCCGTTTTATGGGTACCTGAAATTGTGCACACCCATTTTTGGAATTAAACCTTTGCCCAACGTAACGACCAAAACCGGCCAGCGCTATTCACACAAATCGCTAATTAATTTTTATTATTTGTTTCATATTTTGTCTCTAAAACATAGGTTATGATCCCTCTTTGGAACGAGCTCCTCATAACCTATGCTTTTGTGACAAAAAATTAAAAAAATAGCTATTTAAAAATTTTGTTTGGAAGTTTCGTCTGCTTTTCATGTTAGGTAAAGGGTTAAACTGTCGCCTCAGATGCCGGTGATGCCAGTTGTACGTCATTTTCTTGATCTATTAGTTTCAACCTCATTTTGAGCCTGAGTCTTTTGACATTTTGGAAATATAATCTCCAACAAAAACCGTATCTAAAAATCTGGTAAAGTCTTCGGAAATACCAACCGTTATTATTGAACTCTGAGATGACGTCATAAGGGGTCAGGAGTTTAGAATTGGAATTTTAGTATGTTGTAGAGTCGAAAAATGAAAAAAAGATAGCTGGGTTTGGAGTGTTTGATTTAACGTAATTTTTTACGTTTTTACGTCATTTCAAAATTTGATTCTGGAAATGTCACTTTCATTGTGATTCGCAGAGCACATTAAATACAAAAAAATATACAGTACGTGGAGAGTGGATTGTAACTAAATCACCCGCGGACTAGAGTTATCACCCACACTATAACTTTCAAATTGTATACGTATGGACAAAAAAAAAACAAGCAGTGTTTAAGCCATTGGACCTCCGGGTTTAACCCGGAGGTCCATTGGTTGAAACTTTGCCTGTGCTTGTCATGCTTTGCAACAAATTTGCAATTATTGCGTGGGTGGAATCTCCACTCTGCGGGTGATTCAGTTATAATACACTCTCCACGTAATGTACTACTGTTATATTGCACAGACATTCAATTGATAGTTGAAAATCTCTATTTTTACTTCCATTATTTAGTTTATTTATTTAGTGTTGTTTAAGGTCACATACTTATGCACAATGGCTAATCGTGACCGTGAGAACGGGTGGAGGAAGCCGGAGTACCCGGAGAGAACAAACTAACATCGACGAGCAACTATAAGCTCTTCAAAATTCTAACTCTGTTCAAGCTCCGCTCAAGCAGCGTTAGAGCAGTTGAATACATGTGCTCCACCGACGTGCAGTACGCCTGAGTACACGGCGTCACCGTGCCCCAACCGGGATAAAGTGCCTTGCCCAAGGACACAACGCGGGTCGTCAGGATTGCGATCGAACTCGTGACCTCTAGCATAGAAGTCCAACAGCCTACCACTAAGCCATCGCGCTCCCTTTACTTCCATTGGACAAATGGATTTAACCCCACGTTTGTAGAGGATACCGGGTTTTCAAAGCATCAACAATTATATTTCACTGGATAAATGTGAAATCACGTGACATTTCAGTGCAATTTAGTTCCCGTCATACTTTAGGACACATCACCCTAACTACCCAGTTGAAAAAAATTTGAACATCTGACTTCAAACAGCCGAGATATGACGTTAGTACTATCGGTCCTATTATTTCATCAGTTTAAGCCACTTTGGGAAGTTTGCATTAAAAACGCTATCTTGAGATTCAAGCAACTCATTTATTTATATACTACTCAAGGTTTGCTAAGCACCAAATATTTGACACATCATTGTGAAATTTGCTGGTGACATATTTGCGATATTTTTGGTGGATATGATTGAGGAATGTATTGAGATGGTCCCCAGTGTTTTCATTAGCTCTCTTGACAGGTAGACTATCCGGGCAAGGTTGCACGAAGGTGGTCTCCGATCGAGAAGACCATGTATTCGCATTCCGCTGTCCCAGAACCACCGTCAGGTACGACATAAATGTACCATGAACCATGTTGGATGGACCAGAGAAGATTGGCGACCTGCTCTTTTTACAGATGAGTCAAGGCACTGCCTAGATCATGGAGAATGGAGATGGAGAAGACCAGGAGAGCGATTCCAAGCAGCCAACATTTGCTGAGCATGACCGCTATGGTGGAGGATCAAACATGGTCTGGAGCGCCATCAGCTGGGATGAGCTCTGTGTCCTTGAAAGTGGTGCATTGACTACACAACGGTATATTGATGTGATTCTGGGTGTCCACGTCAGATTATATGTAGGTGCTGTTGGTGATAGATTCATTCTGATGGACGATAATGCCCGTCCTCATGTTGCCCATGCTGTCGGGGAGTACCGACGGAGGGAGGGGATTGAGCGTATGGACTGGCCAGCAAGATACCCTGACCTCAATTCAATCGAACATGTCTGGAATGAGTTGCAACTTGCACTTTCAGCCCATCCAGTCCAGCCAAGAAGCGTCCAGGAGCTTGGTCCCATGCTGGTCCAAGAATGGAACAACATCCCACAAAGGACCACCAGGCACCTGATTGGGAGCACGAGAAGGCGTTGTCAAGTTGTAATTAACAGTAATGTGTCTCATACTCGATATTGAACCCATACCAGTTCGCTCGGTCAACATTTTGACAAATTTAAAAAATTTCATTTTTTACCAATAATATCCATTTTCCATGGTTATCGTATTCAAAAGCAAAAAAATAATGTCAAACACAGACAAAATCTTAATTTCTGTACTTAAATCATTAAAGATATAATTAAATAAAAATATATATATACACTTTTCATAAAAATATTTCAGCTAAAACGTAAAACAAGTAGCTGGATATACTTGGTGCTTAGCAAACTTTGAGTAGTATAAATTACACATCTATCAATCTTCACATACTGTTTTCTGGTTATTTGAAATTGTGCGTTTTTCATTTTTCATTTCAAATGTACACACCGGATGCCAGCGATGGCAATCTTACTTGTTTAGATAGATTTATTTCCAACCTAGTTTTCATCCTCAGCCTTTAGAAATATTGGGAATATAATCTCCACAAAAAAACTGTATCTAAAAATTTATCGCCTTCCAAGAAAATTTTCAACCGTTTTTTAGCCGAACGCTGAGATGACATCATGGAGGGGTTTGGTTTTGAGTGGTGGGGCGGGGGGGGAGGGGGTTGTTCATATAGTAAAAAATTAAACTGCGCCGAACTTCAATGAAATTTTAGTATGTTGTGCAGCTCAAAAAATAGTAGATACCTCTAATTTTAGTTTCTCATTTTATCGCCATTCTTGATGTTTTTAAATAACTTCAAACATTATTCCATTTTATTATATTTCATTAAAAATGAACGCCGGTGTACGCTTTATCGCACAGCTTAGTACATTAAAATGCGACAGACACCGTTCTCTCGTTGTTGAAAGCTTTTGCCCAGGCCAAGCTTCATGTAGTAAAAAATTAAACTGCGCGGAACTTCAATGAAATTTTAGTATGTTGTGTAGCTCAAAAAATAGTAGATACCTCTGATTTTAGTTTCTCATTTTATCGCCATTCTTGATGTTTTTAAATAACTTCAAACATTATTCCATTTTATTATATTTCATTAAAAATGAACGCCGGTGTACGCTTTATCGCACAGCTTAGTACATTAAAATGCGACAGACACCGTTCTCTCGTTGTTGAAAGCTTTTGCCCAGGCTAAGCTCGTTGAGTGACTTTTGAAAATTCGCTTTGCAATTTCAATACCAACTAATTTCAAACCGCGATAATGCAGGAGGAAGGGGACAGTCATATACACGATATTAATCGCAATTTCCAGGGACGCACGAAATATTTCGAACTTGGAATGGAAGTAACACACAAGGGCGCCACTCATGAACGCGCCATTACTTATTCCCAGTTCTTTATTCGACATTCGTTATCAACTGATAAAATCGGTTGATAACGAATGTCGAATAAGGAACTAGGAATAATGTCGAACAAGGAACTGGGAATAAGTAAAGTCCTAAGTGGCATGATAGGTGGACAATACACAAAGCTATGCTTTGGAAACACGCATCTCTAACTTGTGAAAAGTACATATTCTGGCTCCATATGTAACAAATATATTAACAAATTGTTCGTTAAATTTGGGGCAAAAAATGTACATTTTTCTCGACTGTAAAGGCCACAGTGGATACAAATCAAATGAGAAAATCTTTGGCTAGATCGTCAGTGAAAAAAGTCTGTGCTCTTCTTCCTGCTAATGTCAATAAGATTGCAGTGCCGAGTTGGTCAAGATAATGTTGGCCTGAACATGCAATCTATTTCTCTCTTCCTCTTTTTCTGGAAAAAAGTTAGTTTTTTGTTTTTTTTTTTGCGTGGGGGAGTTGGGTATGTGATCCTGTGTCCGGTCCCTACGTTCCTGGCAATATCCATTTATTCTTCATCATGCCTCGCTTTCAAACTCAGATTAATCTCAAGAGTATATATTGAGGTGATTCTATGAACAGGTTGTTTCGTTTGAATTTCCCGAAGTCAGTTTACAGCTACAAAACTGCGAAAAATATCCAGAAAAAGATGTTGAAAATCATAAATGCACATGGGAATATGAATCTAGACGTCTTGTCAACCAATGAACCCAAATTGACGTGTTTAGCCGTATTTGGTTGCTTAGCTTTCTTATTCTTGTTTTCGTCACTTGCACCATTTCCAACTGCCATCTCCTCCATCATCTGAAATTGAAAAAAAGTGTTTTGAGTCGTTATTGTATAGAAGTCCGGAGCAGGATGGTTGGGAGAAATGGGGCGTTAAGAGACATTTTAAAAACAGGTATTTTCACAACGCGATACTAGTAATATAAATACATATCTTTGTCCAGCACAAAATTAGGAGAGGAGCGGGAGGATGAAGACTGGGGGGGGGGGGGGGGGGGTGAAACGGGAATACAAAGTTCGACAGCAAGAGTATTTTCTGGACAAACAGTGAAAGCACGGACCATCCATTCAGAGATCGTCGCGAGGAGACGGCTCGCATGAATACAAAAGTAAGAATCCATTTAAACCCTCATGGAGGTTGCGATAATGCGTGTAGATGGAGTGGGTGGGGTATTTTAAAACAACCGAAGGGGGCCTGAAAGTAGTAGGAGATGTGTGGATCGTGCCTGTTTGTGGGATCTCAGATTTGACGTCATAGTCACGTGACCTAGTGGCGTCATGTTGTGTTGTCATGGTAACCCACGTGAGCGGCCATCTAGTGACGTCATCCCCATACTGATACGTGAAGTGAGTTCGCATGCGTAGCGCTTGTTGTTAGGGTGATACGTGTTTCCGTCGTCCATTTTGTATTCTGGGGCCGCCATCTTGGTTTCTACGGTAGCAGGTGGTTGCTATGTGAACCAAAGGCTCATAATAGGACAGGGGTATGTTCGGATGGTATGTTTCATTGTACAGTAGTAATTTCCCGATTCGCAGAATTACCCAAATAAACCCTACAAGTTTTACAATTTCGAATTCTTTCAGAATTCTCTGCTTCTATCTATCTATGCAATAGTTTTCGTCTACCTAACCATGGTCCTTTGTGCCGGAGTATACTTCAGTAGTGTAGAAGAGCCAATCAACTGGAACAGTTTTGCTTATTATTACAATATTTTAATTTATCTGGTCTGTTCTCGTTAGTTCTAACCCTATTCCGGGTACTCTTGATGTTTCATTAGTCCTATCCGAGACTCATCACCTCTATATCCAATGACCACGTCCCATGAAATACCTTTTTGTGAAACATCTCTGGTTATGGAATCCCTTTTTAGTCGTATGAGGCCATGAAGGCCATGTTAAATCCCTTAATGAGGCCTCATTTACTATCACTCTTAACCTCATTTTCTTTTGAGGCCATGAGGGCCATGAAAAAATCCCTCAATGAGGCTACATTTACTATGCCTCTTAGCCTCATCTCGGTATTTAACAGGCATATCCCATGGAATCCCATTTTTGGAAAACGCCTGTGGCTATGGAATCCCTTTTTAGTCGTATGGGGCTATGAGGGCTATTATGAGAAAGCCCTCAATGAGGCCGCATTTGCTACCCCTCTTAGCCTGATTTTCTTTTGAGGCCATGAGATCCCCCATGAGATCCCCCAAACAAGCACGATCCATACATTTCCTACTACTCCCGAGAATAACAATGTAAAAAATGAAGAAATGTAAAAAATTAAAAAAGATTTCACAAACCAACTTCTGGTTTGCAAAATCAACATTTTTATTTTTTTCACGTCAGAAAGGATTAAGAAGAGGAGAGAGAAGATGAGGGGTTTGAAGAGGGGATACACCATGAGATTGCAAGGGTAATATCGGGACAGACAGAGGAAGCATAAATCATCTCTTCCGAGATCACAAAAATGCAAAGAAAAGAATCTATTTAAAACCTGTACGGATGTTGGGATTGGGTGGGGATGTTCTACATTAAAAATATTCAAAGATTTAAAAGAACACATGAAAATTAGAATAACAAAAAACAACATATTTACAAAAAAAGCATTTCAAGATTCAAAGGAGAAGATGAAAAGGAGATGAAGAAATTACTATTGGATTTACAAATAAAAAAACACACAGGTTGACAGGTAAAGAAACAAGATCTCTAAAATAAATGACCAAAGTGCACGCGAGTGGGAATATCTAACTGCACCATTAACTTTTATACTGCCACACCCACTTTTATCACATATGGAAAATATATGTCTATGTGGGAGGCAGTTTTAGAAATTTTATGAGACATTTGTAACTCAACCTTAATTATTGGAGAGATATCTCTTTTAGTGCCAAAATTTGTCCACGTGTCTTTGCCTTGTTTCAGTTTATGGGAGAGTACCTATAGGAATTTTCCCATAAATTGTAACAAGGCAAATCCTTACAGTTAAAACTAGAAGTCCAGTCATGAAATGCGCACAAATAGCACGTTGATCTGCGCTTTAATCTACGCGTTATGGCCATAGTAAGGCTATCAAATTCTGAACATATGGCCTGTGCACAAGCAATGTTTCAGCCAATGGACCGCCTGTGTTTGCTATGAGTAATCATGAGAACCTGCTATGCTTTGGATGCCATTCGATATGACAATTGCGCGCAATTCCTTCCCGCAGTTAAGCATAGATAAGCGCACAGTTCGCGACAAGACTTCTAGTTTTAACTGTACATATGAAATAAATTCACTTCAAAGATAATGTAAACCGCATCCACAGAATATAAAACCTACAAGTTTACGAATGGGGCCAAATATTTGTTTATTTGTATTTGCTAGGGCCTTGTAAATCACGCATTTTCAATTTGAATCGAATCTCGAATCGAATGAAGTATTTTATTCGAAATCGCATCGAACCTCGAATCGAATCAGGGGCTTCTTGAAGGTGGCCGATTGGGGGGGGGGGGGGGGGGGGCTATAAACCTGATTTGTTCCGACTATGACGGCTCAAGTGCCGATTGATAAAATATTCCAACTACATCATCAAGGTATGCCTTCATCGAAATCGTAATATTACCTCGAAAGGATTACATTTCAAAGAACGAGAGATACCGGTAATAGGCACAGCCAACAGCTCGTTGTCGACATTGTTTGAAAACCTTACACTACTTTCAACAGTGATTGTGACGAGGAAGACTTGAATAAGCATAATGTAATATTAGAACGTTTCTTTTCATGTTCTAGAGGTCGATAGTATCTGAGTTTGTGTGATTTCTGAAATAAAACCTGAAGCAGCGAAGCAGCTGAAGGTTTTATTTCAGAAATCACACAAACTCAGGTACTATTGACCGAGAGAACATGAAAAGAAACGTTCTAATTATTTTATTATGCCGAACAAAAATAGCTTTCATTGTTAATCGCTAACTGCAACATGCCATCAATCTTGTAATAACAATGTAGTCGAATCCAAAAACATGACGTCATTTCGAACGAATGACGTCTTTCTAGGAGTTTCCAGATCAAAAAATTCGAAAATGACTTGTCACAAGTGCCGTCGCTTTTGGAGTTTCTATATCACCAAGTGCCAGTTTTACAACTGCATCATGCTGTTCATGTTATAATTCATTATTAATGCTTGTGTGATAAGTGGTATAAATTAATGAAATATAAATTCATGTTTCTTGGTCGACGACAGTTGTTAGAATTAAGCGGAGTGAAACAATTTATTTTGAATTTGAAGCGTAGGCTCATTGAGGTCGAGTAGTACTAAACTTGTGGAAATATAATTGATTGAAGTCATAACTCATATTCAGGATTCACTGAAGTGGTGAACAACACGTGCGTTTTTAATATTTCTGATTCTTTTGAATTCACTGTTTGCAGTTAAAATTGAAAACACACCCAGTGAAGATGGCATATTAATTTTGTTGGTAAGCTTGTGTCTATCGCCAGCGTTTGGTGTTGAAAAATTCCAATCGACGCTGGTCAGTGGAAGTGGAGCTTACATTTTCTTTATTCTCTTGTCTCCAGGGAAGAACGTTCCGATAGTACCCGTGTTTTGTCCAAAAACTCCAGTACTATGACTTTTAGAAGGTGTCAAATTAACCAATCACGGTTGATGTTACAAACGTGAGGCATAATAATAATAAATTAGTAGCATGGGTGCATTGTAATAAGAGATTGGAAGCATGGATGCAGTTGATTTATCTAACTTTTGCGGGAATAACATTCGGTCTTCATTTTCAGCATTAGTTATGTACAATTTTCATCTGCTTTATGAGATGTCATAGATAACTGATATCAGGCTACATTCATGTGCAAAGATTCGAAAGGAAACGAATCGGGCAGCCGATATCGAATCGAACCGAATAACAACTTTAGATTCGAAATCGAACCGAATATTAAAGTTTCGTAGGGCCCTAGTGTTTGCCTTGCTACAAATTTGCTACAATGTCTTCGCCTTGTTGCAATTTATGGGCGAGAAAATAGTCCACTCTCTTATAAATTCTAACATGGTAAATCCATAGAGATGAAATTAATTCATTTCAAAGGTAATGTGAACGACATCCACAGAATATGAAACCTTTAAGCAGCTTTTAAGAATGGAGCCCAAATAGGGCGTTCTAGTACTTAATAATTTGAAACAATAATGGACGAAACAAGCCAGAAACGTTCGTTTATTATTATTATTATTATTATTATTATTATTATTATTATTTTAAAAAAATACTGTCGTTTAAAGTTATTCCTTAAAATAATAGTGACACACGAAATTATTGCCATGTTCTTTTAACGAGCGATTTCATACAAAGGATATTTGAAAGATAATTTTGAGTAATGAAAATTGCAGTTTCGCCACATAGTCACATTTTCTCAAATTGGCAGCTTTTATGGAAAATGTTGGCGTTCCTGCTAGGCCCCTGCGAAGATTCGAGATTTGATTCGATTTCGAAGATTAAGTTGGTATTCGGTTCGATTCGAAATCTGCTGTCCGATTCAGTTTCCTTCGAATCTTTTCACTGGAATTTCGCTTGGTATCAGTCATCTTAGTCGTCTCAGAAAACGAAAAACTGAGAAATTAATTGTTCATAAATAATGTTGAAAATGAAGACTAAGTGTAATTTCCGCTATATTAACATAAAAAGCAACTGTACCCATGCCACTATCCACGCGTATTCCTATTTCACTAGCCACTACTACTGCTGAAAGCAAATTCAACCCTTGGATACTTTTGTACGTTTTATGACGTACAAAATCAAACAGGGCGTTGATACTTGGTGGTCATTTGTTTTGTTATTATTTTTCGATTTTTTAAGTTTTAATCCCAATTCCTATTTTCTCCCGAACTGTGCTCAGTGACAATCGTTGAGCCAAATGTTATCGCAGCTTAAAATACTAAGATAACCCTGCTGTCAAGGCGTCTTAACTGATTGAGTGCTAGAAGCCACTATCAGAGATTTCACAAATGAGGATACAAAGCAAAAGCCAACACTTTCCTTGCTTATATTTCAAATTCAGTCAAACACAAATAATATTTGTTTATATAAATTTGTTGTATTACACATTATTGGAGAGTGCCTGTGGGCACTCTCCAATAATTTGTAATAAAACAAGTTTTGAATAACAAATTCAGACCACCAAAAATAATATAGCCGTCAACCAGTTAATTAATGTGAAAATATCTTGTTCTTTGTACTTTCCGACATGTGACGTCGCATTTTGAAAAACGTTGAAGAAACTGAATTCCCAGTGACGTTTGAACGTCAGGAGAATTGAAGTCTTAACGGGTTAAAGTTCCCAAGCAATATCGACGACGAGCTCACGGACGCTAGCGGGAGCCCCGCGCATTGCCCACTACAGAATTCTCGCACCCGTTTCTGTTTTGAACAAAAACCCTTACTGGGTAACATTCTAACTACACCATAAAGTCGTGCCTTCGCCGAAGACATGCCTTGATGATGTTGGAATATTTTTTTAGTCAGGACTTTAAGACGCCTGTATTCGATTTGAGGTCCAGTTCGATTTCAAATAATTGACGCGATTCGATTCGAAACGAAAATATGTGATTCGCAAGGCCCTAGTTTCAGCGGCCAACAATTTTTCCGACAGACCAGGTCATTGACACTCCCACTAGATGCGGTTTATTAGTCTATCGCAGCGTGTGTAATGTGCTAAGGCATTAATTCCGATGATGGATCAACTGAACATCTTGATATATAAAAGCGAATGTCTGTATCTCTCTCTCTATCTTTGTTCTGGGTGAACTCTTCCGTTTCTCGATCGATCGATCTCAAATTTTGTACACGGGGGTAATTCGTTCCTGCGAGTAACATGGGATGGGTGCCGTGCCCATGCGGGGTGACCTTGACCTTGAAATTGATGACCTTGACCTTTTATTTCGAAAACGGCTGGGCTGATCGGGCTAAAATTTCATATGTGCGGGTATATTGACCCATCGATCATTTTGACTTTATCGGGGTGCCCTTGCGGGGTGACCCTGACCTTGAAATTGGTGACCTTGACCTTCTACTTCGAAAACGGCTGAGCCGATCATATCTGAGGGTATATTGATATAACCATCTTCTCCCATGCAACGCCGGGTATTCACCCGCTAGTCCATTATAAACTCGATAGAGTGATGTGCGACTCACAGTCTTGTTTATTTTTGTGCTTTTTTCGTCTCGAAAGGTTTAGTGGTAAAAAATATTACCCATGAAGGTAATATTCGGACAAGATATGACTCTCGTCTGCTCACCGTACTTACAGTGTTATACCCCATGGGGGTACATACTTTACTGTTTTTGCGGCATACCATCTATTCATAATAAATGTTCTATTAAGTTTTCTTGAAAACTATGCAGTGGTTAAGAAAGTACACGTATGACATCGACAAAAAATATTAATGTCAAAAGGACGGACAGAAAATCGGTGTAACAGATGCAGATGTGCTGTACACGGTATAGTTATCATAAACATATGAAGGTTTTGCTGAAAAAATCCAAGCGTAAAACAATGTTACCCCTATGAATAAATCTGGATAACTCCGCACTCCAATTATAGAATATCATGATTTTCGAGGGCGTTGGACTCCATTACTGGACCCCCATCTATGATTAGCAGTCAGCAGTCGAAGATCGCTAATGGGTGTGTGGCTGCTAATCACAAATGGAGGTCCAGTAATGGAGCCAAACAACGCCTGAGAAAATCATGTTATTATTATTATTATTATTATTATTATCAATACTTGAAAATTATAAGAATGATTTTGACCCTTTTGGATTTATATTATTTCGTGAAAAGAATCAATGTGAAACACCATTTATTTTTCAATTTAAGGCAGACCACTTTATGTTTTTCGCAGTCAGCAACAATGAAAGGTAAACTCGTTAGGTAAATGTAAACAGATTTTCATGAAGGCGAAATGACGTCACGCGCAGAACGTCAGCGCATACTAAGCCGGTCCGCAGGCGCAAATGACTAAAAATAGTCATTTGCGACCGGCTATGCTTTACAATCTTTGTTTCAGGTTTATTATACTTCCTTACAAGCTGTGATAATAATTATACAGTAACATTATTTTCCAGGGTTTTGGGCTCCATTGCTGGAGCGCCATCTGTGATTAGCAGCCTAGCAGACATAAACAGCCCGAGGCGATAGCCGAGTGCCGCTAATGGGTGTGACTCTGCTAATCACAGATGGATGTCCAGTAATGGAGCCAAACGACGCCTGAGAAAATCATGTTATTATTATTATTATTATTATTATTATTATTATTATTATTATTATTATTATTATTATCCTCAATACTTAGAAATTATAAGAACGATTTTCGGTCCTTTTGGATTTATATTATTTCCTGAAAAGAAACAATGTGAAACACCATTTATTAATTATTAAGCAATTTAAGGCAGAACAAGCTGTGTAAATTAGTATTAACATGAAGGTAGCAACCAATGAATTGATAATAATTAGTATTAACGTGAAGGTAGCGTACAATGAATTGATAATAATTTGATTTCTGCGCTTCAACGTTACCTTGGAGTTATTGACCTGGGTATTGTGTGCATACCGTCTTCGGATAACTCACATACCTCTGGCATGTCACACAAAAATGTTCCGCAATAATTTTATCAAGTTAAGTCGAAGTTAGTACAGACACTTACTGTGATCTTGACATTTGGGATTGGGCCATATAATTATGAACGACAAACCGCCTATTCGTGATACCATTTCGTCGCATGAGTGCTAGAATGTTCTATGTCCCCTATGGGACATAGAACATTCTAGCACTCAGGCGACGATTTGTGATATTGTTTCTGAAAAATATTCTTTGTTTAAGACACTGTCTGTATAAACAAAACGCTGGTGTCGTATGGCCGGAAGGGCGGACGGCCCAACGGATGAAAACTCAAATGTTTTTTTTCATCAGTGAATGTCAGCCCGACCCGAGTGATGGATGGAAAGTCTGACGACAGGCGAACAGATGGATCACGGGCAAATCGAACCAGAAAACCTCCGATGGGATAAACATTACAGAGCAAGGAAAGCTGATTTACTAAGATAATCGCGTATTCGCGATCAACACCGCATCGTCCACCCACCCCATCCCCAACCTCCTCCCACGCTAAAAAATAGTTCAATAGGCCTTAAATTGTTAATCAAGCATTTATTTACCATGTAACACTTATCTTTTCTTTTCCTTGTTGGTTTCTGAGTCCTTGTAAACTTTTAATGAATAAAACGGTTTCAAACATTTGTATTCGCCATCTTCAGATCAATATGTGAAGATAAGGCCTGTATCACTTGACAGTTGATATCAACATTAAAAATATGTAAATTCCCACTGGTCAGCGGGACAAGTGAGAGCAGGAGCATCGCGGCGATGACCGACTGGAGGGAGGGGGAGGGAGTAAACCCAATGTGTCCCGACAGTTATTATTCAAGTCCTGACTGATAAAGTACTCCAGCTACATTATCAAGGCAGGCCTTCTTTGAAGGCACGCCTTGATGATGTCGTTGAAATATTTTGTCAGTCAAGATTGTACTTAAAAAAAACTCTGGAATCTAGTCTGTGGATACATGCATGTAGCTGTCGAGACGCAAGGGCTTTTCAACGTCTTGTTTTATTAGCACATACCGGACTCAAAATTGGTCATGTTGGAACTTGGGACCGACTCGTCCACAGACTTCCATTCACATGAGGCCAGCTGCGTGCGTGACGTAACCATGTAGCAAGACTAACCTTGTAAGAAAGTATATGCTAAGTCGCGATATGGAAGACTCCAATTCAGACATAAATCTCTCGACTGGAAAGTTATGGGCGGGGAGGGGGGCGGGGTATCACACCCTCTACATCCCATAGCTGCGCCCCAAATTGAGAGATAGGAACTCTTAAGTTTCGAAACTGCCCTCAAAACGTGAACTCACGAATGGCATCATATAAAGGATATAATTTACTCCAACCAGCAAATCTATTTTGCATTCAAAGGGGGTGGGGACAGTAATAATTTAGTCACACAGTCATATGGAGATGTTGGATTAAATTACTGCTGTTCCTTTTTGCCGATTAGCTAGGTATCATAGTGTATTGTGTCTTACTGTTTTTTAAATGCAAATAATCTGCATAATGGGGTGATAGGTTTGAAAGTGTGTGAGAATCCAAGAGTCAAAAAGACATGTACTTCATAAATTGTTTTACCTAGTTCCTTATAATTACGGGTTGACATATTCCTGTTCTGAATGTAACACGTTTATACATCTATAGACATCTAATATTTTACATGTTACTCCCATGCATTTCTACTATTGGCGCTACCCCATATGTTAATAGTGTTCCAATATGAATGATTAATGCATTTTCTATTCTTCTCAATTCTATGCTGTTTATGAGAAATAAACATGAGAAATAGAAATACATTTATCCAGGCCTGAAAATAGGCAGCCTGACATTTGCAGAATGAGGTCCCCAGCGGGTGAATTTGATGATGCTGTCCCATACAGTTGGCCAGTTTATCCTCTGGGACCCTCTATCTGTTTAATTTTGAGACCCTGATTCAGATTGAGGTTCACAGGGGGTAAATTTAGTGATGCTACCCTCTGGGGACCTCATTTTGCAGTTGACAGTCTGCTTATTTTCTGGCTTGCATTTATCAAAGTATGGTTTTCTGAACAAAAAATGAGAAAAACAGAAAAAAAATATAATATAAAAATACAATAAAATAAAAAATAAATATAATCACTATTCAATTCATGATTGGCTCCTTTGAGAATGTTTTAAAAATGATACTTAAATCTTATAAGAACGATTGTAATCTTAAGCCAATCGCGGCGGAAGTATTTCAAAAGTAGTAAAACTGAAGCATCCGAGCACCAAACGACCTACGTGTATTCTAGGAGTGTTCCGGAATATTTCCTCCGAGAAAATCTTACAATTTAATATTAATTTTGAGATCATTTTGGCGCTATTTCAAGTCTTAAACTTTTATATAAATGAACTTTTCTCATCGCTTCATGCTCTTTGGAGTCACTGGTTGCAACTTCGTGAAGCGTGAGGCGAGGCAAGACGAGGCGAGGAGAGAATAGTTCATTATGTATAAAGGGTTATGGGGCAAGCTCTCATGCATCCCCCCCCCCCCCCCCCCCCCGTGAAATTCATAAACAAATCTGGTGCTGACATGACCGTGAATCGGCAGAGCCGTTAAATAGTCCATTGCCTTTTTTTCTGGATTCAGTCGGCTGGAATATTTCAGTTGGTCAGAAAAGCGAACTTGCTTTTCCGACCCACTGAAATATTCCAGCCGATTGAATATAAAAATACCATAAACACTCATTTTCATTGAATCAATTCGAGCAATGTGTCTCAATCGATACTTGATTGGACCGAATCTTCGATGATAACACCAATTCTATTATACATGTTTGTTAATTAAATAATTGTGATTGAAGATCACGACGGTAGTTTTATTATTACACCGTATATTTCTGCTAATTGTGTTAATATTTTGATGTTTTGAAGGCGAGCTAAATACTTATTAATTGAAATGTCTATAAATGGAGCATGAAAGAATATCTGTATATATTTGTAAGTAAAAGTACATCACGCACAAAATCTATGAAAAAGTGAATAAACATATAGCCCAGAACAGCGTCGAATTCCTGCCAAAATTTGACTGGTGATCTGAGAGTTAGGGTTAGGGGTTGAGTAATGATACCCCTATCTCACCAGCATAGAAGCTAGCGTTGGGCTGTTTCAGATTACATTCTTTCAAATAACCCCACCGATTATCAGCTGAAATGTCTTTATTTCATTATTTCAGATTGTTTCCTGAAAAGTACATATAGTAGGGATAAAGCCTACTCCTGTCAACCGGGTTCCTAAAATGTTGGAGCCGAACCCTACAAGACTTCCAGCTTCCGCCGCGTCTGTCCTAAGTTGTACAAAATATAAGAAGAACCCGAGATATTACAATATTATGCCTGTCCACACTTTAGTTGTTCGCAGCCAGAATCAATGTGGTTGGAATTAAGTCCGAACAATAATTAAATCAAAGTTAATTCTAAATTCTAAAAAGATATTTATAGGTTTAATAGGATTTAAAAAAAGGACCACTTGTTTCAGAAACAAGCCATTGTGCAATAGTAGCTTCCATCGTTTTGCCTCTAAAGTCCAATAATCAGTGATAAGAATCTGCGTCTACAGAAATGTGTATGTTACTCGTATGGTTGTTATGTGAGCATTTTACTTTTAAACGGCTCGTGCATCAAAAACATGGGGTTATTCTCTTTACACTGACCCGACCCTTCGCTTTGCGAGAAAAATGTAATATTTTCCTCAAACACTTCGCTACAAACGTTTCGATCTCTTGTGTACTTTTGTGAAAGTGATCTACCTTTTCTAAAATATCGTAGCTATGTCAAGTTTAATTGACATTTGATTAATTTTTCGCAACCTAAGGCAGCCACAAAATATTGAATATACAATAATGTTTCATTTGTGGCTATTAAACTATTAGACCTACGTTCTGAGTGCAACTCAGTCCTACGTCTGGCAACTACTGCTGATTAGCACTTTATCTAATCCAAACAGCAGACGATACTTGCCAAAACATTTCTTGAACAGTTGAACATTTTTATTTTTAGCCTAAAAACAGAACTTATTGCTCCCACTGGAACGACTTGTTCCAACGGGGGCCATAAACTATGTCGAGGCTAAAAATAGAACAAAATATAATAGAATTTGAATATCGAATTCGTGTAAGGTCGTGGCCTTTTATTTTATTGCCGTCACAATTAGTAAACGTTAAAATGCTTATTGGTTTCGTCTGACACGGATTCAGTGCAAACAGATCGAGGTCTGGCCATGCTTCTATTTGCCTATGATATTGGGAAATAATTCGCAAGACATCGGCTTTCCGATTCGTTGGTTTCGAGTGCAAGATGACAAAGAAATGTCTTCTATCGGTGGTATCAATCCGCGGAAATGAAAGACTAGTTGCCTGTTGCGTTTTTGGTTCAATCGGCTTCTCGGTACGTCTGCCTCATAAGTTTTATTGTTAACAGAATACAGAAAAAGTGGAGCGCGGAATTTCCGCGCTCCACTTTTCAAGTACTGTTGTAATAAAGAAACTCGTAACCCCAACATCCGGATACTCGTGCGACCTGCGGCATGCGCAAGTCTCAAGGATATGGTAATTTGGTCTAATGACCAGTGATTTCACGATAATTTTACGACAAAACAAAACCCGTTTAGGCTGTTCTTGATGCATTGTTTCAAACTCAATTCGGTTTCGAGGTCGATTTTGGCATCGAACCCCTGCTTCTATGAAAGGTTCGATTCGAGGATAGAAATTCCGATTCGCAGGGTTTTGATCTGAGAAATGTTTTCATTTCAATCTAAAACTCTAGTGTGAATAGGCTTGAAAGAGTAACACATACCAGATACAACAATTTACATTACTGAAAAAATATAATACAGCAGAAGACTGTCTCATTTGTTCCCATTTGTCGAAGTAGAAGTAACATTTCGGGTTTAGTTAAACTGTTTTCGTAATCACTACGATTGGACAGGGCTTACCTACACAAGGTCATTCTGAAGATTTTATATTGTGCTGGTGGGGTGTTGCTAATTAATACACTGTTGGGAAGGTTAATCTGTCATACAACAGAACATCGCCAGCATAAGACAAACAATTCACACGCAGGTGAGAAGGAATACATTGGAAAGAGGTATGACCATCACTATCTCCAGACTCACGCACCCCTGAAAACGTCCTAGTTGTGAATGCCAGACAGGCAATCCCAGGCATTTTCTCGATACAGCAACGGCGAGTCGGTCACTCAGATTTCGTGCTAGTTTGGCAGGGTACAAAATGCTAGGAAATTACAGTTTCTGGTGGGGGGGGGGGGGGGTGGATAGAAATATAAAATGCCCTCAAATATGCCGAAATATCGCCGATCCGTCTTATTCTGTGGCCTCAGTCAAGTCACGTTTCTTTTGTGACTCTGTGCGTGGTACTGGCAGATACACCCACCCAGAGTGAAGCAGTGTTGTAATCATTTCTGTATTCGACCACTGAGCGTTCCAGCAAAGTTGTTTCCAGATTAGTTCCCCCAATGACGAAACGCATAAGGGGACACAACTGATACCATGGTAATAACGACTGAACAACAATCCAGAATGTTTCAATACGTTTTTACTTCACGTGTCGCTTCATTTCCAGTTACCATGCAAACCTTTTTATGTATCAGGAGATTATTAAAAAATATAGATAGTAAGTCTGAAGCCAGGGATTGTCTCGATAAACAAAATGACGGAGGTAGCACAATATTAATTTAATATCGTGTCAGCTATATTTCAGACATGCTGTGGTGATACGCACAACCAATAACGCCATCCGTTCATTTGTGGACATTTCATAGGGGACTAACGGATGTGTGACCAGGTGTGACACTCAGGTGAGACTAAATTATTATCTCCATTATGTTTATGTACACAGAGCTGTAGCAGAACTGAGATCTTTTTTCTAAGGCCATATTTCGACTCGTCGAGATGTGGCCTTAGAAACAGAAGCTCGAACCTAATAGATTTTGTACATGAAGATAATGGTGACGATAGACGTATCTTACAAGTCTTAACTATAGTACCAATAACTTGCTTAACCCTTTGAACGCTGGTGGTGTATTCCATGTCAGTTCAATGACAGCAATTGGAAGAGTCCATATTTATTATTTGAGGTTAGACCAATTAATATTTTCAACGTGCAGACATAAGTCTGCATGTTGAAAATATTGATTGGTCTATACTACACAGTTACCTTGTAGCCATCTCACTTAATGACATTATAACATGCTTGTGACCCTGCCGGAAAAACGGCCTTCAACAGGTTAACTACCATTTTAATTTTAGCTTTCATAAAACCTAGATCCTTTCCGACGAAACTGTATTCAACTTCCTTGAACTTTGACGATCTCCGTATGGACTTAATAAGAGCGTTTGTTCAACATTACGAAAAGACTGGTTGTTGTTTCAGCTTGAATGTTTCCAAGGATTCAGATACCGAGGCATAAAAACAACGTGGTTTCACAATTTCAAAATTGGACTTTTAAGAATTGTTTCCTCCTTTATTTACAGGGACGTATATAGTCTCTCGGAAACAAATTTCGAATGTTTGTTATGTTCTATAAATATTAAAGTATACAAATAGTAACTATGTACATGTTTGTACACTAGGGCTGCAACGATATGCTTCCCTAACGATACGATATGTATCACAATTCAGCGCCCACGATACGATATGTATCATGATACACGTGATCTATCTTGGCATGCAACTACAGATGTCAGCTACTTTGGGGACTGCATGTATTCATTTCCAGTAGTTTACTTGTATTATAAATTAGGATGCGCTCTTCAAACATTAGGTAACTTCTCAATGTGATAACCTATGACATTAAGTAATTTAAGTTTTTGATTTCATGACCTATTTTCCAGTGCTTTTTTCCTCTCAGAAAATATGTTCTAAAGGCTAAAACATTTAATCCCTTATATCTTGTTTGACAGAGCCCATTGGGCTCTGTCAAACAAAATATAATGGATTAATCAAATAATTATTTAGTACAATAGAAGGAATTCATCAAATTTTGGTTAACAGAATAATCCCTGTAATGGCGTATTTATCACTATCAGTGTTGGTATACAGAAAAAACAGTTTCTCTGAACTACTTTTCAAAATCCAAGAAGTTGTTTTGCATGATAGAATGTATATTTATTGTATCGCGATACACAGTGAACAACGATACTTATTGAATCGTGAGCAATATATCGCGGTTAAAGCGTATCACGATTAATCGTTGCAGCCCTATTGTACTTTGTAGTTGCACGATACATAATACGTTTCAAGGACCCCTGATACACGAGGCAGTCGGGTATCTTCGGACTTAATTGTAACATAAGGTCCACATTGGCCTCAGTTGTGGAATGGAAAAATCTCACCCTCGGATCGTCAGCAAGCGACAAAATACAGACGCAGCTGAAAAGGAATCGATTCGAAAAATCATGCGACAATGACAATTCAACAATAATTACCCCAGTCGCAAAAGTGTAGCCTATTCAGCATGGAACTGTTAGAAAAAGACTCGAGAGTACTATTGCGAGAATCACAAGTCCAACAAACGTGCACGACCACGAAGTAAATGCTCTGATGTCATCGAAATCAAACACTGTATGCAGTGAGAGGTCAGCTGTTCTTTGTGTGCTTGCTTCAGAAAGGTTCGGGCGTACTGAAAAAAATTGTTTTCTTCGATTTGGTCTTTAACTTCATTGCCCGTCACAGTAAGCCCACAGAACCCAGTCAAACGAGATATAATTGATCAATTTCCACTGTGTTGGGGGGGGGGGGGGGGGGGGGGGGGGGGTTACTATAGAAAATCACAGTTCTTGGATATCAGAACCTAGCTTCGCGCAGGACGCCTGTACTGAAATTGTCCACGGTAATATTTCTGACACCATTAACTGAATAAGCACGTCACGACAGCACTTTACCAGATACGCGACCTCCACATCCAACATACTAACAGCATCATCTTTGACGTTTGCTTCGACAAATGGGTACAAACCGAACTTCGCTACCAAACTAAGATTTGGAAACACAGTGAATACCCGTTGTTTGAATAGAGTGGATTCAGGTTTCCGTCCATTCGCTTTGGCTAGCCGCTCATCATCGACTGAATTAACGTAGTCGTGTATGCTAAACAAAGCCTGTAGAAAAGTAAATGCAGATTACAAAACGGAAGATAATATCTTCCACAAATATATAAATATGTATTTATTTATCTCTCTCACAACAAAGTAAATAAACTTGACTTTTGCTCTCCACAAAAACAACTTACCCTACAGATCTTCAAAGATTCTCGTATGAGATCACAATGATGCAACTATGCTCAAACTAATTTAACTCCATACCTAACACGATTAGCAGACGACACTTACCCCAAACTTCTTAAGGAACTAAATATTTTAATTTTGCCCCCCCCCCCCCCAAAAAAAAAAACCGCATTGCTTTTGACCCATCATGGGGACAAGCTCATGAGCTCCTTCCAATGGGGTGGGAGTCTATCTTTTGGAAACAAAACATTAACCCTTTACCCATCGCACACAATATCAACATTTCTTATTTAATTGTATTTCAACAAAATCATATCATGTGACCCTCCTTTGGAACGATCTTGACAGGCTCGTTCCAATGAGGGACACAAGATATGGCTTTGTTGAAATTGTTTGAAAGAAGTGTTTTTTACAACTGCTCAATTTGTACTGATGCTGGCGGATGCTTCCGATTCGTTAGGTATAGTCTTAAAACAAATATCAACATTTGAATGGCAATTTTTGTGAATGGTGCTGCCGTTGGCCGTTACAATAGGTAAATGGTTAATAAAATTGGATGCAGTATGATAGATGTAGACCTGGAACCACTATTATAAAATTTTTACACTGGTATTTTTTAAGGAGCACGGTGGCTCAGTAGGTGGAAGTGCAGACTGCAAGCCGAGAGGTTCTCGGTTCGAATCCCACCTGCGGCAGCCGCGTTGTGTCCTTGAGCAAGACACTTCATCCGACTTGCCTACGTGGGGGCACGGTGACGTTGTGTACTAAGGCGTACTGCACGTCGATGGTGCACTTGTCTTCAGCCAATGCTAACCCTGCTTGTTGGGGTGTCTGACAGTTGCCGTTGTTTGGTGGTTCTCTGCGAGTACTCCAGCTTCCTCCGCCCGTAAAACTGTCCGACACGAGGTGACCATGGCTGTCGAAAGAGTCGTTAAACCCAATAACTAACTAAATAAATAAAATGTATTTTCAAGAATTGTATTTTCTACCTATTAATATATTAACTGACTAAAATGAATCATTAGCATTTTAAATGATGTGGCAATTTGCCAACAGGCAAATTGCCAGATCTATGAAAATTCTAATGTTCATTTTAACCCATTTAAAGTCCTAACTAGAAAATATAATTCTAGAAAATACAAAATACAATTCTAAAGATCTTATAGTCTTGGCCCCTGATGAAACTCCGTTTCATAATGCCTGCTACCTTTTGCATAACGGACACGATCACGTGACCATATTACATATCTGACTATATTATGAACTGGTTACCAATATGGCGGCCCTGTACGTTTGTTGAACAAACACTATCACACCACAAACTCTTCAATAACGATGGCGTTGTCTTCTCACCGGTTTTCCCGTCTTCAAAGGACATGCATTGTAATGTCTGTTCGACTACTAACTAGAACAACTTGAGATTATTTTTACCGCCCAAAACATTTTGTGAGAGATTGATTGTTTTCAAGAAACATAGCCTCTGACTCCAAAGTGGAATAAAACTGAAAATCTCAATCCCTGGTTTTTGATTTTGAGTGGTAGAGCTGGATCTTTATTTCTGTTGACTTTAAAGTGAATAATCACGTGAGATTGTGAATTTAATGTCTAACCATTCATCACATTGGTTTGTTTGTTGGGGTTTAGCGACATTTGCAACAGCCAGTGTCATATTGAGTCTGGCAGTTTTACGGTTGAAGGACTCGGAAGACGGAGTACCCAGAGAGAACCACCAAGCAACCATCAAACTCTCCAACTTACGGACTCTGCTCATTCAGAGTTAGCATAGGCCGAATTCAAGTGTACGATCGATGTGCAGTTCGCCTTAATACAGTGCACCCCCTGCGTCGCATTTGGGATTTGGTGTCATGCCCAAGGACACAACGCAGTTTCCGCTGTCAGAATCGAGCAGTCAACATTTGAGTGTAAAGTCCAACGCTCTAACCACTGAGTCACCGGGCTCACACGCTATCCATCATGTCAGTGTTATTATATTATATTATATTATATTATATTATATTATATTATATTATATTATATTATATTATATTATTATATTATATTATATTATATTATATTATATTACATTATTATACTGCATTAATCGCACAGCATATGAAATTTGATGGAATCATCTAGATTTGTCGCACAATTGCTCTTCCATACAAACACTCCCATTGTCTGCTACTGCCTTTGGCCTCTCGTGCCTTCAGTCCCTGGTGGCGTTGTCCTTACCCGAATATTTTGCCTCGTTTCTGCGATTGGACATGGAAAACAAAACACTAACATTAAATAATGGGTAGAAAGGAACCGACCTACCCCTTACAGAATCTGCGGGCATCGGCGTGAAGAAAATAGTCCATTCTGTGAGTGCTCTTGCACACAGAATATACGCATCCATTGTTAGTTGCCTTACGTGTTTTATTTTGACTCTTGACCCAGAATATCCTAGCGTGTTATTTTTAGGAAGGATTCCTTTAGTAGTGTCCAAATGGACTTGAGGTTTGAACAGCAAACCTCTCCAGAAGGGGAAATAGCTTCAGTTAAAAATTCAGATATCCGAACATGAAAACCACTACTATCACACAAACAATGGAGGGAGGTTCCGTTTACTTTGAAAACACTTACAGAGAGAAGTTTTCTACCAAATATTAAAACATCATCTGTATAATAAATCTCATATACGCAATGATAATTAATCTAATGAATGTATCTCATGCTTTTCCCGGAATATGATACTGCTGTAAGGTTTAACTGATGGCATGTCAGATGAATACTCTGCCCTCTTTTACGAAGTGATAGCTGAATGCATTTTGGAGCACTATGACCAGACAATACGACGCTTTAATTTATTCACCCTTTGGACTTTGATTGTATAGTCCATGCTTGTTTAGATCCATCAACTGGTCGAGTCTATATTCGTTACTTGGGGGAAGACCAATTAATAATTTCAACGTGCAGCCATTGGGCGGCATGTTTAAAATCTTGATTGGTCTACCACACAAATTCCACGAGGAACTCCCTACTTTGTGAATTCAGGTTGTATCTCGATCTTGGACCGGAAAAACGGTCTTGCTGTTTCAAAGGGTTAAATTATCCAAATCATCATATTTGACATACCTTATTGATTCAAGACTTGCGTTCTGACGCAGTAGTCCAGTTCATAACACGAATGCCACTGTAGAGCGAATTTTTGAACGAGACTGAATAGTGCCTTTATTTGTAAAAGCCAATCAAGCATGCTTACCTCTTTTATTGACTTAATTCTCTCCGTCTTTTTTGAAGTCTTATAGTACTTTCTGGCTAATACATTGACTAGAGCATACTCCATGTAAGCAGCAAAAACAAAAATGAGACAGGTCGCCATCCATACATCAACAGCTTTTACATAAGACACCTTCAATCGCTTTGCAAAAATGCTGGCACTCTGTGTGGTAATGGCAAGAACAGTGAGGAGGCCAACAGAGACACGAGCTGGCGTGGAGTCTTTGTCAATCCAAAATGATGCCCACGAGAGTATCACTATCAGAATACTTGGAACAAAAGTCTGCGTGATGAAGTACCCTCTGTCTCTTTGCACCTTTAATAACGCCTCTAGACAAGAATATGTACCTGTAAGCATACGAGTGTCAATCATAAGATTTTATAACACATCCATTAAACTTTAAACCCTTATATTTAACGGAATCGCCGCTATGATATAAATGTTTCTGTATTCAACTGGTAATGTACAAGCCGGATCCTTTTTTCCAGCACTAGTTCTTTTCCCGTCGAGTCATTAGTTACGCTTCGAAACGTTTCCAAAGTTCGTGAAACAAATATCGATCGTCTGTCGTGTAGTGTGAAAATGAAAACGTCCAAAGCAAAATAAAGTCGGTTTACAAAAAAATTAGTTAAACCAAAAAATGAGATAATATTAAAAAGCAATCATTTCCAGCCACAACATTAACCCAGTCCAGTGGCCGTCTCGTCTGCGGATCCCCATATATCTAAATTTGTCAAGTTTATTTTTGTAAATCTTCGGACATTCTGACATGCTTCTGGATGTCCTGTCCTAAAATGCTTCGAACTTCTTTTAGAAAAGTTTCTCCAAGCTGTTTTGCAAATCTGCCCAAATTTGTACTTATATTTTTACTATCAGTAATAGCCACCAAATGGTTAGGCGTGAATGGACACCAGCCGAAGAGAAACAGCGATACAAATTTTAACAAACACGCCCAATAGAAAAGATAACGAATGTAATTTAGAATGGTTCCCAAAAGGTTGTTTTGATTTTGTATTGATCAATTTGATCAGTCCAGCTACAAGCAAAACACATGAACTCTTCACCTTTGGGTTTAAACATCGGAATTAAAATTTGTTTACTTAACTGAATTTTAATGCATGGGATGTGTAATAAACACAGAACGGGATGTGTGTTTGAATCGGTTGGTGTTGTACATAACTCGTTGGAATAGCATAGTCATATTTATACGGCTCTCGCGAAATATGACAACGCCATTCCAACTCGTTATGTAAAACACTCACAGATTTCGGGTTCTCTCTATTTATCTTACAACAAGAACGCATTTCTCCAATACAAGTAAAAACGTATAGGCAGAGTACAAATCTGTATTGAGGGTAGCAACCGTACGACCGATCATTCAGAAAGAGAGAACTTTGTTTTACCTGCCCTCATCGAACGCCGATTACACATGCCGAAACCACCGTTTTTAATAACTGTAATTAAATAAACGAGAAATAAATCGCCAACTCAGCAAAATAAATTAGACAAGATCACTTTTTGCCATGATGATGTTTTATACGGGCCTACCATGCATTAAATTGAAAACTAAAACACAGCCGAAACACCACTATAAACTTCAGCAGTTATAGTACAAGTTGAACAATGAATTGGGCTAACGGCATGCACTGCCCAAGAACGTCGTACCTTGATGCCATGATCTTCATTCATAAAAAAGTTCAATCCATGGAGGGTGAATGATTGTCAAAATATATGCGAAAAAGTCAAGAAAGGGGGGAATATTGTAAGATAAATTGGTTATTACCACCCAGTGAGTTTCCGAGATGGTGTATTGACGTCTCGACCTCGCCTCTGGGCCATATATCTACGAGTCCGTTAGGCTTCAATACAATATCTCGGAACCCCACATGGTTGTAATAACCTATATATATATGGATGCGAAAATAAAAGTAGAGTTGTGCAAGAAAAGCCTAAAATGAAAATCGTAATACTGTAAATATGCCCACGCTGTTCGCGGTTTTATCATAATGTTACGTAATCAATCTATGTTTTTTTGTTGAATACCGGAGGATATCTTAGGGTACTGTGATTATTCGATTCGATTTGAAATCTTCCCATTGATTCGATTCAAGTCAGGCTGATTCGGAAATTTTCGAATCGTCGAAATGTTATCAAAATCCTATAAAGTGCCTTCTATTCAACTCTTCTTCTATCATCAGGTCTCAAGTACATGGAATCGGATGAAATATCATTTTTGACTGACTTGGACACTTGCCCACTGAGTCGCCGTTGAACACAATACTTCAATGGACACGGGCAAAAATTAATGTTGTAGTAAGGTGCAATATTTACAATTTAAAGGGCAGTGAGTTGCGATTTGAGATTCAATTCGATTAGAAATCTTCTACCCGATTTGATTCTGGAATCGATTCGTCGCGAAATTTGAGATTTGCTGCCCCTAGAACTTCTGTATGAACACTGTCTGAGTCAATCAAACTTGTTTGGTGTTTAGCAGGGAGAAAGATATCCTGAACACAGCACAAAGATCACACTGTATACCAGAATCTTGCTATTAAAGCAGAAATCACAGTTCAGAGTCGAGACACCCCTGAGTTACAATAATCAATTACTTCAGCAGCCTAACATTATAGGAATATAATCACCTGTGCTTCATAATAATACTTTTAACTTAGTATTGTAAAATGAGGACAAAAATTAAACATTTTTGTTTGCAAGTTCCACAAAACGAGTTTTTAGTAGTTCAGGAACGTATCGAGATTAAAACGGTGTCGCATGTTAACATCCAATGTTTTATAAATTTTTATTTGCTTCGGTATTTTTTCTATATCAGTGCGTACTATCTTAACTTCAAGAACGATGGACCTGGGTGGAACGAGACTATTTTATTATCACCCCTTAAGATTCGTAGATCGTTCAGCAACGGAATATATCGCGTTTAGATACAAATGCGTGGCGAAGAATACCGACTGGGTCTGTAAACCTGATTTGTTCCAACAGTGATGTCTCAAATCCCGACTGATAAAATATTCCAATTACAACGTTGAGGTATTCTCAGAAAGCGATTTTCATCTGGTATGTGCCTTGCTGAATAACTTTAGCAAGAACTTTTACGATCAACATTTATTTACACAATAACTAGATTCCAGTGTAAAACAAAACTTAACTCGCACCGATGACGGATATTCCATACTACGGGGCGTACTGGCTACTAACTTGTAGCTGGAAACCCAAACTGCCTTCGTGTCTATTCACAAACATTATATATACATATATTACATAATTGGTTATGGACAATCTAGTCTAATATTACTGTTAATATGAACCAGTGTTTGATACATGCGTAACTTAAGAAGAGCAATTTGACTAGTTACACAACATTAGAAACCAATGTTTGTCAGTACAGATAGTCTAAATTATTTCCTGTTGCGTTTCTTTAACCCTGACCTGTGATAAAAGTCACACCTGTGGTCCAGTTTGTAGTTGTTAGTGGCTGATAAGTTTCTCAGGTATTAACCCTGTGATAGTATGCCTTCATCGAAGGAATGGATTGATGATGCAGTTGGGATATTAGCCAGTCAGGATTATAGTTAAAAACTCAGGACTTCTTAGACATTTATTGGTGGATAGGCCTACATAAAATATACACATTAGGTAAACACCATGACGTTCGATGAAGTGAAGGTTATTACGCGGTGACTACAGTGAAGGCATAACAGCCTGACGTCATCAAACGACATCGACTGGGAGGAGTTATCGCGTTGATGGGCTGGACGCCACCTTGGGGAGGAGGCGGAATGAGTTACGACGTTTTTCGCTGATGACGCAACTTATTTAATAAACATATACAGTACTCCAAACTTGCCACGCCGGATTCCCAACTGCTGGATTGGGGTTCCATTACCATCTATTTGTAGTACGACGGAAGCCGCGTGTGACATCGGTCCAAGTATCGAATCTAGCCTCATAAAAAGAGCATGCATGATTACTAGCAAGAGCGAATGGACATCGAAGACTTCCATCCATACGAAAATATCCCCAGTGGAAAAATATAACTCTAATCCCCTTCTCTACGCACCTTGTTAAGATTAGGTGTACAGTCTTACAAAACCTCACGGCATCACTAAGGGTATTGAGCCTCATTCTGGTTATAGCTGGTGTATCATTATATCGACCACAAATGAAAGGATGTAAGGTTAGTGAATCAAATGTTCAGTTCTTCATTTTTCATGCAACATATTATTGCTTAATAATATGAAATTTGGTATTTTTTTCTCACAAAATTCTTCTAAATACAAGTATATGTATAAAATAGATAAGAAATAGATAGGAAAAAAATATGCGATGAATATGGCCATTCTTTGAATACATATCAAGTTATGTGAAGGAGACTGCTTTTCCTTAGTCCCGACAAAGTAGATGTTCTGTTTCTCATGCCATGTTTTGTAAAATTGTATGTGGGCGGACGGTTTTTTATTTTATTTTTGAATTTGTAATTATTTCTTTGCCTTCAAAAGTTCATGTTCTTGGGTTGTTTTAAGTTTAAGCCTCACAATCTACGAAATAGCGTGGGTGGTGGCATATTTCGCCTCTTGAGTGCAGGGAGGCTTTGCAATGCTGTTATGTTTAGCATTACAAAGTCTTGTTGCACTCAAGGGACAAATTTATCAGTTTTATTAACTTGTGTAAAATATCAGGCATAAACCATTTAATTTTTATTTTTTAAGTTTGCATGGTTATTGGAGCATGTGACAGCTAAAAGGACCATACGGGAGGGCCTGAGAACCAGATTTTTAACTTTTTTTAGGCCTTATTATAATTTAAAATACACGAGGCGACCGGCATTCACGTATATCGCAAACTTCTCTATTTGCCAATGAGACTAGACCAGTCAGTAAGCAACGCTCAGTGAAAAACACAACCCGACAAACACCTAAACAGACATGTTGTTTGCGCGCCATTTTAACTGGACTTATAGGTGAGGGTCAGTTCCAAAACCCATTGCAACACACATCCTCCCATCTACATGTAGTATGGGCTGGATATTATGAGTTACTGAAAGCAAGCAAAATACCAATTAATTCTGAGTAGTCGTTCAAACGTTGTTGGATTGGTAGAAAAATTTTTCAAAAGTTCAAAGTCCATTTTGGCCTAAAATAATGAAAAATATCAGAAATACCTAACCCTTTACCTAACATGAAAAGAGACGACACTTACAAAAGGTATTCTTGAATAACTCATTTTTTTCATTTTTTGTCTCAAAAACATAGGTTATGACCCGTCGTTGGAACGAGCTCGACGAGCTCGTTCCAACGAGGGGTCATAACCTATGTTTTCGAGACAAAAAATGAAAAAATAATGAAAATTGATTGGAGATTTTTTGAGAATAAGGCTGGCTGGTTCTTGCCGTTACGTTGGGTAAAGGGTTAAAAATCGATTTGACCTTGGTCGTGTTTACTTACAAATCGCTGATCTCTATACAGTTGGATTGCTGGAAAATCAGCGAAAAACGTGGCAACTCAATCCACCTCCTCCCCAAAGGTGACGTCAGTCCATCAACGCGATAACTCCTCCAAGTCGATGACGTTTGATGGCGTGAGACCGTTACGCTGTAACTGTAGCCACAACGTAATAGCCTTCACTTCATCGAACGTCATGGTGTTTAACTAGCACGAAAAGTGATAACACTGTATCAACTTTCCAATTTTCACACTAGTTTATTGTCAATAATAACTGAAATATGTCGTAAATATTCTATTTGTTTGGCACGAAAAGTGTGCACATCATTAACATGTTCACAGAGATCGGAGAATATTCTTTTAACAATTAACGTCCTAGCAATCCAGTTTTATAGAGATCAGTCTTATGAACACAGAACAAAATCAAAATGCGAGGTCAGCTCCGATTTTTTAACTTTTTCAGACGCGATCCATGGTGGACTTCGTGGACTTCGTTTTGAAGTTATTGCGCGGACAAGCAACAGTAAATGGACAGACGGACAGACGGACGGACATGGCCAAACCATAATACGCCCCGATCCGTAGATCGGCCGTATAAAAAGCGTCGGAAATAGTTAAAAAAATCGGAGCTGACTTCACATTTTATTTTTATTTTAGTAACAAATGGAACAACAAATCATTATTGATTCGGAAGGGGTAGAGTGTATGAAATATACAGAAGTCAAAGGCGAGAACAGTATAAAGGGTGTCAAATGTTTGACAACCTCGACAACCTTGTGGCTAGGAATACGACTAGGGTTGCGTTGGATGTTTGTTTATAAATGATGCTGTAATGGATTTGTTTATGTGAAGCTGGCCTCGTTCTTAAACTCTTGACACAATCGAATCCACGTTTCAGTGGAAAACCTCTGCACCGGGTTAAGTGTTGATTTAGTAGAGTTTTAGGCTATTGGAGGTCTCACCTGTTGTGTATTCTGTTGTACAGTCTAGTGTATTGTTACCAACCATGTGGTACTGCGGAACTGTCTTATGCACAAATTCTAAAGGTTTTTTGGGGGTCCCAAACGAAAACCAAATCATCTGTTGTATACCCATCTGAAATGAACAAAATACAATACTATTAGTCGTATCCGTATCACCACTTCTATTTGTAACATTAGTGAGTGGATCGTTTGAATTTATACTTGTGAATTGAAAATCCAATCTACAGACCATATACAGATCCATGACAAATTAATAGCACATTGTTTTTTTCCAAAATTAATGGCACATATTTGGGTACAAAATGAAAAACAAAAGCCTAAAAATATTTTAGTTTCAGATTTGGTTTTCAAAATAGATGCCTAAAAAGATATACGAAACACAAGTTACTCAGATGTTTATTTCGACTGCGTTAACTCTTGGTGGAGACCATGGTCTCCAGGCACATGTTGAAGTAAAGTGTTTTTTCACCTCGTGCTAGACGTTTTTGGTTCCCATCTTTTTCTTCTCAAACCACGATATTTTTATTTCTTGCATGCCTCTTTTAACTCTTAATCCGCTTAATTTTCAAGATTTTTTCATCAAATCGGGTCATGGCTGCTGTAAAGCAGCCATGACGAGTTGATGAAAAATTCATCTAAATATAAGAAGAAATCATTGGAGAAAAAATCCATTCAATTTACAGGGGAAAATATGTTTAAATATGCCCAAATTATACTTATATCAGTGACAAGAGAACCCCTGTGCTGGGCAAGAATATCCGCCAGCAGCATGCAAAGAGTTAATTGTTCATAATAGTGTATCTGGATACTGTATAGCTTTTCCATTTCGCGTGTTGAAAGAGAGATGTGACTTGTTTAATCCAGTCACACTTGAATAATGGCATATAATCTCCAAAATAAGCATGTGCCTGCTTACGAGAGTTTTGTGTACAGACAAGGTTTTCATAATTGGGAATTGCTAACTTGTGGGAAACCCAGAAAGTGTTAAAGTATTGATCGGGTAATGGTCTGGAGGGAATTGTGTGTATAAACAAGGTAACACCAGAACAAGAATTTTGATGGATATGGCTTGTACTTCTACCCCCCCCCCCCCCCCCCCCCGCACACACAACATACTCGAGTTCTCCTCCCAAATAAAGGAATTATAATTCAGATTAGTCGCGTTTACGTGTGAGCAGGACTGAGCCAGCACAGGATAATCCGCAATCTATCTTGTAAAAAGCTATAGTTCAGCATGAGTACACCAGCATATGTAGTTAACATGTATAATTAACCCAGCAAGTACTCTGTGCAGTAACGACACTATAAAGGTGTACCGGTTTTACTCATGCTGTGATAACCTTTTTAAAATGCCACAGTTACACGGTGTAATTCCAGGGAAGGATACTTTCAAGGTGTGATGGAGCGTGGCTGTGGGTGTGTTTGTAGTCGACAGAGCGAGCAAATCCTTTTAGCCTCGATTTAAACTGGGCTTGAATTTATCTATGAAAAATATTTCCTTTGCCAAGAGTTCTCCTTCATCGTTGCATTGGAAGAACTGGAAAATTTTAAAACCTGAGTTTTTCCTTTTTTGCAGACGTCAGTGTGTTCACTCACGCAAAGTTTTTTTGATTTTTCAACTTTAATGTGGTTTTTGTGAACAGAGACTCTTTTTCTGATGCAATTACTTTTCCCAATGCACTCTTCTTTGCAACCCGAACACTCTATAAGGTAGAGGATGTATGATGATGCGCATGTGAAGGGTGTTTTCACAACAAAGAGTGAGCTGAACTTTTGAAATTTGAATGAATTTGCCTCCGTTTGGACCTTACAGGTCCCGCATCGTTTATCTATGCACTTAGAGAACGTTGAGGTGTGTCCATTTCTTCCTCAAACTTCATTCGCGTTAAAATTTATTTGAGATTTGCTGGGGTGATTAGTTGTATTTTTTCCAGTACTTTCTTCATTCGTTCACTGCCCTTTAACAGGGCCAAATTGGATAGGATAAAAGGGAAAAGTTTAGGATTTTTTGGATTGAAGGTGGTGATGCAAGTGAGAGTTACATTATTTTGATTCTTTTCTTTTGGAGTTCTCAGTTCCCCGAGGCTTAGAGAGCTTGCTCTGTCAATACCATTCCTTATCAGGTTGATTGGGTATCCGCGTTTTTCGAGAGAGTTTGTTCTAAGTACTGGGTTTGTAATTAGTGTGCCAACTCTACGAACTAGATTATAAGGGATATTTCTTTTTGTGTGACCGTGGTGACAGGATCTGAAGTGCAGGTATTTTTTAGTGTCTGTTGGTTTGTGGTATATGTCTGTTAGAAGTAGTTCCTCTCCCATCGTGGTTAGAATATCCAGGAAGGGAGGGAGCGTTTGCTTTGGTCCATTGTAAACTTAATTGTCGGGTATAGGGTTTGTAGGACATAGTGGAGTTCCTCCAGTGTTTGTTTTGAGTCAGGGAGTATTATGAAACAGTCATCGAGGTATCTTTTAGAGTTTTTTCACAAAGTTTGTCTGAATTGTAAACCAAAATATTCCTCTACCTTTGAGTATAGTTTTTGTTCTAAGTGGGCCAGGGGTAGAGTGGAATAAATAGGTGCCCTTTTAGTGCCCATTGTGGTTCATTTTACCTGGAAAAATGCTTACTGCAAAATTGAAATCACTGTCCTAAAATGGGCCAAATTAAGTTCATAAAAGAGCCTTCATTAAGTCTTAAGTGACGGATATGTCTATTGTCGGACGCGGATCTTGTCAATCTCAACAAATCTATTGGGGAATTTAACTGGAACATGATCTTGTCTTCAAACCAACCTGACTAGTTTATTGATGAGCTTGCAAGTCATCTTGACAAGTTAACCGCTCAATATATCCCAAGAAAATTAGTCACATTACGACCCAACGAACCAAAGTGGAAGCATAATGAAATTCCACACTTAATACGTCAGAGCAAGCGCCTTTATTGCTCCATCAAACGCAGTGATACCGAAGGCAAAATATCGTAAGAAAAGAAATGAAGTAACCTCATCAATTAGGGAGTCGAAAGCGTCATACTTTACCAAAATCGAAAACACTCTGAATTCCTGTACGACACCCCTAATCTCTGGTGGAAGACGTTCAAACTGCTTTTGGGAAATAAACAAGCTGATGTAACCTATGTCTGTGTAGTTATATGTTGTCTATGACTAATTTCTATTGCTGCCCACACCATAATCATAGGGTTTATCATTTGG